>VDFB02271358.1:505895008-505925069 GCA_007258455.2 Sequoia sempervirens
GTTAGCGCATTTAAGGATTTATGTAGCACTTTTACTGTCTGTTTTAGCACATTTGCTCTTTGTTTTAGCGCATATGAAGGATCTTTTAGCGCTTACATGTTGTAACTAAAAAAAAATTTCAGTCTGACACCTTCCACAGATAGAGCTTTTTTGAGTTAAAAAGAAGCAACCCTAGGATAGTCACATCTGGTTAAAAAGAAGCAATCCTAAGGTAGACATGGATTAAAATGAAGCAATCTAGAATAGTCACCACATAATGATTTTTGCAGTTAAAATGAATCCCATGCTTGTTGTGAAGCAACATCTTCACATAGATTAAATCATTGTCATTTTGGCTCTAAAAAGAACTTTGGTTGCTTTGTATGTGGCAATAGGTCTATGCTCTCCCCTTAACTGGGTGATCACAATACCAGACTTGCCTTTTCAATTTCATGCAATCTTAATACTTTATTACCTCCTTTAGAGGGCCTGCTCTTGTGGGAAAAAGTACTCACCCAAGAGGAGCGACCCAAGTGGGTTCAAGCCAAAGCCAAGCTATTCCACCCCACTATAAAATTTAAAGAAAATCTGGGGAAACCCACTTTTTCCGGTAGTGTGCAAGATAACCATCCCCAAAGCCTTTGTTCTAAAGGTTGGGAGGTCTCCTGAGGGATTTTATTATTGCTGCACCAAACAGAAACCCTTACTAAGAACCTAGTGTAGTAGCCAACCGAAGTCAATTTCTGAACATCCTAATAATCACAGTGCAAGGGGAGGGAAGAATCTGCCCCCAAGACACTCACCATATAACTGTCAAGGACCATTTTCTCAGGGGATCCAGTATCCACTTTCATCACTCTGAGTACGCGCCTAGAAAAGACAAAAACACGGGCGCCCCTTCGGGGGTGACATGGCTGTGTGAGTTGACGCAGTTCTAAGATGTGGGCTGTTAATTATTAGGATGACCTACTTGGGTACTAAGAGTGAGTCTACCTAAATTGTCTGTTATGTAAAAAACCTGTGAAAACACTTTTTGAAAAACATTTTTGAACATACACTTGATGTTTAGCGTAGGGCTTAAAAACAATTGTTTTCAGAGTGTTTGTTGTGTCTTCAATCACATTAATTCAAACAAAGGATCATCCAAAATGAACATGCAAAAATTCAGCTGAAAACTGTTCAAAACTGTTTGAAAAACCGCTTTGGAAAATTGTTTTAGTGCATATAAGGTCTGTTCTAGCGCATTCACTAGTTAGTTCAGCACTTTTAGAGCCTGTTTTAGTGCATAGACTGAATATTCTGTAAACAGTTTATGTCACTGTCAAAGCATTTTTTGTAGTGCATATAGGACACAGAGTAGCGCATATGAGGTCTATTGTAGCGCATTTGATGATTTCTTTGGCGCATATGCCTGTTTCGGCAGTGCGTATAGGGTACAAAGTAGCACATCTATCATTTTCCAAAAATTTTACAGTTGACAGATCTGAGTTTATAACATTTTCACTCTAGTAGCATCTTAACATTTCTCCCATGCTTAAAGAGTGGAAATCAACCAAATTTTTCAAGAATTCGATTTCCAATAGGATCAAGAAACCTAAGAAACATTTAGATTACAAGAAAACCTTGCAACATAGAAATTTTTTGTATAAAAGTCGAAACGTTTTGCTTCATCACCGTGAGTTTCTCCATAGATACCAAGATTTTGCTAGGGGGTTTACCAACGAGTACGATGTAGAGCCTTTATATTCACGAGCATATTTCCAGAGAAGAGCTCTATCTCAATGACACAATCACAATCAGCCTCTTGAGTTCGATTATCTACCACAACCTTCTATTGAATATCCAACACATCCCAGTCAAATCCTTCAGTAATCTTAATTAGGCTATTTGATATACTATCAAATCTTAAAAGTGCACCTTTCAAACAAATTTCTGATTTCTTGATTCAACTTCCCCAACAGGATTTTGATATCCTTCATCATTGGAAGCCACAATCAAGAGTTAGGAACGTCTTTGATCATATCATAAGATTTTCATCTTATCAGATCAAGACATCATCATTTTTGCACTTACAAACTGTTAAGTCTAGAAGAACATTTCAAAATCATATGCCTATTTTTACAAGATCTCAATACAATAAGCTGGAAGAGGATATTCAACAAGAGGATCATACCCGAAGAACTCAAGAAGAAGGTGAGAGTAATAGTCCCCTTTATAGTGTGAGTCAAAATCCACTTTTTAATGACAACATGGGTGAAAGAGAAGAAAATCCATTCCACAAATACAGGGATGTGAGCAAAAATCTTGTAGATAGTGATGATGAATGAGATGAAGAACGTCTTAGAGAGGCTGAGCAAGATCCTAAACTTCACAAAGCCTTAGAAAATATTTTGGAGTGCAATAAAGAAAAATATTTCTTGTATCTAGCTGACAAAGGAGCTAAATTGCCTCATGATTTTGATACTAAAAACATAAAGAGTAATCCTGACGAAACACCCTTGTCTGATATTAGTGCCTTGTCTCAACAGATTAAAGCACTACAAGGACAAATTAAAGATCTACAAGGGGGAGCCACAACAAAAAAATACGCTCTTAATGACATATGTCCTTATCCTTTTGACCAACGTCTCAACATGATCTCGTTTCCCAAACATTGTGAAATCACAAAGTTTGGTCGTTATAATGGGAAATCGGATCCAATCGATCATAGTAGAGACTTCTGAAATATGACTTTAGAGTTTGCTCATGAGGACACATACTTGATGCGTTTGTTTCCTAGGAGTCTTGGAGGCCAATCTATGGAATGGCTATCAAAAAATTCACTTCCTGTCAAGACATTTGAGGAATTGATTAACGAATTCATATCACAATATTCCTACAACATACAACATCAAATAACCATGATTGATCTTTGCAAAGCTAAACAGAAACCTGGTGAACCATTCATTACATTTCTTTAGAGATGGAGAACATTGTTCGCTAGATACCCACGTCATGTTCCTGAAAAGGAAAAGATCACCACTTTCATAAACAACTTAGATCAAGAGATGAGCTATCATCTTAATCTTCATTGTCCTCCCTCTTTTCAGAAATTGATTGAAAATGCCATCACCATTGAAAGTGCCTTGGTCCAGAGAGGGATAATAAAACTTGATAAGGACAATCCTAGCTCGTCAAATCACCACAATGAAAAATCTAAGTTTTGGACTCGCAACAAAAATGTGGTGAATGATGGTATTGTAGATGCAAATCATGTCTCGACTAAGCCATTTGTTCTTAGTGCTCCTCGCAACAATAACTATAACAATGTTAACTCGGTCACAAATCAGGGAAACAATCCTCCTCCTCCGAGGAATAATGTGAATCAAACTTTATTCCCAACCAAGGGAATGCCAACAATCAAGGTTACCATGGAAACGATAACAACAACAATGCCTTAGGTAATACCTCGAACACAAATCCGCAACGATCTTCATTCTTCTCTAGCAGAAGAACTTTTACTCCATTGCGTCAATCCTTAGAATCTACATTCAAAGAATTGATGGCTAAAAATGTTCTTACTTTGCCACCTCAACACATCTTTGAACCCAGTGTGAAGCCTCCATCATGGAATGAAGCATACTATTGTGATTATCATTAGTGCAAGGGCCATCACACGAATAATTTTCAAGCCCTGAAAAATAAAGTCCAAGACTTAATTGAAAATGGCACCATCACAATAGAAGGACACCAACAATCAAACGAAGACCAACAAGCATTTCGCAACCCTTTTCCCAACTATCAAAAGGGTGAGTCTTCTGGAAAAAGTGTGAATCATATCAACGACAATATAATCAATCATATCTACACTGACGACGAGCGGGTCAATGTTATAAAAGTTAAGGAAAAGATGGAATATAGAGAAGTCAACGCAACAACAAGAGCACAAGCTAAAGTTGTTTTAAAGGGTGCTTCTTCAAAAACCAATGTGCCCCTACCTCAACATCAATATGACTTAGTCAATCAACTTGGAAAAAATCCTGCTCAGATTTCTATCTTAGAACTCCTGAAGATTTCCCCAGCACACAAGGAAATTCTAGAAAAGGCCCTCGTTGAAACAACTGTATCCACCGATCTGGATATGGACTGATTTCAAGCCATGGTGGGACACTTTTCCTCACCCACATGCCTCTCATTCTTCGAAAAAGATGACATTTCCATGACACATCCACATAATTAATCACTATACTTAGAAGTCATGATCCACAAGTTTCGTGTCAGACACATCCTAATAGATGGAGGTGTTGGTTTGAACATTTGTACCATGAAGTTAGTTCAGGCCTTAGGATTTTCTGAGGACTCCATTGATCCCAGAAGAAAGATTACTATTAAAGCCTATGATGATGAGGAGAGAGCGTCCAAGGGTTTAATCATGCTACCAGTCAGAGTGGGACCTGTTATCAAGAATACTTTATGTCAAGTATTAGACTGTGATCTTGCATACAACATCTTGTTGGGTCGTCCTTGGATCCATGAAATGAAAGCAGTTTTGTCCACATATCATCAATGTCTTAAGTTTCCTTATGACAGACAAGAGATCACAATACCAATTGATAATTCAAACAGTCAGACTTGTGCCAACATCAAAGTTAGTCAAGACACTTTGGTTCCCAACAATCAAGAAGCTCCTGCTAGTACTTCTCTCAAAGTTGATACACAAATCAGTCAGTTAACCAAAATCTTTGACAAGCAACTACGGTTCAAGGACAATGGAGTAGGGGAGTACTCTCTCTATCTTTCTAATCTAACTATATTGCTTCAGTCACATGGCCAACCCTCTATCACACAACAACAGATATATGTAGCATCCACATCAACGCAACCACCAACAAAGCCAAATACAAAGTTTAATGGATGATTTATCAAAGAAAAATTCCCCATGGAAGATTCTGAGGATAGAGAAGTTCTAAGTTGGCTCTATAAAGATGAAGATGAAATAGTTCTTAATGTCAAACTACCTATTGATCAATATGGTAAAGGATATTCAATCATGCAAAAGATGCGCTATGATGGTAATGGTCCTATTGGAAAGAGAAAAGAAGGAGTAGTTGATCCTATTCACCTTCCAGGACTTGCTGCAAAAGATAAAACAGGACTAGGCTATGATACTAACTCAAAAGAAAGACCATCTAAGCAGTTGCATGATAGTGTCCTCACATTGCAAGAAGGGTCTGATACAAGGGAAGCCTGTTTGACAGCAATTCAGAATTTCATGGATAATAACTCTGACACAGATTCTGGTGAATATGAATGGGACACCATCCACAATGATGAGTTCTAGAGGGACAAAAAGGTTGATGTGGTACACAAGTACATCCCAACTCTAATTGAAGGTGAAGGGTCAGGGTCCCAACCGCAAGAGTCTGAACTACAAGGTGACTATGATTCTAGTGATACCGAATCAGATTTAATCGAACAAGATTATCGTGATAACAGTACCATCATTGATTTTCCTCATACCTTGGATCCTATAGACAACTCTGTTATGACCATAACCATAGCCAATTCCATGCAACCCAATGACCCGCTACCACTGATTCATCCCGATCTCATTGACTGGGATTCATCCGGACCTATCGATCTACCTATGTTCCCAAGCGACGAATCTATCGTGAACTTCCTTTCCACAGATGACACAAATGATTGTTCCACTAGCGATTTTTGGCATAGAGTTTTTAATCAGGAGAGTGTCAAGTCTCCTAGCTATAAAAATAAAATTCAAAAAGAAAGATCTAATGGTGAAAACCAGAATCTGGCAGTGTTAGATCAAACAAAAGATAAAATAAAGAGCGTATCAGATGGTGAAAACCTTTTTAAGGCACTTGATGATGGGATACTTGACAATATCCCAGAGCATTATCATGAGCGATCACCTATCTTGATTGAGCCTACAAAAGCAGTTAATCTTGAAACTACAGAAAAACCAAGGATCCTACAGTTAGTTGCCTCAATGAGAGATAAAGAAGTACCTGAGTTCATGGAATTTCTCGGAACAAATCAAGTCAACTTTGCCTGGTCTTATGCAGACATTCCAGGACTTGATCTTGATCTTATAATGCATCACTTGTCCATCAAACCAGGAGTTAAACCTGTGAAACAAAAACTCAAAAAGATGCATCCTCATGTGGCACTACTAGTTAAAGAAGAGCTCAGAAAACTCCTTGATGTGGGATTTATAAGATCGATCGACTATGCAGAATGGATCTCCAACATTGTTCTTGTGTCCAAGCCCAACAAAAGTGTCAGAGTGTGCACAGATTTCAGAGATCTTAATAAGGCATGTCCTAAGGATGACTTCCCGCTTCCAAGCATCGATACTATAGTTGATCTAACAGCTGACCATGCCATGTATTCACTAATGGATGGTTTTTCTGGTTACAACCAAATCAAGATTGCACCTTAAGACCAAGATAAAACAACGTTTACATGTCCATGGGGAACTTACTATTGGAATGTCATGCCTTTCAATCTAAAGAACATCGGGGCTACTTACCAAAGAGCTATGACTACAATTTTTCATGACATGATGAACACATTCATGGAAGATTATGTAGATGACATATTGGAAAATTCATACACAAGAGAAGGACATCTCAAAGTGTTATCCAAAATCTTTGCAAGGTTGGAAAAGTTCAAAGTTCGCCTCAACCCCAAAAAATGTGTTTTCGGGGTCACATCTGGGAAGCTCTTAAGATACATAGTGTCAGCAAAAATAATTGAAGTAGATCCTGCCAAGGTGCAAGTAATCATGGAGATGCCTCCACCAAGGAATATCAGTCAGTTGAGGTCATTACAGGGATGACTTCAATCTATACGAAGGTTCATTGCACAGCCGGCAGATAAAAGCCTACCTTTCACACATGTATTGCATAAAAATGTTCCTTTCAACAAATCAAGCAATACTTAATAAACCCACCAGTTCTAGTACCGCCAAATTCGGACAAACCTCTAATTTTATATATTGCCGCAATAGAGACATCTTTGGGGGCATTATTAGCACAAGAGGACTCTACAGGAAAGGAACGTGCAATTTACTACATTAGTCGAACGCTAACAGGTCATGAACTCAACTACACTTTCATCGAGAAGGCTTGTCTCGTAGTAGTCTTTGCATCACAGAAGTTTCAACACTACATGTTAACTCATACAATCAATCTTGTTGCAAAGATTGATCCACTCAAGCATCTGCTAAGCAAGGCTACATTGACAGGAAGGCTAGCAAAATGGGTCATGATCCTAAGCGAGTTTGACATTCATTATGTTGATAGCAAAGCAATCAAAGGACAAGTTATCGTTGATCAACTAGCTGAAGCACCACTACAAGCAGAGCATCCCATGCACATTGAATTTTTAGACGCTGATGTCTTCACTACAGAATCAAAGCAACCTCGGTCTTTATACTTTGATGGTTCTTTCACTCAACACGGATCGGGGGCAGGCATACTCTTTGTTACCCCTCAAGGAAATACCATTCCTCGGTCATATAGGCTAATGTTTCCATGCACTAATAACATAGCCGAATATGAAGCTTTAATCACTGGACTCAAGATAGCATTGGAATGGAGGATCACAGAACTACAAGTTTATGGTGACTCATAGTTAGTCATTAATCAGATCAATGATGATTATCAGACCAAAGATGACAAATTGTTACCATATAAGAAAATGGTTGATGATTTCAAGAGGTACTTCGTGGATATAAAGTTCATACAAATTCCAAGACTTGATAACAAAGTTGTTGACGCCATGGCCATGATCGCATCATTGTTGCAACTCCCAGAAAATCAAGCTCGCTATGAATTTATGGTGGAACAATCATTTGCACCTGCCTATGACACACTTGAAAGCCAAATTATTTTCCACTTAGTAGGATCCAATTCACCTTGGTATGGCAAGATTTATGCCTACCTAAAAGACGACATCTTACCACCTGACTTATCCCATAACCAAAAGCACAATTTTATTCGCTAATCCTCTCGCTATACTCTTATCGCTGACACCCTTTATCGCCACGGTCTTGATGGTACTTTACTTCGATGTCGTGAATGTGATGAATTTGACAAGGCTTTACAAGAAGTTCATGGTGGAATTTGTGGTACTCATTCAAGTGGACTGACCTTATCCAAGAAATTGATTAGAATGGGTTACTACTAGCCGACTATGGAGAGAGAATCATTCACTTTTGTGAAGAAGTGTTCTAAATGCCAGATTCATGGGAATCTCATCCATGCTCCTGCACAAGAACTTCAACCGTTCACGCCAACTTGGCCATTCTCTCAATGGGGGTTAGATCTTGTTGGCAAGATTCATCCTTCATCATCAAACGGACACAAATTTATCATCACAGCGACAAAGTACTTTACCAAGTGGATTGAGGCAGTACCTCTCACTAAGGTTACCGGCACACAAATCTCGTCGTTCATACTCAACTATCTCATTTGTCGGTATGACATTCCCAACTCCATTAACACAGATAATGGATGACCATTCAAGAATCGGGATGTTGATGAACTTTGTGAGAGATTCCATATCCAACACAGATATTCGACACCTTATTATCCACAAGGGAATGGCCTAGCAGAGGCCTTGAACAAAACAATACTGAAAATCCTGAAGAAGATTGTGAATGATGTAGGGAAAGATTGGCACGTTCAACTCAATCCTGCATTATGGGCTTACAAAACTAGTATCAGAACGCCAATAGGAGCAACACCATATGCTCTTTTCTATGGGGCAGAAGCCATTTTTCCACTAGAGGTTGATATTCCATCACTCAGAGTATCATTGAAGGGTCTCACAACAGATGATGAATACAGAATTTCCCGACTACAAGAATTGGAACTCCTCGATGAGAAGAGACGATGAGCAGCTGATCTTTTGAAAGCATATCATCAAATGATGTCTCACAGCTATAATCACAGAGTCAAGCCACGTACCTTTCAGGTTGGTGATATTTTTTTGAAGGAGAACCCACGAAATTAGTAAGACAGAGAGAAGAAAGGAAAGTTTGAACCAAATTGGCTGGGTCTGTACGTGGTCATAGCAGTATACGGTTCAGGAGCATACAAGCTGTCAACGCCAGAAGGGGACCTGTTTGACGAACCCATCAACAACATGCACCTGAAGAAGTATTATGTTTGAAACAGTTATCATCATCCATAAATATTCTGAAAAAATCATAAAAATCAGAAGAAGAAAAAATGTCCTAAAAAAATCATAAAAACAGCAAAAAAAGTCCTAAAAAAAACACAAAAACAGCAGAAAAAGTTCTAAAGAAATACAAAAACAGTAGAAAAACTTCCTGAAAAAATCATAAAAATAAAAAAAATGTCCTGAAAAAACAAAAAAAAATCATCATAGGGTGAAAACTTGGCAACAGGCAATCTATTGACAAGAAAAATACAAAAAAATCAAAAAGAAATCAGAAAAATGCAATAAAAACAAATAGTGAAAATCTGGCAAACAAACTATTTGTAGCTCTCCATCTATTAGTTCATGTTCTGCACTTAGCTTCTTAGCCTTCATTTCATGCATCTTTCCATACTCTTAGGGTCATACCAACATCATACTACCATCATTTGCCTCAAGCGATAACGTCTTACCATGGCTTGATCATTGTACATATTCATTTTAGCAAGTTGTGTCAATACTTGGGGGCAAATGATTGATATACTGGGGGCAATCAACTTTCAGGTTTTATCGAAACAGCTAGACAATGACAAAACCCAATCATGCGAACAAACAATCAAATCCTATGAGCAGCTATCCAATCATTGATCCATATCACAACAGTTTTCAGCAAGTACCATATCATGACTCATATCTGGATGATCTAAAATCTGAATAATGTTTGGAATAGCAGTATTATATTTTGAACAATGGTTGTTTGAATTTTCGATATCATCTCTCTAGAGCACACTCGATGATGTACTAAACTAGAGTGGTGAGGAAAGAGGATGATTTTTCTTTGTTTGTTGTCTTGAGGTTAACTATCAATCTGGTGCAAATATGTCGTGAGACATGATTTCTACAATGTATTATTGATGACAGTTCCAAATTTGCATCAGAAAGTGGTTAGTCTTTGTTTTTTATGCAAGAAATGCTCAGGCCATCTTGGTTCAATTATACCTCGATGCTTGTGTTCACTTGCTATATCAAAAATCATGAAAGTTGTACTCAGGTCATCATTGGTGCTAATTTCCCCTCTGATGCATGTACATACTTCCAACATTTTAAAACGCTCTATGATGATTCAAGAAAGCTAACAGAAGGCTCAACAAACGGTTGGCTTCATTTAGTTGCATTTCATTTAGATCATTGTACATATCTGCATACTGGATTTGCATTGGAGTTTTAAAAGGTTGAACAAAAACATCAACGGTTGTCATGTCTCTTTAGACTAGTTGTGGAGGACATTTGGACATTTGTTTCATTATCATCTTTTATCTTCATCATCATTTCCTTACCATTATCATTTCATCCAGGTCATGTACATATCGTATAGTTTATATCATTTATCATTCATTTTCATATCATTTCAATCCTTTATCATTTAGTTATCCATCATTATGCATTATCATTTCATTTATCATACCATATAATTTCATTGCATGCCATTGATCATTCTCATTTTATATCATCTTCCTATCATTCATTTAGATCCTTTATCATTTCATATCATTAATTTATCCCTTAGGTATTTCATATCATTTCCATTTTCATATTATCTATCATCTTCATATCATTAACATCTTACTTATCATTTTCATATCCATGTCATTTTCATTCTACACAGTTGCATCCCATTTACCATCTCCATTTTATCATTTCACTTCATTTTAGCATTTCATTTCAGCATTTCATTTTAGCATTTCATTTCATTTCATCTTAGCATTTCATTTTCATTTCATTTTAGCATTTCATTTCATCCCATCTATCATTTCATTTCATTTATTATTTCATTTCATAATCTATTTTCACTTATCATTTCATTACATCTTCATTATCATTATCATTATCATTTTATTACCTTTTCGACATCATTTCATTACATTTCATATCATTATCATTATCATTTCATCATTCATTTCATATTCATTTCATCATCATTTCACTACATTTCATTTCATATCATTTATTATCATTATCATACATTTCATTATTATTAATCATTTCATTTCATATCATTATTCATATCGTTTATCATTTTACATTCATATCACCTCTTTAATCATTTATCATTTTCATATCATATCGTTTGTCATTTTTCACACAACATTTGACCCATATCACCTATCATTTCATATCATTTCCTCTACATATTACAAATTCATGATGCATTTCATAGACACAATCTCCATTTTCTATCACATCATTATTTTTTGCATTTGAAAAATGCAAAAACAAAAGTTCCATACATACATTACATTTCCACATTATTTGCAAACACATTACAAGCATATCAAATATCCTATTGCATATTTTCATTAATCACATCATAGGTCATCCACCTGCATGACATCATTAGTACACATCATAAATCATCATCATAAGCATATCATAAATCATCTTGCATATCATGTTAGTCATCAAATCATTAACATGCATATCAAAATCCATAACCAATACATATCCATATCATCATTACATCAAAGAAACACATCATCGCACCTCATCGCCGCTGCATATCATCGCTCATCAAAAATAAATACAAATGTCCAATGTTCAATGAAACTGACAAGTCTAGAGAGATACATAAGATATGATCAAAAACAATGTACATGCTCCAAAAATGATATACATGTTTGCAATACATCAATAATACTGCAACAATCAAAATCACATGTCAAGGCTGGCTGGTCGAGGCCCCTGATAGAGCTGGTCTAGCAGATGGTGGTCTGCCACTGCCCCCTGCATCAGGATCCCGTCGAGGCCCTATGACCCCTCTGCTTTGTGTCGTTGTCCATGATCTGCTCCTAGTCCTGTTGTGGGACCGTGGGTTAGAGGTGAGGAGAAGAGGCTAGGGAGAGTGAGGCCAGTGAGACCGAGGCTAGAATTTTTGGGCAGTGTTCAGATTATGCGGAGGCTGAGGACTGGTATTGGACGGAGGATAGTGATCATGGTCACTTCTACATCACAACAGGCACAAATAGATACTCTACAGGCCCAGGTTCAGACGCTTCAGGATCAGTAGGCACAGTTGCAGAGCTAGTTGGCTCAGGCTCAGAGTGTTGTAGTGCAGTTATAGGCACAACTTGCATAAGCACATGCACAGGCATAGGTACAGGTACCTCCTCCTGCCCTGGACCCACAGGTAGCCCAGTTGATAGCAGAGAGGGACTCCTTCAGACGAAGGGCAGTAGAGGCAGAGGGTGTTGCTCAGAGACTTATGGGCACTTTGGAGAATGCATCGCTGCGAGAGGCTATTGCAAAGGGATTTGAGATTGCCAGGGAGGTTGAGTATTATCGAGTTAGGTATGAGGAGTTGTGTCCTCCTGACCGCAAAGAGCCTACCATCTATGCCATCATCCCCATCGCCATCCTCTAAACCCTCCTCATCTCCACTCTCCTCCTCATCTCCACTATCCTCCTCCTCTCCTCCACCAACTACCTGCTCACTACCTGCTACATCCTCATGTCTCCTACCCCCTGGATGTGCCACCAAAATGGACGCCGGCTCATCTGAACATGTGAGTCGCGGAAATGGGTGTGTGTGAAAATAAACTGAGTACTCATCAGACATGCCCACATCAACAATATTTGGCATGTCATCCCATGCCTCGGGCTGTAAAGCAATATACTCTGTATATGCAACCTGATATGAAATGCAAGGCCCCCATCCAGGCTTATCCTTGCACCGCGCATAGTTTGCAACGCCCTGAGGCATCCCCTATGTGAATCCAAACTATCTCTGCACTTACAATGCCAAAAATATCTCTATAATGAATGGGATCTAACCTATCAAAAACTGGGGTATACATACAAAAGGCAGCTCCAAATGATCTGTATCCCACGCCTCACAATCTGTATATGGCCTCCATATCACTAAATCCATGTCATCTAGGCTCCATCTCCAGTAATCCAACTTGCCCAGCTTGGGCTGGACAAGTGCAATAGAATATGCATACACATATGGCCTGCCTAGTGGCCTCACTCTAGGACACAATGGTCTCGTAACAATAATATGCTCCCATGCCCAGATCTGGAGCAATGTAACACTACAAGACAAACTCGTCGAGTCTCTGTACACCACTTGGTGCAAGTCAAGATATAAATGAGCCAACATGTAGCTCCCCCAAGCATATCTCTATGGCTGAACCATCATCTACTCGATAATCCTCCCCCACCCAACTGATAGTCCCTTTGACCGGTGGTCCGGACAAAGGAAACCTCCAATAAATGCACCCAAAACAGCAGGTAAGGCCGAATATCCCCTAAAATTTTCCCATGGCACCCAGTACCCTGCTATATGCGCATCCCCAAACACTCTCTGCAGTGCGTCTGTCCCACCTAGCTCCTTGTGATCATAGAACACAAGGGCGCCTACCACTAGAATACCCAAGATCCTATATACATCCTCAGGGGTAATAGTCATCTCACCCGTCAGCAAATGGAAGGTGTTATGCTCTGAATGCCATCTCTCTGCTAGCGCGGTCAACAGTCCCCTGTTGACCCAAATAGGAGGCATAGACAACAAAGGTCCCAACCCACATACTACTATCAGTTGGGCATCTGTAGGTGTAAGCTCCGGTATCCGATCCCACCCCACAGGGTGGCGCTCTCTAATCTAGAGGTTTTTGAAAACCTCCTATTTTTGGTCATCACAAAGACAATCAATCAGACTCATATCAACGTCATCTATCAGACTCATATCAGTGACACATATCAGACTCATATTAGTGACCCATATCAAGTGTTCTATCTAAGTGACTCATATCAGGCAATCAATGCAAAATCTATCAAATCAATCTACTCTATCATCATTTACTCTTTGTTTTCTTTTTCAGGAAAGCAAATTTATCACCAATCACATCATTATCCTATTTGTACTTCAGTCACGAATGCAAATATGTTTTCAATCACATCATCTACTATTTGTTTTCTATCGCAGAAAGCAAATTTATCAGAGGTCATATCAATCATTATACTCTTTGGAAACAAAGTTATCAACTATCTACTCTTTGTTTCTATTTTGGGAAACAAAGTTATCAATTCATCATTTATCAAATTTTCTATCATTTCTATCCAAATCAACATGATGACAAGACAATTCATCTATCTATTGACCAAAGAAGCAATATACATCATCATTTTTCATCAACAAGGGCATTCTATTTAAATTTCCTGTATGCGCTAATCTACGGCCTCTGTGCTAAAACACTAAATGCGCTAAAGTTTCCCCCTGATGTGCTAAAACCTGGATGCGCTACGTTGTGCCCTGAAAGTGCTAAAATAATTCCTCTATGTGCCATTTCCCTATATGTGCTAAATCACCAACCAAATGCATCATCTCATCTACTCGAAGCGCTAAAACCCTAAAAGTGCTAATTTGTTTCCTATATGCGCTAAAGTACCTAATTCCTATCGGCATCCTATAAGCGCTATTCTGCGTATCGTATGCACTAAACTGGCTTTTTCCCACTAAAGCTAAATCGCACCCTAAATGCGCTACAAAAAATATCAAAAGCGCTACTCTATTTCCTAAAAGCGCTAAAACAGACTGTGAAAATCTAAATCCGCGTGAAATCGTCACAAAAAATGACTAAAATCAAAAAAATTCAAAGCACGGAGGGTTGAATCAACTTACTGGTGGTCCATAAGCAGCTGGTCTTTGGTATCAGCGGGCCCGTCAAATCTATCTCTGTGATATGGAATCTCCATCTCGCCAAGTCACCGTCATAGCACAAAATCACTAAAGTCAAAAGGTGAAAATGACTTGCCCTTTTTCCTCTTTTACTTTTTAAAGGTCAAACAAGGTGGCTTTTGTGGCATGTTATTTTTATTTTTATCTTTTTATCTCACTTTGACCTTATTTTTCAAACTGGGGCATCTTTCTCCATCATTTATTTAGAGCTAAATCACTGAATCAACATCGAGGTCAAAATTTCATCATCAAATCAAATTTTTCAGAAATTATCAAAACTCATATCATCATCAGTGATTTACCTCCTGAGGGGGCATCATCAATATCAAACATAGCAAAATTTCAAAAGCAGGAATATTTTCTTTGAAGCAATGCGTTTCACACATCACTTCAAAGAGGGGCAAAATGTATATGCATAAAATTGGTCATGTCTAATCCTGGCATTTAATTAAATATTTACTATTTAATTAATTTCTCTAAAGTCCTCTACATATGATTAAATTTAATTTATTTAATTATATTGTTCATTCACTTTATTCTTCCACCTTAATTAAATATATTCGCTTTATTTAGTTATTTCACATTCATATGTCTACTTGATTAATTAAATAAATACACTTTATTTATTTTAATTAATTATCACTTTTTGAATTTAATTAAGTCTTCTGATTTAATTAAATTTAAATATTTCTTTTCAAATCTTTCTTCTAATTAATTAAATATTTTATTTAATTAATTTCATCCACATGTCATTTTTAACAATTTAATTAAATATCTTTATTTAATTAAATATCTTTCATATCTTTTCAAATCATAATTAAATATTTTATTTAATTATGAAATCCTCCATTCTTCAAATCTTAATTAAATATTTTATTTAATTAAGAAAATCTTCCATGTCACCAATAAATGAATAATTGAATTTAATAATTCATTATTTATCTTCAAAATCTTTCCAAAATCTCATAAAAAGATGATTTTTACAATTCATCTTTATCATCTCATCTTATCTCTTACACGAAAAAGGAAACAAATCATGCTTTATGTTTTCTTCTATTTTTCTCTCTAGTCTCATCCATCTTCGATCATCCGATCTACTAGGAATTTTCACAGTCGTTGATCACATCAACCAATCAGAATCTTTCAAAAACTCTATAAATACCCCTGTGAATCCAAGCATTGGTTACAACACACGCGCATTAGAACTTAATTGCATTCTAACATTCTAGCATTCTAGCATTGTTTTTATCATCTTTAGCTTTTAGAATCTCGTAATCTTTCATTTTAATAATCATAGCACATTAATCTTAGCATAGCATTGCATGCATTCATCTTCAATCTCGTTCTCTAGGAAGACCGTTTGTTGAGCCTAGCACACAATCTGAGAGTAAGCTGGAATCGACAAAAACACTGGAGATAGAGGACGATAGGACGGCATCAACGACAGAATACCAAGTTTGCATTCCTTTGTACTTGATTTTTTTTTTTTGATATAATGTCTTATCGGTTTGTTTGATTTGTTTTAATTTACATTCGTTATTTATTGCACACTCTAAAAATCGATCACACAACTTCCATTCAATAGATAATATAAATAGTGATTCAACTATTGCTTGAATGGTTTCGATTTCAAAGATATGGTATTATTTAATCCATCCAAAAATAAATAATAATAGTATTATATATTTATATATACAATACAGTATATATGTAAATATATAATATTATTATATTTAGGAATAGTAAATTAGTTAAAAAAAAGTAATTTTACAATTTTCGTTCAGTATATAAAAAATTTCATACAAAATTTTGCAGTAGTAACATAAATATATATATATATATATATATATAAGAATAAGAGAATTACAGTCTTGTACAGGCATGATTCAACTATTTTCGTACAGAAAATAAAAACATTTAAAACACCAAACCCATGATTTCAATTTGAACAATCAATTGGGCATCAACAAAGGAATTCAATCTTTCGCACAAAACAATCATTTATTCACACATTCTGAAATAAAAACATTGGAAAATGAATTAAAAAACCTGGTAAATGCTTTCCATTTTGGCTCACTCTTCTTCTCCTTCTCTTTTCACTGTTCTTCTTCTCCTTTTCTCAAATTTCTTACTCTACTCCAGTTAATGTTTTTGCAGAATGAAAGATAGAGAGAATGAATCTAGTATTCAAAATGAATCTTCTGGTTGAAAGAATAAGAGCTTTATTATCTTTTATTATTTTCTCTCTTTTTCTATCTTTGTTTTGTTTTGTTTTTTTGTTTTTTTTTTCTAAATTTAACTTTTTTTCTTCAATTTTTCTACTTTTCTCATGTTTTCTATCTCTTTGATTTGTTTTTGAAGATCTTTCTTTCTTTTCCAAGATTTATTTCAAGTTTATCTAATAAAACTAATTTTTAAAAGAAAACCCAATTTATTTTCCATGCATCACAGTTATCCACAAAATATTAAATAAATATCATTTAATCTTCAAATGAAATCAATTATTAAAATAAATAAAATTATTATTTTTATTTTCTAAGTGCATTTTATTTCTACCACCAATTAATTAAATAAACAAATATAAAGTAAGAACGATATAAAATAATTAACTAAATGAAGTTCTAAATGCAACTATATATTTACTAAGTGTTTGTGTGTGCGAGAGAGACCATTCCATCTTAACCCTGCTAGGTAACTAGCCTCATCTACCTTAACCGCACCTTTGGTCTTCAACTACCTGCAACTCATGTAAACTTAGGCACTCATTAATAGATTAGTGTCCAAGAAAATATAAATTGAAGCAATATAATTCATCATTCCAAAATAACATTTCCTATATTGCATCTTTTTGAAATAAAATCATATTAATCACATTTCATCTTTTCTAGAATAGAATAACATAACATTTATTCTACCACACACATTTATTCATATCTTTGTTTCACATGAAGTAAATGCAAGCAACATTAAATTTTGAGACGTGACAACATGCACCTTGGACAAGAAGTGTTTGTCAATTATCTTGTAAATGACTCCCTCCTCCACATCATTGCAGATGAGGAAGACTTCCTTGAGTTGGTATGCAACCAACCTCTGCATAGTGATGCATTCCACACCCTCAATGTCGAGGAAATAACTCTTAATCTAAAAAATGACATCACTTGAAGAACTCAACATATCTGAGATTGTAATGATCATTATACAAAATGAGAAGTGTTGTGGCTTATTTATAGAATGAGAAGAGTAAGCTAGCGAAATCCACTTGAAGGAAATTAATGCAAGAAAGGACACTCAAATTTCCTTAAACTTAATGATCTTGGAAAATTGATGTGATGGTAATTCAGTAGAGTGGGTTTTGGCATCAAGGAAATCTCCTGCTTCTGAAAGACATGTATGGAAATAATCTTAGGTGGCATATTATGAACTGTCGAAAGTGGGAAGTTGCAGATTATTCGTGTAGACACTAAAAATTGTCCTAGGCCACGAATTTAATAAATACCCTTTCATCCTTCATAATTAAATAATTTTAATTATTTAATTATTGCCTAAAGTCATAAATATTTTTTCAATTCATTTTATCTTTCTATTTCCTCTTTTGATTAATTAAATAAATTATTATTTATTTAATTACGTCTCTAATGTCCTCGCCTTCTATAGTTAAATAAATTTATATTTATTTAATCATTTACCATTTTCTACTATAATTAAATAATTATGTCAATTATTTAATGATTCATTTTAGCCTTTTCTACCATAAATTAATTAAATTTCTTTTAATTAATGACTTTCCTTTTTCTCCCACTTTTTGAATTAAAATTGCCATTTAATCAAAAAGATAACTTGCATTTTTTGCCTAAGATTTAAATAATGTTTCCATTATTTAACTCTCCACTTTCTTTTTCGAACTAAATGATTCATTGTAATTATTTAGTTCCTCTCTCAGTCTTATTCTTATCCTGTCTTGTCTCGTTTAATTTCAATCGTTGATGGAAATTAAAATCATCTAATCTTGACAGTTCATTCAAACTTGTCTTTTCTATAAAAGGCGCCTACCTTTGTCATTTTTGGGATCCAATATTATGCTATCTAGAGTTTAGGCTTAAGAGATAACTACTTCAATATTTTTCTAGCATAGACATAGGCTATATTTGTACGCTTGAATCTAAGGGCATTAATCACTTAACAACAAAATGAAGAAGGGTAATGGAGGTGATGCATTGATGGTATGACTATTTGGTAATTTTCCTTAGTTTATGCTTATATGTTTTTCATTGGTAGATTAGGGATTTAAGGTTTATGTTGGCATATTATATGATCTTAACCTTGAATTTTCCTGATTACATTGGTGAACACCAAACATTTGATTTTGAGGCTAAAATGAACACCATGCTGGTGTAAGGAAAACACATTATGCTCTCTCCTTACACTTAGTGTGATCTTGGAGATTCCAAGGCATTGTGTTTGTCTTGATTTTGTTTACCCTTAGAGGGGCCTGCCTAAGAGACACATCCGAAAGGAGAACTCGAAGGCGAATCCAATCGGTTTTTCCCTCGGACCGATATATAAATGGATAAGACTAAATTATCAAGTCCTCATGGTATGTAGGCCTTAGTCGTACAGTGTCATTCAGAATGAGGTACTACCATAAAACATATAAGAGCCCCTAGTAGGAGTGATTAAAGCCTTAAGTGGCTTGTTGGACTCTCGCAAGGTGCCATGTCGCCGAGCAGTGACTAAGAACCAAATTAGTTAGAATCCACCTTTATGATTGAGTTTTGGTGATATTCTTAGAGTAGGGGTGTAGCACCACACCCATAAGACTTCTACACCCAACATTTAGCTCCCTTCAGTGAGACAAAAATCCCTGGCTTGCAGAAGTTGCTTGCTTTTTGAGCTTGTGACTTTCCATGGAGAGGGTGATTTGTGGAATCCTTCCATAGTAGGAGGCCCCTACCCGTTCACTGTCATAGGAAAGAGGTGATACATAACTCGAAAGGGTGTACCTCCCTTGCATCAAAGGAGATTCCTAGAGTGGGTCTAAGAGTGTCAGCATTGGCCATTTCCTTTAGGGATAGACAAGTGTTTTCTATGTGTGATATTGTATTCGATATGTGCTATACCAGTGGAAATTCTAGGTGACTAACCTCAAGAATAACACAAATTGCAAACATACTTTGGAAATTTTTAGACCAGCCCAAGTGTTTTCAGACCGTATTCAGATTGTTTGCCTTGATTGCTATTAGAAATTTCAATCAAACAACACAAAATTTCGTTCAAAACTATCAAAACTCAAGTTTATCCTTTGTTAACCACAACTAATTGTCATTCACCACAACTGCTATTCAGAAAACCAAAATGGAAAATTTAAACTGCAATTGACAGTTTCATCACTAAATCTAATAAATTGAACTGCAACTGAAACTTAAAACAATGCATTTGCAGAAAACTAGTGAACTGCAATTGCCTGTTTACAAAATTTTTAGGGAAAACTTGTTGATTCCATTTTCTGATAAATTCCTGATAGTGACTACCATTCAGACCAGAGACTTTCTCACCTCATTCCTACCATTTCATCACATTCATTTATCTTACCATCACATTTTAGGCAATCTTTAGGGTATCCTCCTTGCATTGCTTAGACAAATTTTAGGCCATTATCAGATTACCTCACTTTTTGTATATGCCCATCATTAGGTTGCATACACCTTTTTGAGAACATTAGAATAGAGAAAATTACCATATCTTGGCATAGGCCCATTGCTACAAAGAAACATTCTCATTTATCTTGTCATTTTCCATACTAGTCCTTGGCATTTTGGTGTAACCTTTAAACTCATAAGTCTAGTTTTGAGGATCACCTTGTCAAACTTTTCACTCATCATTTACTCCTTAAGGTCATTGAAAATCTTATTTGGAAACATTGGACTATCCTAGGTTGTCTAGTAACTTTTTTCTTAGTCTCACAAAAGGTGCCTAGTTATAATCTTAGCAATCCATACTGTAGTCATCTCATTTGCATACAATACTTTTTGTTCATACCATAACACCTTACATTGGCATCATTGCACATTTTAGACTTAACCATACCTTATATTTTAGACATAGTGACATAAATATCTTTAAAATCTTGTCTATTGTCACCTTGTGCCTTAATCTTGGTTGTTATAACCATTGCATACATTTTTAGACTTGGTCATACCTTAGATTGTGGTTATAGTGACATTGTCATATCCTAATCTTGTTATTGTCACTTTCAACCTTAAATCTTGGACATTATCATTATTAGGCATCCTTATACCCAAAAAATCCAAAAACATAGCTTAGGTTGCATACCTTAGGCTTAAGTCATCCCTTTGCATTGTCATACCTTGGACATCTTGTCACATACACCTTCATTCCCCTTGCAAGTACTTTATGGTTGAAACAAGGTCACAAAAGAAAAGAAAATAAATGGAGTTTTTCCATGATGAAGATGATGACCTCTACAATCACACTAGTAACATAAACTTTGGCTCCTCCTCAAACAAAGCACCTAAGTCAAACACTCCATTTGATAATTACAACACCCATGACAATCCTCTCTCGGAGGATCAACTAGAGGTAGCTTCCCAAGACCCCAATGTGGCAAGATTTGTGGAAGAAATAGTAGCTTTATACCTTTAGAGGTATTTAGCCAAACTTTTACATAGTGGAGCAAAAATACCCCTGGATTTGATGTAAATACACTTCAACCAGAATTATCACCAAATAAACAAATTCAAGGACAATACATGTCAACCTCTAATGGTTCCACAATCCCACAATTAAACATTTATATGCCACAAGGGGGTCCAACTCCCTCTTCCACGACAATCCATACATCTTTATTTGGCACACAATCCATGACGCAATTCATATCACAACCTTTTGGTCATACCTCTAATCCATCTAGTGCCATGAACACTACATCATCAAATTCATTTGGAACATCTAGTACTATGAATGTCACATCAAATCCATTTGGGACATCTAGTGCCATGAACACTATGTCATTCAATCCTTTTGGAAAAAATAAGAGGACTAGAATTCATAGTTGTGGGACAAACACCAACACCAACACCAATACTACCCAAGGTCCTAACACAAGTATCCCTCAAACAAATACTCAAGGATCCTTCTAATCCAATACCCAATACACACAAGGTTCAAATACTTCCAATCCTTCCCAAATGAAATTCAACACCTCACACATTCCAAATCACACTACTCACATCCCTCAATTTCAAATTCTAGCCTCAACTTACATTCCATATATTCAAAACCAAATCCCATCCTTCACTCATAACATACCATCTCTATTATGATATTGCTATCAAGATTCAACCGTGTAGTTTTTCGAGTCAAACTCATTGACCCATGTTTCATGAGTAGTGGTTCACAAGAACCCGTCTCTCATGATAATGAATGGTCCACTTAGCACTCATTGCATCTAGGTGATGCTCATAGGGGGGCCTGAAGCAATGGGCCTTTCCACCCATCCCAATACTACTCCAACTCAAGCATGCTTAACCATGGAGTTTTCCCCAAGGTTAAGCCCACTTAGCTTGCAACCCCATTTGCAAAACCTTCAGCAAGTGTTGTGCCTTATGAAGAATTCATTATAGAGCCCCTTTAGCTCATCAATTGATAAGCAGGAGTCATTTCCACAGCATGTCAAATTATGATATTGCTATCATGATTCAACCGTGTAATTTTTTGAGTCAAACTCATTGACCCATGCTTCATGAGTAGCAGTTCACAAGAAAACTCCATGGTTAAGCGCTCTTGAGCTAGAGTAATACTGGGATGGGTGACCTCCTAGGAACGCCTTGTGCTTCACCCCTATGAGCATCACCTAGATGCAATGAGTGCTAAGTGGACCATTCATTATCATGAGAGATTGGTTCTTGTGAACCACTACTCATGAAACATGGGTCAATGAGTTTGAATCGAAAAACTACACGGTTGAATCCTGATAGCAATATCATAATTTGACATGATGTGGAAATACCTCCTACTTATCAATTGATGAGCTAAAGGGGCTCTATAATGAATGGTTCATAAGGCACAACACTTGTTGAAGGTTTTGAAAATGGGGTTGCAAGCTAAGTGGGCTTAACCTTGGGGAAAAATTTGTGGTTAAATGCGCTTGAGCTAGAGTAGTACTGGGATGGGTGACCTCCCAGGAAGGCCCAAGTGCTTCACCCCTATGAGCATCACCTAGATGCAATGAGTGCTAAGTTCACCATTCATTATCATGAGAGATGGGTTCTTGTGAACCACTACTCATGAAACATGGGTCAATGAGTTTGACTCGAAAAACTACACGGTTGAATCCTAATAGTAATATCATAATCTGACATGTTGTGGAAATACCTCCTACTTATCATTTGATGAGCTAAATGGGCTCTATAATGAATGGTTCATAAGGCACAACACTTGTTGAAGGTTTTGCAAATGGGGTTGCAAGCTAAGTGGACTTAACCTTGGGGAAAAATCTGCGGTTAAGCGCGCTTGAGCTAGAGTAGTACTGGGATGGGTGACCTCCCGAGAAGGCCTAGTGCTTCACCCCTATGAGCATCACCTAGATGCAATGAGTTCTAAGTGGACCATTCATTATCATGAGAGATAGGTTCTTTTGAACCACTACTTATGAAACATGAGTCAATGAGTTTGACTCGAAAAAATACACGGTTGAATCCTGATAGCAATATCATAATTTGACATGCTTTGGAAATACCTCCTACTTATCAATACCAACTCTAAACAACACCAATTCATCCCTTCCATACATTATATTGCAAAATACGAACATTGGTCCTTATCAAAATGCAATTGCAAATGTCGTGGACACAACACCTACACCATATGTGTAACCTAGCTAATTCCCAATAATTCTATATGCAAAAACTTAATAATATTTAATTCTCAAATTCAATAGTTTTAAAATTAAATCGAATATAATGAATAAATCAATAATTGCATTCAATTACACTAGATTATGCAGAGAATAAATCATTAATTTCACTTTATTGCACAGTAAATACAAAAGATTTAAAACATTTTTTATTTCTCAAGTAATTAATCATGCATTAATAAATACTTATATTTTTTGAAATGTACAGATAGTCCAACCGATTGCCTAAAGTGGATTTTGGATTCAGTGTCTTCCGTCTGTGAGCAATCTAGAAGGAGCAGGTTCTTATCCAAAACCAAACAAGATGCTTCTCAAGCATCTACACAACATGCTCCAGAGTACAAGTACTCAACATACACAACAGCCTTGGCTAGGATAATCCCGGGTGCACTTTGTACCCCAAGTTGGACACACTCTGTGTGCCCCTTTCTCCAATGCCCACAGCCTGCTAACCCAAAATCTCACTCTCAACAATATTTCCAACAATTTCTTCTATGTTCTCTCGCTTGCCCAATAATCCATTTATTCACAGGTTTTAAACAATCCAAAGGGTGGTTCCAACTGACACCTCCCTTTAAAATATTGATTACATTTCTTCTTAATAATAATCGTGTAAGATAATTACTTGATCTTACTTTATTGTACTTGTTTTTATGAAGATATATATATATATATTACTCTACATTTATTTTATAGGGAAAAAGTCTCGTAACAATTCTCCCCTTGTTAATTAGTTGCTGCCCTCAGTAGAATGAGCATTCTTTGCGTCATAGCACACACATATAACAATATTTTAGTTAAATAAATATGGATATTGATCTTTAATAAAATCAACTTTTTCCCAAGTAGCATATCAATATCACAATGACTCAATTTAACTTTACTTCATCCGATTGATTTACAAACACCAGTTCATCCTAAATCATCTTCTTTACTAACCATTTAATTGAATAGCCCTTATTTAATTAAATTCGTCATAATTCCTCTGTTAATTAAATAAATCAACTTTATTTGATTAAATCATTATCTCTTGTTAATTAAATAAATCATTTTGTTTAATTAATCCTAATATTTCATCTCCTTTAAATTAAATAAACTAACCTTTATTTGATTTAAGTCTAGCATCATCTCCTTTTAATTAAATAAATCAAACTTTATTTAATTAAGTCTAATGTTCATTATTCCTCCCACTTGATTTAAATAAATCCAAAAAATCTAAGTCAAAGTGTCAAATCAGCTAATCTCCATCTAATTTAATTAAATCCTGATTAACTCTAACTCTAATCCATCAAATCCTCTAGATTTTGCAACTTGCTCAAGTAAATCAATTTAATTGATTTATAAATTCTCCTATTTTCATTCAAAAAGGCATCAAGTTGGAATATTCTTCAAATTTGAATTCTCCCTCCCAAAAGGACTTGTCCATCCAACAAGGCATTAAAGGCCTCTTACATGTCCTTTTTCTTGAGCCAAGTGGCATTAACTCTTCTTTCATCTCCCTCCAACATGTCACTTCTTCAAATTCAAATATCCACCTAATAGCATTTATGTGCACATTCATCAAAATCTGCTCCACCTCTATCCACTCACATGTTGGCAAGTGGTATTTTGCTATTGGTTGATGTTTTGTCCCACATTCATCCTTTTGGCTCATTCCTCCATCATTCTCTCCTATAAATGGAGAGCTCTTTTACTAATTTTGGATCCACAACTTATGCAAAGTCATTATCTTCATGTTTTGAACAATTTCATCCATTCTCATCCAAGTTTCATAGTTTTCATCAATTTCATAGCTAGGTTATGGAAAATTTTATCAAGGAGCATCATTGATCATCACCAAGCTTGCAAGGAATTGGGAAAGGGCTATTTTCCACATCAAAATAGCACCAATTCCCCCATGGGATTGAGAGTTTGAGCATTTGAATAAGATTTAGTTTGCTTTCATTTGTGTTCTTTACTTTATTTCTTGTTCTTCATATTTCAAATGAATCTTATGGGGAATGATGGTTTTGTTTTGCATAATTGACTAATATTGTGTTTGTTGTTTATGTTTGTGTAGGTCTAGATCCACCATTCACACCATGTAACCTAACAATCTCTTTAGCAAAAATGTGGGCAATATCAGAAGCAGAGGATTTTATTTTGATAGGTATAAAATGGGCCATTTTTGTTAATCTATCTACCACTACAAAGATAGAATCATGACCTTTACGGGTACGAGGCAATCCCGTGATAAATTCCATACTAATTAACTCCCATTTCCAACTTAGGTTAGGTAAAGTTTGTAATATACCAAGGGACTTACATTGTTATACTTTTAAACCTTTTGACAAGTTAAACATTGTTGGACGTAGGTACAAATCTCAATCTTCATTTGAGGCCAAAAGTAATTTCTCTTGATTGAGAGAGAGGTTTTCTAGAACCCAGGGTGTCCTGCTATAGGTATATCGTGGGAATCCTTCAATATTTGGGATTTAAGGTTAGGTATATTAGGAATGCATAATATTCCTTTGTGATAAAGGAGACCACTACTACTTATCAAATAATGTTCTAGGAAATCTTTCAAATGAATATTAGGGAATTGATTTTTGAGACCCTCATAAATTGCTTGAAAATAGTCATCATTAGGTAACTTTAATTTTATATCTTTCTCAAATTGGATTCTTTCTAGGGTCAAGGCATTAGCACATAGTCATTTATGACTTAAAGCATCAGCCACTACATTTTCATTCCCAAGAATTTTGGATGGTGAAATCATATTCAATTAAGAGTTCCATCCATCTTCTTTGTCTCATATTAAGGTGAGGTTGAGTAAAGATGTGTTGGAGGCTACGATGATCAATTTTTAATATAAACTTATTCCCTAATAAATAATGACACCAAACCTTTAAAGCATGGATAATGCCTAATAGTTCAAGATCATGGATAGGGTAATTTCTTTCAACAGGTAATAATTTTCTTGATTCATAACATACTACCCAATTATCTTGCATAAGAACACATCCTATACCTGTACCACAAGCATCAGTAATCACAATAAATGGTTTACTAAAATTTGGGATGCAAAGAATAGGTGTAGATGTTAATAAATATTTTAATGTGTTGAAAGCCTTATCACATTCTAGGGTCCAATTATAACTTTGTTCTTTCTTAGTTAGATCAGTCAACAGTGTAGCAATTTTGGAATAGTTTTTAACAAAACGACGATAAAACCTTGATAATCCTAGAAAAAAATTGACTTCATGAGCATCTTTTGGAATAGGCCAATCTTGAATTGCCTTAATTTTTGTAGGGTTGGGTGAAATCCCCTTCTCATAAACTACATGCCCTAGATAGGATACTTCTGATTTGAAGAATTCACACTTGCTAAGTTTGGCATATAACTTATTTTTTTGCAAGGTTTCTAGTACCATCCTAAGATGTTTTTCATGTTCCTCCTCATTCTTTGAGTATATTAAGATATCATCTAAAAAATGATCACAAATACACCTAGAAATGGTTGGAAGATATCATGCATCAAGGTCATAAAGGTTGCAGGTGTGTTGGTTAGACCAAAAGGAATCACTACAAATTCATAATGGTCATATCGTGTTCAAAATGTTGTTTTGGGAATGTCGGATTCTTTAATGTGGATTTGATGGTATCCCAATTGTAAATCAATTTTGGATAAACATTTGGCACCTTATAATTGATCTAGAAGATCATCAATTTAGGGTAAGGGGTACTTATTCTTTATGGTTAACTTATTAAGTTGTCAATAATCTATGCATAACCTCATGGTTTCATCTTTCTTTTTGACAAATAATACTGGTGCACCCCAAGGAGAAACACTTGGTATAATTTTTCTTTCCTTAAGTAATTATGTTAATTGAATTTTAAGTTCCATTAATTCAGGGATAGATTGATGATAGGGAGCTCTAGAGACAGGTTCTGCCTCAGGGACCAAATCAATTGCATGTTCTATAGATCTCTTAGAGGGCAGACTATCTAAATCCTTAGGAAAAACATCTTTGAATTATTGTACCACCGGTTTGATATTGATATCTAACTTAAATTTATCACCTTTTTGGAAAAGTATAGCACAAAATATTTGCAATTTTTTCTAGCACTACGCTTGACTTGCATGGTCGAAATGGTTTTAATGTGAAGAGGTCTTTTCTCCCCCTGTAAAATGTGGCATGTCCCCATGTTAGATTTTATTATAATTTGCTTGTTTTCACAACCAAGAAGGGAATTATTTTTCTCCAACCAACTCAAACCTAGAATAACAGCATATTTACCAAGATTTAATACATGCAATTGATCATGTGTTGTGAAATTATCTAACTCAAATTCTAATTTTTCAATGTGTATCAGTCTGTTTTACTATTCTACCATCTGCCATTTCCACAACTAGAGGTTTGGTTAACTTAGATGCAACTTTTAGTTTAGAGACAACTTTAGGAGAAATGAAATTATGACTACTACCAGAATCGATAAGAAAAATAATAGGGTGACCATGTATAAAGCATTTAATTTCAATTAAAGAGGGTTGACAATGTACCATACTTGTGTCCAATACTGCATAAATCTTCATGTTAGATTGTGAAGGAATATTGGACGGGTTGTACTTGTGTCCATATTTTTATTTTTTTGTTTTTAAGGACATTCTCATCGAAAATGTTTCTCACCACATGTCCAACATCGTCCAAGCTCCAATCTATATTTTTTGGGATTAACCATATTTGTTGCTCGGCAATGGAAGGTCTTTGGATTGGATCCATTTTTCCTTGATTCATACTGCTTTATTTTTCGTTTCTCCCTTATTTGCTTTGTAACTTGATTATATATTTCAAAAAAATTAGCATATTGTGATGCTTCATCCACTGAAACCGGCTTACCACACCATACATGAGCTTGGTATTCATGTCTTAAACCATTAATGAATCAAACTACTCGATAATGTCCTTCAATAAATGGTACAAATCAATTTAGCCTTTCAAAAAAAAAATTGTATTCATTTACTAATTGTAACCTTTGTTTTAACTCAGAAAATTTATTTATCTTTTCTTGTATAAAATAATTTGAAAGGTATTTTGTTGAAATAGTTTTTTGAAGTGTGAACATCTTGTTTTGTTGGCTCTTAGTTTTGAGGTTCAGATGGTATCTTGCCACTAGTTCAAATCACTATTTTTTAATTGATAAGTGGCGATTCTTGTCCTACCATAGCTACTAGTATTTTTTAGATCAAAATATCTTTCTAGGTTGGTTAGCCATTGTTCTGCTTCTTCCCCAGTGTCAATATTACCACTATATTCTTATAGTTTAATTTTTCAAGAAAATTTATCTAATTCTTTTCAAGTTTGTTTGTTATCATCAGAGGATTTTGATTTCAATGTATGAGAACTACTATTACTAGAAGTTGAGTCTTCCTTTGATGATGTTGGTCGCTTCTTAGTACTTTTGGATTTTCTTTTGTTCTTTTTCCTACTTGAATGTCTAATGTATTTTGAACTTTTCTTGCTCTATGATAACTAGATGTTGTTAGGTCCCTTTTGTTCTAGAGCTTCTTGCCTAAGTTGTTGTACTTGAGTGCCTAACTCAGCGACTTCTTGCATTAATGCTTGATTGGTCCTTTCTAAGTTTTCATAAGCTTTTTGGTTGCTCTTTGACGACATTGTGATAAGTCAACCTATATGAATGAAATAATGATTGTTTCACAAGTTACCCTAATTAAGGAAACAAATTCAAAGGGAAAACCTTATTAAAATAGATCTCAACACTTAGGTGCACTTTTGTCTTCGTTTATTTATTATATATGTATACTTCAGAATAAGGTATGCCTCAGCATTAAGATGGCAACTTCAAATGGATAACCATTATGAAAAAATTGCTTGACAAGCACAGCCGGCCAACAAATTTTACGCTCGTTTGCAATATGAAACTACTTAAAACAACGCGATTTCCTATCAAAATTTTGTATACAACAGTGTATGTGCACTTCGAGCTTTATGCAATGCACTCAAGCTCTTGATTGAATCTGCACCTCGTGTGGGGAAGAGACGGTTATCTTCTTATTATTCGAACTGCCAGCAATATCACGCCTATTTGCAATGACTAACGGTCAAATTTGGGGTAGACACTATTATTTTCTTATTTGAACCGTTAATAACTTTTTTCTCTTGCAATGCTCAGAGTTGAATAGTTAAGGTAATTTTTTGTTGAACTTCCACCTTTTCATCTATCTTACTAACAGCTTGGGAATT
>VDFB02271358.1:505925169-506049780 GCA_007258455.2 Sequoia sempervirens
CCCAAAGGGAAACACCAAATAGATGTCAACTCAAGAGCTATTTTTTTTATTTTTCTTTGTCAAAATACAAATTCTAGAAACTAAACTCATCTTTAAGCTCTTGGATTTGATCTTCTCTATTCTTCATGATCTTAAGGATGACTTGATCTTCATCATAGATCACATAAGTTACAATATCGGTGACATCATAATTTTTGAAAGGGTTCTTTCTTATGAATTCATTAATGAGGACCTCTTTTTTTGAACTTCTACACCAGCTACTTCTTCATTTTCGAGCATTTCTAGACAATACACTTCTTCTCTTGAAAAAGATGTGTGTGTGGCTTCAAAATTCATCATAACATCATCAACTATGTGTTTTTGATGTAGTGGCTCAGAGAGCACTTTCATTTTGGAGCCATTTTTGGTCCTTAGAATCAAATGAGACTAATCCAAGGATAAATATACCCCTATCTTAGATATGAAATCCCTTGAAAAATATAGCCCAAAAACTGGTGGAATATCTATCACAACTTCTTGGGACATTGTGATACTAGGGAAAAATACATAGTCAAGGGGAGGTCCTTAATAACACCTATTTTTTGGACCTTCCCATCCAATTGCATTACCCCCTATCTAAAGACTCACATTATAGTTGCAATGAGTCTACAATCTATCTAGGCATCATTGTGGTGCTAGCACCAAAATTTATCATAGAATTATGCAATAATTTGTCCCCCATAATGAGAGTTAAATAAAATGGGGTGATTTAATTTACTTACCCCTTCTTTATAGTTGGTGAATGTGGATGGCATATGGGGTTGTGTACTCCTACTGGATTCCTTTTATTTGAACTATGGTGGCTCCACAAATTAATTAGCTTGCATAGGTCTTTCATGATCCTCCAACGCCTTTCACAAAAAGAGATTTATGCTTAGGAATTGACAAGACATCCCATAGGGAAACATTAGTTGGGGCCTTCTCCAACTTCTCAACCATGTTCAATTATCCTTAAGGTTGGAATTCACACTCCTTTGTTTTGTTTGGAACTACCTCACTTCACTTTTGATATAATGGGGGTGATGGTTGGGGCCATATAATCCTTTTTTTTTTCAAAAGTTACTCTGGACCTTGTGCCAACTTCCTAACTCTCAACTAGCCTCTTGTTAGGATGGATATAGTAGTCAAATAAGACTTGTGAGGATTTTAACATGGGAAATTTGTTTATGTAGATTGTGTCTTCACCTTCCATCCATGAGAAGAGTGCATGGTTTGAAACTATTTCCTCTTCTTGTCCTAAGGACATACCTTGGAATTGGGCCATCAAAACAACATTCTTGACACCACGAGATTGGTATCCATAGGGAGTTGTATCAGATGTAATTCCTTATCTTCATTGCTCTACTACCTTTTGTTGCAAATTACCCCTGGGATAATTGTGGGGAGTGTGTGTATCATTACATGGGAAACACCACAAATTTGAATCATCTACTAAGTTATTTTAGCCTACAAAAAATTCCCTATGTGGATTGGTGAGATTGTTTATAGAGGAGTAGGAACCAAGATAATGATTTGCAGGTTGGACCTAATAATTTGGCCTCTGCCCTCCTTGGTACTGATTATGTTGATATGAGGTCCTTCACCTTGATGGATTTGGTAAGGGGCTTCAAAGGCATAGCTTGTTGACTCTTGAGATTAATGATCTTAGTTGATAATCTCCTCAAGATTCTCTTCATGTCATTCATCTTTGTGGCTAATATTGATGAAGTGGACACATTTTTCTAAGCAACTGGATATACATACATGGGAGGAGTCGCTTGTGAGGTACTTGGGACTTCCTCTTATGGTAGTATTGTTATTTCTAGAATTACAAGCATAGGTGGTCAAGGTGGGAGTTTCTCAACATCTATTAAATTATTCTCTACTCTGACAACCAACTCATACACATCTATTAGTGTTTAGTTTCTAAGAGATTAAATCATTACAACTATTTTTGATTTGAATGCTTTAATATAGAAAGTAATGGCCATACCTACTGGTGTTTGAGATGCTACCAAAATATTTCCAGGTTTTGTGGAACCTAGTGTTAAAGTCTATGATGGCCTCTTGTGGATCCCTTTTGATAATAATTAACTACTGGAGGAGGGATGATCGATCTCCTTTTTTAATGAATCTATCAAAAAAATATCACCAAGCTAATCCCACGTACCAATTGAATTTGGAGGTAAAGACTTGTATTAACCAAGGACCTTATGCGGAAAGTAATTTGAAGGACACATTTTTCTCTATAACATAGTGCACAATGCACATATCTACTACATCTTGTAGATGTTCCACAAGCATCTTAAAATCTTCTCCCTTGAAATTAAGAATTGCTTTAAGTGCATTGGTGGGAATAGGGTCCCACACAACTAGAGGAGTTAGGGGAATTAGTGGACTATCACTATTCCATGCCATGAAGTTTTGTGGTGCTCATGGGATGGCCATATGAATTTGTGATTGTTGTGTTCACACTTGTGTTGTGCTAGACCAATGGATCTTTGGTGGATTATAGGTACTAAAGGAAATAGTAGCAAACTTGGGTTATGTGCTACTAGCAACCTTGTGACGAGCCTTCAACTCATAAACTTTGACTTCTAATCAAGCAATTATGGGTTTGAGTCTCACCGGGCATGCCAGAAAAGGAACCGTTGATGTCTAAAACTAAAAGCCTTGACAACAACCTCCTATGGGAAGTTTCATAAATGAGGGACCAAGTTGTGAATCTATGAAACAACCTCTCAGATTTTAGAAGCCAACTTTTTGAATTTGGAAGGGAAAAGAGGAGATACATGAAAGAAACCAAGTTGAAACACTATTCTAAGGAAATTAACAAAAAATATAATATGCTTCACTCTTAGTGAAGCATAATTTAGCTTCAAATTTATAAAGTATTTATAGAAATATAAAAGATCATATGCCTAATTTAAACTCTATAATATAAACAACAATCCAATCTTACAAAAGAAAGATTCATAAATCATAGATAATAATTGATCCTATGATATTAAACATATAATACCACATCTTCTTCATATTGGGGGTGGAACAAATTGCAAACGTCATAAAGGAACAATTTAGAATATTTGACCCTTCCCATGAGGAGCACCTATTAAGGTTTTAATGGAAAAAAATAAAATTATTACCTTCTATTAAAATATTAAATTATTATAATCACTACTTGAGCTTTTTCTAACAAATTTTGGACCCCTACCACAAGACATGACCTCCAAATATATAGATAGACCCTTCAACTTTGGCTTGGCAAAGGTTTCAAGATGCACAGAAAGACACCTGGAAGGCTTGGCATGTTTCTTCATGATGAGGCTATTACAATTGTATAATTGAATGAGGAGTGTCTCTATTTAGGTGTGCAAATGACATCATGTAGATGGTTATTATCTCAAGTTATGGTGTGATCTTAATGTCTCTTAATTTTCCTATTGGCAAAAACAAGCATTGTCATGACGCATGTACATTCCCAAGCTACTCTTGAAGCTCTCATTGAGTGTGAGGCCCATATGGTACAACCAATGGTGCAATCTAATCTTGTTGAGAAAATCCTTTTCTCTTAATGACCGTTGTGATGCGATGTGGAAAAAATAAATTCTTTCAAATTTGACTCCTCTTGTGGGCCCCATTTAAAAAATCGACCAATGACACAACTTTTGAAACAAAATAAACCCCCTAATTCCTAAAGAGCATCAAGTTTCCATATGGAAGCTCTATATTTTCCAAAATAATTTGCACTGTGGGCCCCCAACTACTCCCCTAACCAATAGTACAAGTCGGGACTAAGAGAGGCTCAAGTGGTTCCCAAAATGAGTTCTATCATGACAAGTGGCATACTAAGGAGCAAGCACTTCTTAAACACCCCTCTAACATTTAATTTTTTTGATAGTACATGAAGCCACCATATGGCCTAATGGTGTTGCTTCTAAGGACTATTGAAGTTGCTTTATGAAGAATGAGCAAGGGATTGCCATGTGGCTCCTTTTGAGGAAACCATAGCCAAAATTTGAAAGGAAAAATTTTAGGAATAAGGCAACCAACATTGAAAAACCTATTCAATCCTCAAATTCCATCCACAAAGAAACACTTTGATCAAAGCTTAAAAAAGATGATTTCATTCAAATTGTCTCTAATAATTCATCTTTGACAATCAACTGCAAGAGGGAGAGCATCACCCAAGTGTTTTTCCTGCAACCACAGACTAGTAGTCCCATAGACACCTTCCTACTAGACATGGCCATACCCTTCACGAGAGTGAAAGATCCAAGGAAATTCCAAGGTCATCAAGCCATACAAGATCTAGTGTTGTATAATAATGCAAACAATTTATCAAACGAATTCTAGATACCTTCTAGTTATACATGATACATTTGATTAATTTACAACTTTAGATAGAGTGAACGAAAAATGCAAGAAATGATTTTTCATTACTTTAGGAAAATATTTATAATGATATTCACGTAAAATTTATGTGGTTGTATGCTCACATATACCTTTATCTCAAATTGGATATCGACAATGATTCACAAAAATAATTTAAAACTTAATAAAATAGTGCTCATAACTATTGATACCATAGGTTTACACTAGAAACCTTTTCCATAATTGAAGTTATTCCTAACTTTATATCATTAGATATTTACTAGGTTAAAATTTCTCACTTTAAACACACTAGAAGCATAAATCAGTATTTCAATTTTTAATTCTTCTATCTTTCAAGTTAGTTGATCTCATAAAAGGTAGACATAGATTCCATAATTTTACAATCATATACAACCTTTTAGTTGACAAAGTGAGTTTTATATACATATACATACATACATACATACATACATACATACATACATACATACATACATACATACATACATACATACATACATACATACATACATACATACATGCATACATGCATACATACATATATATAAAAACACAAACATTTATAAGAAGTATCAACAATCGATTCCAGGCATATTTCCCAATTATCATTTTTAGTAGAATAAATTATGCAAGTCAATTCATATGATCCTAAATATGATTCTTTCTCATATATATATTTATCTAATCCTCATGCATGATCACATATACATATATATACGTACACATATACATGTACAACTATGTGTGTCTATATATGTGTGTATATATACATATATATACACATATACATATATATTGAAACATAGGGAAAAAGGGGTAGGTAACATGGAATGATGATGTATACCAAAATTTATGGTTAACTAGAGTCCACACCCATTTTCCCTAGTTCATTAGAAAGAGAGGTCACAAGGGGATAGGATTGACTTTCAACCTTGAGGTGAGCTAACCTAGCCTTGGATCTTGGATTCTTAAGATAATAGGATAGATTTAAAATGTTTTTGGCATAATTTGAAGTGCATAAACTAAGTGACCAATAAGACATAGAACTTAAATTGTAAATTCCCGAACACATAGAAACTAAAATGATAGCCTGACAATAGATCTGAGAAGGAATTAATGGCATGTACCTGTCATAAAAATTAGATTTTGAACTCTATAGTAGGACTCATTCGCCCCTAGGTGAATGGGTCTTAGTCTAGGGTTTCAAAATCAATTTTCACAGTCCTTTGATGTTGTATCTTGGCTTCTATCTATTCAAGGTTCCACTATCAGAAACCCAAAAATAAAATCTGAATCTAAGTTTTTGTGGCTTGACAAAAATGAATGCAACAAATGAAACAATGCAAAATTGCTCCTTTGATCTCTTTTTAGTCCTTCTTCACCTATAAATTTGCACATACACAAAGAGAAGAAAAATTATTGTTTTTGGGTGTATGGGGGTTCACCTTAGTCTAACCCTGGTTTGGTAATTAAACCTTGCTAGAAAGAAATTAATGAAAAATGGAAGGAATGATGAATTAACCATGTTTGTTGCAAGTCACCAAAGCCTTAATGGCTTCCCTTAGAGGATTAAAGACCAAAAAATAACTCCGAGGTTGAGATCTTTCTTACATTGACTTGAATAATTTCTTGATTTTATGTTTGAATGCTTTCTTGAATGCTTGAAACCTACATCACAATATTAGCTTCAAAACATGTTACAAAATACACAACTTTGACATGATGATTAGGATCTTGATTTGTATTGTAGATTTATGATAAATCTACTCTTGAATGCTCTTGACAATAATATTTTATCTTATGAAGTTCACCCTTAGCTTGTTAGATTTGAATTGATAAAAAGATTATGTATTTATAAGTGTTTATCTAATTTCCCAAAAAATAGATTCCAAAAGTCAACACTTCCAAATTTAATTTGAATCATTAAAAAATTTCCAAAAAAATATTTTAAAATGAGTCATGGCACTTAAAGGGGACCCATTTTCCCATGGGTGAATGGGTCTTGCCCATAAGTCCAAAACACACATGATCTAAGGCAATTTAATTAATGATGGAAATAATTTAATATAGACTTCGCTTTGTAAAATGGGAATAATAAGGATTTGGAATGCATAACTTGGTCAATTAGAGGTTTAATTAAGTCCAATTAATTAAGGGACACAAACATAGTGTGAAATTGTAAAGGTATGCAATTTCCTACACTATATTTGGTTCCCAATTTAGTGAAAGTGTGAACTTACACTTAGACTCATACTAAAGTAGAAAAATAAGTTTAAAAATTTCCAATTCTACAAGTGTTGGAAAGATAAGATGACAAAGAATTGAGGAGGGTGATCAAACCCCCAATATCTAAGATCTCATGGAAAACCATCAAAGGCACAAAGAGACACGTGTATGCAATAGTGACACAAGATGCACAAACATACAATGTCAAAATTAATGCAAAGAGAAAAAGAAAGATGGATCAAGCCTAAGTTGTTTGTCCAAAAAATATGCTCACAAGGGCTAGTGAAATCCACCTTTCACTAGGTGAGCCCCAAGGTAAAATGGTGAGAAACACACAACGGTCTAGTGCAATTCGGTATACACTAGGTGTGTACCCACAAAAGGGTGGTTGATGGGAAATACATACCAGGTCTATAGGTATCCCATATGTCAACCATACCAAAATTTATACTCCCTGATAACTTTGATAAGGTGCCACAAAATGGTTATGTGCTATGCAAATGCTACACTAAGTTCAACTCCTATGAACAAAGTAAAGAAAAATGTAAAAATGTCAATGCTAAGGTTACACACTAAGTTCAATGCATGTGAACAAAGTGGAACAAAATGCCAAAATTATAATAACAAGATGTCAAAATGATAATGTCAATGTATGCTCCCACTTTAAAGAAATTACTAAAGACCATGCTATGAGAAATTACTTTAAAGTAGAAAATGATATATGCCAATGATAAAAGGGAAATGGGAGCTTATTTGAAAAGACCTATGCCAATGATATGTTTCCAAATACATCTACATCGTGAAAAGGGGTTTCCCCCAAATGCAATAACAAAAGATAAAACATAAGGGATCCATGGATTTGGGGTCAATATATCTCTTTGATACAATAATATAATAGAGATCAAAACCATCATAATTCCCTAAATACTTGTAGAACAACAAACACAATTTAAGAATGAAACATAGAGAATGAAAAAAAAGAAAAAGATTATGGGTTAACATGGAAGAGATCTAAATATCTTTATGCCTTGCATAATCCCCAAAAGGAAAACAAAGACAAAAGAAAAGATAATGCTTTACAACATATAGAAGAATGAAGATACAAATAGAAGAATGCCACAATGGGTTTGCTTCCTTTGTATCCTTGCACCATTGGAGTGACAAGGGTCATCCAAAGAAAAATCACAAACATAAAGACACACCAATGACATGATATGGGGGGTATCTACGTTACACGCATGAAATCACAAAGAAAATTGAAAGAAAAAGGAAGAGAAAGACAAGTATGTCACATTTGAGTAAACCTAAAGTAGGTCATCTTCATCCCAATCTTGCTCATTGTATACAAAAGGTGGACAACTAGCCAAAGGGGAAACAACAAGTGCCATACTAGTACAAGGCTACCTTACCCCTTGCCCCAAATGTAAGGCAAGGATGAGTTGAGATAAGTGATGATATGGTGCTCCTTGCAATATGAAAAATTGTTTTCATTAAGTTTGATACATGTAATGGCGAGTATGCTAAGATTCTACAACTATTACATGGCAAGGAGAAAAGTGTGTACATGTTAATCAATTATATGATTGACTAGTTCTTCAACCATATTAAAGTCTTTGAATATGTTCTTTAAAGCACTATATTCAACAGTACTATACCCAAGACTTCTATGATATGCACAATGAGACATGTTTGTACTTTTTCCTTGTTTGATTCCTCGGATAGGTGGTAATTTTGAGTCCTTGGTTAAGGAGCATGTGTAAGGATTTTTAATTTTTGGACATAGCACAAGTGAATTTCAATTTCTTGAGTTTGTAAGGCCTATGTCGTTTACTTGATTGGACAATTGGCTGAGTTGGAACAGGGATCTTGATATCCTAAACCCTTGGTATCTTATGATGGTGTTTTTTCTAGCAATTGGTGGATTTCATTCTTATCTATTGTGTCACATCCTTGTTTGTTTAAAATTATAAATCCTTTACCATAATGCTCTTCGAGGTTGATGGGTGTATCAATAAATTTATGCATATAGGATAAACGAGTATCAATGTTGTCATTGTGGATAGGTTCTTTCATGGTTGGTGGTTTAGGCTTGCTTTGTGATTCAATTTTAGGATGCAAAAGGATAAACATCTCAAGTGGTGGGATGATAGGAGGTTTTTTCTGTTGCATGGAAGGATAACAGGATGCATTGTTCTCCAAGTTAGGAAGACAATTTTGTATGAATTCTTGCATGTTATCTTCATCTTGACCTAAGATATCTACCTCACGAGGAAATTCATTAGGACTTGAAGATTCAAGGATGTCGTCAATTGCATTAGGATCATCACCAAACACATAACCTGAGACATCTACCAAAGATTTTAAGGATAGACACATATCCATGATGACTATTTGAATGCAAGTATGAATGCAGTTTTCAGATTTGGAATATGATAATTTACTAATTTTAGAATGTAAAAACCTGAAAAATGATATCTTTTGAATGGAATTTTTAATTTTAAACAATGCCTTAACTTTCAACAATTGCAATTAATGCAAAAACTATAGGATATGCTATTTTTTGAAACTGAAATAGAGATCTGCAAAAAAAGGGAAATAAAGCAAACAAAGACAAATTTATGCTCAAAATTTTGAAAAATCACCTATACAATGATAGGTTCGCCCAAGGGTGAATGAGTATTTGCATAGGGTTTTGAAAAATAAAAAATTGAAAGTTTGATTTGATGTTTAAGTTCACTATTCTCAATTGCAAACAAATTCTTAATTGATATTTTTTTCCAAATCTTTTGATTAATGTGAATGCAAATTGATGACAAAAAGTGAACAAAATGACAACCTTTTGAATGCAATTTTGAATATTTTTATTTAAATGACTGAGAAACACTTGAATATGATCTAATATGCAGAATATATGTAAAGTTTTTGTTTTTTTATGAATTTAAATGATGTAATTATGCAATATGCAACCCTAAATAAAGAATTCAAAATAAAAAGATGCAAGATCTAAATCAGTGTTTTGAAGACTTTCAAATCAGAATTAATGGTGTACAATGTCAGGTTCACAAAAATGAAACATAGGGAAGAGGGGGTAGATAAGATGAAATGATGATGTGTACCAAAATGTATAGTAAACTAGAGTCCACACCCGCTCTCCCTAGTTCATTAGAAAAATAGGTCACAAGGGGATAGGATTTGTTGAATTCACAAGACAACTAAGAGGGGGGTTGAAATTAGTTGTACATTGAAACATAAAAACCCTCATTAAAATTCAAATCCTTATTAATCCTTAATCTATTAAATTGATTTAGTATGAAATTAAATAAAAAAATAGAAACACATCAACACCATACACAATAGAATACCATATTTACGTGAAAAACCCAAGAAGGGAAAAACCACGGTGAGGATTAGATCACAATATAAAGTAAATGCAATGTCAAATATAATAGGCTCATTTTTAGAGGGCTCACTACCCAAAATAAAGAAGGGCTCACTACCAAAGTCTCACTGCCAAATTAGAAAGCGAAAGGTAGAAGATTGCTACAATGAGAAATCCATCTCAAAGCAATAGAAAAGATCCACCACTGCATCACTAGATCATTTGCACTCTCATTGAAGAATGTAGACACCTTCTACTCATTGCTTCCAATAGTCTTAAGCATTAAATATCACACTAAATTTCACACTTTCTCACTTCACATCACAACACTTTGCATCATAGCATACATACACAAATCCTCCATCAATTCACACATATATACCATCCACAACCTTGAAAACAACCTCCAATGTTGGTTATGCACCTCAAGCATGCAAATTATTTGACACCAAAACATTCCTACTGTGGAGAGGCATGAAGGCAGACCACATCACAACTTAACTTGGACCAAAATCTACACACACATGCCACAACATGCTTCCACAAGTACCAAAGCACATCTGCAATTAGTGTAAACACCAAAGGTCGGTCGAACCTGTGTTGACACCAGTAAAATTTTAAGTACACTCTTCCTTTGATCTAAAGACAACTCGTGTTCCACACAAAAAAATTAAAAACAATCTAGAATATTCCATCAAGACCCTAAAATCCAACAAATCCTTTGCAACAACATTCACCTAAAAAATATATTCATTCTGCACAACCAATTAATCTTCCACACACTAAAACTCATGAATATAACCTTGCAGAGCACCAAAACACAAAAAAATTGAAGGGAACATAGATACAGACAATATAAGCACACTCCCAGATCTGCAAGACCAAAAACAACACAAAGAAATGTGGAGGAAAACCATTTCTCCCAAACACACTCTCAGTTCACACACTGGTGAATATAACTTCCTTTGTACAATGATCTAGAACTAGAAAATATGGATATAACTCCTATGAACACCTCTAATCAACATATTTGAACCACACAAGCATAGCTTCAATATAGAAGAAATGCGAAGAAAAAACCAAAACACCACTCTACCACATTGAAATATCTTTTATTCAATTTTTCTCAAAAGCACTTGGAAACCAAGCACCACAAACATCATCTCAACATATGCAACACTTTCTTAGCATCTCAACCATGCAAGAGGTTGATCTCCACAAAAACTTACTTATCATTGATACATTAGAGGTTGATATCAATGATGCAATACTAATAACAATATAATGCAACACTACTACCATCTTCACAAGCATCTGTAGTACTTTGTAATGTATCCAACAACACATATAGACAACACCAGCATGTTGTGTTGACATCAACACCAACTCTAGACACATCACCAATACCAACAACACACTTACTTCCTCAAGAGTACAAATCAATGCAACAACACTTTGTTGACATCAATGATAGCACAAGTTTCTAACAATCTCCCCCTTTGTCATTGATGACAACACCTGATATGAAAAACCATCAACAACAACTCTGATCACCAACACATACTGATGGAAACACCTGATAAGAAAAACTATGGTCACCAATACATTCTACACATTAATACACATTGTTCCCCCCTATACAAGCATTTATTATTTCCAACACTTTCTCTTTCTCCCACTTTCTTGACAAGGTTTTTCAACTATGTTTATCCCCCTTTAACATCAATGGAAAAGGGAAACACATTTTTTCTTTTTTTTACTCCCCCTTTGACATCATTCACATATACTTGCTCTCCCCAAAAGACAACACCTATAAGGGACAATGATTGCATTCACTTTTCTACTACAAATTTTGCACTAACTTCCTTTAACACAACTTCAAAGAACAAAACCAACAACCAACTCCTTTTCTTTCTCTACATCAACCAACAACCACAACTACCTACTCCCCCTAAGAGGTAGCCTCCAACATCAATCCAGAATAGGGAATGATTCTTGAAATCCATTGGACTAAAGCATAGTCTTATGCATCTAATTGAAGGAAGGAGGGGCAATAACGCCCAACTTCTCTTAGAGATACTCAAATGTTTCTTCCTTAGTGAAGATATCAACAACCTGATCCTTTATAGGCACATCCTCTAGCTTCACTTCATTTTTTGTAACCTTCTCTCTCAAAAAGTTATACTAGATTGAGTTATGCTTTATCCTTGAATGCATTACTAGATTCTTTGAAATTTTAATATAACTTGTATTATCACATAAGATAGAAATAGGTTCATCATATACTACTCTGATATCCTTGAAAGTCAGTTTCACCCACAACACTTGTGTACAACAAGAAGCTGCAACAATATATTCTTCTTCTACAGTAAATAATGACACTGAATCCTACTTTTTTCTTAGACAAGACACTAACCTACTTCCAAGAAGAAATCACCACAACTTCTATGTCTTCTATCATCCACACAACCTACCCAATCTACATCTATATAGGAACTTAGAGAGAAATCAATATCCTTTGGATACCACAATCTATATTTTGGAGTGCCTTTCGAATATTTGAATATTCTTTATTGTTGCCACATGCAACTCTTTGGGATCTTCTTGAAATCTAGAAACAAGAAAAATTGCATACATGATATCTGGTTTGGTAGCAGTTAGATATAGCATTCCACCAATCATTGATCTATACTTGCTCTGATTAGCCTTAGGGGATTCTTCATTCTTACTCAACTTGAAACGAGTAACCATGGGAGTACATACCAATTTAGACTCTTCCATTCCAAACTTCTTTAGAATTTCCTTGAAATAATTTGATTGTGAAATGAAAATGCCTTTTTTTGTCTAATTGATTTGTAGCCCAAGGAAGAAATTTATCTCCCCAAAAATTGACATTTTAAACTCATTTTGCATTTGCTTTGCAAATCTCTTGCACATTGCTTCATTTCCATCAAAGATTATATCAACATACACAACCACAATCAGTATTTGATCCTTATCAACTTTAAAATAAAGATTGCTATCTGTGGTATCGTTATTGAATCCCTGCTACAACAAGTTCCTATCCAATCTTGCATACCAAGCTCTAGGAGCTTTCTTGAGTCCATATAGAGCCTTCTTCAATCTATAGACCATATTAGGGTTATTTGATAACTAAAAGCCTTTCGATTGTTCAATATTTATCTCCTCTTCCAATTCACCATTCAAGAATGTAGACTTCACATCCATTTGATAAAATTTGAAATTCTTATATGTAGTAAAAGCCAAAAACATCCTAATAGCCTCTATTTTTTCCACCAGAGTAAATGTTTCCTCAAATTCTATCCCTTCTACTTGTGAGTATCCTTTACATACAAGCATTTCCTTGTTCCTAACAACTTCTTCGCTCTCATTCAGTTTGTTCTAAAATACCCATTTAGTTCCAATCGCATTCTTATTTTTTGGTCTTGGTCAAGTTCCCAAGTTTGATTCTTCTCAATCTGCATTAATTCTTCTTCCATAGCCTTGATCCAATATTCATCTTCACATGCCTCAATCACTATTTTAGGTTCAAATTTGGAGAGTAAACATAAGTTTACTTGTTCTTTTTTCATAGCAACCTTTCTTCTTTTTAGTATACCTCTTCTTTTATCACCAATGATCTAATCTTTAGAATGATTCTTCTAAACCTACTTAGGATTCTTAGGGATCCTTCCTGAGTGTCTTCCTCTTCAACCTGCACTTCATTTTCATTTTCTTCATCTTTTTATTCTTCTTTGCAAGAGGACTTATTTAATTCATATCCATCTATCAACACTAAAATTTTATGTAGTTCTTCACCCACTTTGATACTTGCACTCTCAATAATCCTTTTGAGCCTCTTGTTGTAACATCAGCAAGCTTTATTTTTGTATAATATCCAAGGAAGATTCCTTCATCAAATATTGTATCAAACTTTCCTAATTTTTCTTCATCTCTTTTGATATAGTATTTACTTCCAAATACTCTAAAATATTTGATAGTAGGGGTTCTTCCATACCATAACTCATATGAATTCTTTGAATTGTTTGTCCTTTCTTGTGCTTTGTTAAGTATATAAACTACAATACAAATAGCTTCTCTCCAGTAGACATCCGATAGATTTTCTTCTCTCATCATTTTCCTTGTTGCTTCCTAAACAGTCCTATTCTTTCTTTCCACCACTTCATTCTACTAAGGAGTCCTAAGAGTTGAAAACTACCTCTTTATTCCATTATCTTCACAAAAATTGTTAAAATCATTAGAGGTGAACTCTCCACCTCTGTCAGATCTTAAAAAATTATTTTCATTTCCATTCCATTCTTAACGATAGCTTTAAATTCCTTAAAATTGTAGAGGAGGGAGATTGACTGCTTTGGGGATCCAAGTCACAAGATATTACTAAACAACATGTTTCCTTGATCTACCTCAAGTTTGCTAAGAAAATTAGAAAGGTTAAGGAATTAAGGCTAAAAAGGAAAAGGATTCTAGGGGTTGTCATCCTTCTGCTAAATTGAATGTTTCATAGGGTCAAGCAAGCTAATTTCCAAGGTTCAAACTCTTGCCCAAATGTCTTACTATCTGAGGATGACAGTGTGGAACTCAGACTCTAACATGGCGCATTGAGGTCTTAGGGATGTGTTGGCATATGTACAAGTAGAAGGTCTAGATAATAGCCTAAAACATGAGAAAATCTACTAACAACCTAATTGAATGATGTTTTAAACTATGACAAAATTCTAAGAAGATACAAAATTGAAATACAATTAGAAGAATGTTTTAACTAAACTATGCTTGAATTGACAAAGAGAATGAGAAAACAATACCAAACTTCTTGCAACTTGATTCTTCAAACAACTCCACTTGAGAACACCTACACACATGGAGATGGAAAAATTTTGGTGTTGTGTATAGATGACTATCTTAGTTAGTCCCCTGCTTTGTTGTTTCCACCTCCATGAATAGCCAAATAGAAACAAAGTATGGAGTGAGATAAAGAAACATAAAGGAAATAGTGCTATGAGAAAGCACGAACAAGTATGATACATAAATACAAAAAATGGTGCAAAGAGAAATAGTAAGGAATAATGTCACATTCACACCTACAAGCATTCAAGGAAAGTAGTGGAATGAGAGAGCTTTCAAGTCCTCTAGTAGCAATGTTGTTGCAACAAACGAAGCATAGATGCCAAGAGCCAAGAGCTTATAACCACGAAAGGGTGATGTAGAAGCTTGAAAGTGTGAGAATGGAGATGAGAATGAAGAGAATGAAGCTAAGGGTGTGAATGAATTGATCAAAAGAGTGAAGAAGAATGAATGAATGAAGAATTGAAGCATTTGAATGACAAAGGAAAAAGACACATTTTTCATTGATCAAGTAGGGAACGTTACACTTCATGTCAAATGGAGGAACACAACACCTCTATAGATTACAAGAGCAAGAATCCTATCAAGATGGTAGCACGACGCGTGGACGTACACACGTCCATGATAGGGATTCCTTCATGAATGCCAAAATGAGCTACCAAGTGGATGGGGAAAGGTGGAAAATGTGGAATTGCATCATCAAACACTTTAATTTTCTATGGTACCTAGGGGGATGTAAATGGTGAATTTTCCTAGGGGTAAAAATTCATTCCATTAAATTTTTCCCCCACTTTAGCAAGAATACATGTAAATGTCAATGCAAGGTAAAGTAGAAAGAGGTTGAAGTGAATATACTTGAATCATCAAAGAAGTAGATCTCCTATTTGGCACACCTAGATGCACAGGGGGTATCTCTATAGGTGCTCGGTCTCGCAGGGCAACCTTGACATGAAAGAGAGAGAGAGATAGCTCCATAGGTACTCAATCATTCGAAAGGTGAACAAAGGTTCTACAAGTGCTTAGTCTTATAGAATTGGCTCCATGGGTGCTCGGTCCCACAGAAGATGAACAAAGGCTCTATAGGTGCTCAGTCCTACAGAGAGAAAGTACTTCATAGGTTCTCGATCCTGCAAAGGGGGTACCATAGGTTCTGGGTCCTACAAGGCTTGATGTGAAATTACTCCCTAAGTGCTTGGTCTTGAAGAGTTTGATGCAAAAGACACTTACAATTTCTCGGTCCTATAAGGTAAGCTTAATGAGGTGATCAGTCCTCCAAAATTTATTATAAAAGCAACTTCACAAGTGCTCGAACCTGCAAAGCAACATGTTAAGCTATAGGAAAAACATGTTAGATAGAAAAGGTCACATGAGAAGACATATCATAGGACAAACACTTGAAGAAGTTTTCAAAGGGGTCTCTCAGGAACCCTTAAGCTAGCAAAGGGCTCGTGCAGAGGGACACTCCATTTGAAATGAATAAATTTTTTGTAAATAATTCTATCATCAAGGAATCCTTTTGAAATATATCTTTCGTCAAGGAATCCAATGGAAAAAATTCTCCCTCTCAAGGGAAAGTTTTCGAACTTCTTCATCAGAAAAAGTACTCCCTTATCAAAGGAATTTTTTTAGATTCTTTCATTATGAATCCATTTTCGAAAGGAAAATTTTGTTAGGGGTCCTTGTTGAAGAATGCAATCTTTGAAAAATGAAATATTCTTAGCAAGGGATTTGTTGGCCACTGAATACACCTTGTTGAAAATTAGAGAAGTGTGGTAGCCCCCCTTAGGATGGTGTGTGCTAAACCAATAGACACATGGCATCCTAAGGAGAGAGAAGAAGGAAAGTGATCTGATTCGTGATACATTACAAGATGTAAACATGGAAATGTTGTCATACACATAAGGGAAAACACATAAGCACCCAACATCACTTAAGAAAATAGAGAGACAAGTAAAGAAAATGAGAACAAGCATAAATAAAGAAATCAAGAGACAGGGGGATTTGAGAGTTTAGGGTTAGATAAGTTCTTATATATAAATAGGTAACACATAATGTATGAACAAAATATCATCAATCCCCAAAGTTCCCAAATCTGAAGAAGAGCACATGAAGAAAAAATGAAAATAAAAAATTGGGTCAACATGGAAGAGGGCCTAAATGCCCCCAACACTTTGTATTGTCCCCAATTGTCAAAAAGAAAAGTTACAACATATGAAAGAATGATGGTACATATAGAGGAATTTATGACAAAATTTCACTCCTATATCCAAGCACCTACAAGGGTGGAAAGGTTCCTCCAGGATCACATAAATACAAGCACGAGGGGAACACAACACACACACAAATATAATCTATAGATAAAGAAGATGTACCCCCTAGTCCTCATCAACTAGGAGGTTGTCAGTCTCCCAATCTAGATCATTGTACGGGGAGGGCGAACGGGCATGCAAGGGAGGGATAGCAAGAGATCACCCTCCGACTCTCCTACAACAAGGGCCAAGGAAGAAGGTCCCTCAAGGTCTCCTCCACTCAACTCTTGGGAGTCATCATTCTTACAAAGATCGCTAATAGAGCTAAGATGTCATCCATCGAGTTAAACATGCACTTAACCAAAGTGTCATGTTTCAATCAAGTGGGATAAGAAGGAGGTGTCTGAGATCCATTGTTAACCTCACAAGAGGAGGGATAGTGACAAACTCTGAGGATGTTTGTGCCTCCTCCATCACAAAGACGGTGCAAGCCAAAGTAGAACCATCTCCTGAAGAAGGTGATCCCTTCTTCCGACCTCTATTTGAAGGTCATCCTCCAACTTGTGCTTCAATGGGGGATGCAAGATCCCCATAAAAGAAGTGAAAGGTGAGGTGGAAGAGGACATAACCACAATGAACACCACCATGGTGCTCAACATGTCCACGGGCTGGGAAAAAAAAGGGATGTTTGAAAGGGACATCAAAAGAGGGGGCTCCACTGAGGGAGCAATGAACACTTGCACCCTTTTGGGGTGAGGATCATTAGCATTCATCGGAGGAGATGTAAGTAGAACTAAGGTGATAGGAACTAATGCAAAAAAAGTAGAAGAGGATACAGTAGGGTACATAGAGATAGGAGTTGTTGGCTCCCCTTCTGCCTTCTTCAAGGCAGCTTGTTCAGTAGCTAGAACCTTTCTCTGACACTTACGCTCACGTGAAAGATAGTTTCATCAACTCCAGGAACTATACATCACATTCTAAGAAGGGACGAGAGGCTCTTGTTCTACTATAGGAGTGTCCTCCACAATTGTGGCCGGTGGAAGGGTAGCCTCCTAACCAAGAGTAGCAGGAAGTACAGGAGCGAAAACGATATTAGGTGGAGAAGAAAACACCGATGCCTCGACAACAGACATCTTCCCATTCACTATCAGGGGGGCAGGAATGGTAGGAGGCTATGAGGGCTGAGACACAAGGGTGTATCCATGAGAATACTTCCCCTTTACATAAAAATGGGCTTAGGCACCGTGGGAAAAATGAGAAGTTCAAACACTTGGCACTTCATTTTTTTCCAAGCAAGCACCATCGAGCTCCCCATGTGAGGTATGGGAGTAGGAGCTTAAGCTTCCACAGTAGGGCGAGAAGCAAAAGCAAGTGAAGCAAGAGAAGAGGAAGGATCTTGGCTGTGAGCAAGCTTCCCCTTCCCTTTTTGTTGAGAGGAAGAGGCATCTTGCTACTATGCAATCATAGAACCTTTGATTGAAATGTAGGGGGAAATAGGGTAGGTCACCTTCCACATCATGTCCCTAGTCTTATACTTGACATAGGTGTGATATAGCAAGTCTATCCTTGGAGGAAGTGGACCAAACAAGGTGAGCCAAAAGTGATTTAACAAGTAGCCCCCACATGACACCAGAAATTTATACTTGGTGTTATGCACAACATGCACAAATCCTGATGAGAAGACTTAAGGCACTTATGAATTACTGAAGTGACTCCATTCATGGAAACCAACCACAAAATGCTTAGTTTTACCCTGAACTAGTTTGTGTTCAGAATAATATCAAAAGGAGTATCTACGGCTCTAGGCCCTACCAAGATTGGGATAATGATAGAACTGAGAGGAGGAACTGAGAGTCTATCATGCATACGTTTGGTGGTCTTTCACTTCTCATATTCCTCCATGCATAGGAAATTTATTAGTAGAGTCTTATCCATTATAACATTCACGCAACTCATAGGGTCAACTAGGACACTAGTTACAATGTTCCCATTGATGTGAGTGGGAATGTACAAGGGGCAAGGCTCTTGTTCATAAGTAGGTCCTTCGATGTGAAGGTTATGTATGGTGACCCATTCACAAGTTGAGCGAGAAGAACGCGTGTAAATGAAACCATATTTACATACTCCGATGGAACAAACTTAGTAGACCCCATAGGTTCATAAATCAGGTAGTGACCTATCTAAATTTTGCTTCCTAATATCTAGGATCCCTTATGACTATGCTACTAGGGGTTGTAGGTTGGGTTGCAAGGCTACTTTACCTACAACACAAACCCACAACAAGCCTAGGATACAAGAGAAGGTTCTTTGATAGCCAGATGCGAAATAGAAATAGTTCACGTTAGGTTCACCAAAAATATAGAGGAGGGGGACCAACTACTCTAGGACTCCAAGTCACGGGAGAATCCTCAACAATAGTCTACCCTAATCTACCTCAAGTTTGCTAATAAAATTAGGAAGGTTAAGGCATTAAGGTTGAAAAGGAAGAGAAATCTAGGGGTTGTTGTCCTTTTGCTAAACTAAATGTTTCACAAGGTTAGGTGAGCTAATTTCCAAGGTTTATATTGTTTCCCATGTAAAGACCAAATTAATTTTAATCAAAATACCACTATATTTTTTTTTCAAGTATTCATTCACAAGTACACTCGGGAACTTCTATCCATACGGGACAGATATATCATTTGTTCATACGGAACAGGAATTCACTTCATCCATTCATATGGAATAGGAATACATCTATTCATATAATCAGAATAGGCATCCACCTAAATGAGGCAGGCATCTATCATATGATAGGTATGTGCTCTGGCCAGAGTCTTGGACTCATTGGGATCATCCGGATCCTAAGTCGCTTCCCTGATGACCACACTTTCTATTGAAAGTGTACCGAGGTCATCGTCCTTAGTTGTATGTAAATAGTAATTCTAAAACTTGAAACCCGCCTCAGAATTTAGCCTAAAGGCCCCGGGGAATCAAGCAATCCATACAGGATTATTCCGAGTATAGTTGTATGTATTTTAGTTGATTATCACTTATAACTAGTTATGGGATCTCTCCAACCCTAAACCCCATTCCCGAACGCCTGAGTACTGGGAGCATCCTTCGTTTCCCAGACTGCCTACATACCCTGCTTCCAAACGGGATCAAGGCATAAAATATGTAGTTCTATTTTCTAGACTATGTTTATGCGAACTATTATAAAAGGGTATGTATGCAACCCTTTCTAGGGTTCTCGTTTCCCCAGACAGTTCCTCTGTGGTTGCCACCCATGAAGGGAAGCAAAAATAACAAATGGTCGATTTGACCATTGTTTGTTTACCTAACAATATTCATCTAACCTATTTCCTATTAATATTCGTCACCCTTGATCCATTCAGACAATATGTCTTCAAAACCGAGTTGCATTGCACCATAGAAATTCCTACTTGGGTTTTTCTAGGTCATCACTAGCAGATTTGATTCATTTCATTATAATCTTATTAGATTATCATTCCAAAGGGGATTTCCCTCCCTTTGGATTTAATCAACCAATGTTCCTTATTTCTCCCCGGCGATTTAGAGGGACGATGCCACAGATGCCGTTGTTGCAGCTGTGTTAGGCTATAGATGCAGTAGCTCAAGTGCGATGGCTTTACCCGTAAACGTGAGACAGAGGCATCGTTAATACCGAATGCTGCTGGTTTTGTTTTTCCTTCTTTGATTAGTTTCAAATCTATATCTAACATACTTAAATCTTAATAAGGAAAGGAAAGCTCGTAAGGCATGGTAACTTTTACAACATTCATTAGGAAAAATAATAATAACCCATGATGATTAAATAACTCAACAAGCATTGGTCAAGAATTTATAATAAGTGCCATAGATAAAAAAAGAACTATTAACCATTCATTCAGTAACTAATCCATATCCACTCATAAAATAAATCTCTTGCAATGTAAGTAAGTGGCGTACTTAAATGCATGCATTATTTTGGGGAATTTCATAACACATATTGTTTGTACCTCCCTTGCCAAATTTATGCAAGAATCCCTAGGGTTAAATATTTTCGGCATTGTTGTGAGGCTTATTATCCTATCCTTTCAAAATTATATCTATATTGTCTAGATAGTTTATGTAGCATTAGGAAGTTAAAATTACAATGACTATGAAATAAAATATTTATCCAACACTTAACTAGGGCTATTCGAAGTTCCTACCTTGTCTATCTCTTATAGAAGATTACTTCTAGGTAAGAAGAGGCTTCACATTCTCTATATTTGCAATTGAAGAGCCTAGACCAAACATGTGTTAGGAGAAGATTTACTAGGAATAAAAAAAGAATTTGTATGCTTTGATATAGTTGACCAAGGAGCAATATTAATTGATTAATTTATTTTATTTTATTTTATAAGTTCTAGAGTTTGATTAACTAAAGTCAAAAGAATTTTATCAATATTATTTCATGGTATTGGATGATATCTATGGACTGATTATATTGGAAATTTTCAGCCTAACTACACTAATTATCAATTACATTTTTCTAAATATTATAAATAAAAGAAAGTATCTTCACATAAATATTTAAACTTATAAATATTTACTTAAAAGGAGTATTTGAAGAACAATTCATCTAAAAAGGTTAAAATATTAACTAACCTTCTTTCCTAACTATCTTCACATAAAAATATATTTTAAACTTATAAATTTTCACATTTAAGAGAGTATTAATTTGAAAAGTTTTTTTTTTAAAAGTTAAAATGTTAACTACCTTCTTTTCTTTATTAAAAAGAACACGTACTCTTCTTTCTTTCTATTTTTGAGGAAAGATTCATGAGATATTACTTTACCCCAAGTATTTTAGGCTTTAAAGAAGAATGTGCATTTTATTAGCCTTAAATTTAGGAAATCATGGGGGAGATGATTTTAACTTGAAGTTTCATTACTCACCATTCTAAATAGGATGTCCATTCTGTAACATAAGAGATTTTTATACAAGGATATACGTATGAACCGAGACAGCCATAGCAACATGCCTAGTAATAAGGAGAGGTATAAGGAGTAAGAAATAAAAACCTATTTACCGTTCACCGAAAACAAAAGTAACGATTGCATGTGTTTGTATTAGAATGATTTTTTTATTTTTATTTTTTTTTCTTAAAATACTAATTTGGTGATAGATATTAAATGCCAGAAACATAAATCACAATATCTTATTATATTTACAATCAATCAATTAAATCTTCCCAAAATAATATATATATATATATATATATATATCCAGAATCTATAAGTCCCAAATGTTATAAATTATTAACATTAACATATATTAGTTAGCTGCATCAAGATAATCTTTTACTGCGGTACTCCAATCCTAAGAAAAATTTCATTCTCCCTATTATTACTTGATGGCTCACGGTGAAAACAAAAGAGCAGAGGGAAGAGATGTAACCTGCGCCTAACTCCACTCTTAAAACTGAGATTTAGGTGAAACTAATATGCAAGGAGATAAAAAATAAAGAAGCTTAAGAACTGAATACTTCCCTCAATAAACTATGCAAGGTATTTGTTTCCTCAGACGTATGACTTGTACCTCTAATTTGATACGCTGGCTTATGCTTATGAAGAACTCGGTTGAGATAATGATTAATGGGAAGCTACTGGTTTTCACTTATGGACTGACCTAGAACTTACAGATTTAGATTTAAAAACATTGCTTTATCTACATAAATATCAACTACTATGGTTCTGTCCTTTCCCGATTTGCACATAGATTTATTACTAAATCTGAAACTACACATTTGAAAACAGTATGAATTCACAATCTAATTTTATTTTCATGGAATGCTTAATGTAATAAAATGAGTAACCGCCACCAAAACTAGATATAAGCATGATCATTTCAGAAGAGGGTGTGAATCTACCTGCTGCACTAATTCTTGGAGTAACTATAAGATGTTTGATGGCAAAGGGAGTACCCAAGTCACCACGATGGCCTTCCACACAGATCTGCAAAACAAACTCTTCTGGAGCTCTGCCAAGTAATTCCACGTAAAATGCAACCTTCAAATGCTAAATTCCTACTCATTGATCTATTTCAAAGGCAGGAAAAAAAACAAACAATCTAAAAAGCATAACATAGAATTGGAGAGTTACCTCAAACGCATGCCTGCATGTTCAATTTATAGATAGAAATGTATTAAATTCTTTTCCACTGTAGTTCTCAAATTAGCTCTGCTATTTATTGAGGGCAGCTGAAATAGAGTTCCATGTGAATAATATGCGAGGTGACTGAAGTCAGAGTTGGGTGGCTGTAGGTGCAACTTTGTCGGTTGGTCTGCACTGACAGAAAATCAATTTTCATGTCTGCGCATTTAATCCATTTGTTGGTGAATAAATTTGATTTCCATTCAAGATCTTAATTAGATTTATTTCCTGTCAATAATAAATGGCTAGATCCAACTGGTAGACTTTTAGGAAATGTGGAGATAAACATCATTTCATGAATATCAAATGTGAACATGCATTTACCTTTAGCATTAAAGTCTATCAAAATATGTAGTTGGGAAGAGAGGAGTCATGACATCCAGATGACTTGTTGTCTGAGGACAACAATGTGGAACTCAGACTCCAGTGCAGTGTGTTGGGGTCTTAGGGACACGTTGGTGTCTGTATAGGAAGAAGGTCCAAAGAACAACCTAAGACATGAGAAAATATACCAACTACTTGAATGAATGATGTTTTAAACTATGATAGATTACCAAGAAGATACAATAACTGAAATATAACAAGAAGAATACTTTAACTAAATTATTGACAAAGAGGATGAGAAAGTAATAATAAACTTCTTGCAACTTGATTCTTCAAACAACTCCACTTGGAGATAAAAAAATGTCGGGGTTGTGTATAGAGGACTACCCTAGTCAATCCCTCACTTGGTGTTTCCACCTCCATAGACAACTAGATAGCAATAGAGTATGGAATGCGAGAAAGAAATACAAAGGAAATAGTGCTAAGAGAAAGCATGAACAACAAGTATGCTACATGAATACAAAAAATGATGCATAGAGCAATAGTAAGGAACAATGCCACCTTCACACCTACAAGCACTCAAGACAAGTAGTGGAAGGAGAGAGCTTGCAAGTCCTCCAGCAATAATATTGTCACAACAAACAGAGCATAGAAGCCAAGAACCAGTAGCTTCCAGCCACAAAAGGGGTGATGTAGAAGCTTGAAAGTGTGAGAATGGAGTTGAGAATGAAGAGAATGAAGCTAAGAGTGTGAATGAATCGATTAAGAGAGTGAAGAAGAACGAAAGCATTTGAATGGAAAAAAGGAGGTAAAAGACCCATTTTTTGTTGGTCAAGGGAGCATGGAACATTACACTTCATGTCCAATGGAGGAATGTAATGCCCCTTTGAATTTTAGGGGCCAGAATCTTGTTAGGATGGCAGTGCAACACACAAATGTTCATGTGTCCCCAACAAGGATTCCTCCATTGACACCAAAATGAGTTACCAAGTGGATGGGGAAAGGTGGTGGATGTGGAATTGCATCATTAAATTTTCATTTTCTAAGGTAGGGGTGATGTAAATGGGGAATTTACCTAGGGGTACAAATTCACTCCATTATAAAACTTATCTATAGATTTTCATTTTTCTTTGAGAAAAGTTACCCAATTCATTCTAGAGTAATCATCAATTAATAGCATGAAATACTTGTCACCTTGAGAACTTCTCAATCTGGTAGGTACGCAAAGGTATGTATGCAACAACTTTAAAGGTCTTGTGGTAGACTGTTCTTTGATCTTGAAAATCTTTCTAGCTTTCTTTCCAATCTAACATTCTTTGCATACTGCATTGATAGGCCTTGTAATCTTTGGCAGATCTCTCACAGCTTGAACTGAACTCATCCTCATTAGGCTATCAAAATTGATGTGACACATTCTTCTATGCCATATCCAACTTTCATTGATTTGAGTCATGAAGCACTAACCATTAGTACCTTTGAGCTAATAAACATTTCCAACTATCCTTCTTCCTACAACAACTATAGTTTCAAAGCCTTTTATGATTTCACAACCATTGTCTTGAAACACAATATTATATCCTTTTCAACATGTTTGTCTTACACTTAGAAGGTTATGCCTGAGACCCTTAACATAAAGAATATCATCTACATTATGTTTTCTATCAAAATTGATTAAACCTTTTCCAAATATATTAGCAAATGTATCATCACCAAACTTAAAAAGACCTCCTTCATATTTCTCAAGTTTAACAAACTTACTCTTATCACTTGTCATGTGATTCGAGCATCCACTATCAATGATCTTGTAATTCTTCTCCTCTCTAGCATGAACAGAAATCAACATTGTTCCTTCACTATTATGACATTTTTCAAATCATTTTCCTTCATACATTTCTCATTTGAAGTTAGCATAATTATTTCCAACATTTAAAGCCATGAACAAGCATTCATCATTTTTATCATCCAGGTAATCAAATTCATCATCAAATATACTAACATCTTCCTTAACATAATAACTTCTCATAACTGATTTACCATTATTGTCCTTATGTTTAACATTTGAAGCTTTGATTGGGCATCGTGAAGCATAATGACCTATCTTTCCACAATTAAAACATTTGAAAGGTAACTTACCTTTGTATTTTCCATTGCCCTTTTTCAATCTCCTCTCAAAGTTTGCTTCTACCTCATCAACATCATCTTGAACTGATTCCTCATTCTTTTCAACTTTTCCAATTTTAAAAGCAATCTCTTTTCTTGGATCACTTGGACAAATTCTCTCAATTCAAAAGTAGTCAAAGCACCAAACAACTAGTCTCTAGAATAATTATTTAAATCTTGAGCTTCCTCAATAGCAGAAACTTAACGGCTATAATATTTAGTAAGAGTTATTAGTACCTTCTTTACCACCTCGTCTTCTTCAAGTTTTTCACCAAGGCCATTGATGGAATTTAAAACTTCATCCACTCTATTCATCTAGCTTGTAATATATTCATCCAATGACAACCATAAGGTTTCAAACTTGGTCTTCAGATTATGCATCTTTTCTTGCTTGACCTTATCATCTCCTTCATAGATACTTTCTAGCATTTTCCATATCTCACTAGAAAATTTGTAGCTCATAACTTTCAAAAGTTATGAATTAGAAAGAACACTCAAAAGAGAATACCTTTATTTTCCATTGTTCTCATAAGCCTTGATCTCATCATCAATACTGGGACCATATTTAGGTACAATATATCCAGATTCAATAGACTTCCAAACTCTAAACCCTAGGAGACAAGGAAATCTCCCATCTTGGTCTTCTAGAATGCATAATCTGATCCATCAAATAGAGGATCCTCCTTCTTGTGCTTCATCTAGATCTACCTCAAGTGGTTAAGCTTTCTTCCAAGGAAACTTTCTCTGATACCAATTGTTGAATGCACAAGACAATTAAGAGGGGGAGAATCAGTGGTACATTAAAACATCAAAACCTCATTAACATTTAGATCCTTATTAATCCTTAATCTATTAAACTATTTTAGTATAAAATTAAATAACATAAACAAAAACACATCAAGACCATACACAAAAGAACACCAGATTTATGTGGAAAACCCAAGAAGGGAAAAATGACAGTGAGGATTAGCTCACAATATAAAGTAATTGTAATATTGAATAAAATAGGCTCATTGCCCAAAAGAAAGAAGGGCTCACTACCAAAGGCTCAATGATAGATTAGAAAGAAGATAGAATATTGTTACAAGGAGAAATCCATCTTAGAGATCCACCACTGCATCACTAGTTCATTCGCACTCTCACTAAAGAATGTAGACACCTTCTACTCACTACTTCTAGTAGTCTTAAGTGTTAAAGTTTGCACTACATTTCACACTTTCACTCTTCACATCACAACACTTCCCATCATAACATACATACACAAATCCATAACCTTGAAAATAATCTCCAAGGTCAGTTATGCACCTCGAGTGTGCAAATTCAAATCAGGTCAGTACCAAAACATTCCCACAGTGAATAGGAATGAAGGAAGACCACATCACATCTTAACTTAGACCCAAATCTACACACATGCCACACCACACTTCTACAAACATCAAAGCACATTCACAATTATTGTAAACACCCAAGGTTGGTTGAACCTGTATTAACACCATTAAACTTTTAAGTACGCACTTCCTTTGATCAAAAGATGACTCATAGACTACATAAAACACTTAAACACAACTGAATATGTAAGGAAACTATGCAGCCATAGAATGACAATTTCCACATAACCCAAATCTGAAAAATGCAAGTAAAATACTCAACATCAACATGCAAGAGAATAGACAACATACCCATCAAAGATGACACAAGATATACCCTGGGAAAACCCTCAAGAGGGAAAAACCCAGCCTCCAAAAGCATCCACACTCCATGTATTATTCAGCAATGAAAACCCATTACAATACATTTGCAGAGACTCCATGAACACTTCTGAAGCACAAGCTATCCATGCATTCCATGTGACCAAGCATGAATCCACACATCCCATGCCATGCTTCAAACCCTCACACATGCACAAGCTCAACCTTGACCAACTTTTTGATCCAACCTTTGATCCAACCCTAAACAACTACCCATGTGGTTGCTTTTATAGAAACAAGCTCCCACAAAACCACCAAGTGGTATTACATAAACCATGTGCCCAAAAAATACTACATCATGTGACCCCACATTTAATATTGGGTACTTTATTATTTTATTATTATTCCCCAATATTAAATAATTACATTTTACAATTATGTCCCAATGTTACATACAACAAAGTGGCCCCAACATTATAACTCCTTGTGATGCACATTCACCTAGAAACCCCTAGGTGCACCACACACATAATAAATAAATAAAACATTACAAACATTATGCAAGGTGTACAACACCTAATTCTAAATGTATACTCCATTAACACCCTAATATCCAACAATCCTTCACAACAACATTCACCTAAAAATATATATTCATTTTGTATAACTAGTTAATCTTTCATAAACTGTAAATCATGAATCTAGCCTTGTGGAGCACCAAAACATGAACAACTTGAAGGAAACATAGATATAGACAATATAAGGACACTCCTAGATCTACAAGACCAAAAACAACAATGTAGAGAAATATAGAGAAAAATAATTTCTCCCAAACACCTTGCTTTCACTATTCACACACTAGTGAACAAAACTTCCTCTGCAAAATGATCCAGAACTAGAAACTTTGGATATAACACATATGGAAACCTCTGATCAACATATTTGAACCACACAAGCATAGCTTCAATACAAAAGAAATGCAGAGAAAAAAACCAAAACACCACTCCGCCGCAATGAACTCTCTTTTATTCAAATTTTATCAAAAGCACTTGGAAACCAAGCACCACAAACATCATCTCAACATATGCAACACTTTCTCAACATCTCAACCACACAAGAGGTTGATTTCCACAAGAACTTACTTATCATTGCTACATTAGAGGTTGATACCAGTTCCAATACTAATAACAACATAATACAACACTACTACCATCTCTGCAACACCTTCACAAGCATCTGTAGTACTCTACAATGTATCCAAACAACACCAACATATTATGTTGACATCAACACCAACAAATCTAGGCACATCACCAGTACCAACAACATACTTCCTCAAGAGTAGACATCAATGCAACAACAATCTATTGACTTCAATGACAACACAAGTTTCCAACAGGATTGACTTTCAACCTTGAGGTGAGCCAACCTAGCCTTGGATCTCAATTTCTTAAGACAATAGGACAGATCTGAAATATTTTTGGCACAATTTGAGTGCATAAACTAAGTGACCAATAATACCTAGAACTTAAATTCTAAATTCTCGAAAACATAAAAACTGAAATGACAATCTAACAACAAATCTAATAAGGAATTAATGGCATGTACCTATCATATAAATTGGATTTTTAGCTCTATAGCAGGACTCATTCGCCCCTAGGAAAATGAGTCTTAGTCTAGGGTTCCAAAATCAATTTTGATAGTCCTTTAATGCTACATCTTGGCTTTTGTTTGCTCCAAGTTCAACTATCAGAAAGCCAAAAATAAAGTCTAAATATGAGTTTCCATGACTTGACAACAATGAATGCAACAAATAAAAAAATGCAAAATTGCTCCTTTGATCTCTTTTCAATCCTTCTTCACCCGTAAATCTGCGCATACAAAAAGAGAAGAAAAATATTTATTTTTGGGTGAATGGGGGTTTTTCTTAGTCAAACCATGGTTTGGCAATTAAATCTTGATAGAAAGAAATAAATGACAAATGGAAGGAATGATTAATGAAACATGTTTATTGCAACTCACCAAACCCTTAATGGTTGCCCCTATAGGATTGAAGACTAACAAATCATCCAAGGTTGATATCTTGCTTGCATTGAATTGAATGGTTGCTTGATTTGATGTTTGAATGCTTGAAACCTACATCACAATGTTAGCTTGAAAACATTATATGAACACACATAACTTTGACATGATGATTAGGATCTTGATCATTTGTAGATGGCTGATAAATCTACTCTTGAATGCTCTTGAAAATAAAATTTTCTCTTATGATGTTCACCCTTAGCTTGTTAGATTTGAATTGATAAAATGACTGTATTCATAGATGTTTATCTAATTTCCCAAAAATTAAATTTTAAAAGATGACACTTGAAAATTTAATTTGAATCATTAAAATACTACCAAAAACATATTTTAAAATGGATCATGGCACTTAAAGGGGACCCATTTTCCCATGGGCGAATGGGTCCTAGCCCATAATTCCAAGACACATATGATCCAAGGAAATTTAATTAATGATGGAAATAATTTAATATAGGTTTCCCTTTCAAAAAATAAGAACAATATGGCTTTGGAATGCATAATTTGGTCAATTAGAAGCTTAATTAAGTCCAATTAATTAAGGGACCCACACATAGTGTGAAATTGTAAAGGTATACAATTTCCTACACTTCATATACATACATACATACATACATACATACATAAATATATATATATATATATATGTATATATGAAATATCAATACAATTCATGAATGCCACAAAAACAAATAGCTTATAAATAATGTATCCTTGAGAAATATATTCATACAAACACATAATCATTTTCCTATATTCATTTAGGATATGATCATCTACTTGTACAAATATACTTGAGTCCCTTTTTTTATAATTTATTTTGGAACAACCACTTCTTATTAACAGATATATCATCAATACCAAAAAATAAATAAACCTTCAGAGTTCTAAGTGACATATTGTTGGTACAAACAAGCCAACAATATAGTCAACCATTCAAATGGACAAGAATTTTTTAGATAATAATGCATATTTTCAGTCATGTACAAAGACATCAACACATTAACAATATTTATAAAAAATAAACCAAAGGTTTATTCACTATAACCATGGTATCCCCTAAAATGAGTTGAATGTTATTTGCATTATAAAATATATTGGTTTAGAAAAATAAAGTTGAAACCTACACATTAACCTCCCTATTTAAATAGAGTTGATGATCAATTCTCAAATACCACACCTTCATTGATGCAAAGATAATGGTTGTTACACGATACTAACATCTTTGCTCTAGTACATAGATAGCATTAAAAACTTAGGTATTAGAATAACAAGATAAAAATGAAAATTGAAGATAAACTTAAGCCTTGTATTGTCTTAACTATATTTATGACAACCCTAGTTTATCAAATCGTAGACTAAGACAATATTGTGGTAAGATAAAATAACATTTGACTAAGAATTGAAAGGAAATTAACTCATTATTATTGTGAGAGTGTGGTATATTCTTTGGCTTTAGTTTTGCAAAACCCTCACAAGGTTCTTGGTTGAGGAAACACAATGAAACCAATATGTAGTTCAATCACAGGTTCTTAGAGGATGAACAATAGACATGAAACACTTAAATGAAGTTGATAAAACAACTTGTATAACCATTCTTCATTATTATTCTCCATTCAAACTATACAAAATCATAAATTTTAGTCTCCCTTATGCTATTAAATGGCTATAAATCCTAACACACCAATTCATATGAAATAAAAGAGAATTTTCTTGTCATGGTAGAAAGAAAACCATTTCAATTAGCATGACCTTTCAAATCTTATACAAAAGAAATATTTTCTCATACATTAATAGACACGAACATTCCTTAAATAAATCATCGAAGTTTTCCTAATTCATGTATCGAAAAAGAAAGGTGATACAAAAAATTACATACCATAACATTTTTGTAGAATTCAAGTCACAAAACCCCTCCATTTCCTTTTATCATTCCCCCTTAATCTCACTTTCGAAGTCATCTTTCTTCCCTAAAAACCCCTCTTGAATTCCTCCATTTTCTCCCCCTTTTTTGGCATGCCCAATAGATCCTTGCCCTCCGTGGGTTTCCTTTATCTTTTCTCCCATGTTCAATTAATTCCACTCTTGTGAGGAGTAAAATATCTTTGTTAACTTTACTTACCATTCCCCAATTTTTTGCATACGAAGTATTTTTCCACATTTAATTCATAGTATTGGCGATTAACTACCACTACACAAGCTGGCATTTGATTCATAGGCTTCTCACTGGAATTTATATTCCACATTATAGATTAATATAAATTTATGTATATATGTCCATATGTATAGGTATAATTGCTTACCGATCTATCAATACACATATTTACTAGCATATCTATCCTATTACATAGTCTATATAGAAAACGTCGAGAGATATCAATTGTAAGAATTCAAAATGACAATAATATTAATATTGTGTGTTTGTAACACCTCATAGTCTATATTCTATTTGTAAATATATATCCCTCTCCATATCTCTCTCACTCATACACACACACTTCCTCTTTCTCATTCCCTACTCTATCTCTATCTCTTTATCTTTCAACCTATCTATACCTCTCTATTACTTATCTCTATCACCTTCTTTCTCTCTCACTCTTGCCTCATCTATCTCCATCTCCCTCTCTCCCTCCCCCTCTATATCTATACCTCATTACATCTACCTCTTTGTTTCTCTCTCTTTCTCTCTCACTCCGAGCTCTCTATCTCTTTCTATCTATGTCTCTCTACATCTATTTCTACATCTCTATCCCTATATGTATATATATCCTTGACCTCTCTCCCCCTTCTTCATTCTCTATCTTATTAATTTATCTATCTCTCTCTCTCTATCTCCCCCTATTTCTATCTCTTTATCTTTCTGCCTATCTATACCTCTCTATCAGTTATCCCTATCACCTTCTTTCTCTCTCACTTTCCCCCCCTCCATCTCTATCTTCCTATCTCTCTCCTCCTCTCTATCTATATCTCATTATGTCTACTTCTATCTCTTTCTCTCTCCCTCACTCCTCTATCTTTGTCTATCTATATCTCTCTACATCTATTTCTCTATCTCTATCCCTTTACATATGTCTCCTTTCCCTCTCTCCCCCTTCTTCATTCTCTATTTTATTTACTCCATGTCTCCCTCTATCTATTTGTCTTTCCCTACTTCTCTCTATTTTTCTCTTTATCTCTCTCCCTCTCCCTCTCTCTATATCTCCTTATATCTCTCTTTATATCACTCTATCTCACCATATATCTCTCTATCTCTCCCTCTTCCTCCTTATCTCTTTATCTCTTCCTCTCTATCTATCACTCTTTATCTCTCCCCCTTTATCTCTGTATCTCTATCTATCTTTATTTCTCCCTCTATCTCTCTCTATATCTCTATCTATTTTTCTCCCTCTTCCTCTCCCATTCTATATTCATCTCTACCTGTATCTACTTGTCTCACTCTTCCTCAATCGCTCTATATTCATCTCGATCTCTACCTCTATATTTCTTTCTCTCCCTCCATCTCTAAAAATGTCTCCCTCTCTCTACCCATCCATCTCTCTCCCTATCTCTAGAAATGTCTTCCTCTACCTTATTCACGCCTTCTCTCCCTCCATCTCTTCTACTCTATCTTTATCTTTATTTTTCACTCAATCTCCCTCTCACTCATCTCTCTATCTCTTTCTATCCATATCCTTATCTATGTATAACTCCCTATCTATCTCTCTCCCTATCTCTTTATCTCTTTTCCTATCCCAGTCTGTCTATCTCTCTATATCAGCCTCTATCTCTCCCCCTCCCTCTAATATGTCAAGTGAGATAAGCTAGAGTGGTGAATATATTGGGGATTCCAGAACATATAAAATCAAGATAATTAAATAAAGAATAAAAATGTAGCAAGAGAGTTATTTTTAATTATGAAATAGTTCAATAATCAAAATTAAATTTCAGCTAATAAAAACAATAACTATTTCACCATTCAACTATTTAGTATTTAAATAGACATTCAAATTATTACCACACTTTTTAATATTTCAGACCTTTAAGAGTATATATAATTAGTAACACTACAATGGCATGCATCACTGTGTCATTCCGTAGACGACATAATAATATTACATTTAAAATATATTGTAGATATGCAGTATTTCTATACACCATGACTATATTCTGTAGAAGACATTATAGAAATGTAATCTTTCTATACACCATGACTATATTCCATAGAAGAAATTGTAGAGATGCAATCTTTCTATACAACATGACTTTATATGCATATAGTATTCCATAGAAGACATTGTATTTACAATATATGCATCTAAGAGAATTTGTTCTCTAGTAGCAACTTATGTTTATGCCATGTTTGTTCTCTGGCAGTAGGTAATTCCACCTTATTAATCCCATACCTGTCAGATTCTAAAGTGGTAGATTTGTATATTCTTAACTCCCAGGTTTTTTAAATTGCTATCTTTCTTTCGCTTATAAAACTTTCCCCAATTGTATTCCCTACACTTGCGAGGATTCTCTTCACTCACCATCTCCTCCAGAGGCTTGACCATGACATAGTGTGAAGGATTAAAGAAAAATGGAATGGAGAGGCATCTTCGGCTATCATTCACCACCATTCTGTGCTCCACACTTTCATACCTATCATTGCTCCACACCGCGTAAAGTAACGTGCCTAGATTGAATAAGAGAAGAATGGAGTGTTTAAAAAAATGTACCTCGATCATGGCTTCAATATGCAAGCAGACGCAAATCAAGGCCTCTAGTTGCCGGTGCAGTAGAAAAATGAATTGGTTGGTTTCAGTGGCGAACTATGCATTCACATTAAAACGGTTATGCGAAAACAGTTTCCCAACCTTTCTCCTACAATGCTAATGAGTTAATAATGAATCAATAAATATTTAACAGATTGGTAGTTACTATTTTATAACCGGTTTTTTTTTGTTATTATTATTAATATCAAGATTTACATTAAAAAATATGAAGGTATTTTTCTAAACACCAAATGTTATTATAAGACGCCTCGAATGAACTACCTTTATTTTATCTTTTATTACATAAACTCAAACATATCTTGAAAAATAATGCACAATTCATTTATATTTATAATGCAATATCATTCATATAAAAGTTTTTAATATACTATTAGTGTTATATTAGATTATATTATTAAATTAAATAATTAGTATATTATTATATTATTATTTTTCTATTAATATTAATATATATGCATTATTATTATTATATTATATTATGATATAATGAATATATTTATATATTACTAGATTAATAACATTATATTGTTATTTTGTTGTATTATATTAAGTTGGTATTTTTATATAGTTTTTTTTTAAAGGGTAAAAATTTATTTAGTCAAAAAAAAAACGATATTACAGTCCAAGAAATGAAAAATTATCCAGCAAGGGCCCTTGAGACACACCATGTCAAAAAAAGCAAAACAAACAAAGATCCAAAACATCCAACTTCCACAAACACACCTCAAGACCCATGAATATCCTCTTGAATCAACATTCTCAACCTTTGGGAACAATCCAAAGGAAGTTGCTCCCAACCACCAACATTCCAATTGCCTCTATGCTTTGAAGCTCATTTTGCCAAATAATCTACAACATTGTTCTACTCCCTCGGGATATGGACAAAGGAAAGCGAGTCCAAAGAATTGCTAAGTCAGTGAATCTGTTGAACTACAGAATCCAACTGTTAGTTCACCCTATCCAAACTTCACTTATTCAAGATATTAATTAGGATCTGAGAAGTCGTCTTGTAGATGGCCTTGTGCCACCCAAGAGCACACCCCTTTTCCAACGCAATAAGGATGGCAAGGGCCTCCATAAGATTATTAATTTGGTATCCTTGAAAGATGGAGAAGAAAAAAAGGACAGCCCGTGAATTGTCCCTCCCATTACCTCTGACTCCTACATATCTAGGGTTGCCCTTGGAGGAGCCATCAATGTTTATTTTCAGGACACCATCAAGTGGTGGTGACCATCTACCATCACACTGGATTTTCCTATTGGGAGGCCTCCTCCCTCTAGAGCTTGAGTCTTCCATGGTCCGTCTTTATCTAAGCTCAACCCCTACATCAGAATCCTTTCACTAGACTCGAGAGGGGTATCCACTTCACACTTAGCCCAGGTAGTTTCTTGAATTATACCAAGAATCCTCTACCATACTTGATGAACCACCAATATGCCTCCCTAAAATATCCTTTGATTCCTCTCCAACCAGATCTACCAAAGGATACATGAGGGCCTAATATCCCAAGCCACCTAGAGAGAAAACTTCTTAGCAAGTGGTCTCCCCAGAGACCTCAAAAAATCAACAAGGGATGAAGCATGCACACATGTTTGTCTCCAAACTTCCTACAAAAGGTGTCAAATGGTTCTAGAAAAGGCACATTGGAATAATAAATGAGATGAAAATTCCTCATTACTATCACATCCTATTTAATTAGCTTATCTTCATCACTTAATTATTGTATTAGTTGTTCAATAACAAGCCATTAGGAAAGATAATGTGGTTACATCGGTCATTACTTGAAGGGTAATTAAGAAAAATTATTATAATGATGATGATTAATTATGTGTTTTGATTCATAAGTGCATCATTAATTGTTAACATTCTCTTAGATTGGAGAGAGAGTATCATCGAGGAAAAGGTTTTAGCTAGTGGAGGTAACTTGTCATGATGGAATCGTGTACACACATGTAGAATCATGTAGGTAGGTTGCATAAAATTAGTGTATTTGTGTTCCTTGTGTGTATATGGTTGCCTAAGAATGAACCTAGAGAGCTCATATTAGTCGTGGGCCTTGAGCCAAACTTAACACAACAATGTGCTACTAATTGATACATATTGTATTCTAGAATTCTGTCAAAATAGAATTGGCTTGGAATACAAAGTTCACCATTACAACTATATATATATATATGTTTATTACCTTAAGTGGCCCAAATTCCTATCAAGCATATTGTTGGTAAATGAGTATACGCATACTAAGCTCATGAATTTAGATTTTACAATGTGTATGCATAAGTATAGGTGTACATTGTTAATATTGAATAAATTATATTTAATATTAATATTATTTTAGTACAAAATAAAATTAATGTTATTAATAAGTAATATTAAATTTAATAAAGATATTATTAGTTGTTTTATCTTATTTAAAGATTATTTAAAAAAGGAAAAAAATATAATAATAACAATAAAGTATATCGATATTATTATCATTACTTTATAATAAAAAATTTAATTAAGGCATGTTAATACCTTTATCTTATTTGTTTTTAAAAGGAAAAGAAGTAAAATAAAAAGAAGCTAAATGTAAAAGAAAAACTCCCTCCACGTGCCTCGAGAGTATTTTCATCAAGAATTGCATGCATTCTTTAATGCGAAGTGTGTCGAGGAAGGTTTGGAATTTAGGATTTACACTTGGTAATGCATGGGCTTAAAATTTGGGAGGGCCTTTTCAAGAAGAAGATATGGAGTAGTAGATAACATTGACTACCAATGTGACAAGTGTCTGGTACATGTTTGAATGGCATGCACTACCTTAGCCAAAGAGTAACACTCTCTAGAGAAATTTTTAATTAAGCTAGATTGTTTGTCTGGGGGTTTTGAAAGAAATTGTGGAACCATGCAAGAATCTATGTCAAGATTAATATACAAGAACTGGCAATTGGTAGTTGTTAAGCATTTTAGGTTCGTCCAAGAAAAACTTCAAACCATTATAGGGCATGGATTTAAGCTCTCCAAATTAGCAACATTAGTAGCAGTTGCAGTTGGTCAAGCTTTCTTATTTCTTCAATTTGGATTTTAGTTTTATTTGAAAAAAATAATAGAAGGGATACCCAATAATGGGAACATTGAAGAGGCCATAGAGAAAAGTTGTGACCTTCTTTTTCAAATGTTCATTTGCCTTGATGTTGTTATTGTGGGAAAAAATAATTTTATTTTTTTTAAGCAAAAGTGGACTAGCCACTATAATATATTAATTATAATTATATACATGTCCCAGATTCAAAGGGCATACCGGTAAGGAAAGAATCTGAAAGAAAACCTCTGGTTATAGCCCATAAAAGAAAAGATTACATAAATTGAGTATAAAACTCAAATATTTACAACAGCTTTTGCATATACTTATTCTTGCATACACTATAATATATCAACATGATATATTTGCTATGTCACTAAGGATACAAGCAAGTTTACATTTTTACACAAAATTTTAACCCCCACTTACAACACTAACTTCTTAAGAGATAACCATGTACCATTCAAAATTGTAACAAAATATTGTAGCCTCCAATTTGTATACTTATTCTTTAATTTGCAATTGATCAAATGAGTTCTCTCCTTGCTCACCCTGCACATCCACTGAATTTATAGCAATATTCATGTCTAGAACAGTAGGCAATGGCTGGCTCTGATAGAAGTTCTGAACACTCCTTTGAATTGAAGGTTGAGGCTGCACACTTGTAGATACTACATGAAAACAATTATGATAAAGAAACATAATGAAACTTCTCTCTAAAACATTCTGCCATTTTTGTTCCAACATGAATATTATATCGTGACAAGGCCCTGTTAAGATGACTTGGATCAGACATCTCCAAAAATTTCTTGAAGACATTTTTGTGCATACTCTTCAAGAGCTTCATTTTGTAAGAAAACTTCATGAACCATTTTATCTACAATTAACTTCATAGAATCTAAACACTGCAACATGCCCAGAAGGTTAGAAATGAAAATGGACAAAATATTTGAAGGATAAATCAATCTCCTTGTTTTGGGTTGGAGAACTTCTTTCCCCACAATACTTTTGATACACCTGAAATCACAAGGATAACTTAATTTAAAAACATCTACTAACTGAGGCTCAACAAGCCTTCCTGAAAACTACTTCTCCCATCTCTGCACTGGAAGCCACACTCTGTAGTTCTTCAACCAATAATCCATCAAAGAAACTTAAACAAATTTGTAGAGGAGCTTTTCTAACACAAACTCTATTACTGATTGCCAACAATAGACTGTGTTGACCAAATAAATATTCGATTATAATACCTTTTAGGCAAACATAATGAATCTAAACCAATAGTGTACAAAAATAAACTTTCCAATCTAGAGAAAGACATGCTACACATGTTAAGTTTATTTCACACAACTTAGCCGTATGAAAAATAATCCATACTGATGCAAAGCAAGTTGAATAGAAATAAACAATTTGAAGTAATGATGGATATATAACACCTGTAACCATCTCTCATACTTTTGCATACGTTGAAAAGACTAACATTTGTAACATATCGTAATCCTATTGTAAACTGTAAAAACCACATGCCACAAACTGTACTGAGATATACAATTTAAGTGACAGCCTCAACTAACAGTCTCAAGCAAGCATAAATCCTCCCAGATTTCATTCATGTGAACTAATAACTTATGGCAACGTGTACCCTGTTCTGCATTAAAAAATATGCCAGAACCTCCTCCATTGTACAATATATAAGAGAACCCTTTTATTTGTCACATTTTGCTTACATCATCATAATGTCCTATGATAATATCACTAAAACCCAAATATCTTACACATGTAACCCGTCAACAGCCATATACATAACTGACAATTACACCTGTGAAGATAGATCCTTTAATATGCATAATCTGATTTGCATAATAAATATCAATTAGCATATCTCCAATTACCCATGTATTGACACATGTGCAATTTCCAGCTACATATGCATAACATTCGACCATTTTCTATTTTTCATGGATCTCACAAAGTGAACACAACTATAACTGCCAGTTACATATATGGCTTTGACTTATTTTAGTTTCACTAGAATATGTATGCCAGATAACAAGATATTTCAAATAAATATTTAACAAAATTTGACTTAACATCTTACTTAGCAAAGCTTTTCTTCCTTTGCTAGTAAAGCTTCTAACTAGCAATGCATCTCACCCAAGGCAGCCACATGAGTGACTTAATTATCTGCTTGATCACAACCAAAATTTTCCAAGAAATCTGCAACTCTATTACCCTCTTTGTAAGTGTGCAAAAGATCATAATTACCAGGCTTGTCTAGCAATGCCCAAATCTGCTTGACAATATATACAAGCTTCCAATTTTGAAGCTTGCAATCACGACAAGCATTTATTAATATCAAAGAATCACCTTCTATCTGGATCATAGGTAACTTGAAACTAAAGACTAACTTCAAACCAGACAATAAAGCTTGAGCCTCTGCCACATTATTAGTTCCAGGAAGCAACTTATAAGACTTTGCACATATCACTAAGCCTTTACAATCATGAATGACCACCCCAGCCCCAGATAAACCTGGATTTCCTCTAGATCCTCCATCTATATTCAACTTAAAAACACCTAGAGGAGGAGGAGACCAGACAATTAAATCTTTAGTTAACTTTGGAACATGTTGATGAATACTTCCTTTAAATGGGAAAGATAATAGAGACCATGAAGACAACAATTTTGAATCCCAATCAGAGAAAAGGGAACCCACATGCTTTACTTTGTGCACATAGGCATTAACAGCTTTTGAAATTGGGCTTTCTAAAAGAATTAACATTTGATCAATGTTTAATTTCTCTTTCCTAAAAATAATTGTGTTTCTTGCCCACCAGATTGCCCATAAGACTGAAGAAGGTATAATACACCAAATGGAAGCAAAAAATGATGTTTTATACAACTCAGGCCAAGAAGAGAATAACTTCCAAATAGTGTTAGGAAAAACTGTTATCCAATTCATTTTTGCAATTACAAACAACCAACAAATTTGCGCTACTGAGCATAGAAGAAAAAGATGATTAGCACTTTCAAATTCTTGATTGCAAAGCACACATTTAAAGGGAGCAGCTATATTTAATTTCAACAACTTATCACTTGTTAGAATTTTACTTTGAATTGCAAGCCACGCAAAGCAACCTGCTTTTGGCAAGACCTTTGAATTCCAAAAAAAATTGATAAGCTCTTTGTTTAGACACTTGGTAGGAAAATTGCGTGAGAGATTTGTACCCCTCTTTGACAATATAGCAACCTGATTGCATATTCGAACATATTATTTTGTCAAGTTGAGATGAAAAATAAACTACCCTATCTTGTAGAATAGAAGAAATTTGAATTTTATGATCCTCATCAATTGGTTCTTGTGAAAAATCTTTGCACTTGACTTTTCTTGACATTGAATCAAAACTTTGAACATAATCTTTTAAATTTGGGCCCCAAGCTTGAGATATAAAATTTGCAGTATTACCAAAATTATAATCTACTGCAAGATTTTGATATCCATTCCAAGAATCTTTCCAAAATAAGGCTTCATTACCATCATTCACTTCCCAAGATAAATGAGGTAAAATAACCTTCCTATATGAAATCAAAAAATTCCACATTGCAGAACCAGGAGGATTTGAGACAGTAAAGATTCTTGAATGATAATGGTTATCCAAATATTTACACTGCATAATTTGACACCATTTAATTGAAGGTTTGGCATACATTTGCCATACCATTTTAGCTCCAAGAGCCAAATTTTGATCAAAAAAATTATGCAGACCTACACCACCTTTTAATTTGTCAAAACACATTGTTTGTAATGAAATAAGAGGAATTTTCTTTTTGATGTCCAGATTCCTAGACCATAGAAATTTCCTAATCAACTTTTGAATATGAGAAATGATGGATTTTGGGGCTTTTAGACAAGCCATAAATTAATTAGGGATTGATGATAAAAACATATTTTACCAAAATAATTCTCCCTGATAAGGATAACCATTTACCCTTCCATGCCAAGATTCTAGATTGAATAGTTTGAATTATTTTTTCCCAATAACGAACTTTATTCTGACCAGAAAAGAAAGGGATGCCTAAGTACTTACAAGGCAAGTAAGCATGTTGAAAGCCAAGTATATTGATTATGCGATTTTCAGTAACATCATTGGCATTGAACACATAAATTTTAGATTTTCCAACATTCACTTTTTTACTAGAAACAATTGTATATTTATCCAATAAAAACTTTATCTGTAACGCTTCTTTTATAGAAGCTTTACCAAAGAGCAAAGTGTCGTCAACAAAGAGAGAATGAGTCACTGAAATGGTAGTATTTGGAATAGAAACACCCTGAATAAAACCACACATATGAGCTTTGATAATCGACCTACTCAAAGCTTCTGCCAGAATGATAAAAAGGGATGGAGATAATGGATCTCCTTGGCGGACTCCTTGGGTAGAATAAAAAAAACCCACAGCAGAACCATTCAATAAAATGGAAAACTTATCACCAGACAAACATGCCATTATCCATTTACACCATTTAGAAGAAAAACCAAACTTTAGTAACACCTGGTTCAAAAAACTCCAATCAACCCTATCATATGCCTTTTGCATATCAAGTTTAAGAATCATTGCAGATATTTTGTTTATAGTAATGGAGTGCACAATTTCATGGGAAACAATTGAACCTTCAACAGTTTCTCTCCCAGAGACAAAACCCCCTTGTTCCTCATAAATGATTAATGGAAAAAGAGAATGTAATCGAAGATAGATGGCCTTAGTAAAAAAATTAAAAATTGTGTTACATAATGAGATAGGTCTAAAATTAGAAAAAAGTTTCAGGAGTTTTAAGTTTAGGAATAATAGCAATATTAGTCACATTAAATTTTTTCAGCATACCTCCTGACTTTCTTGATTCTTCCAATGCATTCAGAATATCAATCCCAATGAAATCCCAACATTTTTGATAAAATATGACAGTAAAACCATCAAGACCTGGAGCTTTATCTGGAGACATGGAAAAAACCACATCTCTTACTTCCCTAATCAAGAAAGGGGCCAACAACCTATCATTATCTTCCTGAGAAACCAAAGATGGAATACCTTGAAGGAGCTCATCTCTCTCTCTCTTGCTAAAACAACATTATCATTTATAGGAGCAGATAAAAGAGAGGAAAAAAACTTGACACCTTCATTTTGAATCTCCAACTCTTTTGTAAGCAAGATACCTGTCACACTATCCTTAATTGAAAAGATAGTACTTTTTTCTTTTTTAATTTGAGCTAAAATATGGAAAAAAATTGTATTCCTATCACCATCTTTCAGCCAAACTTCCCTGGACTTCTGTCACCAATAGATTTCCTCTCTCAATAACAACTCTTTCCATTCCACTTGTAACTTACACTGTTCATCAAATAATGCATTATCCAACCCATTAGCAATAACTTTATCATTTACAGCCTCTAGCTTTTTATAGACCAATTCTTTATGAACAAAAACATTTTTAAAGACAAGTTGATTCCATTTTTGTAAATGTTGTTTGACATATTCCAATTTCTTACTTAGTTGAAACATTCTAGAACCAATTTCAAAGGGGGCTGACAACCACCACTGTTTAATCAACAAAATAAGATCAGGATGTCTAAACCACATAGCCTCAAATTTGAAAGAGGATTGACTCCTTCTCTTGACCTGGTTTGAAACCAAATCAAGTGATATAGCAAAATGATTAGATGCTACAAAAGGTAAAATTTGTGATTGAAATTGATAGTCACTTAATACCCAATTCGGAGAAATTAAGAACCTATCTAATCTCTCTGCAATTTGAAGAAAATTCCTTCTTCTATTTGTCCAAGTAAAACCACCATTTTGTGGAATAACATCAATCAAAGCATTATCTTGAATAAAAGAAGCAAAATCCTCCATCACTTTCTTTGGAGGACAAATACCCCCTTTTTTCTCAAGAATGTTTGCAATTGCATTAAAATCCCCAACAATTACAACTTTTTCAGACCCAATACTATCAAGCTTTAATTTCAAAGTATCCCACAACATCTTCTTGCCTATCATACTATTAGGCCCATAAACATTGATCAACCAAAAAGATATTTCAAAATGATTAATCTTCATTAATTACCAATTATGATCAAATTTAATATTACTAATGTTAATTATTTTTGTGTTCTAAAGGGTCAAGAGTCCTCCTAAAGCACCTTGAGAAAGTGAATGAGAAGCTTTCCATTTGTTCCATTTCTTAGCAATAACCTCAAAATCTTCATCAAAAAGTTTTGTTTCCTAAAGAACAACTAGATCTGCCCCACAAACATCCAATTGTTGCTTGACTTGGGCTCTTTTGTTAGAGGCATTCAAACCTCTGACATTCCAAGATATTAATCTCCTTGGTCTTTTTTCTTTCAAACTTAACCCCATTTGGGCATCCAAAGTTAATTGAACTTCTGCTTCTATTTGTTCTTATAACTTAACAGCTAAAGATTTCCTACCCCTTTTAGCAGGTGACTTTTTACTTAAAGAAGGAGATAAAGGTGACTGGGAAATTGATAATGTAACCAATTCATTTGATAACTCACCATCCCCAAAAAATTATGAGGCAATATCATCAATCAACTGATCCCCTACTGATATTAAAGAATGATCCACAAAATTTTCAAGCTCCTCCTCGGAGGTCAAAAAAGAAGAATAAGCATTAAGATCACTGGAAGGCCTTGGAGAAAGTAATGAACAGTCGCCATCCAACTTTTGGTCATTAAAAACGTTTAATCTAACATCATTTCCATTGGAAATGCCAAGTGTGAGCATTGAGGCACATTGGTTTAATTGATGGATAAAAGCATAATTGAAATGAGGAGCCAATAGCTTAATTGAAGTGAAAAATACTTTCATCAATGAAAGCAACAACATTTCCAACCCAGGTGAAAAAGAGACAATGCTGATCTTAGAGCAAGAAGATGTAGCATCTAACCTTGCAGTATGGAAACCTTCTAAGGATGAACAAGATACATTAACCTAATTGTTGAATAAAGAACCACACATTTCCCCCAAAGAGAAAAACTGAAACTGAGAAAATGCAACAACATACTTTAACTGTGAAATTGTAGAAGGACCATACTAGCAAAAATCTGAAGACGACAAATCTTGAAGATTTGACAGAAAAGACGAATCTTTGAAAGAAAGATACCAATTGACACATAACTCTAGAACTGAAGAAAATAATGCCAAATCCTTAGCATATGAAGGTAAAACAACAAGAGAAGTCTCCTTTAATAGATTATCAGATTCTACAACAACAACCCTATTACCAAACATATTGGAGACCTCCAAATTCGTACAGTTAGTGGGAAAATGAATAGGTAAATGACATGATAAACATAACTTCTCAGAATCCTCATAAACCAAAACCTATTTTCATAAGCCATATATTGACTTAATATTAACAACCATTGGGAGATCCATAGAAACGTCAATAAGCACACAAAGCCTGATTGGTAAAGAGGGATTAGAAAGGAAACATGAATCATGATGCATATAAATGCTTATCTGATTTCCTAAAACCTCAATAAAACTCGACTCTCTATATTGCAAAGGTAACCCTTGCAGTTGTACCCAAAATGGAATAAATTGAACATTAGATTGAGAAGGCTTGAAATTTGGGGACCAAATGGTTGAAAATAAACCATTCCCTTCTAAAATCCAAGATTTTTTCCTGTATACAACATTTCTAGAATCTCTATCTAAAAATATAACAACAAAGAAACCTTCTCCCTTGTCTAAAAAGAAGACTTGATTAAAGCCAACCCAAGTCTGAAAAACCCAATTTTTCAAAAAGGAAAGATCTAGGAGAAAGTTCCAAAACTTACAGATTAACGCAACATCCTTAAGATCATCAATCTACGGTGTGAGCATAGCATTAGGAAGAGTGATATTGACTTGATCACCCTTCCTGGAATTTTGCAGAACCCATCTGTGAATGATAGATCACGACATCTTCTCCTTCTCTTGACGTTGGGCCTTTGGAGAAACCCTCCTCCCCATAACACCAGACCCATTTTCATTGGTACCCAAAGGAATCCACTTAGAAACAGGAATAGAATCAGGGTAAGTGAGAGGTGAACGCAAAGGATTAGATGATTTAGGGTAAACAACAGAAATGTCATTTAGAAAAGTGGTAGGGCAAATAAATGAAGTATTTGGAATGAAGGGAGGTCTAGAAGAGCCAGAAACCAGATTATTAGAAACAAAACGGGGAGGTGGAGGAAACCTACGAACATGAGGATGCCCAGAAACCACATCTTCCCATGAATGAGAAGAACTAGAGGAGTTTGAGCAAGCGACAAATTGAGAAGCACAAATGTCGAAAGGGACATGCCTTGCCTTGGCAAAAGATTTTGAAGGACAAGAAAACCTCTAAGATTGAAAAATGGAAGATTTATGAACTTGGAGATCTGAAACCCAAGCCCCATTATGCAAAACACTACTAGGGAAGCCATGTAAGTGCTTTTTTATTTTCTAAAAACATCTTCTTCAGAAGCAGATCTATGAGAAAATACACCATTCGTGTCAGAAGAACGAACTCTAGGAACCCATATAGGTGCTTGAAAACCCTTGGTATTGACATAGCGGAAAGCTTATTTTTTTGACCGTTAACGACAAATTTGGATTCCCAACTTCTACGGTTCTCCATCTTAAAATACTCCAAGGCCATATGTTTTCTCGTGGGAAAAACTAATTACATTTACTTTGTAATCTAATTCTTTTGTTGCATTTCATGTGCTTGTTAGATTTTGAATTAAAAAAAAAAATTGCTCTGAAAGATTGCAGGTGTCCAGGTAGGCTTGAGCCATTTCTATAGTGACATGCTTAGCTTTGCATTGCATGGTTTGTTTTCTATTTAAAAAAAAAATCTTTTATTCAGACAATCTAAAGGTCATAAATAGAGGTGCAAACTCTATAATTTCATACAGAAACATTTTGATTTATATTGCTACTAACAATTTGTATAACTCATAAAGGACACCTAGTTTGTAATTGTTGCAATATAGTTTATTGTTTAGTTATGAACCTATACATTTAAGTCATTTTGAATGCTCAAAAATATAATTCCTGAAGGTTTGAGTTGCATTTATGATTTTACATGAGTTTATGATTTCACGTGATGTAGTATTTGAATGTGTTATTTGTTAATTTTACATGTGTTGGTGTAATCCACCATACCTTGAAACACTTAGCTCCACCTATGTGCAAACAGTTTGACAAAATGGGACATATGTCAAACTAAGGAAATTAAAAACATCATATCATTCCCACTAGAGTTTTTACAGTTAGCTCTAAATAAATACTGTCAGCTACATTACTTCTAATAAGTAGTGCAAACTGGACTACTGCTACTAAGTAGATGCATGTCTTTATGGTCTTGTTGGTAGGAAGTTCAACTAGCAAATAAGTTATGTGGACTGCAAGAATGGGCATAATAAATAACAAAGGGGTTTCCATTGAGTTCTTTTTAAGGGAAGGTATGTTGTCCTTAGTGGTGTAGGGGTAAGATTCCTGAGTTCGATAATAAGATTTGTAAATTGGAGGATTGAATCTAACTGATAAACTCAATGCCAGAGTTGCATTATTTTCAAGCATTTTTAGAGAAGTTAACACTTATTGAACAAATAGTATGCTACTATGGGTTGGGAAAGATAAAATTCATTTAAATTATTTGACTTAACTAGAATATACTTTGAAGATATTTACAAAATTTATAAGACTATCACGTTATCAAACTGTAACTAGTGAGCTATACTACAAATAAAACTACTCTTAAGTGATTGGGATTCTTGCAAAAACCATTTATGGGTTTTTTTCTCCATCCTTCCAAGTTTCCATAAAATATCAAAGTTTTAAATTTGACTTGATAACGTGGAAGTTATGGTGGTTTAAATTTGCCCTATTTTGTTGTAACCAACAAATTGGAAATTGTTATGTAGTATATGATGAAAACATATGATTGCAATGGGTGTTATCATTATATGCAAGGGTATTATCATGGAATGAACTAAATTTATTAATTGGTATTACCCCTCTATTGATTCTAGAAGGATTTTATATTGGGAAAATAGAAAATGAGGAGAAAGACCTCTTGGTATTATCCCTCTATTATTTTGATAGTATTGTAGATTGTATTGCTTGGTGGACTAATCCATAAACATCATTACTTTGGGATATATTATTTAAGCTAAAATTTGAAAGATGAGAAGTCAATTATGGGCTTGTTTACTAGTATTGCTTATCCATATTTTTGAATGTCTAGTTATCATAGTGAGATGATGGGACATTTTATGCTATAAACATGGATTATTATTGAATCACACCCATGAGGGTATTACTTAGATTGAGTTATATTCTCTTTCACATAAATATGTTCATTTGACTAGTGCATTAGATATATGTTGCATGGACATATAAGTATACTATCTTGATAGTGTTTCACATAGTGAACTAGATTCCATCATGCATGTTGCCTCATATTGCTAGATCCTTGTGATGGGTCAGGCTTCTCTAAGTCGAGTAGCACAGGCAAGCTAATGCTTCGTGGTAGGGTGTAAATCACTTTGATGATGCTCTCTCTCTCTTTTGCATTAGATTATAAATAAAGGAAACAAATAAGAGTTTGTAAAGCAAGTGTTCATATATTTACATATATTGTCCTTTACAATTTGAATTTTCTATGGGGGAGCATGGTTATTGTAATTAATTTTATTGTGTATGTCATCAATTTTTTGTAAGAGTGTGAATCCACATATACATATAAAATGCTTAGAGTTTTAAAGGTACAACAAGTATTGTGAATATCTATTTATGTTCATAAGTAGCCATTATAGAATTATTTCATACTTAAGAAACCCCTTCTTTTTTAAATCAATGTTTGACTCCTCCTAGATTAAATCTAGGTTAGCTACGTGTTATTCACTAATTTCCATACTTTATTAGTAATTAGTTGGGTGGTTGTTACATATACTACCACACAAAACGCAGTTAGATTGCCCTTAAAAGCCCCTCTTTTGAAGATTATTCCAGGTGAGACATGTTTCAAGTGACAAGCCAAAGGAAAAGGTTGTATTTAGGCCACACATACTTCCACTAAAGAACTTCCTCCCCTCCATATTTACACCCATCCAACTATCGATACCGAACAACCACTGAGTATACCCCCTAGGATCAAGACTCCAAGCCAGGATGTCATTCCTCATCAATAAGTTGTAGGCTCTACAAGTTAAAATTTGACCTAACTCTTCTTGATCCTCCTCTAATCCCCCAGGTGGCCATGCTTGAGATTCCTTCCACTAAAACACCTTCACCCACCCTAGAATCTTTGCCTCTTTTAAGTCTTCCACGGGTCCAACCAACCTCCAAGAAGTTAAGACAAAAGTTTTGAAGGTGTGGATACCTATTCATGATTGGGGGATAGCCATCCCATGAGTCAAACCAGGAAATATCCTCAAATCCTTTGTTACAAGAGAGTGAAGAATTTGGACCACAAAATGGTACTCATTTGTGCTATACTCAGGGTGTACAAGGGAAGTAGTTCTCGCCATTGCATACACATGATGATTTTCTCTCTAAGAACACTATCAATGGTATAGAAAGAGAAGCGACGAAGCAAAGATAAAGCCAAATCTTGATACTGAGATAACTTATACTGCTTAGCTTAGTACATTATCATGATCTAATTTACAATTAATTTAGAGTCACTATGAATATGAATATGTTTAATTTCAAAGGCTATTGTGGCATGTAAGCTAGCAACAAGGGCTTTGTATTTAGTGATATTGTTTGTATAGTGAAATTCTAACTGAAAGGAAAGAGGAATTGGTTTTCCTTCAGGTTAAATAAGAACTATACCTACTTCAAATCTGGTTTGACATCTTGATCCATCAAAATACATTTCCCACATAGGATCATGATTTAGAGTAAATATGTTACACCCCGTTTCATAGTTACTAAGTTACTTTTACCTTCACGAGTAAAAATATTGATAATTGCAAATTGATATTTTAATATGTTTACCAAGTGAAAGAAATACTAAAATATGCAATAAGATGTTATTGATTTCAAAGAAATTAATATGTTTTATATTGATGAAATGCAATGAAACAATATGTATTACAATGTGATTATTCTAAAGCTTTGTCAATACAAATGTTTTATGATACAAATGGATTTAATGTGAATGTCTAACTACCTTGGTGTTGTACTAATTTGAATGTATAGGAACAGGTTTGAGCCTCTGGAAGAGAGGGGAAGTATCACTCAGGAGAGGGGATTGGTCTAGTAGCCTTTAATAAGACCTAAACTAAGCTTTCACACACACACTTCTAGTTTTGTCGAGTTAGGATAATAACTTGGGGAATAGTAAGTTACCTTTAGTCATGCTTGTGGTTTTATTTGTGAACATTCTTGTCTTGGGGGTAAAAGTTTTGAGTCTCTCGGTCTTGTGTAAAGTTCTTCCTTATGTGTTTCTAATTGATGAAATAGACACACTTTGTGTATATATATCAATTGATAGAAATGAGAGTGTGTGTGTTTATATGTTGATCGACGAAGTATATACACTTCGTGTATAAACAACGACCAATGAGTATGTGAATATATGTGTTTAATATGGTGGTTGAAATAATGATATATATATATATGCTTATGTTAATGTATAGGAGTGAATTTGCACCCCTTATGCAAATTCCCCTTTTGTACATCCTCACCTTAGAAATTCCAAATTTGAAGTCAAAATTCCACATCAGCTTGCTGACTTCCTTCCACTTAGCATTTGTCTATTGTGTCAATAGAAGAATACTTTTCGGGGACGCTCGTGCGGCGCGCTTACGTCCCTGACAGATTCCCCCATCTAAAGTTGGCAGAGGCGTTACACTTCCTATTGGGAATGAGTTGTAATGTCCCTCTTCAACCTATCAACCCCAAAAAAGGAAGATTCTCCCTCTTCTTCCTTTAAATTCATCCATTCTTCATTCAATCCATCTCTTTTTACAATCTTCAAGTATTCACTTCATCCTTCTTCACAATTTCTTGGCACTTCCAGCATTCTCAACACTCCATTGCAACAACACTCTATCAACTCCGTAAAGCAAGTGTGAGGCAAGCAATTGCAGCAGGGGCTTGAGGTTTTGCAACACCTCCCTTCATCGCAATCAAGGTTGTGGTGATTATTCAAGCTTTCTTTCTCCATCATTGGCTATTGAGCTCTTGGTGGAGGTGGTAATGTTTCACTCCTCTCCTTTACGACTTGGTTGAGTAGCTATATATTGTTTTGTAGTGTTATTTGCATTTCTTCTTTCTCTACTTCTTTATCATACATTTCTCTATCGTTTCTACTTGGTTGTTCGTGGAGGTGGAAACACCAAAATGGGGGTCTGACTGAGGCAGGACCCTGTACAACCCCAACAAATTTCCCCTCTTTCTTGTGTGTAGGTGGTTGTGCTTTTGGATCTAGTTGACGAATTAGAAACTTTGTGAGATTATCTTCATCACTTTAGCACTTATCTACTTGCTTTATCACATTCGTTTATATCTCTTGTACTTCATAATTCTATTTTTCTCCTTTATAAGTCACTAGCTAGGTCATTAGCTTGTTTTTTGATGGTTCGTATGGTATTTTCAGTCATCTGGTCATATGAACACCAACGCACCTGAGAGATGCCAAGGTGTCATGCTGTCGTCCCAAAACCACACTTTCGCCCTTAGGCAGAGAGCTACCTGAGGTACAATACCGAATCCAAAAACTGGCTCACCTAGCCTCAATCTTGATTTCGGGTTTGTAAAGTGATCAAAGTACATTATAGTCCTCATCATTCTCGTCCCTCATTTCAAACACCCCTTTAGAGTGAGGTAAGTTATGGCAACCTTCCACTCTTGGCTCTCTGTGACCTTGGGCCTTGACGTGGTTGGTCCCCCTCTCTTATAGTTATACATGTATATCAATTAATCAAGAGCAATATATATATGTATCAAGCGGTGAAAATGTAATTATACATATTATATATATATACATATTATATATATATATGTATGTATGTATGTAAATAATCATATATATGTATATATATATTATAATATATATAAATAAGTATTTATACATTTTTAAATATCAAAGAGTGTTTATGTGCGAATAAGATAAGATATATATATATACACACATACATATATATTATGTTAAATATAAATATATGTATATGTATATAATATATATATATATATATATATATATATATATATATTGTAAATCTTGTGATAATCTTTCATAACACATTATATTAATTATAACATTATATCCTTTATGGCACCGGTTATATATAGTGTTATTTACATATTAAAAGTGTCTTCTAAATAAAACTTAGCTCACTATATAAGGCGTTGAATTCACACAAAGGGATAGCACATACTTTATCATAATGCATTGTATTTGATATTAATGGACAACACATGAGTCAACATTGTTTACCATTAACCAAGTTAATGAATTTAAAACTATACAAGCCGCACACAAAGTAATGGAGAAATTGGAAGTTTAAACAATGCCTGAGAATAGTACTAAAATATAAAGACTGTCATAGCAAAGCAAGCGTTGCCATATGGATATTATGACCAAGTCAAATATGCAGCGTTGTTATATGTGAGTGGATATTTAACCAAGTTAGTACGTGTAAATAGAGCTACCAAGACTTTGTCAAAAGAAAACAACAACAAATGCTTATGTACAGAAAGTAAGTCGACCAAGTCAAACAACAAAACGTGACCCATGTTATATGGCACAAATGGCATAATGTGGCGCCAATTGAGAATGATAGGAATCCATTAGAGGTCTATTCTCAATATGAATTTCCAGAATGTGAAGCATTTGAAATATGTGGAAATGGTCAAGTATGCAGTTGGCCAAGTAAGTCGATCTATAGGAGGAAAATACCTTGCATTTCTGATTATCTTTCTTGCTATTCATTTTAGAAGTGTGACTCATTCATCATGGTTGTGTATGTGTTCGCTATGCATCAATTTTAGTTACCACCTTTTCTTTACCTTGATGGGTCGAATCATTTGAGCTGAGAAGTGTCATTCTTGATACCCTATATCTAGCCTTTAGTTGTTGATTTTTGTGTATAAATAGAGGAGCTATCTACCTCATTTTACATGTATCTGCATTCTTGCTATGATTTTTTGAGTTATTATATTATGATATCCTAATTTGTATGAGAGAGAGTTTCTAAGAGAATTGAGAGAGGAATTTGAGAGGGAGTCTTTGGTAAAGTGGGGGAAAGTTGTTTGGGAGTTGCTTACTGAGTTGGGAAGGCTATGTTGGGAATATGAATCGATCAATTGAAGCATTACATAAATAGGCATGCTAGATTCTACTCTTTTATACTTTTTATGTTTAAAAAGATTGTGTGACATTGTTTGTTTCGTTTGGGAAGTTAGTTCAATGCTTTATTAGGGAAAAGTTATTTTAATCTTATGTGAAAGTGAAAGATTGCTTGTTGTACTTAGTGAAAATGACATCATTATGATGTTATGCAAACCTTGAATGGTAATCATTACTTGATTAAATACTCATGTCTCCTTGAAATAGGAAGTGAGTCTTAACCCTAATGTTAGGGTATAAACGTAGAGGTTATACCAATATTCAACGATAGGGTTGAGAGTTGTATTATATGGTTATGTCATTATCTTATTTTTAATTAGTATATTCATGGAATTCTAGAAGGGGCTCACATACCGGCAACCCAAAGCCATGACAAGTAGAGAACTTATAGGTGCAAAAGCACAAACCCTTCTTAGGCTACTATCCTCCATATTTTATGCAAATGTAGTAAACATGAGAATATTTGTGATATATTGAAAGAGAGGATTTTATGATGGTCACTTGATCATTACACTACTTTTTGTTGGAAACCCTAGGTTAGGAATAACCTATTTTGTAGGGTTGTCAATTAGATTATTGATTGAAGAAAAGAAGTTGGGATTAACCTATATGATCTAATTGACCATTTGATTATACTTTCAATTGGAGTCGATTTATTGTTGAGACCATACTTTTGAGTGAGTCTTTTATTGAAATGATTATTCTTTTGATTGAGGTCATTTATTGGTGAGATTATACTTTAATTGAAGTCATTTATTGTTGAAGGTTATACTTTTGAATTGAGGTCATTTATGGATAAGTTTATACTTTTGAAGGGAGTCATTTAATCTTGAGATAAACCCTTGATTTGAGAATTTTATAGTTGGGATTGTACCTTTGGTACTAGAGTCATTTAGTGGTGTGATGTATGCTATTTCGTATGGTTGGTTGGTAAGTAAGAGTTACTTTGAATTACTTAAGTAGAAATTCCATAGTAAACATAAGAGGGAAATAGGTTATTCCTGGGGTTAGGATAATCCAATAAAGTGGATAGCCTATGCATAGGGTATGAATGGTCAAATGAAAATCGAGCTAGTAAAGTAGGTGGGCATGTGATGTACACTCTAAAATCAAGAGTGATGAATACTTTGGCCAAAGTAGTGTAAGTTGCCACTGTTTACACTGTCAGTTCATTGTATTTCCAAATTTACATACTAGATAAGGAATGTCATATGTGTAGGTTGTAGCCATTGTATGGCATATCTAGAAACATTTGGGACACACCACCAAGCTCAAAAAAGGTCAATGTTATTATGAGGTTACCAAACCAATATCTTCGTCAAAGGGAGGGCCATCTTACCATATGTGGTAGATGTGTGGGGGACCACAATGAGTCTATGGTTGGCAGAAAAGTGCTTGAGTGATGCTTCTCCTCATTAGTTGGTGACCAAGATTTGGAAGGGGGACTACTTGGACCATTCATATACCTAGTGCCAGTGAGCTCATGAAAGCTATGTAAGTTTATGTGTATCTATTTCTATGGAAGATTGTAAAAGAGGAAATGTAATAATGAAATTATGTATTATGAAATATACACTTTTGAAAGTTGAAATACTTTGTTGTAATGCAATGGGAAAGTTTGGAGTGATGTTTATTCCAAATGTACATTTTATTATTATATATGAAAATAAAATTTTCATTGCTAAGTGTTGGCATTGTAATTTATTTACTTGAAGTTAAAAGCATAGTAAAAAATTATTGGGTTGAACAATGGGAATGTTACATGCGGTATCAGAGCCACCAAGTTTAGAATTGGAACATATGGGCTCATTACGTAAGTAAAACATAAACCTTATTGGAAGTTAAAGGTTGAAAGGTTCTCATGCCAAGAAGGTGAGAGGAAAAGAACAAAGGTAAAACAAAAAGGGAAGTATAAGATTCTTGAAAAATTGTTTAAGTTTAGAACTAGGAAAGAGTCATCCCTAGAGTCGGAACTCCTAAATCAAACAACTTATTAGGTTACACCTTTTGATTGAAAAATATTATGCAACCAAGTTCAATAGGAAGGTTATGAAGGATAACCAATAAGTACCTTCACCCTACGGAATAGTTTAAATGACTTTGAGGGATATAAAGGATTGAAGTAATCTCCCTTATTGATAGCAACCTTAGATGCGAGGAGCCAATAAATTTGGATTAAGTAAGAATACTATGAATCTTTGAGTATGTTATATGTTGAACATCTAAAATACTGAGAGGGGGGCGAATCGGTATTTTATTAAACCATTTGAACACAAACCATCCAATTAACAAAACATATATGACTGCAACTATGAATGAAAACATGAAGCAACCACAATATCACATGACACATGAACACCAGGATTTTTATGTGGAAAACTCGAAAAGGGGAAAAACCATGGTGAGGATTAGCTCACAATATATTATAACCAATTATAAGATATTACAAAGGCTAACTGCTAGTAGACACTGTCCAAAAGGACTCACAACCACAAATAGAAATAGCCACACAACCAAGATGTGAACTGATACAAAATGCACCTTCCTTGTGCTGAAATCAGTTCCTTTGAAGCTTTGAATACAAAACACTACTCTACTTTACAATCATTTAACATTCATAACAATTCTACTATTATTTGGATCACACACATGTAAATTTGCATGTTCACATAGTATCACTTATCATCTCGCTTCTCATATCTACTACAACTCAAAAATGTCTCACATATATACCCAATACATCCACACACATCAATTAGGTCGGCCTAATTAGATGTAGCCCAATATTACATCAAAATTGCCTTGTCGGCTCCATACTTGAATCAAAAAAATCTTTGCGCTCAAATCAAATGTGAAACACTTGATTTAGGTTGACATGGATCTAAAATAGATCTCATTAATATTCATAATACATATTTAATCTCCACAACATATATCAAGCATTAGCTCGACCAAAAATTAGACCTAATCACAAAATAAGCCAACTGATCAAACACCAATGATCCATCTGATCACATAATCAATCGCCATCTAGAATATATAGTGTATTGGCACCTGTAAACAATCTCCCAAAATTGCAAGGTTTGAATCCAATCACCGGAGGAACGTGGACCAAATTACATATACCCATTTACATTGTATAAAGCAAAAAATTGAATATCGAACTACTATTACTTGTAACTTTCAAAATTTTCATCCAAAATAGTTGAAATCTTGATCATAGATGCACAAAGTAGTCAGGAATAACATATTATCACCTCATAAGCAAATCTTATTATATGTGTAATTGTAGACCAAAATACCAAATTAAGATATCTCCATTTTGTTCACTAGACAAGAGAAAATGTCAACAATTAATGTTGGTGTCAATGACAACACATTAAAGGTGTTCCTTATTCATTATTCCAATGTAATCTCCCCCTTTTTCATTAATGGAAACATGTACCAAGAAATAAATCTCTCCAAAAACATCTTTCATCACCTAACTTCTCTAATTTTCAAACATCAAACTTCTCCCCCTTTGATATCAAAGACAAAGGGTGTGTCGGTAACACACATGTAAACTCCAAACTCGATGCACATGTACAAGTAAACAACTGAATGAAATGTACTAACTCCCCCTTAAGGAGTTATCCCAAAAAGTTGATCCAACTATATGTACAATAAAAAACTGAAAAGCAACTAAAAACACTAAAAGAATAAACATGTGAAATATGTTCAACCAAAGGAGGAGGCACCTTCAAGCTCCTTAAGAATTTCTTGCCAAGAAAACTTCCCTTCATTCCAAGACTTTTTGGCTGCTGCAAGAAATTTGTATAGTGACTCTAGCTCTACAAGATTCTCCTCTCCCTCTTTTGAAGTGCTTGGATTTGGATTTCTCTTTGCCAGCTTCTATGCATCAGCTAAGGCACATGACACTGGTATGTGCTTGGTCTTCACCAACTCCCTAAGCTGTTCAAAACTCCTTATAATGTTTTCTTTCTGCCTTTGTAAAGTGAAAAACTTGTTATGCAGATCTGTAATGGTAGTCCAAGAGGTATGATCTCTATCCTATGCTAGGTCATAGGCTCTAGAGGCATTGGTTATTTGTGACTCAATAGATTCCATTAAGTCCTTAATGCCTTGAGTGGCATCTAGCCACCTCATGCAATACAAGAACAAAGTCTAGGCCTCATCTTCACAGTCTTGCACTTCCTTCAAATATTTTTCCACTTTTTTATGTGCTAATGCACATCTATATTGTAGCTCAAGTAGCCTCTTCTCTTTAAATCTTGAGAATCAACTAAAAAAATTTTAAATCTTTAGAATCAACTAAAAAAATTAATTTTTTAATAAGGGTAAGAGAATTATCTATTACAATACTGGGAGTAGCATCTTGTAGAGTCTTGATGGCTTCACTAATCAGTTATGTCCCCTTTTGATGGGTTTCAATAATCTCTTTTCTACTAGAGGCATGAAAGATGCCTCCGAGCTCCAACTTTTGAATTGATGAGATCTTTTCAAGATCCACACTACCTTGGTACATTGGGAGTTGTAGCAACTGGGGTGCAATTACCAGTTGGAGCCTTATATGATTGGGCACAAGACCCTTAAGTGAATTACTGGAGGATTCTCCAGATGACTTTGGTAGCTTCATGGTCTTTTGTACATCTTCTTCATTCCTCTCAACCTCAGACTCTTCTTTATTCTCTTCTTTCTCCTCCCCACCAGAGGGATTTTCCTTTTACTTTTCTTTATCTCATCCTCCTTATCCTCACTATCTTTCTTATTGTTCTCTTCCCTTTCTCCTTGTCCTTCTTCTCCATCCTCATTTTTATTATCTTCATTTCCATTTCCTATATCTTCATATTTTGTTTTTTAGAGTGATCCTTAGCACCATCATCAACATCATTTTTTTCTTTTTCCTTTTCTGCACTCCAGCTTTCATCATTAACATCGATGCAATTGTCAATATCTTTCAAAGGAGCAGATGTCTCTGGAGAAGCATGTGTTTCTTCAACCTGTGGTGGTGAGGACACCACATTCTTTGTATCAAACAATGGAGTTTCTTCTGCAATACGATCATCTACTTCTTTTTATTCTAAAACTTCTTTGAAAATAGGTAAATTTGTAACCGGAGGAATATTTTCCTCTACATCAGTGACCTTTTCTATAACATACTCCTTTTCTTGAGCAATACCAGATGATGAAGTAGTTAGAATCCCAAAAAAAATTGCTATATCTCTGACAGTCTTTACTGTTTCCTGTTTTAGTTTGTCTGCTTTTTTCTTTTCTCTTCCCATAAGAATGGTGACTCTTTGCTTAACTCTGAATTGTTTAGTATATACCTCAATCAAGGCAGCCTTGTCATCCTCAGATAAGGAGAATCTAATTTCCCCCAAGGCATCATATTTCATCTTGTCCTTATCTTCAATAACTTCTCTTCTCCTTTCTGTTAAGGCATCCCATACAACACTAGGAACCTTCTATCCATGTCAGCTTCTGAAATAATAATGTATTGAATAATTGCTTCAATGATTGTTTTCCTATCTTCTTCACCCACTTCATCATATAGCTTTGTAGTACCTTCTAACAAATCATCATTCTCTAACATATTGCTAACCAAAACATCTAACTTTATTGGAGTATGAGCTCTTACCAGAGGAGTTTTTGTCTTCTTCTTTTTCTTTTTCTTCTGCTCAAAAGATCCTTCCTCTGACTTCTTTTCCTTCTTCTTTTCAGGATTCTTGTGAATATGTATAGTGAAAGCCTCTTTTTCTCTTTCTATTTCTTCTTCTTCAGAAGTGTCTATAATGTCAACTTTTAGTTTCTTTGCTCTGGTGCTAGCCTCTTGTGAGGCACCTTCAACGCTTGTTGTAGCATTGCTTCTTCTTTTCCTTATTACCTATTTTTCATGTTCCATCCCAAGATCAATTTCTTCTTCCACAATAGCACTTAGATTCTTTTTCCTAATTGCTTATTGCTTCTTCTTTTTTCCAGAGGTAGCAGGGGTTGCTACCAGAGGCACATTCTTCCTCTTAGTAGTCCTTGTGCTAGGTTCAAAGGGTGCAGTGACTTCTCCAGTTATCATAGCACTAGGCTCCACCTTCTTCCTTTTGTAGTAGCTCTGAAGGACTTAGGTAATGCAAAGGCTGGGGTGGAAGTTGTTCTTCCAAATCTCCTTGGTCCAGAGGAATCACCAACCATTCTAGCTTCTCTTTCTCTATCCTCCTTGATCTCTTCTTTTTTATAACCTTCTTTTCTAGCCCATTGCTCTACAGTCTTCCTTGCATTCCTATTTATCTTTGGTTTCTTTAATTCCAAATGTACCTCGAATGATTTTTCTTCATATGTTCCATGTCTTGGTAGAGAGGGGTCCTTAGGACTCTTGAGCAACAATTCAACATATCCCTCAACTTATTTATGAGAAAATTCATACCCAAGAGGCTCAATCCATACCATTCTAAGTTTAACGACCTCAATTATACATTCATTAGTTGAAACAAGGAAATTAATTTCCTCAACACATTTCTCCACCAGGTTTCGGGGAATCGTTTCCCTTTCATGCATATTCTTTTGAAACACTGTAAATAATGCAGTCAAAGCATCATCTTGAGCTTTGAAGTCAGCTAAATTATGCATATAATCAAAGATTTGATGTCCCACAAGCCTACTCCTATCCCATACAATGTCCTTTCTTCCAGGTAGCTCTCTCAAAAATTAAAATAATAGACGCATAACCAAAGTTTAAAACTTAAAAGCATATTTTATTTTCTCTTGTCTGCTTCAAATTCTCAAGAAGTTTCTATAAGAGCAACTCACACATATCAAAATCCTTTCCATTCACCACCATTTCATGTGCAACATAAATAGTAGTAGTTGAGACTGAATTCTCCCTATTTGTAAAGTAAATCTTGTAACCTATCACGATTGAAACATATTTCACCACATGATTCCTAATAGTTTTTTTTGCCAAATCCCTCTTATCATTAGTGGCACTAGTTAATTCTATAACAACCTCATTTTTCACAAATTTAAGAACCGACACAGGTCTGGTATCACACAACCCTGTAATTGCCTTGATCACCTCCTTAGATATTAGTCCAGGCATGTCAATCCATAAAAACTTATCATGCAGCCTGCTTAGTGCTTGCCTTACAGACTTAGCATCCACATCACTACTATAGTTAGGAAACTAGTTCCAAATATCAAGCTTAAAAACTTATCATGCAGCCTGCTTAGTGCTTGCCTTACAGACTTAGCATCCACATCACTACTATAGTTAGGAAACTAGTTCCAAATATTAAGCTTTTTCTTAACTAGGTTAATGTACTCAGGTTTCACCAAGAAATCATCTCTATTCAGCTCCTCAAACCATAAATCCTTAATTTTTTGATTATATTCTTCTAATTTCCCATGTATATAGACCCTAGTGTCTTCCATAGGTAAAACCCTATATGGAATCTTCGAAAAAAGCATCGTTGGGGTCGTTATCAAATATTTTCATTGGATACTTTTTGAATTTTGGTCTAGGCCTCTCACTAATGTTGACAACGGTCAGGGTAGCCATTTTAACTACAATTTGCACTCAAATGCGTATGAAATCAATTCTATTTCAAACCCACAAAGCACAGTAAGCTATAAATACCTTTATGCACACAACAAGTTCTAGGGTTTGCACCAAATTGCTTTGAATCACCTTCAATTCTCCTTCAACTCGCTCTGCTTTCTTCAAATGCATAAAAGTGATTAAAATCAACTTAGGAACTCACTTTATATCTTTCTGATATGCCCTAATATCTCATTAAATGATTCAATTTCCAAAAAATTGATAAACCCTTCACTAATACATTATAAACCCTAAAATGCTCTGCAATTCTTTAGATTTGCATATTTTCTGACTAAATCTTTTTCAAAAGCTTAAGCATGTCATTTTACACCATCTATATTCGTGTCACTCCTTGATACCACATATTTCTAAGGGTTATTAGATTTTTTTGTCATTACTCCCCCTAAGCCCATGCCTGGGTTTAATTTTCAAGAGAATTATCTACACCAAAGGGAGGTACAAATGCATTTGATTCATCTTTTTTCTCAGTTTCCTCTTTCTTTCTCCAAATGTTCTCCATTTCCTTCTTTACCTCAATAGGATCAATTTTCTTCACAGGTTCTGTAGACACTTAAAAATGTCCTGAATGATATCATGCATTCAAATCAGATATATTAACACCATTTCATCCTAAAACCCATCCTCTTTTTGATCAATTGATTAAACTAGCCTAGCGATTTAATTAATCGCATCATTTTCATCTATTAATCTAATTAATCTAATAATCGGGTTAATTCACCCCCTTTTATGCGAACATTTCATCTTATTAAATCAAATACATCAAGTTATTTAATTTAAATCCCTAAGTCCTCTTATTTAATTAAATAACATATCACTTTCCCCTTTTCATTAAATCATTTTATTTAATAAATATTATCTAATTCCCATATTTTGCATAATTGAAACTTTATTTAATTATCAAATTACTAATAAATCTAATCCTCCCAACTTACAAGGGAATATTCTTCCTTTTCACATTCCTCCAAAAGGAATATTCCCATGGAATATTTCTTCCTCTTTTGCACATTAAAACTTTGTTTTAATTTGCTAAATATCTAATTTTCTTCACCCATGAGAATATTATTTGGGAATATTCTTTTTCTTCACTCATTTGAAAAAAAGAATATTCTTCCTTATAACAAACTTTCAACATAACTTCTTGTGCAAGTTTTGAAAGTGTGTTTGTTTGGAACAATATGAACCCTTGATTCTTTCCTTGATCCATGTGATCATTGATTCTCATCCATAGATAAGAATCCATGATCCATGTTTCATCTTTCCTCCAATTTTGACCATTGAATAACCTTTTTAATCTCAACCCTTAATTTCTCATTTGTCCTCCTTTAAATAGGTCACTATTTGGAGATAAATGGATCCATCTTTTAAGAGCAAACTTATGTTGTTAAAATCACTTTCACTTGCACTCGTATTTAGCATTTTTTAGCTTAATTTACTTTTATCATTAGTTTAGCTTCCATTAATGGCTGCCATGGTAACTCAAGGTTTTAATCTTTTTTAGCTTAAACTCCATTTAGATTAGCTTTTCATACACCCACATTGATCATCTTAGTATAGATCATGTTAAAATAGCTTGCATCATATTAATTTAGCTTTAAATCATGTTTTCATATACATCTATCATCTATTCACTGATTATCTTCAATGGAATCAATTTAAACAAGCTCATTATCCATGGGATTGGGAAAGGGTCACCATTCCACATCAATGTGACACCACTCCCCCAAAAGGATAAGTTTCAATGGATTAGAATAAGTGTTTTTGAAGCTTTCATATTTTAATATGTTAGTTTTAATGGATGCTTAGTTTGGTTTTGTATTGAATGATCTTATTGGACTGATGTTTAGTGGCTTGAATATGCTTTGAATCCTCATGGATCAAGTGTAGTTAGCCCATACTAAGTCGTCAGTCACATTTTGGCACTAGAAAGAGGGCTTGAACTAACCAATCTAATGAATTGTTTGTTAAATCTCTATTTTTCTTTTGTTTTCAAGTTTAGCGACGCTATTGATAAATCACCAATGCACTGTGGATGTGTTGCTATACAACGACGCATTTGATATTTAAAACAATGACACATATTTAATTTAGCAATGCATATTAAATTTCATCACTGCATATTAAATAGTGATGCTAACTTTATTTTTCATCATGCCATAAATTTTTATTTAGCGATGCATTTGACATCACTATTTTCTGTAGACCGACACCATCAATTTTTTTAGTATAATGACACACTTGCTATATGGCAACGCTATTGATGAAATTTAGCGATGCAATTGATTTTAGCGTTGGATTTACTTGTAAACAGAAACAAAACCTAAATTTTGACATGCAATTTAATTTTTTACTTTATCTGATCGCTAACATGTCACTGACTTCTCGTTTTGGTTTTTTATGCTAATTTATTTTGCATGTTTAGACGATGACATTTGAAGTGAAGGATCATATCATTTTTTAAATCTTATAATTGTAACAAGTATTTCGACACTTATGGATCAATTATAACCCATTTATGATGCTTTTATTTCACGTTTTAGGACCAAACTAGATTTATTTTTGGGCTTTAAAATGAACGTTCAAATTGGTTAAAATTGAACCCTCACATCATTATGCTTGTTGGTTTAAAATTAGACAACAAAAATTTCACACTTCAAATTGGTGCTTAAAATGAAATCATTTTGCTATGACGGATTAAAATGAATATATGTTTGACTTGCTTAAGTATGCTTGTTGTGCGTATCCAATCCCCTTGTGCTTTGTGTGATCTTGGGTGAAGAGAAACACGCAAGTATACCTTTTCTTCTTCGAAGCATTTATCCTCTCCCCTTGTGCCTTTTGGCAATCTTAGGTGATGAAAAGCATTTTACGCTTCAAACATGTGTTACCTTTAGAGGGCTTGCCTCCCAACTTGTGAGAGGGAACGACCCAAGCGGTGCTTTAATTTCAATCTACTATATAAATAATCTGTCATGACTAAAGTCATTAACCGGTTGGCTGTGGTTGTCCCATACCGATGAATGTCTCCCTTACTATCCTTGTGATGAGTTAAAACTCTTAAATATTTCTAAGGGCTGGGAGACCTCTTAATTGAGTGAATCAACGCATGTATGGCACTAGTTTATCCTAAATATGGTTATTAAAATCCTTGTTTGTAGTGGCTAACCAGGTCCAATCCTGAAATGTATTTTAAGGTAGTGCATTGGAGTAGCACCGCTCCAAGAAGTTACTTACCATGTCCATTTTTTGATTGAGGCAATAAAGAAAATGGGGAAGGGACTCCTTTGCTTGGCGTGTCAAGACGTTACATTTCCTTGACATAGCCTATTTGTCCATTTCATCTCCACGGATTAATCATCTCTTCTAATAATGGTAAGCCTACTAAGAAATACGTACCCACTCTATCTAGGATTGTAAATGCTTGAGAGTTAGTTCAACACTTGCTTGGTTCCAAAATAATTGCAAACAAACATCAACAAGTCTTTTCAAAATTTCAAACCCTTTGGTGTAAGTATGGATACCTTTTGACAAAACCTTGATATTGATGCTTGTACTAAGGATTTATTCTTAAAAACTTCTAAATATTTTGGTTCATATCTCAATCCATACTTCCCAAAGTTAACCTAGGTAACTATGTCCCTAACTTCATCCCTTTCTCAAAATGGACATTGTGAAATGAATGATGTTTTTGACATAGACATTTAGTTTGAAACTTAAGCAAGAAAAATTGTTTGTGGTAAAAAGAAACTCATTTAAGCAAGATAAATTGACAAATTGAACCCCATATGACCATTTGGCGTTTGATCGCTTTGGTTCAACAACCTAACCTTATGCCTGCTATCATTCAACCAAACTTTGAACTAATTGAGGGAGAAAAAATGAATATAATTAGTAGTTTGAGAAGCTTCACTTTTGAAACAAAGGAAACAACCATCCAGTGGAGAAACATGACATACATATTAGATGAACAAGAGGAACAAGCCGATATTGTGGCCAGAAGGCCCATATTACCACCTCCCGTGTGGCAATAAATATCCTCTTTTCCACAAACTTGAACTTCTCTAAATGACCTCTCGCAAAATAAAAATCCCCAAGAGAAGGTCTACATGTTGTCACTTCAAACTTAGGCATCATAGTCCAAAAGCTGTCAAGAGACACCTTGTGGTTCTCTACCGCAACAAGATAATTTTGGTAAGGAACTTTTATAGACACGTTTCAATGAATGATCCAGACATGTATGCTTGATATGAACCTCTCATTTAAGTCAACATTGATATTTTGTATTTGAACACTTTAGAGGTCTAACATGTTTCTATCACCTTGGTCTTATCAAACAAAAGGTTCACTCTAGGTCAACATTGGGTCAAACACTTCACCCACCCCTTCATCAAAACTCATCCTTCACTTCACCAAACTTTGGTAATTTTTTTAATACACCAACACTTTGGACTTAGACCTATCAACCCAAACCCTAACTTAGCTACTTTGTATGTGAAATGAATCATTTTACATGCACTTAATTAAGTTGGTTATCATCTTTGGAATAGTTTATCTTGAAGGTCACAAGTCTACCCTAAAGATTCACAAGTTCATAAACATCCTTTATCCAAACATCAAAACAATCAAACTCTTAAGTCAAAAGTGTTGTCCCACAACGTTTGCAAAAATAACTCCCCACATAATTCACCTTTTTCATCTCCCATTATCATCATTTCTCCAAAAATACTTAGAGCATCCCTTTTACCTAGATTTGAGTCAACTAGAGATTTTAAACATTATAAATCTCAACACAACTGTCCCATAGGTGATCCAAAATTTATTGTAAAGACAGGATCACAACACGAGAGAATCATGGAGAAAACCAAAGTCACATTCACCTCAAGTGATCCCAATCCTGATCAAGAATTCGATCCAAGAAGTCAAGTTATCCCATCACAACAACCATCGTCTCCATTAGGACCATATGAGATAGAAGATGTTACGAACAATCCATTTGAACTTACTAGGGAGGAAATCATGGAGTACAACACAAGAACATCAAGCCTTAGAAAATGTGGCTCCAATTTCCCCATCTTTTTTTGCGCAACCTTTGACGCAAGGCTTAACAACTCCATCACTTGGGCTAAATCAAACATCCATTCCTAGTATTGCAGCTAGTCAATCTAAAGAATTTGGCCATACTCTTCCATTTGAAAGCAACACGCTTGTGGGTACCCTAAGCACCAATCCATCACAAAACACCACTTAGACACCTACCTTTGGTGCTCCTCCCATTCTCAAACACCCCTTGCATCAAAATAAACCACTTACACTTCATAAATCCATGGCAACCTGAACATATAAAGGTCATCCATCCTCATCTATCCCCACAAGTACCACAAGTGTGCCCAATAACACACAAGGTAGTATAGGCCAAGTGTCTCAAATAGACCAACAAGGGCATGCCAACACCCTGATGCAAAATCAACCCTTAACACAAATAGGGACATCTTTATCCAACCACCCAATTGGTTCATCTGCACCATTGGTTTCACAAAACACATCCATCCCATCCATCATCAACCCGAATCAAAACAATCCCTTGGTCACGAACCCTATCAACCCAGGTAATACCTTGACCACATCCCTAACACAAGGAAATCCCCAAGACATCAGTCAAGGGAACCTTTTTAATCAATGGACTCAAGGTACTAATGTGTCATTACCATCGCAATACTTAATGGCACCATCATCATCTTTTCCGACAGTCCCCCACATCATGCAAAATCAAATGGGACCTCAAAATTACATTCCTCCATCCCAATCCATCATCTTACAAGGAATGTTAAACCAAGGTAACCCCAACCTCTCATCAACAACCCACAACCCCATCAAAATATCAACACCCAAAACCATCGTAGACATCCCAACAACCAATTGATCCTACATTGCAAGCACATGCATTAGTTTTACAACAAGCATCCCTAGTAGCACAAGAACAAGAACAACAACAACAACTAGTAGCCCTAGCAACACAACAACAACAACAACAACAAGCAACCCTAGCAACACAACAACAACAACAATAACAAGCAAAACAACAACAACAACAAGCAACCTTAGCAACACAACAAGCAGCCCTAGTAGCACAAGAACAACAACAAAAATAAGCAGCCTTAGCAACACAACAACAACATCAAGCACCTTAGTATCCCAACAACAAAAACAAGTGCAATAAGTAGCCCTAGCAGCCCAACAACAACAACAAGCCTTACTAGCTCAACAGTATTCCCAACAACAACAACAACGAAGTTCCTACTATAACCCTCAATAGAACATCATCAATACAAACATGTTAGGAGCATATACATCAACACCTCAATCACCTTCACAATATCCTACACCACCATACACACCATACAATAACTCATAATATTAGAATCCCACGTACAACCCATCTGCCACCCCACAATACACAACATATGTTCCTCCACCAAACCCACAAGATGATGTAGCATCGCAACTTAAGGCATTATCACAATAAATGCAAGATCTCTGGATGGGAAAAATGAATAACCCACACACAAAACCTATGCCCATATCCATTCGATTGAAATATCGTAATGGTACCATTCCCTCCTGATTTTGAAGTCCCCAAATTTGATAAATACAAAGGGAGAGGAAGTCTTGTGGACCATATTAAAGAGTTTAACATCATGTTTATGGAGGTTTCCTACAATGATTCCTATTTGATGCACCTCTTTTCACGAAGCTTGACAGGACCAACTATCGACTGGTTTTCTCAATTGCCTCCAAGTATCAAAACCTTCTAAGAAATCACTAATAAATTCATAGATCACTTCTCCGTTAACCTTGACATGGACATGAGCTTAGAAGAGTTAGACACTCTTAAACAAAACAAAGGAGAATCTTTTTCCAATTTCTTACAACGATGGAGGCAAAGGGCTAGTAAAAGCAAGTGGCCAATTCCTGATGAACAATAAGTGGGGATCAACATAGAAAATATAGATCCAAATCTATCCTTCCAATTGAATATGCAATACATTACATCTTATGATGAGCTTGTCCCTAGATCCCTTAACATCGAGAGAGCTCTAATCTCATAGGGAAATGCTCAAGCATACAAGGACAACTGCCCATCAACAAGCTCAAATGACAAGCCTCGTGTTTGGGCTAAGAACAAGAACGTGACAAATGATGGCGTGGTAGATGCTAAGGTAGTCCTAAGTTCTCCTAGGCCAAACAACAATCAAATAGCCAACATTCAACCAACTGTGCAACAAACAACACCATCCCAAAATAATTAGATCAATAACACCGAAACACAACAACAATGAACTCCCAACAAGAATAACTATCTAAAATGCAAGTACACAGTTGTTGAAACCCATTGAAACCATCATGAAGAATTTGGTAGATTCAAACCTAATAACGCTTCCCAATTTTGAAAACTACCAAGAACCATAGGATAAACCACTCTGATACAATGAAAAAGATCTTTGTGACTTTCACAAAATCAAATGACACAAAACATCGAACTGCATGAGACTCAAAAATATTATCCAAGATCTTATAGAGAGCAAAGCCATATCTGTTGAGGTACCCGTTGGAAACCAAGATCTTAAGATATACAAGAACCCCATGCTAGATCATAGCAAAGGAAACAACACTGGAAAAGCTAAGGATTACACAAACGTACAACATACCTATTCCAATGTAGTCACTTCCTGTGATTGTGTCATCACCGTCATCACCATCAAAGGGTCTAGTGCAGAGTGTGGAATCACCACATGACGTGGAAAAGTCACCATATAAGGAGTCCCATCTCAATCTAGGGCACAACCTACTTTGCCAACATCAAACCCTAGCAAGTGCAATATCCTAGATCAAATTAAGAAGACCCCCACGTAGATCTCTATCTTAGAACTATTGAGGCTATCCCCCACACATAGAGAAATCTTAGAGAAGGCTTTGTCCTCATCATCTGTCCCTGAGGATATTGATATAGAACAGTTTCAAGCTATGTGTTGGCATCCTCTCATGTCACTACCCCTACAATACTCCTTGTATTTCTCAAGGAATTTTGTCTTCATGTCCTCCCAAGTTTCCACAGTATCTCTGCCTAGGCTCATGAACAATCTTAATGCAGCTTCTTTCAGAGTGGTAGGAAACAGCTTAAGCCTATGGGCATCGGTGGTATAGTCATAACTCCTACAGAGTATGTCAAACTCAAACAAGAAGGTATCAAGATCTTATGTGACAAGTCCATAAAACTTGGGGAGTGTTGAAGCAGGGATATTTTTTATGTTGTCAACTTCATTCTAATGGGAAATGGGGAAAGGAAAAGCTTGGTTAGGTCTATTTCTATTTGCATCACCCATGCTTGCTTGATGTAGTTCCAAAGCAAAGGGGTTCTCAAGTTGATTTTGGTCCTTAGAGGAAACTTCAGAGCTAGTCAAATAAAAAAATGCATTAGCAAAGGGGTGTGGATCTTCTTCTACTTCTTCTTTTGGAAGGTTCTGATATTCAACTAGCTGGAATGGATTAGGATTGTTAGGAAGGAATCTCCTATAACCGTCCCTTCTCCTTCCTCTATGCATGCGGTATCAACTCACACAAAGAATTGGTAAAGAATAAGGGGGGTAATTACTTCCTAATGAGGGTATACTAAGAATAACTTCTAGAAACATTAGAGCAAGAAAAACTACCAATGACTCTAGAGAACTCCCTAGTTTGACACCATCCCCGACAATGACACCAAAAATGTTGGCCTCCTACAATGATTCAACAACTAGGCCTTTACAACTGTGATTCAAAGATTGGACATCTAACCTGAATAGCTATTTCAATCATCATGAAGGTGCATTTAACTTGTCAACCCACAGATGTGAACTTGAAATGGGTCAACACAGTATGTGCACTAGGAACTCAAAGTAGCCATTTTCATTCTACAGCTAAGAAAGATGCAATACTAAAAGTAAATTGGTTGGAAAGGAATAAAATAAATGTTGAAAATCAACCAACAACCATACTAAGCTTGAAATGCATGACATAAATGAAAATATGAACAATAAATAGAAAACTACTATGTCTGCTTTGGCTGCAAGAATAGTCACATAATGGAATTCTAGTGGCTGCAGGAATAGTCAGTGTCAAATTCTTAACTAATTACTGAACAAAAAGTAACAACTAGGCTAAACTAAGGTAAGGATGGATTTCTCACCAAGTGGGCCCCCTTGGATGAGTATTCTCTACTAATAATGAGGTAAGGATGGATTTCTCACCAAGTGGGACCCCTTGGATGAGTATTCTCTACTACTAATGAAAACTCAGATGCTCAAACTTAGAGCTTCACTTTATTCATCAGAAAACATGAGCACAATAGAGCAGTGTATCATTGAAAGCTAAGAATGCAAGTACACTATCAGATCACACAACCTCCTAAAAAGGAGCATTTGATCCTTATTTATACTACCAACTAAGCAAGGCGGTCAACTCCACGAACTAGGAGGATGCCAATTTAGGGAAAGCAGAGAAAATGGAGAGGCAGTTATGCACGCATGGAATCTGGTCAAACATGTCCATAGATTTAGCACAACAATAATGCCAATACTTGCTCAACAACATTAAAGTCCACTACAAGGTAGTTACATTCGATTTGCATGGGGAATCTCCTACCATCAACCTCCTTTGACCTTTGAACGATTCTCGTGTTGGACGTTATGGTGCATGCCCAACTAGCGGTGTCTTTCTCAATTTAGTATCTTCGAACTATATATGCATGGCAATGTTAGCATGCACAATAATTACATATCTATAACTACCTTAAAGAACATTCATTAACCACATGCAAAATTAATACAGATAGTCCATATAACATGCCAATGTCATTAAAGATTTGTAGAAATAAGATTAAGCCCAATGTCTATAGTTCTGAGGAAATATCATAAAAATATCAACACTTAACTTCAAGGTCCATGATAACTTTAGTAAACAAATCATAAATTCTACGCAAAAATTAAACCATAAACTAGGCTCATCACTATGGTAGGGCATATCACTAATCATCTTCTCACCTTCTCAGAAAAAAGACCTACCATCGCAACCATCTCATAATTGTGCTTTACACCTTGAGGTTATTATTCACAAGAACAAGGTTAAAAAAGTATTAGTAGACGGAGGTGCTGGTCTAAACATTTACACCCTTTAGTTGATCAAAAAATTGGGTTATTCAGAGGATACTATTGAGAAAACAAAGAGTACCACCATTAGAGCATATGATGATCAAGAGCAAGTATCACAAGGAGTCATCACACTAACCATCCAAGTGGGACCTATCATTGCAGAGACTACATGCAAAGTGCTAGACCTTGATCTCCCCTACAATATCCTGCTTGGCCGACCATGGATCCATGCCCTGAAAGTTGTAGCTTCGACCTACCATCAATGTGTAAAGTTTCCTTTTGAGGGCAAAGAACTTACCATCCATGGAGATCCTGAACCCTTTTATTATTGCAAGAACCTTGAGGCCAAGTTTTACCAGATACCCCAAATCCCTAAAAATGATGAAGGGCCTACACCATCCTCCTCATTTGTTGACCCATCATCCTTTGCATCTACCTCATAAGCAGAAACACCCATTGTGCAAAACATTCTTGACATCAAAGCAATGATCCAAGATGATGGTTGTGGAAACTATAAACTAATGAAGGACACTTTTGTGTCGGGAGAGCTACCTCTTTATCCTAAATCCCATGGAAAACCCACATCTAGCAATGAAGTGGCCGAAACAATCAAGATGGCAGCTAACACCTTCACCAAGTGGGGGGATTTCAACTCCTCTATCAGGATGAACAACCCATTCCTGTCCTTCCCATGGAACATGACAACAAATGCTTGCATCTAATGAAGGGATGGGGGTACAAAAAGAATGAAAAACTAGGGCAAAATGACAATGGTTTGCTAGAACCCATCGTTCTTGAGAAATGTCCAAAGAATCTTGGCTTAGGATGTACTATTAGCAAGGTTACCCTTCTTGGAAAAGGTACTTCCGCTAAAAGGGTTGAGGCTTCCTCTTGGTTAACAACATCACGTGATACTACCCTAGATCACTTCCCCCTTGATGTTGCAAACTTATTTGAGAATAAATATCTCTTCATGATATCCATAACATCCTTCACCCTGAGTGATCAACCAACTGAAATAAGCCTACTATATCCACAACTCATTGAATTAGACCAATGAGGACCACTGATTCTAGATTTATTTGAAAACGATGAAGCAATCTAAGAATTCATGGGACTCCGCGACAACTTACCATGGGAAGATCACAAAGTAGGCTTTGATATAGAGCTAGACACAGGGGTGTACTATGGGGAGATGATTGAATCTTTCAGTCACAAAATTGAGGACATGCAACATGTAGATCTCTAAGTGAAAACCACATTGTGGCACTTTCTAATCCTAAAATTGTAAAAAGAAAGGACATATCTGAGGGTAAAAACCTCCTTGAGGCACCCAAGGATGAAGGATTCAATCTCTCCCTTAGTGCAATACATCCAAAGATGTCAACAGTTAGTAGAAAAGGCCACTCCAGTCAATGTGGGAACATAAGAAGCACCCAAGATAACCTTTTATGCTAAATCCTTGTTGGATGAAGAACATGAAAATGTAGCAGTGTTCCTAAAAGAGCGAAGAGCTAACTTTGCATGGTCATACACATATAGCCGAGCTCGATCTAGAAGTGGTTGTGGATCACTTAGCAATCTATCCTGATGCTAAACTAGTGAAGCAAAAATTACAAAAGATACACCCTCAAATAGCACTCTTGGTTAAACTTGAGTTACAAAAGCTTCTTGACATTGGATTCATCTGACTGATAGATTATCCCGAGTGGGTTTCAAATCTGGTACCAGTCTCCAAACCCACAGGGGGCATCAAAATATGCACAAATTTTTGAGACTTGAACAAAGCATGCCTGAAGGATGATTTCCCTCTTCCTAACATTGACCTTATTGTTTATTTAATAACAAGGCATGAAATGCTATCACTCATGGATGGTTTTTCAAGCTATAATCAAATCATGATCACTAAGGAGGATCAACACAAAACTGCATTCACTTGTCCATGGGGAACATATTGTTGGAACATGATGCCATTTGGGCTGAAGAACGTAGGAGCAACCTATCAAAGAGAAATGACCCTCATCTTTCATGACATGATCCACAAAACAATCAAATATTATGTGGATGATATTTTGGAAAAATAAAGGAAAAGGAGTGAGCACATGGAATTCTTGGGACCCATCTTCGACAAACTTGAAGAGTACAAGGTGCAGCTGAATCCAAAAAAGTGTGTCTTTAGGGTTAGATCAAGGAAGCTCCTTGGCTATATCGTCTCACAAAAAGGGATAGAAATTGATCCAACAAAATCCAAAGCCATCCTAGAAATGGAACCATCGCAAACATTGAAACAATTAAGAGGGTCACAAGGAAGGTTGCAATCCATCAGAAGGTTCATAGCACAACTATTAGATAAAATTCACCCTTTCCAACAAATCAAGGACTATGTATTAACACCTCTAGTGCTCATGCCGCCAATACCAAACAAACCATTGATCCTATATATCTCAGCCACATCAGCAGCATTGGGTGCTCTTCTAGCACAACATGATGAAAATGGAAAAGAAAGGGCTATCTATTATATCAGTAGGACCTTGGTGGGATATGAAATGAACTATTCATCCATTGAGAAAGCATGCTTAGTAGTGGTTTTTTCTTCACAAAAGTTTAGACATTACATGCTATCGCATCAAATGAAGCTTATTGCAAAGATCAACCCACTAAAATACCTGTTATCCAAAGCAACTATCATTGGGAGAATGGCCAAATGGGTGATGATCTTGACTGAATTTGACATAGACTACATGGAGCGCAAGAAAATCAAAGGACAAGTGATCGCAGACCAACTAGTAGATGCACCTATCTATGTAGAGAATCCACTAATATTTGAATTTCTTGATGAGTCAGTGTTCCTTGTCAATCTAACAGATCAATGGAAAATGTATTTTGATGGATCATTCACCGAACATGGATCATGGATGGGTATTATTTTTATCACCCCTCAAGGTGATTGTATTCCAAAGTCATATAGGCTATCATTTCCATGTACTAACAACATTGTTGAGTATGAAGCCCTAATCATAGGTCTAAGGACAATAGTTCAATGACAGATACAAGAGTTGAAAGTCTATGGAGAATCACATCTGGTTATCAACCAAGTCAATGATGACTACCAAACTAAGGATGACAAGCTCACTCCTTACAAAAAGATGGTAGAGAGTCTCAAAGACCTTTTCATTGATATAACTTTTGAACAAATTCCTCGCATGAACAACTGAGTAGTAGATGCTATGGTAATAATTGGATCATTATTACACATGCCACATAACATCCTTCAATGTGAATTCTTGGTAGAACAACTTCTCGTGCTAACTTTCGAAATACCTGAATCTAAATTTGCGTGTGTCATCGTTGGTCCTAGATCCCCATGGTATCATGATATATTCACCTACCTTAGTAGAGGAACCCTCCCATCCAATATCACTCCCAACCTTAAGAAGACCTTTGTTAAGAAGGCATCTTGATTTGTGATCCCAGGTGATACCATTTACCGTAGAAGCATCAAGGGGACATTACTATGATGTCTTAACCAATAGGAAGCCTCTATGGCTTTAACAAAAGTACACGAGGGCATATGCGGTTCCCATTCTAGTGGTATGACTTTAGCTAAGAAACTGTTGAGGACGAGGTACTACTGGCCAACCATGGAAAGAGAAGCCCATCAATATGTGCAAAAGTGTGTCCAGTGTCAACAACATGGAGATCTTATTCATGCTCCATCTCAGGAGCTGCAACCAATGGTCACACCTTGGCCTTTCTTGTAGAGGGAACTTGACCTCATAGGAAAAATTATTCCCACCTTATCTCACAACCACAAGTTTATCATAACAACCACTAAGTACTTTACCAAGTGGGTTGAAGCCATTCCGATGACCTACATAACAGGGAAGAAAATTTCCAAGTTTATCTTAAATTACCTCATTTTTTGCTATGGTGTTCCACAAGCCCTTATCTCAGACAATGGAACACCCTTCAAGAATCAAGATGTGAAACAACTATGTCAAAAATTCAACATCCAACATCGATTCTCTACCCCGTATTACCCCCAGGGCAACGATCAAGCTGAGGCTACAAAAAAGACCATTATGAAAATCCTAAAGAAAATAGTCAATGAAGCTGGTCGTGACTGGTATCTGTAGTTAAATCCTACCCTCTGGGCCTATCAAACTAGTATCTGTATGCCTACAAGTGCAACCCCATTTTCCTTGGTCTACGGATTAGAAGCCATCTTGCCTATTGAGGTCGAGCTTCCATCACTATGATTCTCACTACATAATATGATCACTGATGAAGAATATAGAGTATCTCAACTAAATGAGCTAGAATTCTCGGATGAGTGTCGCCTTGACGCCCTTAATCATTTGAAAGTATACCAAAACTGATTGAAACAAAGTTATAACAAGAAGATCAAGTGTCGGTCTTTCTAGGTAGGGGATCTTATCCTAAAGTAGAATAAAAAAATCTTCTAGATTAGGATAGCAAAGGAAAGTTTGAGCCTAACTAGTTAGGCCCATTTGTCGTCATAGAAAGCTATGGATCGAAAGCACATCAACTGTCAACACCTAAAGGTGAACCCTTACAGGAACCAACTGATAGTCTGCATCTTAAACAAATTTATGCCTAGTCTTGAAGGGTATAAATCCAAAAATACAAAAAAATGATTAAAATCCAAAAAAATGAGAAAAAGGATTAAAAAAATTAAAGAAAAAAAATTGTCCTCTAGTGAAAACCACTTTGGTGGCACTTTGGGAAAGTACCTTGGTGAAATCCTAGCAAACAGGCACCTCACATAAATAAGGCACTTCCATCTATCTATGGCTCTTTATCCTATCATTCTTTGCATCACATCCACCTATCACATCATCCATCCTATTTATTCCATCACCCATTTGCATCCATATCATTGCTTGATATTGAGAAGTATTGTATCCCCTTTAGTACTAGTTGGCATATTCTGAAGGTTAGTTCATCTTTCCTATATCAAGGTAGTCTATTGCGTCACACTGGGGGCAATTTGTCATGCATCAGATCGAGTTCTTGTATATCTTAAGGTTATTGGAAATCTCATCGAAAATCCAAAAATTGTTGCAAAATCTTGTATAGACGAAAATCCAAAAACATTCATAAAATCTCGACGAAAAATCCAAAAATATTCAAAAATTAAAAATTAAAAAATCCAAAACATCTAAAACACATCAAAATCCCTAAAAAGGTCAAAACATTGAATATCTAAAAACAATACCTTGTCGAACTACAAGTCTTTGAGCTTGAACGTAGGCAAGGCCATCATTGATGTGCCCCCGAGACACCCTAGGTCAGTCTTTTAAGACTCCATCATAATAAACTAACAATCTATCAACTGTTCATTTCTCATCACTAATAAGTCAAGTTAGTCGAACTACACGGTCTCTGCGTGTATAACGTAGGCAAGGATCATCTCTGATAAGCTCTTGAGGCCCCTAGGATAGTCTTTTAGGTTAGGTTCTTGGTCGGAAAATTGAAAACCTTAAAACATTCAAATATTGGAAAACCCCTAAACATTGAAAAATAAAAAAACCCCTAAACATTCAAATATAAAAAGAACCCAAAACATTATAAAACATTCAAAATAGGTAAACAACATCAAATATCTTAGAGAAAAACCCTAAATAGCCTTAAATAATTGAAAACATAAACATTCACATACAAAAAACAACTTCAAAACATTTTTAAAATACCAAAAACATTAAAATATTCCAAAAAGACCAAAACCATCCATCCCATTTTCCTTTCACTTGTAATAAACCATCATCCATAATAAATCCATGATTATCTTCAACCTTTGGCAAAACAATTAGAAATCAAGTATAGCAAGTCGTAAAGGGAGAACCTAAGTGTCAAAATCTGAAGTCTAGATCATAGGTAAATGCATAAGTGAAGTTTGTATTAATGGCTTATCACACAACTCATCCTAATCAAAGCATCTGATCAACATTTCCTAGGATGAATCCTACCTACGATGGACATCAGTATCAGAAATCACTTTAGCTATATTAAACTAACAAGACATATAAATAACAATGAATGTTTGTCTTTGATCTTTTCTTATGATTTATCTTATTGACCCATTCCGAGGAACTCTCGATGATGTCTATCAAAATGGTTTAGAGAGAAAGGAATGGGGCATCGACCATTAGCTTTCGTTTGTTGTGCTTGTGGGTATTCTTATAAAATAACGTTGGCGCATACTTGCTTAGTTGTGTGCGGGGAGGTTGTTTGGAGTAGATTGTTGCTATTGCACATGCTTTGATCCAATATATTTTGAACTACTAAACTACATTCCAACGAGGTTTGCATATGTTAAGGTATGAACGAGAACTATCCTATCTGTTTGCAGAGTCAAAGTACATTACACTAGATACAACGTCATCCTAGTTTTCAATACCTTGATGCATTGTGTCTATGTGTTATATCAAAAATAAGGAATGACAGAAAATATCAATCCCAAGATATGAGAAAATCATCATCATCTCTCATCACCATCTCTAATAAAGTCTCGGTGGATCATATACTCGTTAGACCTTTTGAATCTATCTCAAAATCAATGGTCAAATCCTTCATTCTTATTTCTTCTATCTTCTTTCCACACTAACCTGGTATCATGACAGTCAACAAAAACATCATCATGCATCCATCCTGCATCCACAAATCATCAACATATCATGAACATCTGCATTATCCATATATACATCCATATGCATACATCATCATATCATAAATTGCATAGAAACGGTAAACAAAAAGAAATGCATCCATATCATTTGCATAAGCATATCATATCATAACATCCATCCCATAACATGTCATAAAAAGATATTGAAAAATAATATAACATATCCATTACATTGCATTACATCACATCATAAATCATCATCGCATATCACATAACACATAAATAAAAGAAGTACATCCATCACATTGCATCCATACATTCATAAAGCATAAAATAAAGGCACATCACATATCAAATATGAATCATCTCATATATATATATATAAATGGTGACTGTCATGATACAATATTTGAATTAGTGTTTGTATATCTATCAAAGATACAATATCCACAAGGCTATCAAAAAGGATCCCATGAAAGTATACCTATATAAATGAATCGAGCAAACAATCAAAAAGTGTCTACATAAGCAAGCTAGCCTTGGTTGTTGCTCGACTCACCCCTAACTGATAGCTGGTCCTTTGCTCTAGGTGGTGCTCTGCTCCGTTGTGAAAAATTAGGCTGTCTCATCGCCTGGGGGAACATCCCTATGGTAGTGCATGCGGTAGTAGGTTGCCTCGATAATTGCCTCTCTATACAATCGTGCCAATATTGTCTGCCCCTATGATGCAACTGTCACTGCCTCAAGCTACTACCTCCGCCCAACCTCTTGGGCCAACTGTAAGTCCAGTTGCTGCCACAATTGAACCTTGTGATCTCGTTGTGCTATCATATCCTGTAGCTGTTGATGCAGCTGATCTCTCTTAGTTGTGAGGGCTTGTATCTATGCCTGTGCTTGTGCATCTAGCTGCTATGGAGGTGGAGGAGGTGGTGGTGCCCCAAAACTTGTCTATCATGTCCATCATGGTGCCCTGACACCTGTACCTGATCTGGCTGGTGATGGTGCCCATCACTTGGCACCTCTCCTCTATCCTAATCTTGTTGGCCTCTACCTTGGCCTCTCCCTCTACCTCTGAGGTATCCCCTTGCTAGATCTGTCAAGTGAGTGGGTGGCCTGAACCATGCATCATAGGTTGGAGTCGTGCCTGCATTTGGTAGGCCCTGATCATATGCCCACATCTGTGGGACTAGCTATCTAAAATCATTGATCGCCACCATGGGATCAATTTGGGCTCTCCACAAAACCTCTCTTTGTGATCTACCAAACACTACTATGTAATCATCAGCTAGTACATCCTGAATTTCTCCAAACTGCCAAGAAATGCAGTCTGGGAGGTGTCATGCCTTGCATAACCACCCCATTTTTTTGCTTTTGGTCAAAATGGGTCCCCCTTGTGTTTGTTTATCCTTGGTGTTCTTGCTTGGGACGTAGGAGTTGTTATTTTTCCTCCTAAGTCCTTTGTTCTTTTGTTTTGCGGGCTCGGGTCATGGGCTAGAACATGCACTTCTTCCTTTTCAAAGGTTTAAGTTCTTGTTCGTGCCCTGCTCCTCACCCCCATCTTTTGCCTTGTTCATTTTCCACACTTTTTCGGGTTCGGGTCACGTATTGGTGCTAACACTTGTTACCTTTTGCGAGGTGCTAGTTTTGGTCCATGTCCCGGTCCTGGTTTCCTCTTCACCTTGTGCATTTTTTTCCTGTTGGGGTCAAGTTTCAGTCTGGAAACAGACCCAAGAACTTGAAATTTTCAAGTCCTTGTCCCATTTTTGACTTGATCCTGAGGTCTGACCTCTTTTCATGTCTTTGTCTTTGCGGGATCGTGTCTCAGAACATGACTTGAACTTTGAACTTGTTAAGGTTTCAGTTCTTTCCCTTGCCTCGATTCCGGTTTTCGTTTTGCTCTTTTTTGAGATCGGACTTTGCACTGTGACTGAACCTTGCACCTAATGAGGGTTTAGTCTTGGTCCATGTCCCCGCCCCAAATTCCACTTCTTTCTCATGCCTGGTATTTATTAATCTGCACAAACCTCGAGACTCGACCAACCCGCCATTAATTCCATAACTGCTCACACGTGTGAACATGTATAAGTCCTGCCACACCTCAATTTTTGTCCATTTTGCGATTGAGAATTTTGGAGATAAGAACAAGAGTGACGAAGGAGCTAGGGTTTTTAGGAATTCACCATAAATCTGTCAACATGCTACCAAAATTCTTGGGTGCATTCAAAGGTAGGTGTTTTTATTTTCGTTTCCGTTATGGTTTCTTATTCTTTCCTGCCTTTCAATTTTTTTCTTTTTCTTGTTTTGTTTATTTTCCTTGCCCGGTTTCGTTTGTTTCTTTGTCTTTTCATCCATGCTGTTTGGTGCATTTTTCCTTCGCATTCAAATGCATTTTTTTGGGTTTGTCATCCGTTCTTTTTGCATTTTTGTGTTGTCGTCGTGTCTATTGGTCATGGGATTGTCCATCTCGTTGTGCCCTAGTCTCCAAGGGTTTTTGCTCTACATACAGTCAAATTGCTTTAGATTGTGAATTTTGAATTCCTGACCATTTGAAAACAAAGTTTTGATCCACAACACAACCCTGTCCCGAAGGAATATACATGGAAACTGTCATATTTGATGTTGCCTTCATTATCCATCACCTTCATGTGTCCCGATACCGCATCATTGTTGGGGTTGGGAATCATGCTGACACTTAGGTTCATATACTCTATGATATTGGTTCTTTCACTTACCCGATCCCCGCATCACTATCGGGATCGAGGCATGGATCGGTACCATGAGTTTGGTTTAAATTCATTTAAGTGTTCACCAAAGCCTCGTGCCTGACCCCCCAGATTTACCATTGCCTTTACCTCGCCAATTGGTACATGGACCTAACAATACCCTGATCTCGATTCCCGCAGTATAATTGGGATCAAAACTTGAGCTTGCCGCATTCCCACTATACATTATGGGACATGACATGAAAATGACCCAGTCTTGACACCTGATATCTTACCAAGCTCGAAACTTGGGAATTGACTTATACCTTTTCATTCTTGATATGTCTAGTGTCACATCACAATCCGGTCTTGACTCCTAGTTACATTGCGAGGTCAGAGCATGCATTGATAGCTGACTTGCTTACTATGAATTATTCAAGTGTCTAATAACGACCCATGATCCAGTCCTGATTCTTGAACACTGCAGGATCGAGCTTTGAGATGGCACTAAATCTCTTCGACATGGGTCTGGTTCTGAACGATGACCCGGTCCTGACTCTCGACTACATTGCAGGAGTGGACTGTGGGTCGATACTTAAACTTATTTTCTATCATATGTTTGGTGTCGATCCATGTCCCGAACCCGGTCTCGATTCTTGAATACTGCGGGGTCAGACTGAGGAACGATACTGAACTTCTTGAACATGGGTCTAGTGCCTGGCCATGACCCGGTCCTGGCTCTCGTCAAAACTTTGTTTATACATAAAATTGGGGCTAAGCTTTTTATGACATTTTGAACCCAAAGCCCAAGAATGATCAAATTAACTGATTGAACTGAATTCTTTCTAACTTGATGCTGGTTTATTATGAAAACCTATGTTATGATGTTATTTACATGTCCCCTTTCTATATCTAATGATGGTCAGTAGTGCAAGATATTTAATCAATGTATGACTTTGAGGAAGAGATACTTGCTGAGGGATTGCCTGTTGAGGGGACATTTGAGGGATCATCCAGGAAGGCCAGAGCCAAGAGAGTGAAGCCAGAGCAACTCCCCTACACAATGAAATACTAGTATCAAGGGAATCCAACCCCATCTAAATTTGACTATGAGGTCTTTAAATTAACTGACACATTGGTGGGGCATATGGACTTGGATCAATTCATTAAAGATTCATTTTTAGAGGATGCTACTTTGAGAACGAAGAGAATTACAGAATCAGGACTGGCCCATGTAGCTTGCTTCCCCATTGTTGTACAATGCCCTGAATTCATCCTAACGGCTGCACAGGTATACAACCCTACCCACAAGAAATGTATTGATACCCAAGGCAATGCCATTATAGACTTAACTCCAACCATGATTAGACTTGTCTTTGACCTCCCTCCTTACCCTAGCATAAATATGATGACTGAGGTTAAGGCACTTGAGTTATGGAATAGAGATGTGGAGGGAAATAAACAGGTCATCAACAAACAATGGCTGAAGAAGGAAAATAAGTAAAAAAAGAAAGTACTTGATAACCCAAAGAGGTCAGATTTTTATGAGAACATTGGAGACATTATTACATTATTAGCTAAGGCATTTGGAAAAGAAAGTTCTTGTATCTTCAAGCTATGGATGTTCCCATTCATCCAGTTGATACTTGATGGAAAACAACACTTGGACTGCAGGCATATCATTTCGGACAATATTCATGTTTAGCTCCTTAAGATGACACAAACCAAGACATTTTATGTCTTCTTATGTTATATATTGTGCAGCGAGGATTAGAAGATTTCCTAGATTAAACATTGTAGGGTCAATGGAAGAAGGCCTAGATCAAAAGAAGGTCTGGGAACACTATGACTAGCTGGAGCTCAAGGAATTAGAGAAGCATTTCAAAAGGGTAAATGATGCTTTCTTATATGTGGTTATAAATTGGCTCACAGGGGACATAGGTTTCAGATTGTCCTAGGAAGCCATGGGATTCATTCAGGAATGGGGATACTGGTACATTCAATACCCCAGGTCAACATATTTTAGATTATTTGGTTTTGATAGTCATCTGTTTAAGTTGCCAAGATGTTGTGGAAATAGGTGGGTTTTGATGGAATTTTCCAAGCAAGCTGTAGAGGTGAATGCAACTTTCTCTTCCCAACACAAGACTGTTGCACATGCTTTTCCCTTACAATTGGGATTTTATTCTTTTTCTTCATCTGTCATGGCCAAAACAACAACCAAGGAATTTCAATCTTTGAATTTCCAACAACATACTTCTAGGAAGAATTTTGATCCTAAGAATAAGATGCATGTGCTTTATCCTACTCACTTTACTCATCATGTTCCTCTTCTTGAGGATTTTTGGGCAAACCTCCAGGATCAGTTTGAGGTAAGGAAAAGAGGTTATGAGAGGTTGAAAATCCCCAAGATAAGGGATTTTGACGTTAAAACTGATATACTTGATGATACTACAGATGATGGGATCACTCTTGATCCCAGGTATGATATTGATCAAGTAGCTACATAGGCCTTGCCACCCATTAATTGGGCAAAGAAATAAGAGACCAAGATTGGAAAAGTATCACAAGTAGTGATAAATAGGAGTTTGAAATGGATAGAGCTCTGGTTGAAACAACCAAGGGGTAGAGTGACAAAGAAAAGAGGTCCTAGTAGTGAAACCACTTCATCTACATAGACCATATAGTATAAAATAATAAAGAAAGATGTTGCAACAGTAGAGGTAGCCACTAAAAATCCTCCACAAATTGAAGAGAAGATTTCACTGTAGAAACTTGATGATGCTTTACGTAGAGCAAATGTTACCTGTGAGGCGATTGTTGTAGGTGTAACTTCGGGTTTTGTTGCTGTACCTTTGTCTGTTGCTCACCCTGGTGAGGAGATTTTTGTGGAGAGACAAGTTGTTGCTCCCCCACAAGCTAAGGAAAGTACTCCTACCATGCCATCAACTTCAAAAGCACCAATCATTAGAGAAGAAGGACAGGCTGAGGTAAACAAACATTCAAGACATCTCCTCGGATTCGAAAAGAACTCCATCCCAAGAGGAAGAAGCACCTGAGTGGGAGGAATATTTGAAGAAAGTTGAAGAAGTACTGGGAGAGGAAGGAGCTGATTTTGAAGTTGACAGCCTGTATAGTGTTGAAGTAGAACTGAATGATGTGTTATCAGAAAAGGAACAACAAGAATTAATGGAAGGTTCTCAAAAGCTGGCTAATGAACGAGCTGCCCAAGAAGAAGAAGAACAAAGAAAGAAGACTAAGGAGTTAGCTTGGGAGGTGGAAAAAGCTGAGGCACTAAAGAAGAAAGAAGATGAGGCCTGTGAATTAGAAAGGAAAGATGCACAAGAGAAGGTTGCAAAAGAAGAGAATAGAGCTAAAGAGTTAGAGCAGCAAAGGCTAAGAGACGAAGAAGAGGCTGCTAAGAAAGAGGAGGAAATGAGAAAGATAGAAGAAATTAGAGCTGGAAATGAGAGAATTGAACAGGAGAGGTTGCAAAAGGAGCATGAAGATTTGCATAACACTTCTTAGAGGACTGTTGGGACAATTGCTTCTACACCTCCATTTTTCACACCTCCAAATATTCAACAGGTAACTACTCAGCCAGCCACACCCACTTGGTTAAAGCCAAATTTAGAGAAAAGGCAACAAGTACAAGCCCAACAAGTGACTTGGGATGACATGAGGGTAGAAATTGACAAGGTAAAACATAAGAAGAAGGCCCGTGCAGTGCATTCAACCAAGTTAACTGATGAAGGGGATTTAGTAGTTGAGATTGCTACTCCAATTGCTAATAAGGACAATAAAGAATTGCTCCCTGAATATTATCAGATAAGTATTGTTAATCTGGGAAGCATACTAGAAATCAACAGATAAATTTAATTGACATTGTTGCTACTACCACCAAGTCTAGGCTGATCAAAGACAAGCAAGCCAAAGATGAGTTGAAGGCTCAAGTTGACAAGATGAAAGATTTCTTAAAAGAATTGTTGTCATCTACTCCTGAGCAGCCTACACCATCTAAGATTCTCATTTTGATGAGCGGAAAAGAAGTAGATGGTTTGAAAAAGATGAAAAAGAAAGCCACTTGGATTGATAATTGGCTTAATACCTTCAAAGCTGATATGGATAAATTCTTTGATGAAGGTTTTAAGTATTATTTCAGAGGGCTTAAATTGATAAAAAACATAGAAGAATCTATGAAGAAATGGTGGGAAGAAGAGGACAAGCTCAGGGAATACTTGGGAAAGCTTAGAGCAATTAACAAAATGACTGAGGAAGAGTTGGTACAGTCTTAGATTCTGGATATATTGCAAAGGCAATTCATATATCTTCTTTTAAGTCAAAGACTCTTATTCAACACTAGATAATCATGCTTAGCAATTTCTATGAGGTATTTGAACACATGAGTGTGTTTGAGGAGCTTGTTTCAAGATTTGTTGATAAGTCTTTACCTTTAGACCAGAGGCTTGAATCCTTGGGAGATATAAAGGATGCATGGGAAGAACGGCTGGATAAAATGTTGAAAGAAGGAGATACTGCTGAATCGCCACTCTTGGATAAATTGTTGGAGCTTAGATGTGACTTATGTTGGGAAGCCAAGGATGTTGGACAAATGAAAGTAACTGTTAATGTCGTGGAACATAAGTTTAAAGAATCAGGATTTAAGGTTGAATGGATTGACAGACCAGATCATGACACAATAAAACAGTTGTTTGCTAACTATGATGAATACCGTGAGACCCAACATAAAGGTGATCAACAAAGTTATTTTAATTATCTTTTTGACAATGTCAGTATCTTTTTGGGCAAATTTTGAGTAAAGGAATGACTGGGCAACAACGCTAGTAAGACAAGAGATAACTCATAGTAGTTGGTAGGGATCTAAGTGATGACTAGAAATCCAGATTTTGATTGAAGGAGCAGTTGCCACACTTGTTCAGCTTCAAAAATTGCAGTAAAAACAAACACTGGAGTCATTTGAGTGTCCCTACATTTGTGGATCTGGAGCCCTGAATTGTGGATCTTAATTTTTGATGAGAGGAATTAGTGTTGAATTGGCCTATATGTAGAATTTATCTCCATTTTGTAAAGATCATCTAATTGAAGTGAAGATTAGCTGCCTAAAGAGAGATCTAGGATAGTTTCTATAGATTTTAGAAGTTTTTACAGTTTTATGCAAAGATACTCAAACATTTTATAGTTTTAATACAATTTATGTTATTTCCAGAACTAGTTTAATTGTTATGTTGATGAACAATAGTCATTCGTATGCCAATAAGTTTTGTTGTGCATAAATGTCTCTTATTTTATGAAAATCAATAGAATATTCTGAATCTGAGACTATTTCATTGAGTTATCTGTGAATGAGATCTCTTTGTGTTTATTGATCTATAAATTTTAGTAATGAGTTGGTGATATGTTCTTGTTTTCAAATGAAGTTTAAAAAAAAAGTGATGATGAATGGTTGTATGTCTTTAATTTGCACTATGAATGAATGCAATGGTATAGAGTATTTTGTGGATTGTATCATTTTATGGTTTTAGTTGTTTAAAAGAAATGCTCATTATGAAATTTATATGTCAAAATTAAAGGAAATATGTGTTTATGCTTTGCTGTCCTGAGCTTTGTTCTATCTTTTGTTGTTTATTTACACCCCCCGAACATTAGATTAGTTTGTATTATGAAGTTTGTACCCTTTACCAGCAGGCCCCTTGAACATTACAGTTGGATAGGTTACTGAACAACATCAACACAGTTGAGAACCAACTACCGAGACCTTGGAAGATGGGTAGTTTATATTATTTATCTTTTTTAGGAGAAGTAGAGTAGCAATATTCTACTTTAACGTTGCTGTGTTTTTTTTGACCATCAACAGGAGGTACCGCTCTATAATAGTGTGCTCTCTCCCCTACATATATTGGGTCTACCGAGCAAAATAAAGTTGTCGCTGATCATCGTACCATACTGGGTGCTGCAACCATGACCTCCATTTGAATACGGTCATGTCATTGATGACACAATGCCAACAGGATAGACCTGTAGTGCCCATGTGTTGAAGAGTCATCGACACCCTATACCTGAACATGACAGGCTCATCCTCGTGGATGTCTGCTAGAAGCACCAATGGCCTCAATATTGTAATGTGCTCATAAGCCCATATATGGAGTAGTGTAACACCTGCTTCGATACTCCTACCCTCGCAGTAGACGGCCTCATGCATATCGTGATATAGGGAGGCAAGAAGAACTAGACCCCATGCGTACATAACATCCCTCTTGATCATCCCCTTCCATGCCAATCCCCATCCGGGACTGAAACCTCTACCCCATCTGTCTAGGGAAATGATGTAAAAGATCAGTGCTGCAACGAACAATCTAAAGATCTCCACCCACCCATGGTATAGGTCAAGATCAATCTAAGAGCTAACCAGAACAATTTTCTACCTGTGTAGGAGAGAGAGACACGTGTCTCTCCCAGCATGTGTATCATATATGACACACTCTCTAATTGGAAATCGCAATATGTGCTATACGTCCTCTAGTGTAACGGTGGCCTCGCTAGTGGGTAGGTGAAATGAGGAGGTTTCGCTATGCCACCTCTCGATCAATACAATCATCATAGCAAGGTGAGTCTGGACCTCAAGCAAGAAAGCAATAAATCCTAACCACAACCTACCCAACTACTCTACCTCCAAGTCATCAAAGTCTCTCGCAGTTTCCAAAATGTCAGAACAGTGCTCTCGCAACATTAATGGTGGGGGATCCTCTTGCATGCATCGCGCAAACAACGTCAATTTGCTGAAAAAGTAAAAAAACTCATCAAAATTTGAGACTTTGCATCTAAAACATCAAACGCATTGCTAAAATCAATAGTGTCGTTATTTTTGGGTGCATCACTATATCAATTTTAGGGGTGCATCGCCAAATTGGTGACGTGCATCACTATGCTCAATAGCGAATAGACATTGGGGTGTGTCGCTCTACAAAAAAATTGGGGTGTGTCGCTAAAACCTAAGTGCATCGCCCACCGCTTTTGAGCGATGCTAAACATGAAAATCTTGTGTGTTGTTGTATTAACCTAGTGACCCCCAAATCAAATGCATCGTCCAATCAAAAAATCAGGGTGCACTGCTAAATAGGAGGTGCGTCACTATAAAATCAATAGCGATGCTTTTGACACATCAATAGCGTTGCTATATAGCGATGCGCCTAGAGACCTAACTTTGAACCCCTATTAATTGCACGTAAAAGTGAAAATCAAGGAAAGTTTCAAATCATATACCCGGGGTCCTACGTCTGCTTGCCACTAGTACTCTCGAACTCACTTCGAAAGGTGAAGAGGAAGCACTCGTTGCACCATATTTTTCAAGAGGTTAGAGCTCAAAAAGCAAAAAATCTCTAAGGTGTGAATGCACAAATGAACTGTAAGTGACCCTTCGTCACCTATTTAAGCCTAAAAATTAGGGTTTTTTACCCTAATTTCAGCCAAAAGCTAGGGTTTTGACCCGTTTTACCTATTTCCACCCTATGCAACCTATTTTGAGTCATTTTTGGCATTTCTGAGGCCATTTTGGCATCTCAAGTGTTTTTGCACCTACACCTATATTTAACCTTTGTTGAGAAATCAACCCAAAATTCAAAATTTTTGTCTAATTTCAGGGGCAGGGAACCAACTTATTCCTTTCGTTGGGGCAACAGTGGGGCATCTAAAAAAATAGAATTTTTTGAGTTTTTGATTTGAGCAATAGTTTTAATTTGAAAAGCGTCAGTCTTTGAACCAACATTATAATTAAATAAATAATTATAATTATATAAGAATAGGTGCATCACAATTAAATAATTATTTAATTACAACATTATAATATAACATATTATGCAATAATGTACAACATTATATCCCAACAAGGAATATCCATAACACCTATCTAAGCTCACAAATTTATTCATAAGCATTAAGTATTTCATCCAAATTTACTGCTCACAAACAATAAACATCTACAACAAATAATTAAAATTGTAAAACTGATCCTTCAATTAAGATTGATTCTCTCTCATGCATCACAGTGCAAGGGGGATCAAAATCTTGGACCCTTGTACTGTCTAAATAAAACATATTTATAATTTTAAAAGAATAACTGTCAATATTTTCTTGGAAATGGATTCTTGAAAGAATGATAACCGTTATTTGGTCAAATAAGTAACCTACAGGAGACCAACTGATCTCTTGTCTGATGATGACACATAGTCATTAATGGCTATTTTAAGAGTGGCTATGATTGCATCACAATTTTTGATTGACAAGATGAGGGAATGAAATGATGCTCTTTATTTGCAGGCCCATGGCATCATATATGTGCAAAATGTAATCAAGAAAATTTGAGGTTAAGATCATATAATATGCCAACATAAACCTTAAATCCCTAATCTAGCAATGGAGAAAATATAAGCATAAACTAAGGAAAATTACCAAATAGTCATACCATCAATGCATCACCTCCATTGCCCTTCTCCATTTTGTTGTTAAGTGATTAATGCCCTCATACTCAAGTGTGCAAATAAAGCCTATGTCTATGCTAGCAAAATATCGAAGCAGTTGTCTCTTAAGCCTAATCTCTAGATAGCATAAGATTGGAACCCGAAAATGACAAAGGTAGGCGTCTTTTATAGAAAAGACAAGTTTGAATGAACGACCGAGATTAGATGATTTTAATTTTCATCAATGATTGAAATTAAATGAGAGAAGATGGGATAAGAATAAGACTCTGAGAGGAACTAAATAATTCCAAAGAATCATTGAGTTCAAAAAGGAAAGTGAAGAGTTAAATAATGGAAACATTATTTAAATCTTAGACAAAAAAGGCAAGTTATCTTTTTGATTAAATGACAATTTTAATTCAAAAAGTGGGAGAAAAAGGCAACATTAATTAAATAAAATTTAATTAATTTATGGTAGAAAAGGCTAAAATGAATAATTAAATAATTGACATAATTATTTAATTATAGTAGAAAATGGTAAATGATTAAATAAATATAAATTTATTTAATTATAGAAGGCAAGGACATTAGAGACGTAACTAAATAAATAATAATTTATTTAATTAATCAAAAGAGGAAATAGAAAGATAAAATGAATTAATTAAATAATTAACATTATTTAATTAATAAAAGATTCATGACTTTATACAATAATTAAATAATTAAAATTATTTAATTATGAAGGATGAAAGGGGATTTAATAAAGTCGTGGGCCTAGGACAATTTTTAGTGTCTACATTTTGCCCCTCTTTGATACAATGTCATTTATCATGTTGTGTCAAAGAAAATTAGTCAAAACATGCCCCGATGTAAACAAGATGGACCTATGCCCCCTCAAATTTTTTTTGCAATTTTTTGAAAAATTCCAAAAAAATTGGAAATTGTTCTGATAAGTCAATTTAATAGCCAAGAATGCGCTAGTGACGAAAGATATGACTTTCAAGACATTGGGGGTGATGGTATTAGGATTTCAAACCCTTCAATAAGTGCAACCAGTGCAAACCCTAGGGAAAACCCAAAAAATTGGATGGCTAAAAATAGAAATTAGAGGGTAAAACTCCTCATTTGTGCATTTTGACTTTGGAAATTGAGGAGCTCTAAGAGAACCTAGCTGCCAAAATGTCAACTGTTCCACACACTGCACCTCGAGGATATCACATCTGTACCTTTCAATGACCTGAGGGATTGGGGGACTTGGTGAGTACTTCATACCTACTTTGACAATTTTTTATTTGCATGTATTTCTAGTGCCTAGGAAAATTAAGAGTTAGTTAAGGTGAACGTGATTCATTGCAACTGCTATTGCAAGCAATGCAGTTGCTTGCGATTCACCACTAGTGCGAAGGTCATGCCTAGGTTAGGTCTTAGGTCAATTGTGGTGCACCGCAAGTGTTTACACACCGCATATGTTGTCGAAAATGATGCAATTGCAAATGTGTGACACAAATGCTTAGGGAAACGATGCTAGTGAAATTATGTGTCGTAATTGTTTAGGTCAATGACGCAATTGATTGCTACGACGTAATTGTTGATGCATGCGACAAGTGATTTTTGGCAACGCAAATATATAAAGTGAGACACAACTGAATTATGCGACGCACTTGTTTGATTGTGCGATGCAATTGACTGTTTTGAAAATTTGTCCCAATAAGGATGAAATTTCTTGTGCAATTTGAGTCTGATAGGTTTGACTAGTGTTTTGACCTAACGTAATGGTTTGGATTTTGTGACCGCAGGTTGTACTTGTACCTATTTACACTAGGGAGTTCTGACCTTCCACCTTTCATCTTTAGGAGTAGTTGACTAGCGCTAAGAAGTGCTAGCTGTGGTGCCTAGGACTAAACCATGTGACATACATGCTCATTATTAGGGAAAATAGAGGGTTGCTAACTACACTTGTAGAGAGGTGGCACTCAGAGAAGTGCTCGTTCCACCTCCTGACATGAGAGGCTATAGTGACATTGGAGGATGTGTACCAGATTTTGATTTTGTCAATCTAAGGAGAGCAGGTGAGGTATGACCCCGGGCGAGGATATCAGGCCATCCAAGATTACTTCGTGTACAAGGACATCAAAGATCTTGATGTGGAGAGCTAGAGCTACGAGATCAGGTGGGAGTTCCTGGCAGAGAGGTATGAGTGATGGGATTGCATGTTATGTACACTTATTACCAGGATAGTTATTCTAGATCATCGAGGACATGATTTTCCATTTGAATGGGGTGAGATGTTGGTTGGTAAGTTGCGAGATGGGACAATCTATGCCTAGGAGCCTTGTCTACTAGCCATGCTATATTTCCAATTACATGACATTGCCTATCGGGATGGTCAGGCAATGCGCTGCGAAATGACTTTACTGATGGTGTGGGCTTGGGAGCACATTGTTGTGCTCTGTCCTCCAGTTGACAGGTAGTTAGGAGCTAGTATATCGTATGTGTACCTATATGTCAGTGTCATGACCCACACTCATGTTGGAGACATAAGCTATTGGAGACATGGGATAGATAGATTGGCCAACTTTATATGTAGGCCTTACATGGACTGCACACAATGGCCAGATGAGGACCAACATTTATCGTGGTGCAGGCAGGGTTGATATTTGATTGGATGTATAGTCTAGTCTCATCACATTATTGAGTAGTATCTTCCAGAGCGAGTTAGGAGATAGTTCAAAGAGGTACAAGATGTCTCGAGGTACAATAGAGTTCATGTGCTCCTCACGTGAGGTACAACCATGGGGTCAAGTGATTCTTGTGGTTACGACAAAGCAAAACATAGATGCACTACAACCAGTGTAGTGGGCCTAAAAAGGTGGGGTTGTAGATCCTAGCACTACCACATAGTATGAAACATGGTGGGCCAGAGCCATACATGGATCTAGATTAGTCGGTGCCAGTAGGGCATCAAGGCAGGGACCCACGAGGACAGAGAGGACATTGAGATGGAGGGAGGGGAGACAAAGGAGATGAAAGAGGAAGGAGGAGAGGAGATATGAGGAGGAGGGTTGGGAGACAGTGGGAAATGAGGCCATTATCACTGATCCATGAGGAGGGCAAGGAGGAGAGGGTAGCAAAGGAGGAGGTGGTAGAGTAGGAGCACCATGAGGAGATGCCCACTCTCGAGGTGGGAAATCAGGATGTAGAGATGGAGGAGGTGGATGGAGAGGAGGAGCACCAAGAGGAGGAGAGACAGGAGGAGGAGGATATGGGAGAGGTAGAGTGGGTCCTCTGAGAGAGGACAGTTATGGGGGTTGATGTGGAGGTTGGACTGGAGGAGGTTCCTATTAGACGTGAGGATGGATTAGTAGATCAAAGACTACAGGATCTATAGGCATGACTGGATGCATCAGAGACCAAAGTGTAGGCATTGGAGGTGGAGGTGGGAGCCATTCAGACATAGCAGGATCTGGTGGTGATTAGCCGTCAGTAGACAGACCAGTGGATGCTAGATTTTGTAGCTACTTGTAGTGGATCGATCACATATTTGGCATGAGAGATGGTGAGGTCTAGCATGGGGCAGCAATATTATTGAGATCTATATGATAGAGTAGTGCCACCTAAGAGGAGAGAGTCGAGCTTCTCTAAGGTCCAAAGCCATTCCCAAAGCAGGTCACACAGTAGGACACATAGCAGACGCTCACATAGCAGTGGGGGTGTCTTAGGGCCGACATAGACAAGGCCATATAATAGGCTACCCTCAGAGCACAAGTCTTTAGGATCACCATAGCTGTCACCACAATGATCACCAAGATGGGATGAGGGTAGCTCTAGCTAGAGCATATTTTGACATTGTATCATGACACTTGTTATTTTGACCATCGAGCTTGTGAGCTCTATTTTTTTGGGGTACATCTTGACATTATACTGTGACACATTTTAAGCAATATATATGATATGATTTTGGCAGAAATTTATATGATATGGAGTCTTATGTTATGTGTTTATGATGTTATGTGAATACGGATGATTATGCTTTTATGATGTTTATGCATTTTTATATGATTATGCGATGATGCTATATGTTAATGCGTTATGGATGACTTAATGTATGTTTATGATATGATGTGTAGATGATAGATGGATGTATTTGATATTATTATTATGGATGTTATGTGATGATTATGGATGTTATGTGAATGCATTATGATTTATGCCAAAATTATATTACATGCAGTGTAATGTTTATTGAATGCAATGTTAAATGAATATGCAATATAATAAATGAATTATGCTTATGACATGATGTGGATGTAATAAAATGTGGATTATGTTTAATGGATGCAATCCATGTTTTTGTATTTTATCATGCAATAAAAATTAACTAATATGATGATATCTATTATGATAATGATATCTATAATGCTTCCTAACATGATCATGCATGTAAGATATTTTTGTGTGTCATAGGACGTTTTCAAGATGCGGATAGAAGAAATGTTAGTGCGAAAGATATGGATGTTAGCATGGCATTAGTGGAGACAACTTAAAGATATATATTGCTATGCAAGGCTTTGTATTTAATCATCATTGGGTGGTAAAATGTGACAAATAGACAAAAAACACCACAGTATGAGATAGACCAAGGTGTGCAAGGTCATCCACTTGCAAAAAAAATAGTTGCAGACAAGGAATGTCCTGACTCATACTAAAGGAAAAGTTGCCCCAATATTTTTGTCAAGACAAACCGCAAATAGAAATCAAAGAAAAGATGGGTCATGAGACATCATTGCTCCTTTAAATCCTTCACGGGACATCCTCAAGGTATCTAGTAACATGATCCAAAAGACAAGTCGAAAAGATAATACAAAATAGACCCATAAAGTCAAAAATCCATTCAGAGTGTTTTCCAAGAATTGTCTGCCAAAAATTGTTTGCCAACATTTGACGGTGAGTGATGGGTTGATTATTTTAACGAGGCCTGGTTTTAGGAGAAGAAACATGTCGTATAAGAAGTTAAGTCTGGTTTCGATCATGTGACCACCTATATAAGGTGAATGAAAAAGTTTGAAAAATACCTATGTCGGTTTTTAGGAAGGACACATCCTGTATAAGACATAGTTTAGATTATCTTGATGTTAGTTTGATGTTTGACTAATTTAACAACTTGACTGGTTGGACTTGAAGACTTGTTGACTAGTTTACCTTCTTGTTTCATGACGTGTGAGATTTTGATGACCATTTGTGTCTGATGACAATGTTTGACTTATTTTGACTGACTAGATAAACCCTAAAGGTCTAACCTAGGTGGCCTCGAGGGCTCATCGATAGATGGCCTTGCCTACATTATACACACAGATACCTTATAGTTTGACATAACTTGACTTTGTTGTATTGACAAAGGACCGCATCATGATTTGATATTTATTTGACAAACCTAAAAGGATTAACCTAATGCCTCGGGGGCATATTGATAGATGGCCTTGTCTACGTTAAGTGGTAGAGGAAACATAGTTTGACGAGACTTGGATTGACGTGATGTGACACTGACTCTATTTTTGGGTTTTGAAACTATTTGCATTTTTTTGGATTTTGACCTGTTTTTATTTTTTTGTCTTTTTGAGGTTTTATAAGTTTTTTGTCTTTTTGAGGTTTTATATTTTTTTTGTCTTTTTGGGAATAATGACCTCCCACAACAAGTGTAGGGTCCAATGATGACATAGGTCAAGCATTTTCCCCCAGTCAGGTATAAGACTGATTTATTAAGGGTGGGATGGGTGAATTCCAATGTATGAAGGGTGGTTAGGAAAGATGCATAATGTCAATCATTCCAGGTTATGGAAAGGATAACCAAGCATTATTATGGATGATGAGGAAAGAATGAAGTATTGATGCATTATGGGTGAAGTGGAAAGCTAGATAGAATGAAGATAGATGAGGGAGCAAAGATTGACTACACTTGGCGCCTATGCCAAGTTTTCACCATGGTACTTATCCAAAGCGCTACTGAAGTGGTTTTCACTATTGGACAGATTATTTTTCTTTATTATTTTCATGATTTTTTTTTTTAAAATTGGTGTTACCAAGACGCCTATTTTCCAGGTTTTCATTAGGGTAACGATTTTTTATTTTTTGTAGTTTTTTAATATTTTTTTGATTTATGAAAAGAGCTCTCTGAAGCTAGGTGTAGAATTTATGTAAGTGCAGATTGTTGATAGCTTCTATCAAGGGTTCCCCTTTAGGATTTTAAAGTCAGTATGCTCCTGATCCAAAGACTGTTCTGACAATATAGGGACCCAACCAATTCAGCTCAAATTTACTTGGCTTTTCTCATTTTGCTTGATTCTTCGGATTCTCCATTAATACCAGGTTTCCAATGTCAAAGTGTTGGTTCAAAACCTTCTTATTATAGATGCGACAGAGACTATTTTGATAAGCTTGTAGATGGACCAATGCATTTTGACTTTGTTCATCTAGTAGTTTTGACTCATGTAGCCTTGATACACAGTATTATTCATCGTCGATCTTCTTTGCATAGAGACTCTCAAGGAAGGCAATTCTACCTCAATAGGTAAGATGGCCTAAAAACCAAAGACAAGTGAGTATGGAGTGGTGCCTATAGGGGTACAAATATTGGTATGGTAGGCCCATAAGGCAGGGTTAAGCTGAAGGTGCCAGTCATGGTCTGTTGGAATCAAGCAACACTGAGAGGGGGTGAATCAGTGTTGTGCAATTTTTAGCTTTATTAATCTAATCAACAAAGTACTGATAACATTCAACCAAAATAAATATGCATAAACATAAAGTAAGCAACCACAACACCTTAACACAAGGATTTTTACGTGGAAACCCTTTTAGGGGAAAAACCATGGTGGATGGCCAATCCACAATATAATCTGAGTATACTCAAAAGGAATAATTACAAAATGGGAATGCACTTGCATTCAGGCACACTGCCTAGAGTTCACTACTCAAAATAAGAAAGGCTCACTGCCTTACAAAATTTGGAATACTTCCAAAGATTTGAATTGAGAAAGTAGCATCTATAAATTCTTGATTACATTTATGGTTAGGCTCAATAATCAGATTCTTCTCCTTCAGATTGATTCTTCTCTTCGCTCTACTCTGCCTTAATTTGCTTCACAAAAATTCTTAATGCGCAAGTGAAACTGTATTTAATTGCTTTCTCGATCTTTTGATATTCGAAACACACATCAAATCACATCGAACACACAGCAAAATGATACAATCAATCACTTATATATATTCGCTACAAGAGATTTGATCGCTGTAGGTCAGCTTTAACAAAATAAGAAATATTCATGAACAATCAACGTTAAATCATCAAAACATTTCCATGCGAATCCACAAGAGTCGGCTACAACATAGTGACGACCCAAATTAAGATGCACAAACACAAAAACATTTAAACAATAACTCCTCATATATCCGTGATACATCATATTCACCAGGCCGGCCTTCAAACACTGGCGAACAAAAAATTAGTTCATCGAACCTTCTAACTTTCACCCAAATCGATACGAGGCACCAATATTTTAAGATAACATTGATTATGCATCGAGAAATATTACCTTGAGATCCACAACATAAAATAGCAATAGAAAATATGCATATGAATCGAAGAACACAAAGTGAACAAATGCTCTATTCTAACTTAACAGAAAAACACTGATCTTCAATCTGTCTGCTGGTATGAGAAAAATGCAATGTGCGAATCAACTAGCTAACAAGGGTTGCCATTAATGATAACACCATAAAGCATGTGCAATGTCTCTTGCTAACAATCTCCCCCTTTGGAATTGATGGCAAGACTTAGTGAAAAATGACTAAGTGTCAAATTAGTACCAACAAAAATACACTGCTAACCAAAACTTCAAAAAGATCTTCAAAGCTATAGCTCCCCCTTAGATGAATATACATTTTTCACTATTCTATTCTCCCCCTTTGACATCAATGGAAAAGATAGGGAATCCACATACAAAAACTAAACAAAAACTTCAGGTTGCATGAGTACAACAATTTACACAAATTTGAAAATGTGTATAAAATTTGGTTTCAACAAGTGCAAGCTTGAATCCCAACACTTCTTAAGACTCTCCAGAATAGTTATATGACCACAAAGCAAATAATATTGCATCTCAGCAATTTCCATGTTTGCAGGGTCACTCACCGCCAAAGCATCTCGTGCTTCCTTCAAAGCACTCAACATAGTTTCCATTTTTGACAATAGCATTCTCAACTTCTTCAACTGTCATACCTGGTTTGTCAATTTTTGCCTTCTTATTTACATTTTCTTCTTCATCGGAAGATTTTATCTTGGTTACCTTTGTAGCCTGAGTGTCGGTAGCCTTTATTTCTTTCACAACTTCATCTGACTCAGTCTCCTCATCTTCTAAAATGGCTTCATAGGTTCTTGTGCTCTTGTTATTCTTCCTCTTACTAGAATCCTTGTCTTGAGCTTCTGCAGGGGATGACTTCTTTGCATGACCGGATAGGGGTACAAAACTCCATGTTGTTCTAGTGGATGTTGCTAGACTAGCAGATTCAGTTTTAGGCTCTTTCCCTTTTTCAACATCTGCCTGATCTCTCTTTCTTCTGGCTTCTCTTATTGCTTCTGTAGATATTCCCATACCTTCTTCAAATACTTCCACTTCTTTCCTTACTCTTCTGACTATCTTTGGATTCTTTAATTTCTCATTGATTTGCATGCTCTTTTCTGAATAAGTTCCAAACCTTTCTTCAGACGAATCCAAAGGTTTACTCAACATATGTTGCGCATATAGCTCCAAGATTCCTTCCTCGACTTCATATCCCATTGGCATAATCCAAACGGTTATGGGATTAATTGCTTCTATTAAGCATTGATCAATATCCACCATAAAAAAAATTGTGTCCTGGTACTTCTCAACAATAGAAGTAGGAATGCCGGTATTGGCATGGTGTGATGGTTTATAGGTGGCATTGTTGTTCTTGCCACCAAGGTTCAAACCCCGTTGGGGTGGTATTTTTGAATGGTTGTATCCGGTTCATAGCTCCGGTCAAAAGCGTTTACCCCTTGAATTAAAAAAAAATAAAAAATAGAAGTATGAATCCTTTCCCTTGCTTGCATTTCATTCTGAAAGTTCTTGAGATATCCCCATATTACAGTTTTCCTAGCTTGAATATCACCGAAATTGAATAACATGTCTCTAATTTGAACACCAACAGGCTTATCACCTCTTTTCTAGACCACTTTCCCGATTCCCAGAACTTCATTCATGAAATAAAAGAATAAACACAATAGTAGATTACCGTATTTAAAAGAGTTATTCTTGTCTTTCTTTATCTTCACAAGATTCTCCATAAATTGACTTTGAAGCAATTCACACAAGTCATACTCTGCATTCTCCCTAACCATCTGATAAGCTTCATATATGGCAGTACCAGATACAAAATTTTCTTTGCTAGAGTGATATATCTTATAACCAATGACCATCGAGGCAAATTTGACATCCACATCGGTGATGTTATCAATTGTCATTGCTCTTCTGTCAAATGTTGAACCAGTCCCATTTGTGACTATCTGATTCTTTACCGACTTCAAAATAGGAAAACCACCAGAAGAATTTAGACCTGTAACAACTCTTATAGCTTCTTTTGTTATCTTGAAAGGTTGATTCAACCACATAAATTATGCATGGACTTGACTCAAGATATACCAAACCCATTCGCTTTCATTGAACATGGGTAATTTCACAAATTGCGTAAATTTCTTCTCTTCTAGGATTTTGAATTCAAGCTTGACACATAAATCTTCTCCAACAATGTGTTTGGACTATAGATTCAGCAACTGCAAGCTTCCTAGCTCCTCAATATTAGCATGAACATATGCCCTAATATCTTCAATGTGTAAAAATCTATACGAAATAGACAAAAATGCACCTAAGGGCTCGATCTCAACAGACTTGAAGGGGTACCATTTAAATTTTGGATAGGGTCTATCCTTTACTTCAACCACCAATGGAATATCCATTTTAACAAATTCACAGGTTTGCAAGATTTCTCGATAAATACCTTTTTGTCAGAGTAGGGTTTGAGCTTCGAATCACCTTCACACTTGAATTCTCCCAAATTTCACCAAAGTTCGCTTCAAAGCTCAAAAAAATCTTCTTCTCAAAGTGCAAAGTGACGAATGAAATATATAAATGACCTTTTCATCACTCGCATACCTAACTTTTTGACGTAATAAATGCTTTTTCCCTAACTCATCAGAATACCCTATTTTCATACATTGTGAAAGATAACTCTTCTGCGGACCTTCAATTCTACATAAATACTCTCTCTAATTTTTCAACATCTGTGGATCACCAATGCAATCACTGAACTCATCCACATCTCAATGTCAATCATCGACAGGGGGTTTGAAATATTTTCTTGATAGATCCCCCTAGGCTAAAAGCCTAAAAACTAACTCCCAAAGGAATTACCAGAAGTTGATTATGGTGCTACCTCATTTTCTGCAATAGAGGGACTCTTCTTTGCCCAAGTTTTCTTCATCTTCTTTCTGATATGATCTATAGTAGCCTTCCCTTTTACTTTTACATCCTTCTGCATGTTTCTTGTTTGATTTACCGGACCTCCTTTGCAGAATCTAGCAATATGACTGGTTTTGTTACAATTGTAGTACACCACATTTCTTTGTCTAGACTAGTTGTTCCATTGATTTTCTCTCAATCTGCATTGATTAGAAATATGGCCAAATCTATTGCATGTATAACATCTGACATCTCTATGAAAGTTGTTCACCACATTTTTGCATTCATTTGACTTATGACCATACTTGTTACAGTTAAAGCACTGACCGAAGAATGATGGACCATTTGAATTCATTATATTTCTGCATTGAGCTTCCATATGAACAAATTTATTGTAAATAAAACAATAACCATTGAACCTCTGAGCATTAGGTTGTCTTACTAGATACCTTCTAGTGTTGTTCATCTAACTTCCTTGTCTGAATCTCCTTTGTTCAGAATTCCTTTGTCCAGATCCAGAGCTTTCACCTTCCTCATATCCAAGACCTCACTTGTCACCATCAGTCCTCTGACCTTTAATCAATTCATCAAGTTTTGCTTAGCTAAACCTGAACTTCTCCTTGTAATCATTTGCAGTAGCAAGTTCATCTCTGAGATCAAAAATGTGCTTTTCAAGTTCTTCCTCATTGTGTTTGGTTTTTTCTAACTCCTGTTCCAACTCAATGAATCCATCAGTAATTCGGCTGCATTCTTCAGATTTCTCTTTCAAGGATTGGGCAATCTTTTCTTCATTCTTCTTTCTATCTTCAATCTCCTTAGTCATTCTTATCATAATAGATTCCATCTCATGCGTTAGAACTGTATTCTCTCTGGAAAACTTTTCAAATTATTCTATCTTTTCCTTCAAGGCTTGACTCAGTTGTTCATCTTCAATGCGCTTACTGTCATCCTGCCTGATCTGATCACAGAGTTCCCTTCTCTTCTCCCTGGACTTATTGATTTTATCTTTCAATGACTCAACGAATCTCTCAGCATTCAAAATATTTTCTTTCAATTCCTGGACATCATATTTTGATTGATCAAGATCATCTAGGGCCACCATAACTTGTTATTGAAGACTGCTTGAATCCATTGAAACACTTTCCAAGATCTTCCCCAAGTTGTTAAACTTCTTCGAACAAGGACCAGAGCTCTGATACCAATTGTTGGAATCAAGCAACACTGAGAGGGGGGTGAATCAATGTTGTGCAATTTTTAGCTTTATTAATCTGATCAATAAAGTACTGATAACATTCAACCAAAAGAAATATGCATAAACATAAAGTAAGCAACCACAACACCATAACACAAGGATTTTTACGTGGAAACCCTGTTAGGGGAAAAACCACAATGGATGGCCAATCCACAATATAATTTGAGTATACTCAAAAGGAATAATTATAAAATGGGAATGCACTTGCATTCAAGCACACTGCCTAGAGCTCACTACTCAAAATAAGAAAGGCTCACTGCCTTACAAAAGTTTGGAATACTTCCAAAGATTTTAATCGAGAAAGTAGCATCTACAAATGCTTGATTACAGTTCTGGTTAGGCTCAATAATCAGATTCTGCTCCTTCAGACTGATTCTACTCTTCACTCTGCTCTACCTTAATTTGCTTCACAAAAATCCTTAATGCGCAAGTGAAATTGCGCTTAATTGCTTTCCTGATCTTTTGATATTCGAAACACACATCAACTCACATCGAACACACACCAAAATGATACAATCAATCACTTATATATATTCGCTACAAGAGATTTGATCGCTTTAGGTCAGCTTTCACAAAACAAGAAATATTCATGAACTGTCGGCTTTAAATCATCAAAACATTTCCATGTGAATCCACAAGAGTTGGCCACAACATAGTCATGACCTGAATTAAGATGCACAGACAAAAAAAATATTTAAACAATAACTCCTCATATATCCGCGACACATCATATTCACTAGGTCGGCCTTCAAACACTGACGAACAAAAAATTAGTTCATCGAACCTTTTAACTTTCACCCAAATCGATACGAGGCACCAAGATTTTCAGATAACATAAATTATGTGTCGAGAAATATTCCCTTGAGATCCACAACACAAAATAGCAACAAAAAATCTGCATATGAATTGAAGAACACAAAGTTACCAGATGCTTTGTTCTAACTTAACAGAAAAAAACTGATCTTCAATTTGTTTGCCGGTATGAGCAAAATGCAATGTGTGGATCAACTAGCTGACAAGGGTTGCTATCAATGACAACACCATAAAGCATGTGCAGTGTCTCTTGCCAACATGGTCACCATCATTGACAATATTTTTAAGGATTTTGATAATGTTTTATTGGACGCCTCAGCTTGGCCATTACCTTGTGGATAATATGGAGTGGAGAAGTGATGGTGGATATGGAACTTTTTACAAAGCTGGCAGATGTCTTGTTTCTTGAATGGGTGATCGTTATCGGTGATGATGGATTGAGGGACACCATACCAGAAAATGATGTAATTGAGAATAATTTTGAATTTTTTTTACCAGTGATATATGTCATGGAATCGCTTCAATCCACTTGGTGAAGTACTCGGTCATGGTGATGATGAATTCATGGCCATTAGCATAAGTGGGATGGATCTTACCTATTAGGTTGAGTCCCCATTGGGTGAAGGGCCATGGTGATGTTATCAAATGCAATTCTTGTGCTGGCGCATGTATTAGGTCTCTATGAATTTGAAATTTCCAACATTTCTTGACAAAGCAATATGAATCTCATTCCATTGTTGGCTAGTAGTACCTTGCTCTCATGATCTTCTTGGCTAAGGTTGGACCACTAGAATGGGCTCCACATATACCTTTGTGTACTTCACACAATGTTGTTTGTGCTTCATCAGTATTGAGACATCACAATAGGGTATTGTCAAGGGCTCGTTTGTAAAGGGTATCGCTGATGATGGCATATTTAGAGGCCTGGTAGATTAAGGTTTTGCGTTGGTTTTTAGATAGGTCAGGGGCAATGATGTGGTCATGGAGATAGTCATAAATTTACTGGTACAATGGGGAATTAGGACCAACAAGTTCATAGACCATCTCAGACTCAGGGATGTCAAAGGTAGGGATCAATAGCTGCTCTACCAAAAACTCGAATTGAGGCACATTATTTGGAATATCCAAGAGAGACCCAATGTTTTCCATGGTGACTATTGCCTTGTTCTAGATGCGAGGGACCTGATAAAATGTGATGTTGTCAAAGTATAATATGAAATTGTCCACCATGCACTTATATGGAGTAAGCTTTTCTTCCTTAGTGTCATAATCATCATTAACCTAATGGATTACCAATTGAGAATCACCATACACTCGAAGGCTCTTAATTTTCCATTTGATTGCCATGCAAAGTCTTGTGAGAAGAGCCTTGTACTCCGCTATGTTGTTGGTACATGAGAAGGAAATTCTGAAGGATTTGGGTATGGTATCACCTTGAGGGGTGATAAATAATATGCCTGCTCTTGAGCCATGATTTGTGTGAGACTCGTCAAAATACAATTTCTAGATTGTTGGGGTGTCTAAAGTGAATATAGAGTCATCTGGAAAATTAGAGACTAGTGGACGATCGGCTTTAGTCGATGCGTCTACAAGTTAATCATCAATGACCTATCCTTTTATTGCTTTTCTCTCAACATATTGAATATCATACTCACTAAGGAACATGACCCATTTAACCATTTGTCCTATCAAGGCTACCTTGCTAAGAAGGTATTTCAGTGGATCTAACTTGGTGACAAGATTTTTTTTTGTGATTTATCATGTAGTTCCTAAGTCATTGAGTAGCAAAGACTACCACAAGACAAACACATTCTATAGGACCGTAATTGGGTTCATATCCAACCAAGGTGCAACTTATATAATATATCGCTCTTTCACAAGCTTCATCATCATCTTGAGCAAGTAATGCCCCTAGTGTTGATGTTGTTGCTGATATATATAAGATGAGAGGTCTCCCATCGACATGTGGCATTAAAACTGGTGATGTTAGCAAGTAATCCTTAATTTGTTGAAAGGCCTCTTAACACTTATTTTTCCATATGAATGGTACACTCTTTTTGAGCAAGTGTTGGAATGGATGTATTTTGTCGACCAATTGTGTTATGAATCTTCTAATAGTCTGGAGTCTTCCTTGCAATGTGCAAAGATGACTTATGTTGGTAGGTGGAGGCATGTCTATTATTGCTTTCAGTTTTGTAGGATCAACCTCAATTCCTCTATGAGAGATGATGTATCCCAATAATTTTCCTGATTGGACCCCAAACAAACACTTTTTCAAGTTTAATCTGAGCTTATAGTCCTCTATTCTTTTGAAAATATTATTTAGCACTCTAAGATGACCACCTCTTGTCAAAGAGTTTTTCAATAAGTCATCAACATAATCTTCCATGAGCACGTGTATATAGTCATGAAATATGGTTGTCATAGCACGTTGGTATGTGGCCCTGGAATTTTTTAGTCCAAAAGGCATGGCATTCCAACAGTAAGTTCCCCATGGATATGTGAAGGCTGTCTTATGTTGATCTTCAAGAGATTTTTTGATTTGGTTGTATCTCGAGAAGCCATCTGTGAGGGACAACATCTCATAGCCAACTGTTAGGTCCATAATTATGTCAATGTTCAACATGGGATGGTCATCCTTTGGACAAGCTTTATTCAAATCTCAGAAGTCTATAAAAATATAGATCCAACCTATTTTTTTGTCACTAGTACAAGGTTAGAGATCCACTGTGTGTATTCAATTGACCTAATGAAACCAACGTCTAGTAACCTTTTCAATTCACCCTTGACTAATAAAGCAATCTGCGAGTGCATCTTTCTAAGCTTTTGTTTGACAGGTTTGACATCAAAAAATAGTGGAAAATGGTGCAATATCAATTTGGGATTGAGCCCAAGCATGTCAGCATAGGACCAAGTAAAGTTAATATGTCGTTTTGCAAAGAAGGTACAAAACTTAGGCTACTTTGACTCTATCAGTGATGCTACGAAGTGGATAATTTTGGGATTTTCATCTATGCCAATGTTGACTTCCATAGACTGTTCGATAAGCATTGGTGAATTCTCTTGGTTAAGGGGGATAATGTCTAGCCCTCCATTCTTGGGTACCTCAGAGAGGTTTTCGCCCTCGAATATGTCCTTTCTTTTTGATTTTTCTTGTTAGAAGGTGCCTTGTAGTTTTCACCTAGAGACCCATCATTTTTTGTTTTATCATTTTTATTTTTATGACTAGAGGGGTGGAGAGACTCCCAAAAGTAGGCCGTGTGATCCAAGTCAATGGTAAAGCCAACTTTTTGATCTCCACTAGGAATTCCTTCTCATAATCCCATGAACTCAGCGATGGTTTCATCGTTCTCAAATATGTCCAAGATGGGTGGTCTTTGTTGGCCCCAATCAATCAGTTGGGGGTATACTAAGGGCATGCCATCATCAAAAGTGTCAAGGTTTAAAGCAGACAAGGTAAAGATAGAAGTAACTTTAGGTTCTTGGGTCATGGTATCAGATAAGTCAAGTTCGACCAACATCTCGGCTATATCATATTCGTTGGAGACAAGAGAGTCCCATTCATATTCATTAGAGTTGATTTCAATATAGTCATTGTCACATATTTCAGATGGCTCGGAGGTTTTAGGTGTCACAGATGTCTCGATATTCTCAAAAGCACTTGCTTCCTCAGTTGAAAGTAGCTTGGTACTAGGAGTGCCAATCTTGATGGGTTTAAACCCTAGCCCCAAGCATTTTGGTCATTTAGAGACTAACACAGGTTCAATCATCCCACTTTTGTTCAATCTGAGTGCACTGTTTCCATCATATCCTTTGTCCTACATGATCTTGAAACCTTTTCCATACTGCTTAGTGGATATTTGTGTGGTGGAAGAGCTTCTTCATTGTCTTCTCTATAAAGCCAATAGGTCACGTCTTCTTCGTTAATGGCTTCTTTGCTTAGCTCCCCCCATTTTGTAAAAGTGGTCGTGGGAGGGTCATGAATAATGACCTTACATTTTCTATTGTTTGTTGATGGTTTTCCATATATCTTAGGAGATGTGAGTTTGTTGACACAATAAGATGTCTTCATGTGATATTCACCACATCCCTTTTCTTGGACTCAATCTTGGGATTAGAAAGTAGAGCCTCAGAGGTGGATGCTTTGGATAGAGTGGAAGGGTCAATCTAGTGAGATGAGGAAGATGATGAGGCCTCTTGGTTGACAGGCACTTGTTGTTCGGTGATCCCTTTTAGGTTACTGCAATATTGAAATGGGTCAGGGTCACTAACTATTGTAATTTGAGGCATTGGTGGTAGGTGGAAGGTATGAACTTCATGGTGTGGATCCATGGTTAGCCAAGGAGGAGGCTGTATGGAAGGTCCAGGTCCAAGACTTGGAATGTGGTGTCCATCATTGTAGGTCCAACTTTGATTGGCATAGTAATAACACCCTTGGAAGAGCATTCATCATCATCATAAGCTTTGATGGCAATACTCTTGGTAGTGTCTACACATGCTTCAGAGAAGCCAAATACCTTAACCAATTTTAGGGTACAAATATTCAATCTTGATCCACTGTCTATCAAGACTCACCTAACTTTGTGTTTATGGATGAAGACTTCAAGGTGTAAGGGATCATTGTGGCTAGGATTTTGGGTTGAATAATCTTGGTCAAAGAAGGTAACATAGTGTGTATTATCCAAGTAGCCTACCATTTCTTGGAAGCAATTGACATCAAGGTTGGTAGGTATGGTAGTGTCCTGTAAGGCTTTGTCAAGAATGGCTTGGTGTTTGGGTGATATGCGCAACAACTCAAGGATATAGATTTGTGCGGGTGTCTTCCCCAAAAGGTCAAGTAGATTGTATTGATACTTTGGTTGTTGGTGATTTTGGGGAGCACCTTGGACATTCACCTTGGTTCGACGAGTATTGATGACACATTAAGGTGGTTTCATGACAGTAATAGTATTGGCATAATTGTTAGCAACACAAATGTCATTGATGGTAGTGTAATCATATTTGGTATTAGTGTAATTGGCAGACTTATTGGTCTTATAATTTGAATTGGAGGCCTTTCCTTTTCCATGGTCATGTAATGGATCTGTGAAGACCTTATGATCATTGTTGGAAGTTTTTTGTTGTCCATCGACCTTTATGGTACCGTTTTCAATGAGGTCCTAGATGATGGTTTTCAATTGTTGATATGACGAAGTAGAATGTCCTTTGGCATGGTGATAGTCACAAAAGGAATTGTTGCCCCACCATGAAGGTTTGAATTGCCTTGGATCATATGGTTTCACCTTAGGAAGTGTAATGACCTTAGACTACAAGAGTTGTTTGAGGATAGATTCAATAGGTTCCCCTAAGGGAGTGTACTTGCATCTTGCAGGAAATTATCTTTGAGGTCTTTGTCCTTGCATTTTTTGAAGGGAATTTTTCATTTTTTGTGGTGGGTTGCTTGGTGTGTTAGGTCCTTTGAGTGTAAGTGTAGGACCGACATGGATTTCTTTCGCATCGACAACCTTGTCGTTAGTGACATTTTTGTTTCAAGCCTAAATTTGTTCTTATCATTTGATGTGCCTTGGGAATTTTGGGTTTTGTTTTATGTCTTAATTTCTCATTTGGAAATGAGATCGTTCTCAAGGACGGTTCCTTTTTTTACAAGGTCTGCAAATGTTGAGAAACAATCAGTTTGTAGTGCATACTTTAAGTTTGTCATCAGATTCTCCACGAACATGACAATCTTTTGTTTTTCGGGAATGCCAATAGGACAACGGCTAGCTAAGATCCTCCATCTCTGGAAGAATGTTATGAAAGATTCACCCAAGCTTCTTGTTTAGTATGACATAAGGTGAAAATAGTGATGTCATTTTCAATGTTAAAGGTGAAGTGGGTGATAAACTTGTCAGCTAGTTCATCCCATGTTCAAATGTCGGTCGATAGATGGGTGAACCATTCTATGACTTGTCTTGCAAGACTTCTAGGAAATAGTTTCATTAGGTATGTCTGTTCGGAAGCTATGTCAATCAGGGCCATGTGGAATTTTCTCACATGCTCAATGGGATTTCCTTTTCCTCTATATTTGGGTAATGTCTACATGACATAATGAGGAAGAGGAGGCATGTATAATGTCTTATCAAACGAGTATGGACATAACTCTTGGGTAGAGTAAGTCTTCTTTTTTGACAGTGTCATGGTTTCTACTTGCTTTTGTAAGGCTAGCATTTAAGTGGCCAGGACATCATATTGTTATGGGACTTTTTCTCCATAAAATAAATATAGAGTAATATATATATATATATATATATATATCTTCAAAAAAACAAGTTCAATAAAGTAATCAAGTAATTATATTACAGGATGATTATTAAGAAGAAATATAATTATTATTTTAAAGGGAGGTGTCAGTTGGAACCACCCTTTGGATTGTTTAAAACCTGTGAATAAACAAATTATTGGGAAAGTGGGAGAACATAGAAGAAATTGCTGGAAAGATTGCTGAGAGTGAGATTTTGGATTTTGGGTTAGCAAGCTGTGGGCATTAGAGAAGGGGGCACACAGATTATGTCCAACTTGGGGTACAGAGTGCACCCAGAATTGTTCCGGCCAAGGCTGTTGTGCATGTTGAGTACTTGTACTCTAGAGCTTGTTGTGTAGATGTTTGAGAAGTATCTTGTTTGGTTCTGGATAAGAACTTGTTCCTTCTAGATTGCTCACAAACGGAAGACACTGAATCCAAAATCCACTCCAGGCAATCGGTTGGATTATTTGTACATTTCGAAAAAGATAATTATTTATTAATGCATGATTAATTATCTGAGAAATAAAAATTGTTTTAAATCTTTTGTATTTACTGTGCAATAAGGTGAAATTAATGATTTATTATCTGCATAATCTAGTGTAATTGAATGCAATTATTGATTCATTCATTATAATCGATTTAATTTTAAAACAGTTGAATTTGAGAATTAAATATTATATTAAGTTTTTGCATAAAGAATTATTGGGAATTAGCCAGGTTACAATTGGTATTAGAGCCTTTGATCCTTGGTGTACATTTATTTGCACATTAAAAAATAAAATAAATTCCTTGCTCACATTTATTTGCACATTAGAAAAATAAACTATTAGAAAAAGTAAACTAAAATAATAGTCATTATTTGATCTTTGCTAATTGCATTTCACATTTGAAAATAAACTGTCAAGAAAAATAAATAAAATAAAATAAGTCCTTTAATTTAAGGTTTACACTAAGTTTTAATAATATTGATAGAAAAAATATAAATTTCTTTCTACTAGTATTAATGTTTTATTTTGATATTACTTTGGGATAATATTTTAATTGGTAGCCAAATTGATATTTTTTTAATATTATTGTGAATAATATTTTTTACCTTTAGGTGGAAATGTGAAATTAGAGTTACTAATTTATAATAGATAATATCCTTCCTTGCATCGATTGGAATAATTAAAATTAATGAGATAAAATTTTAAAACAGGTAAAAGAAAAGAATATGGATCTTTTACTTAGCCATAAAAAGAAAAGAAAACTTTCACCCTATTTGTAAATTGATCTCAAAAATAATAATTTAGAATTAGCAAAATTATTGTCACATTCCAATAAATCTATATTATAAATTAAAATTCATGTGCTTAAAACCTTATGCTGCATTTTTAATTGAAACTTTACACTGCCAATTTTTTCTAAACTTTTTGTGGCTTCTGGTGGACGCATTGTTTCTATTTTAACAATTTGGTAAATTTTTGCAGTGGCTAAGACTAAATTCTCTTGTAATTTCCTCAATTTGAGTGTCAGCCAAAAGAGCAGATTTGTTTTGCCACCAAATTTGATTTTCACAGATTTAAAATCTTGGACAGAATTGTGTTTGAGAAGCCATTTAATTGCCTGAAATTTCATTGTTTACCAAAAGAATGGAAGGATTTTAATTCTTACCTTCACTCTACCTGTACCATATTCAATTTTGTGAACGAAAACGATTGCATATCATTATCTTAAAGCCAACTCAATTTTCACATTAAGAAAATATAGAATGACGCTTTTTAGAAGCACGTTTAGGAACTCAGACTGATTGAATAGCATTTCAAATGGATTGAAGTTATCATCGTCGACCACTACCAGAATTTTTCCTAAAAAAAAAAACCGCTCTATATCTTATTATCGCCAATAATCTCCAATATAAGTTCTAAGGCCTCTCCCTATATTGATTTTTCCTGAACACAAAATTATAAATTGGATGATATTTTATTCCCTATCTGTTGGTACGACGCCCAGTAGTTGTCAATTCCCAAGCTGTTAGTAAGATAGATGAAAAGGTGGAAGTTCAACAAAAAATTACCTTAACTATTCAACTCTGAGCATTGCAAGAGAAAAAAGTTATTAACGGTTCAAATAAGAAAATAATAGTGTCTACCCCAAATTTGACCGTTAGTCATTGCAAATAGGCGTGATATTGCTGGCAGTTCGAATAATAAGAAGATAACCGTCTCTTCCCCACACGAGGTGCAGATTCAATCAAGAGCTTGAGTGCATTGCATAAAGCTCGAAGTGCACATACACTGTTGTATACAAAATTTTGATAGGAAATCGCGTTGTTTTAAGTAGTTTCATATTGCAAACGAGCGTAAAATTTGTTGGCCGGCTGTGCTTGTCAAGCAATTTTTTCATAATGGTTATCCATTTGAAGTTGCCATCTTAATGCTGAGGCATACCTTATTCTGAAGTATACATATATAATAAATAAACGAAGACAAAAGTGCACCTAAGTGTTGAGATCTATTTTAATAAGGTTTTCCCTTTGAATTTGTTTCCTTAATTAGGGTAACTTGTGAAACAATCATTATTTCATTCATATAGGTTGACTTATCACAATGTCGTCAAAGAGCAACCAAAAAGCTTATGAAAACTTAGAAAGGACCAATCAAGCATTAATGCAAGAAGTCGCTGAGTTAGGCACTCAAGTACAACAACTTAGGCAAGAAGCTCTAGAACAAAAGGGACCTAACAACATCTAGTTATCATAGAGCAAGAAAAGTTCAAAATACATTAGACATTCAAGTAGGAAAAAGAACAAAAGAAAATCCAAAAGTACTAAGAAGCGACCAACATCATCAAAGGAAGACTCAACTTCTAGTAATAGTAGTTCTCATACATTGAAATCAAAATCCTCTGATGATAACAAACAAACCTGAAAAGAATTAGATAAATTTTCTTGAAAAATTAAACTATAAGAATATAGTGGTAATATTGACACTGGGGAAGAAGCAGAACAATGGCTAACCAACCTAGAAAGATATTTTGATCTAAAAAATACTAGTAGCTATGGTAGGACAAGAATCGCCACTTATCAATTAAAAAATAATGATTTGAACTAGTGGCAAGATACCATCTGAACCTCAAAACTAAGAGCCAACAAAACAAGATGTTCACACTTCAAAAAACTATTTCAACAAAACAAAGGTTACAATTAGTAAATGAATACAATTTTTTTTTTGAAAGGCTAAATTGATTTGTACCATTTATTGAAGGACATTATCGAGTAGTTTGATTCATTAATGGTTTAAGACATGAATACCAAGCTCATGTATGGTGTGGTAAGCCGGTTTCAGTGGATGAAGCATCACAATATGCTAATTTTTTTGAAATATATAATCAAGTTACAAAGCAAATAAGGGAGAAACGAAAAATAAAGCAGTATGAATCAAGGAAAAATGGATCCAATCCAAAGACCTTCCATTGCCGAGCAACAAATATGGTTAATCCCAAAAAATATAGATTGGAGCTTGGACGATGTTGGACATGTGGTGAGAAACATTTTCGATGAGAATGTCCTTAAAAACAAAAAAATAAAAATATGGACACAAGTACAACAACCCGTCCAATATTCCTTCACAATCTAACATGAAGATTTATGCAGTGGTGGACACAAGTATGGTACATTGTCAACCCTCTTTAATTGAAATTAAATGCTTTATATATGGTCACCCTATTATTTTTCTTATCGATTCTGGTAGTAGTCATAATTTCATTTCTCCTAAAGTTGTCTCTAAACTAAAAGTTGCATCTAAGTTAACCAAACCTCTAGTTGTGGAAATGGCAGATGGTAGAATAGTAAAACAGACTGATACACATTGAAAAATTAGAATTTGAGTTAGATAATTTCACAACACATGATCAATTGCATGTATTAAATCTTGGTAAATATGCTGTTATTCTAGGTTTGAGTTGGTTGGAGAAAAATAATTCCCTTCTTGGTTGTGAAAACAAGCAAATTATAATAAAATCTAACATGGGGACATGCCACATTTTACAGGGGGAGAAAATACCTCTTCACATTAAAACCATTTCGACCATGCAAGTCAAGCGTAGTGCTAGAAAAAATTGCAAATATTTTATGCTATGCTTTTCCAAAAAGGTGATAAATTTAAGTTAGATATCAATATCAAACCGGTGGTACAATAATTCAAAGATGTTTTTCCTAAGGATTTAGATAGTCTTCCCTCTAAGAGATCTATAGAACATGCAATTGATTTGGTCCCTGAGGCAGAACCTGTCTCTAGAGCTCCCTATCATCAATCTATCCCTGAATTAATAGAACTTAAAATTCAATTAACATAATTACTTAAGGAAAGAAAAATTATACCAATTGTTTCTCCTTGGGGTGCACTAGTATTATTTGTCAAAAAGAAAGATGAAACCATAAGGTTATGCATAGATTATTGACAACTTAATAAGTTAACCATAAAGAATAAGTACCCCTTACCCTAAATTGATGATCTTCTAGATCAATTATAAGGTGCCAAATGCTTATCCAAAATTGATTTACAATTGGGATACCATCAAATCCACATTAAAGAATCCGACATTCCCAAAACAACATTTTGAACATGATATGACCATTATGAATTTGTAGTGATTCCTTTTGGTCTAACCAACACACCTGCAACCTTTATGACCTTGATGCATGATATCTTCCATCCATTTCTAGATGTATTTGTGATCATTTTTTAGATGATATCTTAATATACTCAAAGAATGAGGAGGAACATGAAAAACATCTTAGGATGGTACTAGAAACCTTGCAAAAAAATAAGTTATATGCCAAACTTAGCAAGTGTGAATTCTTCAAATCAGAAGTATCCTATCTAGGGCATGTAGTTTATGAGAAGGGGATTTCACCCAACCCTACAAAAATTAAGGCAATTCAAGATTGGCCTATTCCAAAAGATGCTCATGAAGTCAATTTTTTTCTAGGATTATCAAGGTTTTATCGTCGTTTTGTTAAAAACTATTCCAAAATTGCTACACTGTTGACTGATCTAACTAAGAAAGAACAAAGTTATAATTGGACCCTAGAATGTGATAAGGCTTTCAACACATTAAAATATTTATTAACATCTACACCTATTCTTTGCATCCCAAATTTTAGTAAACCATTTATTGTGATTACTGATGCTTGTGGTACAGGTATAGGATGTGTTCTTATGCAAGATAATCAGGTAGTATGTTATGAATCAAGAAAATTATTACCTGTTGAAAGAAATTACCCTATCCATGATCTTGAACTATTAGGCATTATCCATGCTTTAAAGGTTTGGTGTCATTATTTATTAGGGAATAAGTTTATATTAAAAATTGATCATCGTAGCCTCCAACACATCTTTACTCAACCTCACCTTAATATGAGACAAAGAAGATGGATGGAACTCTTAATTGAATATGATTTCACCATCCAAAATTCTTGGGAATGAAAATGTAGTGGCTGATGCTTTAAGTCATAAATGACTATGTGCTAATGCCTTGACCCTAGAAAGAATCCAATTTGAGAAAGATATAAAATTAAAGTTACCTAATGATGACTATTTTCAAGCAATTTATGAGGGTCTCAAAAATCAATTCCCTAATATTCATTTGAAAGATTTCCTAGAACATTATTTGATAAGTAGTAGTGGTCTCCTTTATCACAAAGGAATATTATGCATTCCTAATATACCTAACCTTAAATCCCAAATATTGAAGGATTCCCACGATATACCTATAGCAGGACACCCTGGGTTCTAGAAAACCTCTCTCTCAATCAAGAGAAATTACTTTTGGCCTCAAATGAAGATTGAGATTTGTACCTACGTCCAACAATGTTTAACTTGTCAAAAGGTAAAAGTAGAACAATGTAAGTCCCTTGGTATATTACAAACTTTACCTAACCTAAGTTGGAAATGGGAGTCAATTAGTATGGAATTTATCACAGGATTGCCTCGTACCCGTAAAGGTCATGATTCTATCTTTGTAGTGGTAGATAGATTAACAAAAATGGCCCATTTTATACCTATCAAAATAAAATCCTCTGCTTCTAATATTGCCCACATTTTTTCTAAAGAGATTGTTAGGTTACATGGTGTGAATGGTGGATCTAGACCTGCACAAACATAAACAACAAACACAATATTAGTCAATTATGCAAAACAAAACCATCATTCCCCATAAGATTCATTTGAAACACGAAGAACAAGAAATAAAGTAAAGAACACAAATGAAAGAAAACTAAATCTTATTCAAATGCTCAAACTCTCAATCCCATGGGGGAATTGGTGCTATTTTGATGTGGAAAATAGCCCTTTCCCAATTTCCTTGCAAGCTTGGTGATGATCAATGATGCTCCTTGATAAAATTTTCCATAACCTAGCTATGAAATTGATGAAAACTATGAAACTTGGATGAGAATGGATGAAATTGTTCAAAACATGAAGATAATGACTTTGCATAAGTTGTGGATCCAAAATTAGTAAAAGAGCTCTCCATTTATAGGAGAGAATGATGGAGGAATGAGCCAAAAGGATGAATGTGGGTCAAAACATCAACCAATAGCAAAATGCCACTTGTCAACATGTGAGTGGATAGAGGTGGAGCAGATTTTGATGAATGTGCACATAAATGCTATTAGGTGGATATTTGAATTTGAAGAAGTGACATGTTGGAGGGAGATGAAAGAAGAGTTAATGCCACTTGGCTCAAGAAAAAGGACATGTAAGAGGCCTTTAATGCCTTGTTGGATGGACAAGTCCTTTTGGGAGGGAGAATTCAAATTTGAAGAATATTCCAACTTGATGCCTTTTTGAATGAAAATAGGAGAATTTATAAATCAATTAAATTGATTTACTTGAGCAAGTTGCAAAATCTAGAGGATTTGATGGATTAGAGTTAGAGTTAATCAGGATTTAATTAAATTAGATGGAGATTAGCTGATTTGACACTTTGACTTAGATTTTTTGGATTTATTTAAATCAAGTGGGAGGAATAATGAACATTAGACTTAATTAAATAAAGTTTGATTTATTTAATTAAAAGGAGATGATGCTAGACTTAAATCAAATAAAGGTTAGTTTATTTAATTTAAAGGAGATGAAATATTAGGATTAATTAAACAAAATGATTTATTTAATTAACAAGAGATAATGATTTAATCAAATAAAGTTGATTTATTTAATTAACAGAGGAATTATGACGAATTTAATTAAATAAGGGCTATTCAATTAAATGGTTAGTAAAGAAGATGATTTAGGATGAACTGGTGTTTGTAAATCAGGATCAGATGTACAAGATCAATCGGTATAATTTACATTTTTGGATTTATTTAAATCAAATGGGAGGAATAATGAACATTAGACTTAATTAAATAAAGTTTGATTTATTTAATTAAAAGGAGATGATGTTAGACTTAAATCAAATAAAGGTTAGTTTATTTAATTTAAAGGAGATGAAATATTAGGATTAATTAAACAAAATGATTTATTTAATTAACAAGAGATAATTATTTAATCAAATAAAGTTGATTTATTTAATTAATAGAGGAATTATGATGAATTTAATTAAATAAGGGCTATTCAATTAAATGGTTAGTAAAGAAGTTGATTTAGGATGAACTGGTGTTAGTAAATCAAGATTAGGTGTACGAGATCAATTGGTACAATTTACGTTTTTGGATTTATTTAAATTAAATGGGAGGAATAATGAATATTAGACTTAATTAAATAAAGTTTGATTTATTTAATTAAAAGGAGATTATGTTAGACTTAAATCAAATAAAGGTTAGTTTATTTAATTCAAAGGAGATGAAATATTATGATTAATTAAACAAAATGATTTATTTAATTAACAGGAGATAATGATTTAATCAAATAAAGTTGATTTATTTAATTAATAGAGGAATTATGATGAATTTAATTAAATAAGGGCTATTCAATTAAATGGTTAGTAAAGAAGATGATTTAGGATGAACTGGTGTTAGTAAATCAGGATCAGGTGTACGAGATCAATCGGTATAATTTACGTGTCTACACATGGTATTCCAAAGAACATTATTTCATATCGAGATCCTAGGTTTACCTCTTCCTTTTGGAAATCTCTTTTTACAGAGTTAGGTACTCAATTGAATTTTAGTATTGCCTATCATCTCGAGTCTGATAGCCAAACAAAACGAGTTAACAAAATCTTAGAGGATATGTTACGAATGTATACTATGGATAAACCTAAGTTGTGGGAAGATTATTTACACTTAATAGAGTTTGCATACAATCAAGGATACCATTCAACCATTAAGATGTCACCTTTTGAAGCTATTTATGGTTGAAGTTGTAATACACCCATTTCATGGTTTGATCCTATCCATAAGGTTTGGTATGAGAATGAAAACTTGTTGGAGATGGAAGCCATTATTAATACATCCAAAAAAAATATAAAGGCTGCCCAAGATAGGTATAAAAGTTGGGCTGATTCTAAGAGGTCTATCTGAGATTTTGAGGTTGGTGAACATGTTTTTTTGCGAGTCAAACCTAAAAGGAGTTCCTTGAAACTTGGTAAATATTCTAAAATAGCTCCTCATTTTTTTGGGCCTTTTTAAATATTAGAGAAGGTAGGTAATGTTTCTTATAGATTTTCCCTACCTCCTCAATTACAAATCCATGATGTATTCCATGTGAATTTCCCTAAGAAATATGTATAACATGGATCATGTTATTGATTGGAAAAATATTTTTATTGAACCTTCTTGTGAATTGAAAAATGAACCAAAAAAATAATTGAGAAAAGATCTAAGACATTAAGAAATAGAGTTATAGATGAAGTAAAGTTAAATTGAGTCATTGTGATATTGATATGCTACTTGGGAAAAAGTTGATTTTATTAAAGATCAATATCCATATTTATTTAACTAAAATATTGTTATATGTGTGTGCTATGACGCAAAGAATGCTCATTCTACTGAGGGCAGCAACTAATTAACAAGGGGAGAATTGTTACGAGACTTTTTCCCTATAAAATAAATGTAGAGTAATATATATATATATCTTCATAAAAACAAGTACAATAAAGTAAGATCAAGTAATTATCTTACACGATTATTATTAAGAAGAAATGTAATCAATATTTTAAAGGGAGGTGTCAGTTGGAACCACCCTTTGGATTGTTTAAAACCTGTGAATAAATGGATTATTGGGCAAGCGAGAGAACATAGAAGAAATTGTTGGAAATATTGTTGAGAGTGAGATTTTGGGTTAGCAGGCTGTGGGCATTGGAGAAAGGGGCACACAGAGTGTGTCCAACTTGGGGTACAAAGTGCACCCGGGATTATCCTAGCCAAGGCTGTTGTGTATGTTGAGTACTTGTACTCTGGAGCATGTTGTGTAGATGCTTGAGAAGCATCTTGTTTGGTTTTGGATAAGAACCTGCTCCTTCTAGATTGCTCACAGACGGAAGACACTGAATCCAAAATCCACTTTAGGCAATCGGTTGGACTATCTGTACATTTCAAAAAATATAAGTATTTATTAATGCATGATTAATTACTTGAGAAATAAAAAATGTTTTAAATCTTTTGTATTTACTGTGCAATAAAGTGAAATTAATGATTTATTCTCTGCATAATCTAGTGTAATTGAATGCAATTATTGATTTATTCATTATATTCGATTTAATTTTAAAACTATTGAATTTGAGAATTAAATATTATTAAGTTTTTGCATATAGAATTATTGGGAATTAGCTAGGTTACACATATGGTGTAGGTGTTGTGTCCACGACATTTGCAATTGCATTTTGATAAGGACCAATGTTCGTATTTTGCAATATAATGTATGGAAGGGATGAATTGGTGTTGTTTAGAGTTGGTATTGATAAGTAGGAGGTATTTCCAAAGCATGTCAAATTATGATATTGCTATCAGGATTCAACCGTGTATTTTTTCGAGTCAAACTCATTGACTCATGTTTCATAAGTAGTGGTTCAAAAGAACCTATCTCTCATGATAATGAATGGTCCACTTAGAACTCATTGCATCTAGGTGATGCTCATAGGGGTGAAGCACTAGGCCTTCTCGGGAGGTCACCCATCCCAGTACTACTCTAGCTCAAGCGCGCTTAACCGCAGATTTTTCCCCAAGGTTAAGTCCACTTAGCTTGCAACCCCATTTGCAAAACCTTCAACAAGTGTTGTGCCTTATGAACCATTCATTATAGAGCCCATTTAGCTCATCAAATGATAAGTAGGAGGTATTTCCACAACATGTCAGATTATGATATTACTATTAGGATTCAACCGTGTAGTTTTTCGAGTCAAACTCATTGACCCATGTTTCATGAGTAGTGGTTCACAAGAACCCATCTCTCATGATAATGAATGGTGAACTTAGCACTCATTGCATCTAGGTGATGCTCATAGGGGTGAAGCACTGGGCCTTCCCGGGAGGTCACCCATCCCAGTACTACTCTAGCTCAAGCGCATTTAACCACAAATTTTTCCCCAAGGTTAAGCCCACTTAGCTTGCAACCCCATTTTCAAAACCTTCAACAAGTGTTGTGCCTTATGAACCATTCATTATAGAGCCCCTTTAGCTCATCAATTGATAAGTAGGAGGTATTTCCACAGCATGTCAAATTATGATATTGCTATCAGGATTCAACCGTGTAGTTTTTCGATTCAAACTCATTGACCCATGTTTCATGAGTAGTGGTTCACAAGAACCAATCTCTCATGATAATGAATGGTCCACTTAGCACTCATTGCATCTAGGTGATGCTCATAGGGGTGAAGCACAAGGCGTTCCTAGGAGGTCACCCATCCCAGTATTACTCTAGCTCAAGAGCGCTTAACCATGGAGTTTTCTTGTGAACTGCTACTCATGAAGCATGGGTCAATGAGTTTGACTCAAAAAATTACACGGTTGAATCATGATAGCAATATCATAATTTGACATGCTGTGGAAATGACTCCTGCTTATCAATTGATGAGCTAAAGGGGCTCTATAATGAATTCTTCATAAGGCACAACACTTGCTGAAGGTTTTGCAAATGGGGTTGCAAGCTAAGTGGGCTTAACCTTGGGGAAAACTCCATGGTTAAGCATGCTTGAGTTGGAGTAGTATTGGGATGGGTGGAAAGGCCCATTGCTTCACGCCCCCCTATGAGCATCACCTAGATGCAATGAGTGCTAAGTGGACCATTCATTATCATGAGAGACGGGTTCTTGTGAACCACTACTCATGAAACATGGGTCAATGAGTTTGACTCGAAAAACTACACGGTTGAATCTTGATAGCAATATCATAATAGAGATGGTATGTTATGAGTGAAGGATGGGATTTGGTTTTGAATATATGGAATGTAAGTTGAGGCTAGAATTTGAAATTGAGGGATGTGAGTAGTGTGATTTGGAATGTGTGAGGTGTTGAATTTCATTTGGGAAGGATTGGAAGTATTTGAACCTTGTGTGTATTGGGTATTGGATTAGAAGGATCCTTGAGTATTTGTTTGAGGGATACTTGTGTTAGGACCTTGGGTAGTATTGGTGTTGGTGTTGGTGTTTGTCCCACAACTATGAATTCTAGTCCTCTTATTTTTTCCAAAAGGATTGAATGACATAGTGTTCATGGCACTAGATGTCCCAAATGGATTTGATGTGACATTCATAGTACTAGATGTTCCAAATGAATTTGATGATGTAGTGTTCATGGCACTAGATGGATTAGAGGTATGACCAAAAGGTTGTGATATGAATTGCGTCATGGATTGTGTGCCAAATAAAGATGTATGGATTGTCGTGGAAGAGGGAGTTGGACCCCCTTGTGGCATATAAATGTTTAATTGTGGGATTGTGGAACCATTAGAGGTTGACATGTATTGTCCTTGAATTTGTTTATTTGGTGATAATTCTGGTTGAAGTGTATTTACATCAAATCCAGGGGTATTTTTGCTCCACTATGTAAAAGTTTGGCTAAATACCTCTAAAGGTATAAAGCTACTATTTCTTCCACAAATCTTGCCACATTGGGGTCTTGGGAAGCTACCTCTAGTTGATCCTCCGAGAGAGGATTGTCATGGGTGTTGTAATTATCAAATGGAGTGTTTGACTTAGGTGCTTTGTTTGAGGAGGAGCCAAAGTTTATGTTACTAGTGTGATTGTAGAGGTCATCATCTTCATCATGGAAAAACTCCATTTATTTTCTTTTCTTTTGTGACCTTGTTTCAACCATAAAGTACTTGCAAGGGGAATGAAGGTGTATGTGACAAGATGTCCAAGGTATGACAATGCAAAGGGATGACTTAAGCCTAAGGTATGCAACCTAAGCTATGTTTTTGGATTTTTTGGGTATAAGGATGCCTAATAATGATAATGTCCAAGATTTAAGGTTGAAAGTGACAATAACAAGATTAGGATATGACAATGTCACTATAACCACAATCTAAGGTATGACCAAGTCTAAAAATGTATGCAATGGTTATAACAACCAAGATTAAGGCACAAGGTGACAATAGACAAGATTTTAAAGATATTTATGTCACTATGTCTAAAATATAAGGTATGGTTAAGTCTAAAATGTGCAATGATGCCAATGTAAGGTGTTATGGTATGAACAAAAAGTATTGTATGCAAATGAGATGACTACAGTATGGATTGCTAAGATTATAACTAGGCACCTTTTGTGAGACTAAGAAAAAAGTTACTAGACAACCTAGGATAGTCCAATGTTTCCAAATAAGATTTTCAATGACCTTAAGGAGTAAATGATGAGTGAAAAGTTTGACAAGGTGATCCTCAAAACTAGACTTATGAGTTTAAAGGTTACACCAAAATGCCAAGGACTAGTATGGAAAATGACAAGATAAATGAGAATGTTTCTTTGTAGCAATGGGCCTATGCCAAGATATGGTAATTTTCTCTATTCTAATGTTCTCAAAAAGGTGTATGCAACCTAATGATGGGCATATACAAAAAGTGAGGTAATCTGATAATGGCCTAAAATTTGTCTAAGCAATGCAAGGAGGATACCCTAAAGATTGCCTAAAATGTGATGGTAAGATAAATGAATGTGATGAAATGGTAGGAATGAGGTGAGAAAGTCTCTGGTCTGAATGGTAGTCACTATCAGGAATTTATCAGAAAATGGAATCAACAAGTTTTCCCTAAAAATTTTGTAAACAGGCAATTGCAGTTCACTAGTTTTCTGCAAATGCATTGTTTTAAGTTTCAGTTGCAGTTCAATTTATTAGATTTAGTGATGAAACTGTCAATTGCAGTTTAAATTTTCCATTTTGGTTTTCTGAATAGCAGTTGTGGTGAATGACAATTAGTTGTGGTTAACAAAGGATAAACTTGAGTTTTGATAGTTTTGAACGAAATTTTGTGTTGTTTGATTGAAATTTCTAATAGCAATCAAGGCAAACAATCTGAATACGGTCTGAAAACACTTGGGCTGGTCTAAAAATTTCCAAAGTATGTTTGCAATTTGTGTTATTCTTGAGGTTAGTCACCTAGAATTTCCACTGGTATAGCACATATCGAATACAATATCACACATAGAAAACACTTGTCTATCCCTAAAGGAAATGGCCAATGCTGACACTCTTAGACCCACTCTAGGAATCTCCTTTGATGCAAGGGAGGTACACCCTTTCGAGTTATGTATCACCTCTTTCCTATGACAGTGAACGGGTAGGGGCCTCCTACTATGGAAGGATTCCACAAATCACCCTCTCCATGGAAAGTCACAAGCTCAAAAAGCAAGCAACTTCTGCAAGCCAGGGATTTTTGTCTCACTGAAGGGAGCTAAATGTTGGGTGTAGAAGTCTTATGGGTGTGGTGCTACACCCCTACTCTAAGAATATCACCAAAACTCAATCATAAAGGTGGATTCTAACTAATTTGGTTCTTAGTCACTGCTCGGCGACATGGCACCTTGCGAGAGTCCAACAAGCCACTTAAGGCTTTAATCACTCCTACTAGGGGCTCTTATATGTTTTATGGTAGTACCTCATTCTGAATGACACTGTACGACTAAGGCCTACATACCATGAGGACTTGATAATTTAGTCTTATCCATTTATATATCGGTCCGAGGGAAAAACCGATTGGATTCGCCTTCGAGTTCTCCTTTCGGATGTGTCTCTTAGGCAGGCCCCTCTAAGGGTAAACAAAATCAAGACAAACACAATGCCTTGGAATCTCCAAGATCACACTAAGTGTAAGGAGAGAGCATAATGTGTTTTCCTTACACCAGCATGGTGTTCATTTTAGCCTCAAAATCAAATGTTTGGTGTTCACCAATGTAATCAGGAAAATTCAAGGTTAAGATCATATAATATGCCAACATAAACCTTAAATCCCTAATCTACCAATGAAAAACATATAAGCATAAACTAAGGAAAATTACCAAATAGTCATACCATCAATGCATCACCTCCATTACCCTTCTTCATTTTGTTGTTAAGTGATTAATGCCCTTAGATTCAAGCGTACAAATATAGCCTATGTCTATGCTAGAAAAATATTGAAGTAGTTATCTCTTAAGCCTAAACTCTAGATAGCATAATATTGGATCCCAAAAATGACAAAGGTAGGCGCCTTTTATAGAAAAGACAAGTTTGAATGAACTGTCAAGATTAGATGATTTTAATTTCCATCAACGATTGAAATTAAACGAGACAAGACAGGATAAGAATAAGACTGAGAGAGGAACTAAATAATTACAATGAATCATTTAGTTCGAAAAAGAAAGTGGAGAGTTAAATAATGGAAACATTATTTAAATCTTAGGCAAAAAATGCAAGTTATCTTTTTGATTAAATGGCAATTTTAATTCAAAAAGTGGGAGAAAAAGGAAAGTCATTAATTAAAAGAAATTTAATTAATTTATGGTAGAAAAGGCTAAAATGAATCATTAAATAATTGACATAATTATTTAATTATAGTAGAAAATGGTAAATGATTAAATAAATATAAATTTATTTAACTATAGAAGGCGAGGACATTAGAGACGTAATTAAATAAATAATAATTTATTTAATTAATCAAAAGAGGAAATAGAAAGATAAAATGAATTGAAAAAATATTTATGACTTTAGGCAATAATTAAATAATTAAAATTATTTAATTATGAAGGATGAAAGGGTATTTATTAAATTCGTGGCCTAGGACAATTTTTAGTGTCTACACGAATAATCTGCAACTTCCCACTTTCGACAGTTCATAATATGCCACCTAAGATTATTTCCATACATGTCTTTCAGAAGCAGGAGATTTCCTTGATGCCAAAACCCACTCTACTGAATTACCATCACATCAATTTTCCAAGATCATTAAGTTTAAGGAAATTTGAGTGTCCTTTCTTGCATTAATTTCCTTCAAGTGGATTTCGCTAGCTTACTCTTCTCATTCTATAAATAAGCCACAACACTTCTCATTTTGTATAATGATCATTACAATCTCAGATATGTTGAGTTCTTCAAGTGATGTCATTTTTTAGATTAAGAGTTATTTCCTCGACATTGAGGGTGTGGAATGCATCACTATGCAGAGGTTGGTTGCATACCAACTCAAGGAAGTCTTCCTCATCTGCAATGATGTGGAGGAGGGAGTCATTTACAAGATAATTGACAAACACTTCTTGTCCAAGGTGCATGTTGTCACGTCTCAAAATTTAATGTTGCTTGCATTTACTTCATGTGAAACAAAGATATGAATAAATGTGTGTGGTAGAATAAATGTTATGTTATTCTATTCTAGAAAAGATGAAATGTGATTAATATGATTTTATTTCAAAAAGATGCAATATAGGAAATGTTATTTTGGAATGATGAATTATATTGCTTCAATTTATATTTTCTTGGACACTAATCTATTAATGAGTGCCTAAGTTTACATGAGTTGCAGGTAGTTGAAGACCAAAGGTGCGGTTAAGGTAGATGAGGCTAGTTACCTAGCAGGGTTAAGATGGAATGGTCTCTCTCGCACACACAAACACTTAGTAAATATATAGTTGCATTTAGAACTTCATTTAGTTAATTATTTTATATCGTTCTTACTTTATATTTGTTTATTTAATTAATTGGTGGTAGAAATAAAATGCACTTAGAAAATAAAAATAATAATTTTATTTATTTTAATAATTGATTTCATTTGAAGATTAAATGATATTTATTTAATATTTTGTGGATAACTGTGATGCATGGAAAATAAATTGGGTTTTCTTTTAAAAATTAGTTTTATTAGATAAACTTGAAATAAATCTTGGAAAAGAAAGAAAGATCTTCAAAAACAAATCAAAGAGATAGAAAACATGAGAAAAGTAGAAAAATTGAAGAAAAAAAGTTAAATTTAGAAAAAAAAAACAAAAAAACAAAACAAAACAAAGATAGAAAAAGAGAGAAAATAATAAAAGATAATAAAGCTCTTATTCTTTCAACCAGAAGATTCATTTTGAATACTAGATTCATTCTCTCTATCTTTCATTCTGCAAAAACATTAACTGGAGTAGAGTAAGAAATTTGAGAAAAGGAGAAGAAGAACAGTGAAAAGAGAAGGAGAAGAAGAGTGAGCCAAAATGGAAAGCATTTACCAGGTTTTTTAATTCATTTTCCAATGTTTTTATTTCAGAATGTGTGAATAAATGATTGTTTTGTGCGAAAGATTGAATTCCTTTGTTGATGCCCAATTGATTGTTCAAATTGAAATCATGGGTTTGGTGTTTTAAATGTTTTTATTTTCTGTACGAAAATAGTTGAATCATGCCTGTACAAGACTGTAATTCTCTTATTCTTATATATATATATATATATATATATTTATGTTACTACTGCAAAATTTTGTATGAAATTTTTTATATACTGAACGAAAATTGTAAAATTACTTTTTTTTAACTAATTTACTATTCCTAAATATAATAATATTATATATTTACATATATACTGTATTGTATATATAAATATATAATACTATTATTATTTATTTTTGGATGGATTAAATAATACCATATCTTTGAAATCGAAACCATTCAAGCAATAGTTGAATCACTATTTATATTATCTATTGAATGGAAGTTGTGTGATCGATTTTTAGAGTGTGCAATAAATAACGAATGTAAATTAAAACAAATCAAACAAACCGATAAGACATTATATCAAAAAAAAAATCAAGTACAAAGGAATGCAAACTCGATATTCTGTCATTGATGCCGTCCTATCGTCCTCTATCTCCAGTGTTTTTGTCGATTCTAGCTTACTCTCAGATTGTGTGCTAGGCTCAACAAACGGTCTTTCTAGAGAACGAGATTGAAGATGAAT
>VDFB02271358.1:506049880-506060683 GCA_007258455.2 Sequoia sempervirens
TGAGTGGTTACCTGTTGAATCTTTGGAGGTGTGAAAAATGGAGGTGTAGAAGCAATTGTCCCAACAGTCCTCTAAGAAGTGTTATGCAAATCTTCATGCTCCTTTTGCAACCTCTCCTGTTCAATTCTCTCATTTCCAGCTCTAATTTCTTCTATCTTTCTCATTTCCTCCTCTTTCTTAGCAGCCTCTTCTTCGTCTCTTAGCCTTTGCTGCTCTAACTCTTTAGCTCTATTCTCTTCTTTTGCAACCTTCTCTTGTGCATCTTTCCTTTCTAATTCACAGGCCTCATCTTCTTTCTTCTTTAGTGCCTCAGCTTTTTCCACCTCCCAAGCTAACTCCTTAGTCTTCTTTCTTTGTTCTTCTTCTTCTTGGGCAGCTCGTTCATTAGCCAGCTTTTGAGAACCTTCCATTAATTCTTGTTGTTCCTTTTCTGATAACACATCATTCAGTTCTACTTCAACACTATACAGGCTGCCAACTTCAAAATCAGCTCCTTCCTCTCCCAGTACTTCTTCAACTTTCTTCAAATACTCCTCCCACTCAGGTGCTTCTTCCTCTTGGGATGGAGTTCTTTTCGAATCCGAGGAGATGTCTTGAATGTTTGTTTACCTCAGCCTGTCCTTCTTCTCTAATGATTGGTGCTTTTGAAGTTGATGGCATGGTAGGAGTACTTTCCTTAGCTTGTGGGGGAGCAACAACTTGTCTCTCCACAAAAATCTCCTCACCAGGGTGAGCAACAGACAAAGGTACATCAGCAAAACCCGAAGTTACACCTACAACAATCGCCTCATAGGTAACATTTGCTCTACGTAAAGCATCATCAAGTTTCTACAGTGAAATCTTCTCTTCAATTTGTGGAGGATTTTTAGTGGCTACCTCTACTGTTGCAACATCTTTCTTTAGTATTTTATACTATATGGTCTCTGTAGATGAAGTGGTTTCACTACTAGGACCTCTTTTCTTTGTCACTCTACCCCTTGGTTGTTTCAACCAGAGCTCTATCCATTTCAAACTCCTATTTATCACTACTTGTGATACTTTTCCAATCTTGGTCTCTTATTTCTTTGCCCAATTAATGGGTGGCAAGGCCTATGTAGCTACTTGATCAATATCATACCTGGGATCAAGAGTGATCCCATCATCTGTAGTATCATCAAGTATATCAGTTTTAACGTCAAAATCCCTTATCTTGGGGATTTTCAACCTCTCATAACCTCTTTTCCTTACCTCAAACTGATCCTGGAGGTTTGCCCAAAAATCCTCAAGAAGAGGAACATGATGAGTAAAGTGAGTAGGATAAAGCACATGCATCTTATTCTTAGGATCAAAATTCTTCCTAGAAGTATGTTGTTGGAAATTCAAAGATTGAAATTCCTTGGTTGTTGTTTTGGCCATGACAGATGAAGAAAAAGAATAAAATCCCAATTGTAAGGGAAAAGCATGTGCAACAGTCTTGTGTTGGGAAGAGAAAGTTGCATTCACCTCTACAGCTTGCTTGGAAAATTCCATCAAAACCCACCTATTTCCACAACATCTTGGCAACTTAAACAGATGACTATCAAAACCAAATAATCTAAAATATGTTGACCTGGGGTATTGAATGTACCAGTATCCCCATTCCTGAATGAATCCCATGGCTTCCTAGGACAATCTGAAACCTATGTCCCCTGTGAGCCAATTTATAACCACATATAAGAAAGCATCATTTACCCTTTTGAAATGCTTCTCTAATTCCTTGAGCTCCAGCTAGTCATAGTGTTCCCAGACCTTCTTTTGATCTAGGCCTTCTTCCATTGACCCTACAATGTTTAATCTAGGAAATCTTCTAATCCTCTCTGCACAATATATAACATAAGAAGACATAAAATGTCTTGGTTTGTGTCATCTTAAGGAGCTAAACATGAATATTGTCCGAAATGATATGCCTGCAGTCCAAGTGTTGTTTTCCATCAAGTATCAACTGGATGAATGGGAACATCCATAGCTTGAAGATACAAGAACTTTCTTTTCCAAATGCCTTAGCTAATAATGTAATAATGTCTCCAATGTTCTCATAAAAATCTGACCTCTTTGGGTTATCAAGTACTTTCTTTTTTTACTTATTTTCCTTCTTCAGCCATTGTTTGTTGATGACCTGTTTATTTCCCTCCACATCTCTATTCCATAACTCAAGTGCCTTAACCTCAGTCATCATATTTATGCTAGGGTAAGGAGGGAGGTCAAAGACAAGTCTAATCATGGTTGGAGTTAAGTCTATAATGGCATTGCCTTGGGTATCAATACATTTCTTGTGGGTAGGGTTGTATACCTGTGCAGCCGTTAGGATGAATTCAGGGCATTGTACAACAATGGGGAAGCAAGCTACATGGGCCAGTCCTGATTCTGTAATTCTCTTCGTTCTCAAAGTAGCATCCTCTAAAAATGAATCTTTAATGAATTGATCCAAGTCCATATGCCCCACCAATGTGTCAGTTAATTTAAAGACCTCATAGTCAAATTTAGATGGGGTTGGATTCCCTTGATACTAGTATTTCATTGTGTAGGGGAGTTGCTCTGGCTTCACTCTCTTGGCTCTGGCCTTCCTGGATGATCCCTCAAATGTCCCCTCAACAGGCAATCCCTCAGCAAGTATCTCTTCCTCAAAGTCATACATTGATTAAATATCTTGCACTACTGACCATCATTAGATATAGAAAGGGGACATGTAAATAACATCATAACATAGGTTTTCATAATAAACCAGCATCAAGTTAGAAAGAATTCAGTTCAATCAGTTAATTTGATCATTCTTGGGCTTTGGGTTCAAAATGTCATAAAAAGCTTAGCCCCAATTTTATGTATAAACAAAGTTTTGACGAGAGCCAGGACCGGGTCATGGCCAGGCACTAGACCCATGTTCAAGAAGTTCAGTATCGTTCCTCAGTCTGACCCCGCAGTATTCAAGAATCGAGACCGGGTTCGGGACATGGATCGACACCAAACATATGATAGAAAATAAGTTTAAGTATCGACCCACAGTCCACTCCTGCAATGTAGTCGAGAGTCAGGACCGGGTCATCGTTCAGAACCAGACCCATGTCGAAGAGATTTAGTGCCATCTCAAAGCTCGATCCTGCAGTGTTCAAGAATCAGGACTGGATCATGGGTCGTTATTAGACACTTGAATAATTCATAGTAAGCAAGTCAGCTATCAATGCATGCTCTGACCTCGCAATGTAACTAGGAGTCAAGACCGGATTGTGATGTGACACTAGACATATCAAGAATGAAAAGGTATAAGTCAATTCCCAAGTTTCGAGCTTGGTAAGATATCAGGTGTCAAGACTGGGTCATTTTCATGTCATGTCCCATAATGTATAGTGGGAATGCGGCAAGCTCAAGTTTTGATCCCAATTATACTGCGGGAATCGAGATCAGGGTATTGTTAGGTCCATGTACCAATTGGCGAGGTAAAGGCAATGGTAAATCTGGGGGGTCAGGCACGAGGCTTTGGTGAACACTTAAATGAATTTAAACCAAACTCATGGTACCGATCCATGCCTCGATCCCGATAGTGATGCGGGGATCGGGTAAGTGAAAGAACCAATATCATAGAGTATATGAACCTAAGTGTCAGCATGATTCCCAACCCCAACAATGATGCGGTATCGGGACACATGAAGGTGATGGATAATGAAGGCAACATCAAATATGACAGTTTCCATGTATATTCCTTCGGGACAGGGTTGTGTTGTGGATCAAAACTTTGTTTTCAAATGGTCAGGAATTCAAAATTCACAATCTAAAGCAATTTGACTGTATGTAGAGCAAAAACCCTTGGAGACTAGGGCACAACGAGATGGACAATCCCATGACCAATAGACACGACGACAACACAAAAATGCAAAAAGAACGGATGACAAACCCAAAAAAATGCATTTGAATGCGAAGGAAAAATGCACCAAACAGCATGGATGAAAAGACAAAGAAACAAACGAAACCGGGCAAGGAAAATAAACAAAACAAGAAAAAGAAAAAAATTGAAAGGCAGGAAAGAATAAGAAACCATAACGGAAACGAAAATAAAAACACCTACCTTTGAACGCACCCAAGAATTTTGGTAGCATGTTGACAGATTTATGGTGAATTCCTAAAAACCCTAGCTCCTTCGTCACTCTTGTTCTTATCTCCAAAATTCTCAATCGCAAAATGGACAAAAATTGAGGTGTGGTAGGACTTATACATGTTTGCTTTCGTGCAAGAAGTTATGACATTAATGGTAGGTTAGTCAAGTCTTTCGAGGTTTGTGTAGATTCATAAATACGAACCTGAGAAAAAAGAGAGTAAATCCCGGTGAGGACATATGGACCAAAACCCGAACCCTCATTAGGTGCAAAGGTTAGTTAAAGGCCATGGCAGCTAACAAATAAATGAAACAACATAGAGGCAGGGATTGGGACCGAGAAGGAGTGAGAACTTTCAAAAGTTCAAAGTCGATCCGCAGTAGTCCGATCTCAAAAAGAAAAAATGAAAAAATTGGGGGAATGAGGGCAAGGCAAAGAACCAAAACCTTGAGTTCAAAGTTCAAGTCATGTTCAGATCAATCTATAAAGAACAAAGGAACACAAAAGAGGCTGGGACCTCGAGATTGAGTCAAAAATAGGACAAAACACCCAGAAAATTTTACGGACGAAACCAGCCCCGGAACAGAACAAAAAGCGTACAAGGTGAGAAGAGGCTGGGGCCGGGGACATGGTGAAACTAACACCCTTAAAAGGTAACAAAGTGTTAGTACCAATCATTGACTGAACACGAAAAGTGTGGAAAACGAACAAGGCAAAAGATGGGGGCTGAGGCGGGGCACTGCATAGAAACAAACTGAAAAGGAAAAGTGCATGTTCCCGACACAGCACGAGCCCATAAAAACAAAAGAACAAAGGACTTAGGAGGAAAAAGAACAACTCCTACGTCCCAAGCAAGAACACCAAGGATAAACAAACACAAGGGGGACCCATTTTGACCAAAAGAAAAAAAATGGGGTGGTTATGCAAGGCATGACACCTCCCAGACTGCATTGCTTGGAAATTTGGAGAGATTCAGGATGTACCAGCTGATGATTACATAGTAGTGTTTGGTAGATCACAAAGAGAGGTTCTGTGGAGAGCCCAAATTGATCCCATGGTGGCGATCAATGATTTTAGATAGCTAGTCCACCGGATGTGGAAACATATAATCGAGGAGCCTACAAATGCGAGCCTGAGATCAACCTATGATGCATGGTTCAGGCCACCCACTCACTTGACAGATCTAGCGAGGGGATACCTCAGAGGCATAGGGAGAGGTAGAGGCAGAGGCCAAGGTAGAGGTCAGAATGGTAGCAAGGATTGTGGCTGAGGTAGAGGCCAACAAGATTAGGATAAAGGACAGGTGCCAGGTGATGGGCACCATCAGCAGCTAGATCAGGTACAGGTGTTAGGGCACTAGGATGGACATGATGGACAAGTTCCAGGGAACCACCACCTCCTCCACCTCCATAGAAGCTAGATGCATAGGCACAGGCATAGATACAAGCCCTCACAACTTAGAGAGATCAGCTGCATCAGCAGCTGCAGGATATGATAGCACAATGAGATCATGAGGTTCAATTGTGGCAACAACTAGAATTATAGTTGGCTCAAGAGATTGGGCAGAGGCAGTAGCTTGAGGCAATGATAGCTGCATCACAGGGGCAGACAATATTGGCAAGATTGTATAGAGAGGCAATTATCGAGGCAACCTACTACCGCATGCACTACCATAGGGATGTTCCCCAGGCGATGAGACAGCCTAATTTTTCACAACGGAGCAGAGCACCACCTAGAGCAAAGGATCAGCCATCAGTTAGGGGTGAGTTGAGCAACAACCAGGGCTAGCTTGCTTATGTAGACACTTTTTGATTGTTTGCTCGATTCATTTATATAGGTATACTTTCATGGGATCCTTTTTGATAGCCTCGTGGATATTGTATCTTTGATTCATATACAAACACTTATTCAGATATTGTATCATGACAGTCACCATTTATATATATATATATATATGAGATGATTTAGATTCGATATGTGATGTGCCTTTATTTTATGCTTTATGAATGTATGGATGCAATGTAATGGATGTACTTCTTTTATTTATGTGTTATGTGATATGCGATGATGATTTATGATGTGATGTAATGCAATGTAATGGATATGTTATATTCTTTTTCAATATCTTTTTATGACATGTTATGGGATGGATGCTATGATATGATATGCTTATGCAAATGATATGGATGCATTCCTTTCTTTGTATCGTTTCTATGCAATTTATGATATGATGATGTATGCATATGGATAATGCAGATGTTCATGATATGTTGATGATTTGTGGATGCAGGATGGATGCATGATGATGTTTTTGTTGATTGTCATGATATCAGGTTAGTGTGGAAAGAAGATAGAAGAAATAAGAATGAAGGATTTGACCATTGATTTTGAGATAGATTCAAAAGGTCTAACAAGTCTATGATCCACCGAGACTTTATTAGAGATGGTGATGAGAGATGATGATGATTTTCTCATATCTTGGGATTGATATTTTTTGTCATTCCTTATTTTTGATATAACACATAGACACAATGCATTAATGTATTGAAAACTAGGATGACGTTGTATCTAGTGTAATGTAATTTGACTCTGCAAATAGATAGGATAGTTCTTGTTCATACCTTAACATACGGAAACCTCGTTGGAATGTAGTTTAGTAGTTCAAAATATATTGGACCAAAGCATGTGCAATAGCAACAATCTACTCCAAACAACCTCCCCGCACATAACTAAGCAAGTATGTGCCAACATTATTTTATAAGAATACCCACAAGCACAACAAACGAAAGATAATGGTCGATGCCCCATTCCTTTCTCTCTAAACCATTTTGATAGACATCATTGAGAGGTCCTCAAAATGGGTCAATAAGATAAATCATAAGAAAAGATCAAAGACAAACATTCATTGTTATCTATATGTCTTGCCAATTTAATATAGCTAAAGTGATTTATGATACTGATGTTCATCGTAGGTAGGATTCATCCTAGGGCATGTTGATCAAATTTTTTGATTAGGATGAGGTGTGTGATAAGTCGTTAATACAAACTTTACTTACGCATTTACCTATGATCTAGACTTCAGATTTTGACACTTAGGTTCTCACTTTACGACTTGCTATACTTGCTTTCTAATTGTTTTGCCAAAGTTTGAAGGTGATCATGGATTTATTATGGATGATGGTTTATTGGTCTTTTTGGAATATTTCAATGTTTTTGGTATTTTAAAAATGTTTTGAGGTTGTTTTTTGTATGTGAATGTTTATGTTTTTGATTATTTAAGGCTATTTAGGGTTTTTCCCTAAGATATTTGATGTTGTTTACCTCTTTTGAATGTTTTCTAATGTTTTGGGTTTTTTTCGATATTTGAATGTTTAGGGGTTTTTTTATTTTTCAATGTTTAGGGGTTTTTCGATATTTGAATGTTTTAAGGTTTTTCAATTTTCCGACCAAGAACCTAACCTAAAATACTGTCCTATGGGCCTCAGGGGTTTATCAGAGATGATCCTTTCCTATGTTATACACGCAGAGATCGTGTGGTTTGACTAACTTGACTTATTAGTGATGAGAAATGAACAGTTGATAGATTGTTAGTTTATTATGATGGAGTCTTAAAAGACTGACCTAGGGTGTCTCGGGGGCACATCAATGATGGCCTTGCCTACGTTCAAGCTCAAAGACTTGTAGTTCGACAAGGTATTGTTTTTAGATATTCAATGTTTTGACCTTTTTAGGGATTTTGATGTGTTTTAGATGTTTTGGATTTTTTAATTTTTAATTTTTGAATATTTTTGGATTTTTCGTCGAGATTTTATGAATGTTTTTGGATTTTCGTCTATACAAGATTTTGCAACAATTTTTGGATTTTCGATGAGATTTCCAATAACCTTAAGATATACAAGAACTCGATCTGATGCATAACAAATTGCCCCCAGTGTGACGCAATAGACTACCTTGATATAGGAAAGATGAACTAACCTTCAGAATATGCCAAGTAGTACTAAAGGGGATACAATACTTCTCAATATCAAGCAATGATATGGATGCAAATGGGTGATGGAATAAATAGGATGGATGATGTGATAGGTGGATGTGATGCAAAGAATGATAGGATAAAGAGCCATAGATAGATGGAGGTGCCTTATTTATGTGAGGTGCCTGTTTGCTAGGATTTCACCAAGGTACTTTCCCAAAGTGCCACCAAAGTGGTTTTCACTAGAGGACAATTTTTTTTCTTTAATTTTTTTAATCCTTTTTCTCATTTTTTTGGATTTTAATCATTTTTTTGTATTTTTGGATTTATACCCTTCAAGACTAGGCATAAATTTGTTTAAGATGCAGACTATCAGTTGGTTCCTGTAAGGGTTCACCTTTAGGTGTTGACAGTTGATGTGCTTTCGATCCATAGCTTTCTATGACGACAAATGGGCCTAACTAGTTAGGCTCAAACTTTCCTTTGCTATCCTAATCTAGAAGATTTTTTTATTCTACTTTAGGATAAGATCCCCTACCTAGAAAGACCGACACTTGATCTTCTTGTTATAACTTTGTTTCAATCAGTTTTGGTATACTTTCAAATGATTAAGGGCGTCAAGGCGACACTCATCCGAGAATTCTAGCTCATTTAGTTGAGATACTCTATATTCTTCATCAGTGATCATATTATGTAGTGAGAATCATAGTGATGGAAGCTCGACCTCAATAGGCAAGATGGCTTCTAATCCGTAGACCAAGGAAAATGGGGTTACTGGTGTCTGAATCTTTTTGGTTTGAAATAGGCCCGGAAGGCGAAGTTGCTACTAGATACAGATCATGACCAACATTTGAGCTAGTACTGCTTTTAGGATTTTTAGAATGGAGTCATTTTTGTAGCTGTAAGCTTGATCGTTTCCTCGGGGAGTATCTGAAATTAGAGAATCGATGTTGGATGTTGAATTTTTGACATTGTTTTTACATCTTGATTCTTGAAGGTGCTCCATTTAATACGAGATAAGAGCACATGGAGACACCATAACAACAAATAAGGAAGACTAAAGATAAACTTGGAAATTTTCTTCCCTGTTATGTAGGTCATCGGAATGGCTTCAACCCACTTGGTAAAGTACTTAGTGGTTGTTATGATAAACTTGTGGTTGTGAGATAAGGTGGGAATAATTTTTCCTATGAGGTCAAGTTCCCTCTACAAGAAAGGCCAAGGTGTGACCATTGGTTGCAGCTCCTGAGATGGAGCATGAATAAGATCTCCATGTTGTTGACACTGGACACACTTTTGCACATATTGATGGGCTTCTCTTTCCATGGTTGGCCAGTAGTACCTCGTCCTCAACAGTTTCTTAGCTAAAGTCATACCACTAGAATGGGAACCGCATATGCCCTCGTGTACTTTTGTTAAAGCCATAGAGGCTTCCTATTGGTTAAGACATCATAGTAATGTCCCCTTGATGCTTCTACGGTAAATGGTATCACCTGGGATCACAAATCAAGATGCCTTCTTAACAAAGGTCTTCTTAAGGTTGGGAGTGATATTGGATGGGAGGGTTCCTCTACTAAGGTAGGTGAATATATCATGATACCATGGGGATCTAGGACCAACGATGACACACGCAAATTTAGATTCAGGTATTTCGAAAGTTAGCACGAGAAGTTGTTCTACCAAGAATTCACATTGAAGGATGTTATGTGGCATGTGTAATAATGATCCAATTATTACCATAGCATCTACTACTCAGTTGTTCATGCGAGGAATTTGTTCAAAAGTTATATCAATGAAAAGGTCTTTGAGACTCTCTACCATCTTTTTGTAAGGAGTGAGCTTGTCATCCTTAGTTTGGTAGTCATCATTGACTTGGTTGATAACCAGATGTGATTCTCCATAGACTTTCAACTCTTGTATCTGTCATTGAACTATTGTCCTTAGACCTATGATTAGGGCTTCATACTCAACAATGTTGTTAGTACATGGAAATGATAGCCTATATGACTTTGGAATACAATCACCTTGAGGGGTGATAAAAATAATACCCATCCATGATCCATGTTCGGTGAATGATCCATCAAAATACATTTTCCATTGATCTGTTAGATTGACAAGGAACACTGACTCATCAAGAAATTCAAATATTAGTGGATTCTCTACATAGATAGGTGCATCTACTAGTTGGTCTGCGATCACTTGTCCTTTGATTTTCTTGCGCTCCATGTAGTCTATGTCAAATTCAGTCAAGATCATCACCCATTTGGCCATTCTCCCAATGATAGTTGCTTTGGATAACAGGTATTTTAGTGGGTTGATCTTTGCAATAAGCTTCATTTGATGCGATAGCATGTAATGTCTAAACTTTTGTGAAGAAAAAACCACTACTAAGCATGCTTTCTCAATGGATGAATAGTTCATTTCATATCCCACCAAGGTCCTACTGATATAATAGATAGCCCTTTCTTTTCCATTTTCATCATGTTGTGCTAGAAGAGCACCCAATGCTGCTGATGTGGCTGAGATATATAGGATCAATGGTTTGTTTGGTATTGGCGGCATGAGCACTAGAGGTGTTAATAGTGTGAGATGGGGTCAAAAATCAAATAGCATAGACAAAGAGATAGCCAACACTTCTGAACTATTGACCTCATCCAAACAAGAGAAAAACAATGAAAGCATAAGGAAAATAAAACATCAAATCAAAATACTCCCCATGATTGAACTTGA
>VDFB02271358.1:506060783-506558552 GCA_007258455.2 Sequoia sempervirens
AAAATTCAAAAAGAAAGATCTAATGGTGAAAACCAGAATCTGGCAGTGTTAGATCAAACAAAAGATAAAATAAAGAGCGTATCAGATGGTGAAAACCTTTTTAAGGCACTTGATGATGGGATACTTGACAATATCCCAGAGCATTATCATGAGCGATCACCTATCTTGATTGAGCCTACAAAAGCAGTTAATCTTGAAACTACAGAAAAACCAAGGATCCTACAGTTAGTTGCCTCAATGAGAGATAAAGAAGTACCTGAGTTCATGGAATTTCTCGGAACAAATCAAGTCAACTTTGCCTGGTCTTATGCAGACATTCCAGGACTTGATCTTGATCTTATAATGCATCACTTGTCCATCAAACCAGGAGTTAAACCTGTGAAACAAAAACTCAAAAAGATGCATCCTCATGTGGCACTACTAGTTAAAGAAGAGCTCAGAAAACTCCTTGATGTGGGATTTATAAGATCGATCGACTATGCAGAATGGATCTCCAACATTGTTCTTGTGTCCAAGCCCAACAAAAGTGTCAGAGTGTGCACAGATTTCAGAGATCTTAATAAGGCATGTCCTAAGGATGACTTCCCGCTTCCAAGCATCGATACTATAGTTGATCTAACAGCTGACCATGCCATGTATTCACTAATGGATGGTTTTTCTGGTTACAACCAAATCAAGATTGCACCTTAAGACCAAGATAAAACAACGTTTACATGTCCATGGGGAACTTACTATTGGAATGTCATGCCTTTCAATCTAAAGAACATCGGGGCTACTTACCAAAGAGCTATGACTACAATTTTTCATGACATGATGAACACATTCATGGAAGATTATGTAGATGACATATTGGAAAATTCATACACAAGAGAAGGACATCTCAAAGTGTTATCCAAAATCTTTGCAAGGTTGGAAAAGTTCAAAGTTCGCCTCAACCCCAAAAAATGTGTTTTCGGGGTCACATCTGGGAAGCTCTTAAGATACATAGTGTCAGCAAAAATAATTGAAGTAGATCCTGCCAAGGTGCAAGTAATCATGGAGATGCCTCCACCAAGGAATATCAGTCAGTTGAGGTCATTACAGGGATGACTTCAATCTATACGAAGGTTCATTGCACAGCCGGCAGATAAAAGCCTACCTTTCACACATGTATTGCATAAAAATGTTCCTTTCAACAAATCAAGCAATACTTAATAAACCCACCAGTTCTAGTACCGCCAAATTCGGACAAACCTCTAATTTTATATATTGCCGCAATAGAGACATCTTTGGGGGCATTATTAGCACAAGAGGACTCTACAGGAAAGGAACGTGCAATTTACTACATTAGTCGAACGCTAACAGGTCATGAACTCAACTACACTTTCATCGAGAAGGCTTGTCTCGTAGTAGTCTTTGCATCACAGAAGTTTCAACACTACATGTTAACTCATACAATCAATCTTGTTGCAAAGATTGATCCACTCAAGCATCTGCTAAGCAAGGCTACATTGACAGGAAGGCTAGCAAAATGGGTCATGATCCTAAGCGAGTTTGACATTCATTATGTTGATAGCAAAGCAATCAAAGGACAAGTTATCGTTGATCAACTAGCTGAAGCACCACTACAAGCAGAGCATCCCATGCACATTGAATTTTTAGACGCTGATGTCTTCACTACAGAATCAAAGCAACCTCGGTCTTTATACTTTGATGGTTCTTTCACTCAACACGGATCGGGGGCAGGCATACTCTTTGTTACCCCTCAAGGAAATACCATTCCTCGGTCATATAGGCTAATGTTTCCATGCACTAATAACATAGCCGAATATGAAGCTTTAATCACTGGACTCAAGATAGCATTGGAATGGAGGATCACAGAACTACAAGTTTATGGTGACTCATAGTTAGTCATTAATCAGATCAATGATGATTATCAGACCAAAGATGACAAATTGTTACCATATAAGAAAATGGTTGATGATTTCAAGAGGTACTTCGTGGATATAAAGTTCATACAAATTCCAAGACTTGATAACAAAGTTGTTGACGCCATGGCCATGATCGCATCATTGTTGCAACTCCCAGAAAATCAAGCTCGCTATGAATTTATGGTGGAACAATCATTTGCACCTGCCTATGACACACTTGAAAGCCAAATTATTTTCCACTTAGTAGGATCCAATTCACCTTGGTATGGCAAGATTTATGCCTACCTAAAAGACGACATCTTACCACCTGACTTATCCCATAACCAAAAGCACAATTTTATTCGCTAATCCTCTCGCTATACTCTTATCGCTGACACCCTTTATCGCCACGGTCTTGATGGTACTTTACTTCGATGTCGTGAATGTGATGAATTTGACAAGGCTTTACAAGAAGTTCATGGTGGAATTTGTGGTACTCATTCAAGTGGACTGACCTTATCCAAGAAATTGATTAGAATGGGTTACTACTAGCCGACTATGGAGAGAGAATCATTCACTTTTGTGAAGAAGTGTTCTAAATGCCAGATTCATGGGAATCTCATCCATGCTCCTGCACAAGAACTTCAACCGTTCACGCCAACTTGGCCATTCTCTCAATGGGGGTTAGATCTTGTTGGCAAGATTCATCCTTCATCATCAAACGGACACAAATTTATCATCACAGCGACAAAGTACTTTACCAAGTGGATTGAGGCAGTACCTCTCACTAAGGTTACCGGCACACAAATCTCGTCGTTCATACTCAACTATCTCATTTGTCGGTATGACATTCCCAACTCCATTAACACAGATAATGGATGACCATTCAAGAATCGGGATGTTGATGAACTTTGTGAGAGATTCCATATCCAACACAGATATTCAACACCTTATTATCCACAAGGGAATGGCCTAGCAGAGGCCTTGAACAAAACAATACTGAAAATCCTGAAGAATATTGTGAATGATGTAGGGAAAGATTGGCACGTTCAACTCAATCCTGCATTATGGGCTTACAAAACTAGTATCAGAACGCCAATAGGAGCAACACCATATGCTCTTTTCTATGGGGCAGAAGCCATTTTTCCACTAGAGGTTGATATTCCATCACTCAGAGTATCATTGAAGGGTCTCACAACAGATGATGAATACAGAATTTCCCGACTACAAGAATTGGAACTCCTCGATGAGAAGAGACGATGAGCAGCTGATCTTTTGAAAGCATATCATCAAATGATGTCTCACAGCTATAATCACAGAGTCAAGCCACGTACCTTTCAGGTTGGTGATATTTTTTTGAAGGAGAACCCACGAAATTAGTAAGACAGAGAGAAGAAAGGAAAGTTTGAACCAAATTGGCTGGGTCTGTACGTGGTCATAGCAGTATACTGTTCAGGAGCATACAAGCTGTCAACGCCAGAAGGGGACCTGTTTGACGAACCCATCAACAACATGCACCTAAAGAAGCATTATGTTTGAAACAGTTATCATCATCCATAAATATTCTGAAAAAATCATAAAAATCAGAAGAAGAAAAAATGTCCTAAAAAAATCATAAAAACAGCAAAAAAAGTCCTAAAAAAACACAAAAACAGCATAAAAAGTTCTAAAGAAATACAAAAACAGTAGAAAAACTTCCTGAAAAAATCATAAAAATAAAAAAAATGTCCTGAAAAAACAAAAAAAAATCATCATAGGGTGAAAACTTGGCAACAGGCAATCTATTGACAAGAAAAATACAAAAAAATCAAAAAGAAATCAGAAAAATGCAATAAAAACAAATAGTGAAAATCTGGCAAACAAACTATTTGTAGCTCTCCATCTATTAGTTCATGTTCTGCACTTAGCTTCTTAGCCTTCATTTCATGCATCTTTCCATACTCTTAGGGTCATACCAACATCATACTACCATCATTTGCCTCAAGCGATAACGTCTTACCATGGCTTGATCATTGTACATATTCATTTTAGCAAGTTGTGTCAATACTTGGGGGCAAATGATTGATATACTGGGGGCAATCAACTTTCAGGTTTTATCGAAACAGCTAGACAATGACAAAACCCAATCATGCGAACAAACAATCAAATCCTATGAGCAGCTATCCAATCATTGATCCATATCACAACAGTTTTTAGCAAGTACCATATCATGACTCATATCTGGATGATCTAAAATCTGAATAATGTTTGGAATAGCAGTATTATATTTTGAACAATGGTTGTTTGAATTTTCGATATCATCTCTCTAGAGCACACTCGATGATGTACTAAACTAGAGTGGTGAGGAAAGAGGATGATTTTTCTTTGTTTGTTGTCTTGAGGTTAACTATCAATCTGGTGCAAATATGTCGTGAGACATGATTTCTACAATGTATTATTGATGACAGTTCCAAATTTGCATCAGAAAGTGGTTAGTCTTTGTTTTTTATGCAAGAAATGCTCAGGCCATCTTGGTTCAATTATACCTCGATGCTTGTGTTCACTTGCTATATCAAAAATCATGAAAGTTGTACTCAGGTCATCATTGGTGCTAATTTCCCCTCTGATGCATGTACATACTTCCAACATTTTAAAACGCTCTATGATGATTCAAGAAAGCTAACAGAAGGCTCAACAAACGGTTGGCTTCATTTAGTTGCATTTCATTTAGATCATTGTACATATCTGCATACTGGATTTGCATTGGAGTTTTAAAAGGTTGAACAAAAACATCAACGGTTGTCATGTCTCTTTAGACTAGTTGTGGAGGACATTTGGACATTTGTTTCATTATCATCTTTTATCTTCATCATCATTTCCTTACCATTATCATTTCATCCAGGTCATGTACATATCGTATAGTTTATATCATTTATCATTCATTTTCATATCATTTCAATCCTTTATCATTTAGTTATCCATCATTATGCATTATCATTTCATTTATCATACCATATAATTTCATTGCATGCCATTGATCATTCTCATTTTATATCATCTTCCTATCATTCATTTAGATCCTTTATCATTTCATATCATTAATTTATCCCTTAGGTATTTCATATCATTTCCATTTTCATATTATCTATCATCTTCATATCATTAACATCTTACTTATCATTTTCATATCCATGTCATTTTCATTCGACACAGTTGCATCTCATTTACCATCTCCATTTTATCATTTCACTTCATTTTAGCATTTCATTTCAGCATTTCATTTTAGCATTTCATTTCATTTCATCTTAGCATTTCATTTTCATTTCATTTTAGCATTTCATTTCATCCCATCTATCATTTCATTTCATTTATTATTTCATTTCATAATCTATTTTCACTTATCATTTCATTACATCTTCATTATCATTATCATTTTATTACCTTTTCGACATCATTTCATTACATTTCATATCATTATCATTATCATTTCATCATTCATTTCATATTCATTTCATCATCATTTCACTACATATCATTTATTATCATTATCATACATTTCATTATTATTAATCATTTCATTTCATATCATTATTCATATCGTTTATCATTTTACATTCATATCACCTCTTTAATCATTTATCATTTTCATATCATATCGTTTGTCATTTTTCACACAACATTTGACCCATATCACCTATCATTTCATATCATTTCCTCTACATATTACAAATTCATGATGCATTTCATAGACACAATCTCCATTTTCTATCACATCATTATTTTTTGCATTTGAAAAATGCAAAAACAAAAGTTCCATACATACATTACATTTCCACATTATTTGCAAACACATTACAAGCATATCAAATATCCTATTGCATATTTTCATTAATCACATCATAGGTCATCCACCTGCATGACATCATTAGTACACATCATAAATCATCATCATAAGCATATCATAAATCATCTTGCATATCATGTTAGTCATCAAATCATTAACATGCATATCAAAATCCATAACCAATACATATCCATATCATCATTACATCAAAGAAACACATCATCGCACCTCATCGCCGCTGCATATCATCGCTCATCAAAAATAAATACAAATGTCCAATGTTCAATGAAACTGACAAGTCTAGAGAGATACATAAGATATGATCAAAAACAATATACATGCTCCAAAAATGATATACATGTTTGCAATACATCAATAATACTACAACAATCAAAATCACATGTCAAGGCTGGCTGGTCGAGGCCCCTGATAGAGCTGGTCTAGCAGATGGTGGTCTGCCACTGCCCCCTGCATCAGGATCCCGTCGAGGCCCTATGACCCCTCTGCTTTGTGTCGTTGTCCATGATCTGCTCCTAGTCCTGTTGTGGGACCGTGGGTTAGAGGTGAGGAGAAGAGGCTAGGGAGAGTGAGGCCAGTGAGACCGAGGCTAGAATTTTTGGGCAGTGTTCAGATTATGCGGAGGCTGAGGACTGGTATTGGACGGAGGATAGTGATCATGGTCACTTCTACATCACAACAGGCACAAATAGATACTCTACAGGCCCAGGTTCAGACGCTTCAGGATCAGTAGGCACAGTTGCAGAGCTAGTTGGCTCAGGCTCAGAGTGTTGTAGTGCAGTTATAGGCACAACTTGCATAAGCACATGCACAGGCATAGGTACAGGTACCTCCTCCTGCCCTGGACCCACAGGTAGCCCAGTTGATAGCAGAGAGGGACTCCTTCAGACGAAGGGCAGTAGAGGCAGAGGGTGTTGCTCAGAGACTTATGGGCACTTTGGAGAATGCATCGCTGCGAGAGGCTATTGCAAAGGGATTTGAGATTGCCAGGGAGGTTGAGTATTATCGAGTTAGGTATGAGGAGTTGTGTCCTCCTGACCGCAAAGAGCCTACCATCTATGCCATCATCCCCATCGCCATCCTCTAAACCCTCCTCATCTCCACTCTCCTCCTCATCTCCACTATCCTCCTCCTCTCCTCCACCAACTACCTGCTCACTACCTGCTACATCCTCATGTCTCCTACCCCCTGGATGTGCCACCAAAATGGACGCCGGCTCATCTGAACATGTGAGTCGCGGAAATGGGTGTGTGTGAAAATAAACTGAGTACTCATCAGACATGCCCACATCAACAATATTTGGCATGTCATCCCATGCCTCGGGCTGTAAAGCAATATACTCTGTATATGCAACCTGATATGAAATGCAAGGCCCCCATCCAGGCTTATCCTTGCACCGCGCATAGTTTGCAACGCCCTGAGGCATCCCCTATGTGAATCCAAACTATCTCTGCACTTACAATGCCAAAAATATCTCTATAATGAATGGGATCTAACCTATCAAAAACTGGGGTATACATACAAAAGGCAGCTCCAAATGATCTGTATCCCACGCCTCACAATCTGTATATGGCCTCCATATCACTAAATCCATGTCATCTAGGCTCCATCTCCAGTAATCCAACTTGCCCAGCTTGGGCTGGACAAGTGCAATAGAATATGCATACACATATGGCCTGCCTAGTGGCCTCACTCTAGGACACAATGGTCTCGTAACAATAATATGCTCCCATGCCCAGATCTGGAGCAATGTAACACTACAAGACAAACTCGTCGAGTCTCTGTACACCACTTGGTGCAAGTCAAGATATAAATGAGCCAACATGTAGCTCCCCCAAGCATATCTCTATGGCTGAACCATCATCTACTCGATAATCCTCCCCCACCCAACTGATAGTCCCTTTGACCGGTGGTCCGGACAAAGGAAACCTCCAATAAATGCACCCAAAACAGCAGGTAAGGCCGAATATCCCCTAAAATTTTCCCATGGCACCCAGTACCCTGCTATATGCGCATCCCCAAACACTCTCTGCAGTGCGTCTGTCCCACCTAGCTCCTTGTGATCATAGAACACAAGGGCGCCTACCACTAGAATACCCAAGATCCTATATACATCCTCAGGGGTAATAGTCATCTCACCCGTCAGCAAATGGAAGGTGTTATGCTCTGAATGCCATCTCTCTGCTAGCGCGGTCAACAGTCCCCTGTTGACCCAAATAGGAGGCATAGACAACAAAGGTCCCAACCCACATACTACTATCAGTTGGGCATCTGTAGGTGTAAGCTCCGGTATCCGATCCCACCCCACAGGGTGGCGCTCTCTAATCTAGAGGTTTTTGAAAACCTCCTATTTTTGGTCATCACAAAGACAATCAATCAGACTCATATCAACGTCATCTATCAGACTCATATCAGTGACACATATCAGACTCATATTAGTGACCCATATCAAGTGTTCTATCTAAGTGACTCATATCAGGCAATCAATGCAAAATCTATCAAATCAATCTACTCTATCATCATTTACTCTTTGTTTTCTTTTTCAGGAAAGCAAATTTATCACCAATCACATCATTATCCTATTTGTACTTCAGTCACGAATGCAAATATGTTTTCAATCACATCATCTACTATTTGTTTTCTATCACAGAAAGCAAATTTATCAGAGGTCATATCAATCATTATACTCTTTGGAAACAAAGTTATCAACTATCTACTCTTTGTTTCTATTTTGGGAAACAAAGTTATCAATTCATCATTTATCAAATTTTCTATCATTTCTATCCAAATCAACATGATGACAAGACAATTCATCTATCTATTGACCAAAGAAGCAATATACATCATCATTTTTCATCAACAAGGGCATTCTATTTAAATTTCCTGTATGCGCTAATCTACGGCCTCTGTGCTAAAACACTAAATGCGCTAAAGTTTCCCCCTGATGTGCTAAAACCTGGATGCGCTACGTTGTGCCCTGAAAGTGCTAAAATAATTCCTCTATGTGCCATTTCCCTATATGTGCTAAATCACCAACCAAATGCATCATCTCATCTACTCGAAGCGCTAAAACCCTAAAAGTGCTAATTTGTTTCCTATATGCGCTAAAGTACCTAATTCCTATCGGCATCCTATAAGCGCTATTCTGCGTATCGTATGCACTAAACTGGCTTTTTCCCACTAAAGCTAAATCGCACCCTAAATGCGCTACAAAAAATATCAAAAGCGCTACTCTATTTCCTAAAAGCGCTAAAACAGACTGTGAAAATCTAAATCCGCGTGAAATCGTCACAAAAAATGACTAAAATCAAAAAAATTCAAAGCACGGAGGGTTGAATCAACTTACTGGTGGTCCATAAGCAGCTGGTCTTTGGTATCAGCGGGCCCGTCAAATCTATCTCTGTGATATGGAATCTCCATCTCGCCAAGTCACCGTCATAGCACAAAATCACTAAAGTCAAAAGGTGAAAATGACTTGCCCTTTTTCCTCTTTTACTTTTTAAAGGTCAAACAAGGTGGCTTTTGTGGCATGTTATTTTTATTTTTATCTTTTTATCTCACTTTGACCTTATTTTTCAAACTGGGGCATCTTTCTCCATCATTTATTTAGAGCTAAATCACTGAATCAACATCGAGGTCAAAATTTCATCATCAAATCAAATTTTTCAGAAATTATCAAAACTCATATCATCATCAGTGATTTACCTCCTGAGGGGGCATCATCAATATCAAACATAGCAAAATTTCAAAAGCAGGAATATTTTCTTTGAAGCAATGCGTTTCACACATCACTTCAAAGAGGGGCAAAATGTATATGCATAAAATTGGTCATGTCTAATCCTGGCATTTAATTAAATATTTACTATTTAATTAATTTCTCTAAAGTCCTCTACATATGATTAAATTTAATTTATTTAATTATATTGTTCATTCACTTTATTCTTCCACCTTAATTAAATATATTCGCTTTATTTAGTTATTTCACATTCATATGTCTACTTGATTAATTAAATAAATACACTTTATTTATTTTAATTAATTATCACTTTTTGAATTTAATTAAGTCTTCTGATTTAATTAAATTTAAATATTTCTTTTCAAATCTTTCTTCTAATTAAATATTTTATTTAATTAATTTCATCCACATGTCATTTCAATTTAATTAAATATCTTTATTTAATTAAATATCTTTCATATCTTTTCAAATCATAATTAAATATTTTATTTAATTATGAAATCCTCCGTATTCTTCAAATCTTAATTAAATATTTTATTTAATTAAGAAAATCTTCCATGTCACCAATAAATGAATAATTGAATTTAATAATTCATTATTTATCTTCAAAATCTTTCCAAAATCTCATAAAAAGATGATTTTTACAATTCATCTTTATCATCTCATCTTATCTCTTACACGAAAAAGGAAACAAATCATGCTTTATGTTTTCTTCTATTTTTCTCTCCAGTCTCATCCATCTTCGATCATCCGATCTACTAGGAATTTTCACAGTCGTTGATCACATCAACCAATCAGAATCTTTCAAAAACTCTATAAATACCCCTGTGAATCCAAGCATTGGTTACAACACACGCGCATTAGAACTTAATTGCATTCTAACATTCTAGCATTCTAGCATTGTTTTTATCATCTTTAGCTTTTAGAATCTCGTAATCTTTCATTTTAATAATCATAGCACGTTAATCTTAGCATAGCATTGCATGCATTCATCTTCAATCTCGTTCTCTAGGAAGACCGTTTGTTGAGCCTAGCACACAATCTGAGAGTAAGCTGGAATCGACAAAAACACTGGAGATAGAGGACGATAGGACGGCATCAACGACAGAATACCAAGTTTGCATTCCTTTGTACTTGATTTTTTTTTTTTGATATAATGTCTTATCGGTTTGTTTGATTTGTTTTAATTTACATTCGTTATTTATTGCACACTCTAAAAATCGATCACACAACTTCCATTCAATAGATAATATAAATAGTGATTCAACTATTGCTTGAATGGTTTCGATTTCAAAGATATGGTATTATTTAATCCATCCAAAAATAAATAATAATAGTATTATATATTTATATATACAATACAGTATATATGTAAATATATAATATTATTATATTTAGGAATAGTAAATTAGTTAAAAAAAAGTAATTTTACAATTTTCGTTCAGTATATAAAAAATTTCATACAAAATTTTGCAGTAGTAACATAAATATATATATATATATATATATATATATATATATATATATATATATATATATATATATATATATATATATATATAAGAATAAGAGAATTATAGTCTTGTACAGGCATGATTCAACTATTTTCGTACAGAAAATAAAAACATTTAAAACACCAAACCCATGATTTCAATTTGAACAATCAATTGGGCATCAACAAAGGAATTCAATCTTTCGCACAAAACAATCATTTATTCACACATTCTGAAATAAAAACATTGGAAAATGAATTAAAAAACCTGGTAAATGCTTTCCATTTTGGCTCACTCTTCTTCTCCTTCTCTTTTCACTGTTCTTCTTCTCCTTTTCTCAAATTTCTTACTCTACTCCAGTTAATGTTTTTGCAGAATGAAAGATAGAGAGAATGAATCTAGTATTCAAAATGAATCTTCTGGTTGAAAGAATAAGAGCTTTATTATCTTTTATTATTTTCTCTCTTTTTCTATCTTTGTTTTGTTTTGTTTTTTTGTTTTTTTTTTCTAAATTTAACTTTTTTTCTTCAATTTTTCTACTTTTCTCATGTTTTCTATCTCTTTGATTTGTTTTTGAAGATCTTTCTTTCTTTTCCAAGATTTATTTCAAGTTTATCTAATAAAACTAATTTTTAAAAGAAAACCCAATTTATTTTCCATGCATCACAGTTATCCACAAAATATTAAATAAATATCATTTAATCTTCAAATGAAATCAATTATTAAAATAAATAAAATTATTATTTTTATTTTCTAAGTGCATTTTATTTCTACCACCAATTAATTAAATAAACAAATATAAAGTAAGAACGATATAAAATAATTAACTAAATGAAGTTCTAAATGCAACTATATATTTACTAAGTGTTTGTGTGTGCGAGAGAGACCATTCCATCTTAACCCTGCTAGGTAACTAGCCTCATCTACCTTAACCGCACCTTTGGTCTTCAACTACCTGCAACTCATGTAAACTTAGGCACTCATTAATAGATTAGTGTCCAAGAAAATATAAATTGAAGCAATATAATTCATCATTCCAAAATAACATTTCCTATATTGCATCTTTTTGAAATAAAATCATATTAATCACATTTCATCTTTTCTAGAATAGAATAACATAACATTTATTCTACCACACACATTTATTCATATCTTTGTTTCACATGAAGTAAATGCAAGCAACATTAAATTTTGAGACGTGACAACATGCACCTTGGACAAGAAGTGTTTGTCAATTATCTTGTAAATGACTCCCTCCTCCACATCATTGCAGATGAGGAAGACTTCCTTGAGTTGGTATGCAACCAACCTCTGCATAGTGATGCATTCCACACCCTCAATGTCGAGGAAATAACTCTTAATCTAAAAAATGACATCACTTGAAGAACTCAACATATCTGAGATTGTAATGATCATTATACAAAATGAGAAGTGTTGTGGCTTATTTATAGAATGAGAAGAGTAAGCTAGCGAAATCCACTTGAAGGAAATTAATGCAAGAAAGGACACTCAAATTTCCTTAAACTTAATGATCTTGGAAAATTGATGTGATGGTAATTCAGTAGAGTGGGTTTTGGCATCAAGGAAATCTCCTGCTTCTGAAAGACATGTATGGAAATAATCTTAGGTGGCATATTATGAACTGTCGAAAGTGGGAAGTTGCAGATTATTCGTGTAGACACTAAAAATTGTCCTAGGCCACGAATTTAATAAATACCCTTTCATCCTTCATAATTAAATAATTTTAATTATTTAATTATTGCCTAAAGTCATAAATATTTTTTCAATTCATTTTATCTTTCTATTTCCTCTTTTGATTAATTAAATAAATTATTATTTATTTAATTACGTCTCTAATGTCCTCGCCTTCTATAGTTAAATAAATTTATATTTATTTAATCATTTACCATTTTCTACTATAATTAAATAATTATGTCAATTATTTAATGATTCATTTTAGCCTTTTCTACCATAAATTAATTAAATTTCTTTTAATTAATGACTTTCCTTTTTCTCCCACTTTTTGAATTAAAATTGCCATTTAATCAAAAAGATAACTTGCATTTTTTGCCTAAGATTTAAATAATGTTTCCATTATTTAACTCTCCACTTTCTTTTTCGAACTAAATGATTCATTGTAATTATTTAGTTCCTCTCTCAGTCTTATTCTTATCCTGTCTTGTCTCGTTTAATTTCAATCGTTGATGGAAATTAAAATCATCTAATCTTGACAGTTCATTCAAACTTGTCTTTTCTATAAAAGGCGCCTACCTTTGTCATTTTTGGGATCCAATATTATGCTATCTAGAGTTTAGGCTTAAGAGATAACTACTTCAATATTTTTCTAGCATAGACATAGGCTATATTTGTACGCTTGAATCTAAGGGCATTAATCACTTAACAACAAAATGAAGAAGGGTAATGGAGGTGATGCATTGATGGTATGACTATTTGGTAATTTTCCTTAGTTTATGCTTATATGTTTTTCATTGGTAGATTAGGGATTTAAGGTTTATGTTGGCATATTATATGATCTTAACCTTGAATTTTCCTGATTACATTGGTGAACACCAAACATTTGATTTTGAGGCTAAAATGAACACCATGCTGGTGTAAGGAAAACACATTATGCTCTCTCCTTACACTTAGTGTGATCTTGGAGATTCCAAGGCATTGTGTTTGTCTTGATTTTGTTTACCCTTAGAGGGGCCTGCCTAAGAGACACATCCGAAAGGAGAACTCGAAGGCGAATCCAATCGGTTTTTCCCTCGGACCGATATATAAATGGATAAGACTAAATTATCAAGTCCTCATGGTATGTAGGCCTTAGTCGTACAGTGTCATTCAGAATGAGGTACTACCATAAAACATATAAGAGCCCCTAGTAGGAGTGATTAAAGCCTTAAGTGGCTTGTTGGACTCTCGCAAGGTGCCATGTCGCCGAGCAGTGACTAAGAACCAAATTAGTTAGAATCCACCTTTATGATTGAGTTTTGGTGATATTCTTAGAGTAGGGGTGTAGCACCACACCCATAAGACTTCTACACCCAACATTTAGCTCCCTTCAGTGAGACAAAAATCCCTGGCTTGCAGAAGTTGCTTGCTTTTTGAGCTTGTGACTTTCCATGGAGAGGGTGATTTGTGGAATCCTTCCATAGTAGGAGGCCCCTACCCGTTCACTGTCATAGGAAAGAGGTGATACATAACTCGAAAGGGTGTACCTCCCTTGCATCAAAGGAGATTCCTAGAGTGGGTCTAAGAGTGTCAGCATTGGCCATTTCCTTTAGGGATAGACAAGTGTTTTCTATGTGTGATATTGTATTCGATATGTGCTATACCAGTGGAAATTCTAGGTGACTAACCTCAAGAATAACACAAATTGCAAACATACTTTGGAAATTTTTAGACCAGCCCAAGTGTTTTCAGACCGTATTCAGATTGTTTGCCTTGATTGCTATTAGAAATTTCAATCAAACAACACAAAATTTCGTTCAAAACTATCAAAACTCAAGTTTATCCTTTGTTAACCACAACTAATTGTCATTCACCACAACTGCTATTCAGAAAACCAAAATGGAAAATTTAAACTGCAATTGACAGTTTCATCACTAAATCTAATAAATTGAACTGCAACTGAAACTTAAAACAATGCATTTGCAGAAAACTAGTGAACTGCAATTGCCTGTTTACAAAATTTTTAGGGAAAACTTGTTGATTCCATTTTCTGATAAATTCCTGATAGTGACTACCATTCAGACCAGAGACTTTCTCACCTCATTCCTACCATTTCATCACATTCATTTATCTTACCATCACATTTTAGGCAATCTTTAGGGTATCCTCCTTGCATTGCTTAGACAAATTTTAGGCCATTATCAGATTACCTCACTTTTTGTATATGCCCATCATTAGGTTGCATACACCTTTTTGAGAACATTAGAATAGAGAAAATTACCATATCTTGGCATAGGCCCATTGCTACAAAGAAACATTCTCATTTATCTTGTCATTTTCCATACTAGTCCTTGGCATTTTGGTGTAACCTTTAAACTCATAAGTCTAGTTTTGAGGATCACCTTGTCAAACTTTTCACTCATCATTTACTCCTTAAGGTCATTGAAAATCTTATTTGGAAACATTGGACTATCCTAGGTTGTCTAGTAACTTTTTTCTTAGTCTCACAAAAGGTGCCTAGTTATAATCTTAGCAATCCATACTGTAGTCATCTCATTTGCATACAATACTTTTTGTTCATACCATAACACCTTACATTGGCATCATTGCACATTTTAGACTTAACCATACCTTATATTTTAGACATAGTGACATAAATATCTTTAAAATCTTGTCTATTGTCACCTTGTGCCTTAATCTTGGTTGTTATAACCATTGCATACATTTTTAGACTTGGTCATACCTTAGATTGTGGTTATAGTGACATTGTCATATCCTAATCTTGTTATTGTCACTTTCAACCTTAAATCTTGGACATTATCATTATTAGGCATCCTTATACCCAAAAAATCCAAAAACATAGCTTAGGTTGCATACCTTAGGCTTAAGTCATCCCTTTGCATTGTCATACCTTGGACATCTTGTCACATACACCTTCATTCCCCTTGCAAGTACTTTATGGTTGAAACAAGGTCACAAAAGAAAAGAAAATAAATGGAGTTTTTCCATGATGAAGATGATGACCTCTACAATCACACTAGTAACATAAACTTTGGCTCCTCCTCAAACAAAGCACCTAAGTCAAACACTCCATTTGATAATTACAACACCCATGACAATCCTCTCTCGGAGGATCAACTAGAGGTAGCTTCCCAAGACCCCAATGTGGCAAGATTTGTGGAAGAAATAGTAGCTTTATACCTTTAGAGGTATTTAGCCAAACTTTTACATAGTGGAGCAAAAATACCCCTGGATTTGATGTAAATACACTTCAACCAGAATTATCACCAAATAAACAAATTCAAGGACAATACATGTCAACCTCTAATGGTTCCACAATCCCACAATTAAACATTTATATGCCACAAGGGGGTCCAACTCCCTCTTCCACGACAATCCATACATCTTTATTTGGCACACAATCCATGACGCAATTCATATCACAACCTTTTGGTCATACCTCTAATCCATCTAGTGCCATGAACACTACATCATCAAATTCATTTGGAACATCTAGTACTATGAATGTCACATCAAATCCATTTGGGACATCTAGTGCCATGAACACTATGTCATTCAATCCTTTTGGAAAAAATAAGAGGACTAGAATTCATAGTTGTGGGACAAACACCAACACCAACACCAATACTACCCAAGGTCCTAACACAAGTATCCCTCAAACAAATACTCAAGGATCCTTCTAATCCAATACCCAATACACACAAGGTTCAAATACTTCCAATCCTTCCCAAATGAAATTCAACACCTCACACATTCCAAATCACACTACTCACATCCCTCAATTTCAAATTCTAGCCTCAACTTACATTCCATATATTCAAAACCAAATCCCATCCTTCACTCATAACATACCATCTCTATTATGATATTGCTATCAAGATTCAACCGTGTAGTTTTTCGAGTCAAACTCATTGACCCATGTTTCATGAGTAGTGGTTCACAAGAACCCGTCTCTCATGATAATGAATGGTCCACTTAGCACTCATTGCATCTAGGTGATGCTCATAGGGGGGCGTGAAGCAATGGGCCTTTCCACCCATCCCAATACTACTCCAACTCAAGCATGCTTAACCATGGAGTTTTCCCCAAGGTTAAGCCCACTTAGCTTGCAACCCCATTTGCAAAACCTTCAGCAAGTGTTGTGCCTTATGAAGAATTCATTATAGAGCCCCTTTAGCTCATCAATTGATAAGCAGGAGTCATTTCCACAGCATGTCAAATTATGATATTTCTATCATGATTTAACCGTGTAATTTTTTGAGTCAAACTCATTGACCCATGCTTCATGAGTAGCGGTTCACAAGAAAACTCCATGGTTAAGCGCTCTTGAGCTAGAGTAATACTGGGATGGGTGACCTCCTAGGAACGCCTAGTGCTTCACCCCTATGAGCATCACCTAGATGCAATGAGTGCTAAGTGGACCATTCATTATCATGAGAGATTGGTTCTTGTGAACCACTACTCATGAAACATGGGTCAATGAGTTTGAATCGAAAAACTACACGGTTGAATCCTGATAGCAATATCATAATTTGACATGCTGTGGAAATACCTCCTACTTATCAATTGATGAGCTAAAGGGGCTCTATAATGAATGGTTCATAAGGCACAACACTTGTTGAAGGTTTTGAAAATGGGGTTGCAAGCTAAGTGGGCTTAACCTTGGGGAAAAATTTGTGGTTAAGTGCGCTTGAGCTAGAGTAGTACTGGGATGGGTGACCTCCCGGAAGGCCCAGTGCTTCACCCCTATGAGCATCACCTAGATGCAATGAGTGCTAAGTTCACCATTCATTATCATGAGAGATGGGTTCTTGTGAACCACTACTCATGAAACATGGGTCAATGAGTTTGACTCGAAAAACTACACGGTTGAATCCTAATAGTAATATCATAATCTGACATGTTGTGGAAATACCTCCTACTTATCATTTGATGAGCTAAATGGGCTCTATAATGAATGGTTCATAAGGCACAACACTTGTTGAAGGTTTTGCAAATGGGGTTGCAAGCTAAGTGGACTTAACCTTGGGGAAAAATCTGCGGTTAAGCGCGCTTGAGCTAGAGTAGTACTGGGATGGGTGACCTCCCGAGAAGGCCTAGTGCTTCACCCCTATGAGCATCACCTAGATGCAATGAGTTCTAAGTGGACCATTCATTATCATGAGAGATAGGTTCTTTTGAACCACTACTTATGAAACATGAGTCAATGAGTTTGACTCGAAAAAATACACGGTTGAATCCTGATAGCAATATCATAATTTGACATGCTTTGGAAATACCTCCTACTTATCAATACCAACTCTAAACAACACCAATTCATCCCTTCCATACATTATATTGCAAAATACGAACATTGGTCCTTATCAAAATGCAATTGCAAATGTCGTGGACACAACACCTACACCATATGTGTAACCTAGCTAATTCCCAATAATTCTATATGCAAAAACTTAATAATATTTAATTCTCAAATTCAATAGTTTTAAAATTAAATCGAATATAATGAATAAATCAATAATTGCATTCAATTACACTAGATTATGCAGAGAATAAATCATTAATTTCACTTTATTGCACAGTAAATACAAAAGATTTAAAACATTTTTTATTTCTCAAGTAATTAATCATGCATTAATAAATACTTATATTTTTTGAAATGTACAGATAGTCCAACCGATTGCCTAAAGTGGATTTTGGATTCAGTGTCTTCCGTCTGTGAGCAATCTAGAAGGAGCAGGTTCTTATCCAAAACCAAACAAGATGCTTCTCAAGCATCTACACAACATGCTCCAGAGTACAAGTACTCAACATACACAACAGCCTTGGCTAGGATAATCCCGGGTGCACTTTGTACCCCAAGTTGGACACACTCTGTGTGCCCCTTTCTCCAATGCCCACAGCCTGCTAACCCAAAATCTCACTCTCAACAATATTTCCAACAATTTCTTCTATGTTCTCTCGCTTGCCCAATAATCCATTTATTCACAGGTTTTAAACAATCCAAAGGGTGGTTCCAACTGACACCTCCCTTTAAAATATTGATTACATTTCTTCTTAATAATAATCGTGTAAGATAATTACTTGATCTTACTTTATTGTACTTGTTTTTATGAAGATATATATATATATATTACTCTACATTTATTTTATAGGGAAAAAGTCTCGTAACAATTCTCCCCTTGTTAATTAGTTGCTGCCCTCAGTAGAATGAGCATTCTTTGCGTCATAGCACACACATATAACAATATTTTAGTTAAATAAATATGGATATTGATCTTTAATAAAATCAACTTTTTCCCAAGTAGCATATCAATATCACAATGACTCAATTTAACTTTACTTCATCTATAACTCTATTTCTTAATGTCTTAGATCTTTTCTCAATTATTTTTTTGGTTCATTTTTCAATTCACAAGAAGGTTCAATAAAAATATTTTTCCAATCAATAACATGATCCATGTTATACATATTTCTTAGGGAAATTCACATGGAATACATCATGGATTTGTAATTGAGGAGGTAGGGAAAATCTATAAGAAACATTACCTACCTTCTCTAATATTTAAAAAGGCCCAAAAAAATGAGGAGCTATTTTAGAATATTTACCAAGTTTCAAGGAACTCCTTTTAGGTTTGACTCGCAAAAAAACATGTTCACCAACCTCAAAATCTCAGATAGACCTCTTAGAATCAGCCCAACTTTTATACCTATCTTGGGCAGCCTTTATATTTTTTTTGGATGTATTAATAATGGCTTCCATCTCCAACAAGTTTTCATTCTCATACCAAACCTTATGGATAGGATCAAACCATGAAATGGGTGTATTACAACTTCAACCATAAATAGCTTCAAAAGGTGACATCTTAATGGTTGAATGGTATCCTTGATTGTATGCAAACTCTATTAAGTGTAAATAATCTTCCCACAACTTAGGTTTATCCATAGTATACATTCGTAACATATCCTCTAAGATTTTGTTAACTCGTTTTGTTTGGCTATCAGACTCGAGATGATAGGCAATACTAAAATTCAATTGAGTACCTAACTCTGTAAAAAGAGATTTCCAAAAGGAAGAGGTAAACCTAGGATCTCGATATGAAATAATGTTCTTTGGAATACCATGTGTAGACACGTAAATTATACCGATTGATCTCGTACACCTGATCCTGATTTACTAACACCAGTTCATCCTAAATCATCTTCTTTACTAACCATTTAATTGAATAGCCCTTATTTAATTAAATTCATCATAATTCCTCTATTAATTAAATAAATCAACTTTATTTGATTAAATCATTATCTCCTGTTAATTAAATAAATCATTTTGTTTAATTAATCATAATATTTCATCTCCTTTGAATTAAATAAACTAACCTTTATTTGATTTAAGTCTAACATAATCTCCTTTTAATTAAATAAATCAAACTTTATTTAATTAAGTCTAATATTCATTATTCCTCCCATTTAATTTAAATAAATCCAAAAACGTAAATTGTACCAATTGATCTCGTACACCTAATCTTGATTTACTAACACCAGTTCATCCTAAATCAACTTCTTTACTAACCATTTAATTGAATAGCCCTTATTTAATTAAATTCATCATAATTCCTCTATTAATTAAATAAATCAACTTTATTTGATTAAATAATTATCTCTTGTTAATTAAATAAATCATTTTGTTTAATTAATCCTAATATTTCATCTCCTTTAAATTAAATAAACTAACCTTTATTTGATTTAAGTCTAACATCATCTCCTTTTAATTAAATAAATCAAACTTTATTTAATTAAGTCTAATGTTCATTATTCCTCCCATTTGATTTAAATAAATCCAAAAATGTAAATTATACCGATTGATCTTGTACATCTGATCCTGATTTACAAACACCAGTTCATCCTAAATCATCTTCTTTACTAACCATTTAATTGAATAGCCCTTATTTAATTAAATTCGTCATAATTCCTCTGTTAATTAAATAAATCAACTTTATTTGATTAAATCATTATCTCTTGTTAATTAAATAAATCATTTTGTTTAATTAATCCTAATATTTCATCTCCTTTAAATTAAATAAACTAACCTTTATTTGATTTAAGTCTAGCATCATCTCCTTTTAATTAAATAAATCAAACTTTATTTAATTAAGTCTAATGTTCATTATTCCTCCCACTTGATTTAAATAAATCCAAAAAATCTAAGTCAAAGTGTCAAATCAGCTAATCTCCATCTAATTTAATTAAATCCTGATTAACTCTAACTCTAATCCATCAAATCCTCTAGATTTTGCAACTTGCTCAAGTAAATCAATTTAATTGATTTATAAATTCTCCTATTTTCATTCAAAAAGGCATCAAGTTGGAATATTCTTCAAATTTGAATTCTCCCTCCCAAAAGGACTTGTCCATCCAACAAGGCATTAAAGGCCTCTTACATGTCCTTTTTCTTGAGCCAAGTGGCATTAACTCTTCTTTCATCTCCCTCCAACATGTCACTTCTTCAAATTCAAATATCCACCTAATAGCATTTATGTGCACATTCATCAAAATCTGCTCCACCTCTATCCACTCACATGTTGACAAGTGGCATTTTGCTATTGGTTGATGTTTTGACCCACATTCATCCTTTTGGCTCATTCCTCCATCATTCTCTCCTATAAATGGAGAGCTCTTTTACTAATTTTGGATCCACAACTTATGCAAAGTCATTATCTTCATGTTTTGAACAATTTCATCCATTCTCATCCAAGTTTCATAGTTTTCATCAATTTCATAGCTAGGTTATGGAAAATTTTATCAAGGAGCATCATTGATCATCACCAAGCTTGCAAGGAAATTGGGAAAGGGCTATTTTCCACATCAAAATAGCACCAATTCCCCCATGGGATTGAGAGTTTGAGCATTTGAATAAGATTTAGTTTTCTTTCATTTGTGTTCTTTACTTTATTTCTTGTTCTTCGTGTTTCAAATGAATCTTATGGGGAATGATGGTTTTGTTTTGCATAATTGACTAATATTGTGTTTGTTGTTTATGTTTGTGCAGGTCTAGATCCACCATTCACACCATGTAACCTAACAATCTCTTTAGAAAAAATGTGGGCAATATTAGAAGCAGAGGATTTTATTTTGATAGGTATAAAATGGGCCATTTTTGTTAATCTATCTACCACTACAAAGATAGAATCATGACCTTTACGGGTACGAGGCAATCCTGTGATAAATTCCATACTAATTGACTCCCATTTCCAACTTAGGTTAGGTAAAGTTTGTAATATACCAAGGGACTTACATTGTTCTACTTTTACCTTTTGACAAGTTAAACATTGTTGGACGTAGGTACAAATCTCAATCTTCATTTGAGGCCAAAAGTAATTTCTCTTGATTGAGAGAGAGGTTTTCTAGAACCCAGGGTGTCCTGCTATAGGTATATCGTGGGAATCCTTCAATATTTGGGATTTAAGGTTAGGTATATTAGGAATGCATAATATTCCTTTGTGATAAAGGAGACCACTACTACTTATCAAATAATGTTCTAGGAAATCTTTCAAATGAATATTAGGGAATTGATTTTTGAGACCCTCATAAATTGCTTGAAAATAGTCATCATTAGGTAACTTTAATTTTATATCTTTCTCAAATTGGATTCTTTCTAGGGTCAAGGCATTAGCACATAGTCATTTATGACTTAAAGCATCAGCCACTACATTTTCATTCCCAAGAATTTTGGATGGTGAAATCATATTCAATTAAGAGTTCCATCCATCTTCTTTGTCTCATATTAAGGTGAGGTTGAGTAAAGATGTGTTGGAGGCTACGATGATCAATTTTTAATATAAACTTATTCCCTAATAAATAATGACACCAAACCTTTAAAGCATGGATAATGCCTAATAGTTCAAGATCATGGATAGGGTAATTTCTTTCAACAGGTAATAATTTTCTTGATTCATAACATACTACCTGATTATCTTGCATAAGAACACATCCTATACCTGTACCACAAGCATCAGTAATCACAATAAATGGTTTACTAAAATTTGGGATGCAAAGAATAGGTGTAGATGTTAATAAATATTTTAATGTGTTGAAAGCCTTATCACATTCTAGGGTCCAATTATAACTTTGTTCTTTCTTAGTTAGATCAGTCAACAGTGTAGCAATTTTGGAATAGTTTTTAACAAAACGACGATAAAACCTTGATAATCCTAGAAAAAAATTGACTTCATGAGCATCTTTTGGAATAGGCCAATCTTGAATTGCCTTAATTTTTGTAGGGTTGGGTGAAATCCCCTTCTCATAAACTACATGCCCTAGATAGGATACTTCTGATTTGAAGAATTCACACTTGCTAAGTTTGGCATATAACTTATTTTTTTGCAAGGTTTCTAGTACCATCCTAAGATGTTTTTCATGTTCCTCCTCATTCTTTGAGTATATTAAGATATCATCTAAAAAATGATCACAAATACATCTAGAAATGGATGGAAGATATCATGCATCAAGGTCATAAAGGTTGCAGGTGTGTTGGTTAGACCAAAAGGAATCACTACAAATTCATAATGGTCATATCATGTTCAAAATGTTGTTTTGGGAATGTCGGATTCTTTAATGTGGATTTGATGGTATCCCAATTGTAAATCAATTTTGGATAAGCATTTGGCACCTTATAATTGATCTAGAAGATCATCAATTTAGGGTAAGGGGTACTTATTCTTTATGGTTAACTTATTAAGTTGTCAATAATCTATGCATAACCTTATGGTTTCATCTTTCTTTTTGACAAATAATACTAGTGCACCCCAAGGAGAAACAATTGGTATAATTTTTCTTTCCTTAAGTAATTATGTTAATTGAATTTTAAGTTCTATTAATTCAGGGATAGATTGATGATAGGGAGCTCTAGAGACAGGTTCTGCCTCAGGGACCAAATCAATTGCATGTTCTATAGATCTCTTAGAGGGAAGACTATCTAAATCCTTAGGAAAAACATCTTTGAATTATTGTACCACCGGTTTGATATTGATATCTAACTTAAATTTATCACCTTTTTGGAAAAGCATAGCATAAAATATTTGCAATTTTTTCTAGCACTACGCTTGACTTGCATGGTCGAAATGGTTTTAATGTGAAGAGGTATTTTCTCCCCCTGTAAAATGTGGCATGTCCCCATGTTAGATTTTATTATAATTTGCTTGTTTTCACAACCAAGAAGGGAATTATTTTTCTCCAACCAACTCAAACCTAGAATAACAGCATATTTACCAAGATTTAATACATGCAATTGATCATGTGTTGTGAAATTATCTAACTCAAATTCTAATTTTTCAATGTGTATCAGTCTGTTTTACTATTCTACCATCTGCCATTTCCACAACTAGAGGTTTGGTTAACTTAGATGCAACTTTTAGTTTAGAGACAACTTTAGGAGAAATGAAATTATGACTACTACCAGAATCGATAAGAAAAATAATAGGGTGACCATATATAAAGCATTTAATTTCAATTAAAGAGGGTTGACAATGTACCATACTTGTGTCCACCACTGCATAAATCTTCATGTTAGATTGTGAAGGAATATTGGACGGGTTGTTGTACTTGTGTCCATATTTTTATTTTTTTGTTTTTAAGGACATTCTCATCGAAAATGTTTCTCACCACATGTCCAACATCGTCCAAGCTCCAATCTATATTTTTTTGGGATTAACCATATTTGTTGCTCGGCAATGGAAGGTCTTTGGATTGGATCCATTTTTCCTTGATTCATACTGCTTTATTTTTCGTTTCTCCCTTATTTGCTTTGTAACTTGATTATATATTTCAAAAAAATTAGCATATTGTGATGCTTCATCCACTGAAACCGGCTTACCACACCATACATGAGCTTGGTATTCATGTCTTAAACCATTAATGAATCAAACTACTCGATAATGTCCTTCAATAAATGGTACAAATCAATTTAGCCTTTCAAAAAAAAAATTGTATTCATTTACTAATTGTAACCTTTGTTTTAACTCAGAAAATTTATTTATCTTTTCTTGTATAAAATAATTTGAAAGGTATTTTGTTGAAATAGTTTTTTGAAGTGTGAACATCTTGTTTTGTTGGCTCTTAGTTTTGAGGTTCAGATGGTATCTTGCCACTAGTTCAAATCACTATTTTTTAATTGATAAGTGGCGATTCTTGTCCTACCATAGCTACTAGTATTTTTTAGATCAAAATATCTTTCTAGGTTGGTTAGCCATTGTTCTGCTTCTTCCCCAGTGTCAATATTACCACTATATTCTTATAGTTTAATTTTTCAAGAAAATTTATCTAATTCTTTTCAAGTTTGTTTGTTATCATCAGAGGATTTTGATTTCAATGTATGAGAACTACTATTACTAGAAGTTGAGTCTTCCTTTGATGATGTTGGTCGCTTCTTAGTACTTTTGGATTTTCTTTTGTTCTTTTTCCTACTTGAATGTCTAATGTATTTTGAACTTTTCTTGCTCTATGATAACTAGATGTTGTTAGGTCCCTTTTGTTCTAGAGCTTCTTGCCTAAGTTGTTGTACTTGAGTGCCTAACTCAGCGACTTCTTGCATTAATGCTTGATTGGTCCTTTCTAAGTTTTCATAAGCTTTTTGGTTGCTCTTTGACGACATTGTGATAAGTCAACCTATATGAATGAAATAATGATTGTTTCACAAGTTACCCTAATTAAGGAAACAAATTCAAAGGGAAAACCTTATTAAAATAGATCTCAACACTTAGGTGCACTTTTGTCTTCGTTTATTTATTATATATGTATACTTCAGAATAAGGTATGCCTCAGCATTAAGATGGCAACTTCAAATGGATAACCATTATGAAAAAATTGCTTGACAAGCACAGCCGGCCAACAAATTTTACGCTCGTTTGCAATATGAAACTACTTAAAACAACGCGATTTCCTATCAAAATTTTGTATAGAACAGTGTATGTGAACTTCGAGCTTTATGCAATGCACTCAAGCTCTTGATTGAATCTGCACCTCGTGTGGGGAAGAGACGGTTATCTTCTTATTATTCGAACTGCCAGCAATATCACTCCTATTTGCAATGACTAACGGTCAAATTTGGGGTAGACACTATTATTTTCTTATTTGAACCGTTAATAACTTTTTTCTCTTGCAATGCTCAGAGTTGAATAGTTAAGGTAATTTTTTGTTAAACTTCCACCTTTTCATCTATCTTACTAACAGCTTGGGAATTGACAACTACTGGGCGTCGTACCAACAGATAGGGAATAAAATATCATCCAATTTATAATTTTGTGTTCAGGAAAAATCAATATAGGGAGAGGCCTTAGAACTTATATTGGAGATTATTGGCGATAATAAGATATAGAGCGGTTTTTTTTTTTAGGAAAAATTCTGGTAGTGGTCGACGATGATAACTTCAATTCATTTGAAATGCTATTCAATCAGTCTGAGTTCCTAAACGTGCTTCTAAAAAGCGTCATTCTATATTTTCTTAATGCGAAAATTGAGTTGGCTTTAAGATAATGATATGCAATCGTTTTCGTTCACAAAATTGAATATGGTACAGGTAGAGTGAAGGTAAGAATTAAAATCCTTCCATTCTTTTGGTAAACAATGAAATTTCAGGCAATTAAATGGCTTCTCAAACACAATTCTGTCCAAGATTTTAAATCTGTGAAAATCAAATTTGGTGGCAAAACAAATCTGCTCTTTTGGCTGACACTCAAATTGAGGAAATTACAAGAGAATTTAGTCTTAGCCACTGCAAAAATTTACCAAATTGTTAAAATAGAAACAATGCGTCCACCAGAAGCCACAAAAAGTTTAGAAAAAATTGGCAGTGTAAAGTTTCAATTAAAAATGCAGCATAAGGTTTTAAGCACGTGAATTTTAATTTATAATATAGATTTATTGGAATGTGACAATAGTTTTGCTAATTCTAAATTATTTTTTTTGAGATCAATTTACAAATAGGGTGAAAGTTTTCTTTTCTTTTTATGGCCAAGTAAAAGATGCATATCCTTCCTGTTTTAAAATTTTATCTCATTAATTTTAATTATTCCAATCGATGCAAGGAATGATATTATCTATTATAAATTAGTAACTCTAATTTCACATTTCCACCTAAAGGTAAAAAACACTATTCACAATAATATTAAAAAAATATCAATTTAGCTACCAATTAAAATATTATCCCAAAATAATATCAAAATAAAACATTAATACTAGTAGAAAGAAATTTATATTTTTTCTATCAATATTATTAAAACTTAGTGTAAACCTTAAATTAAAGGACTTATTTTATTTTATTTATTTTTCTTGACAGTTTATTTTCAAATGTGAAATGCAATTAGCAAAGATCAAATAATGACTATTATTTTAGTTTACTTTTTCTAATAGTTTATTTTTCTAATGTGCAAATAAATGTGAGCAAGGAATTTATTTTATTATCTAATGTGCATTTAAATGTGCACCAAATAATTTATTTTATTTTCTAATGTGCAAAGAATTTATTTTATTTTCTAATGTGCAAATAAATGTGCAATAAGGAATTTATTTTATTTTCTAATGTGCAAATAAATGTGCACCAAGGATCAAAGGCTCTAATACCAATTGTAACCTGGCTAATTCCCAATAATTCTTTATGCAAAAACTTAATATAATATTTAATTCTCAAATTCAACTGTTTTAAAATTAAATCAATTATAATGAATAAATCAATAATTGCATTCAATTACACTAGATTATGGAGAGAATAAATCATTAATTTCACCTTATTGCACAGTAAATACAAAAGATTTAAAACATTTTTTATTTCTCAGATAATTAATCATGCATTAATAAATACTTATCTTTTTTGAAATGTATAGATAATCCAACCGATTGCCTGGAGTGCATTTTGGATACAGTGTCTTCCATTTGTGAGCAATCTAGAAGGAACAGGTTCTTATCTAGAACCAAACAAGATACTTCTCAAACATCTACACAACAAGCTCTAGAATACAAGTACTCAACATGCACAACAGCCTTGGCCGGAACAATTTTGGGTGCACTCTGTACCCTGAGTTGGACACAATCTGTGTGCCCCCTTCTCTAATGCCCACAACTTGCTAACCCAAAATCCAAAATCTCACTCTCAGCAATCTTTCCATCAATTTCTTCTATGTTCTCCTACTTTCCCAATAATTATCGTTTATTCACAGGTTTTAAACAATCCAAAGGGTGGTTCCAACTGACACCTCCCTTTAAAATAATAATTACATTTCTTCTTAATAATCATCCTGTAATATAATTACTTGATTACTTTATTGAACTTTTTTTTTGAAGATATATATATATATATATATATTTTACTATATATTTATTTTATGGAGAAAAAGTCCCATAACAATATGATGTCATGGCCACTCAAATGCTAGCCTTACAAAAGCAAGTAGAAACCATGACACTGTAAAAAAAGAAGACTTACTCTACCCAAGAGTTATGTCCATACCCGTTTGATAGGACATTATACATGCCTCCTCTTCCTCATTACGTCATGCCGACATTACCCAAATATAGAGGAAAAGGAAATCCCATTGAGCATGTGAGAGAATTCCAAATGGCCCTAATTGACATAGCTTCTGAACAAACATACCTAATGAAACTATTTCCTAGAAGTCTTGCAGGACAAGTCATAGAATGGTTCACCCATCTATCGACCGACATTTGAACATGGGACGAACTAGCTGACAAGTTTATCACCCACTTCAACTTTAACATTGAAAATGACATCACTATTGCCACCTTATGTCATACTAAACAAGAAGCTTGGGTGAATCTTTCATAACATTCTTCTAGAGATGGAGGAGCTTAGCTAGTCGTTGTCCTACTGACATTCCTGAAAAACAAAAGATTGTCATGTTCATGGAGAATCTGATGACAGACTTAAAGTATGCACTGCAAACTGATTATTTCTCAACATTTGCAGACCTTGTAAAAAAAGGAACCATCCTTGAGAAAGATCTCATTGCCAAAGGAGAAATTAAGACATATAACAAAACCCAAAATTCCCAAGGCATGTCAAATGATAAGAACAAATATTGGGCTTGAAACAAAAATGTCACTAACGACAAGGTTGTCGATGCGAAAGCAATCCATGTTGGTCATGCACTTACACTCAAAGGACCTAACACACCAAGCAAACCACCACAAAAAATTAAAAATTCCCTTCAGAACACGCAAGGACAAAGACCTCAAAGATAATTTCTTGCAAGATGCAAGTACACTCCCTTAGGGGAACCTATTGAATCTATCCTCAAACAACTCTTGTTGTCTAAGGTCATTACACTTCCTGAGGTGAAACCACATGATCCAGGGAAATTCAAACCTTCATGGTGGGGGAACAATGCCTTTTGTGACTATCACTGTGCCAAAGGACATTCTACTTCATCATGTCAACAATTGAAAAACATCATCCAGGACCTCATTGAAAACAGTACCATAGAGGTTGATGGACAACAACAAACTTCCAACAATGATCATAAGGTCTTCACATATCCATTACATGACCATGGAAAAGGAAAGGCCTCCAATTCAAATTATAAGACCAATAAGCCTACCAATTACACTAATACCAAATATGATTACACTACCATCAATCACATTTGTGTTGCTGACAATTATGCCAATACTATTACTATCATGAAACCACCTGAATGTGTCGTCAATACTTGTCGAACCAAGGTGACTATCCAAGGTGCTCCCCAAAATCACCAACAACCAAAGTATCAATACAATCTACTTGACCATTTGGGGAAGACACCCGCACAAATCTCTATCCTTGAGTTGTTGTGCATATCACCCAAACACCAAGCCATTCTTGACAAAGCCTTGCAGGACACTACCATACCCACCAACCTTGATGTCAATTGCTTCCAAGAAATGGTAGGCTACTTGGATAATACACACTATGTTACCTTCTTTGACCAAGATTATTCAACCCAGAAGCCTAGCCACAATGATCCCTTACACCTTGAAGTCTTGGTCCATAAACACAAAGTCAGGTGAGTCTTGATAGACAGTGGATCGGGATTGAATATTTGTACCCTAAAATTGGTTAAGGTATTGGGCTTCTCTGAAGCATGTGTAGACACTACCAAGAGTATTGCCATCAAAGCTTATGATGATGATGAATGCTCTTCCAAGGGTGTTATTACTATGCCAATCAGACTTGGAACTACAACGATGGACACCACATTCCAAGTCTTGGACCTGGACCTTCCATACAGCCTCCTCCTTGGCTAACCATGGATCCACACCATGAAGGTCATACCTTCCACCTACCACCAATGCCTCAAATTACAATAGTTAGTGACCCTGACCCATTTCAATATTGCAATAACCTAAGAGGGATCACTGAACAACAAGTGCCCATCAACCAAGAGGCCTCATCATCTTCCTCATCTCACTAGATTGACCCTTCCACTCTATCCAAAGCATCCACCTCTGAGGCTCTACTTTCTGATCCCAAGATTGAGATCCAAGAAAAGGGGTGTGGTGAATATCACATGAAGACATCTTATTGTATCAACAAACTCACATCTCCTAAGATATATGGAAAACCATCAACAGACAATAGAAAATGTAAGGTCATTATTCATGTCCCTCCCACAACCACTTTTACAAAATGGGGGGAGCTAAGCAAAGAATCCATTAACGAAGAAGATGTGACCTACTGGATTTATAGAGAAGACAATGAAGAAGCTCCTCCACCCACAAAAATATCCACTGAGCAGTATGGCAAAGGTTTCAAGATCATGCAGGACAAAGGCTATGATGGAAACAGTGCACTCAAATTGAACAAAAGTGGGATGATTGAACCTGTGTTAGTCTCTAAACGACCAAAATTCTTGGGGCTAGGGTTTAAACCCATCAAGATTGGCGCTCCTAGTACCAAGTTACTTTCAACTGAGGAAGTAAGTGCTTTTGAGAATATTGAGACATCTGTGACACCTGAAACCCCCGAGCCATCTGAAATATGTGACGATGACTATATTGAAATTGACTCTAATGAATATGAATGGGACTCTCTTGTCTCTAGCGAATATGATATAGCCAAGATGTTGGTCGAACTTGACTTATTTCATACCATGACCCAAGAACCTAAAGGTACTTCTATCTTTACCTTGTCCGCTTTAAACCTTGACACTTTTGATGATGGCATGCCCTTAGTCTACCCCCAACTGATTGATTGGGACCAACAAAGACCACCCATCTTGGACATATTTGAGAACGATGAATCCATTGCTGAGTTCATGGGATTGCGAGAAGGAATTCCTAGTGGAGATCAAAAAGTTGGCTTTACCATTGACTTGGATCACACGGCCTACTTTTGGGAGTCTCTCCACCCCTCTAGTCATAAAAATAAAAATGATAAAACAAAAAATGATGGGTCTCTAGGTGAAAACTACAAGGCGCCTTCTGACAAGAAAAGGCAAAAAGAAAGGACATATCTGAGGGTGAAAACCTCTCTGAGGTACCCAAGAATGGAGGGCTGGAAATTATCCCCCTTAACCAAGAGAAGTCACCAATGCTTATCGAACAGTCTATGGAAGTCAACATTGGCACAGATGAAAATCCCAGAATTATCCACTTTGTAGCATCACTGATAGAGTCAAAGCAACCTAAGTATTGTACCTTCTTTGCAAAATGACATATTAACTTTACTTGGTCCTATGCTGACATGCTTGGGCTCAATCCCAAATTGGTATTGCACCATTTTACACTATTTGTTGATGTCAAACCTGTCAAACAAAAGCTTAGAAAGATGCACTCGCAGATCACTTTATTAGTCAAGGGTGAACTGAAAAGGTTACTAGACATTGATTTCATTAGGTCAATTGAATATGCACAGTGGATCTCTAACCTTGTGCTAGTGACAAAAAAAAAAGGTGGGATATGTATTTTTACAGACTTCTAAGATTTGAATAAAGCTTGTCTAAAGGATGACCTTCCCCTGTTGAAAATTGACATAATTGTGGACCTGAAAATTGGCTATGAGATGTTGTCCCTCACAGATGGCTTCTCGAGATACAACCAAATCATAAAATCTCTTGAAGATCAACATAAGACAGCCTTCACATATCCATGGGGAACTTACTGTTGGAATGCCATGCCTTTTGGACTTAAAAATACTAGGGCCACATACCAACATGCTATGACAACCATACTTCATGACTATATGCATGTGCTCGTGGAAGATTATGTTGATGACTTATTGACAAACTCTTTGACAAGAGGTGGTCATCTTAGAGTGCTAAATAATATTTTCAAAAGAATAGAGGACTATAAGCTCAGATTAAACTTGAAAAAGTGTTTGTTTGGGGTCCAATCAGGCAAATTACTAGGATACATCATCTCTCATAGAGAAATTAAGGTTGATTCTACAAAATTGAAAGAAATAATAGACATGCCTCCACCTACCAACATAAGTCATCTTTGCACATTGCAAGGAAGACTCCAGTCTATTAGAAGATTCATAACACAACTGGTCGACAAAATACATCCATTCCAACACTTGTTCAAAAAGAGTGTACCATTCGTATGGACAAATAAGTGTTAAGAGGCCTTTCAACAAATTAAGGATTACTTGCTAACATCACCAGTTTTAATGCCACATGTCGATGGGAGACCTCTTATCTTATATATATCAGCAACAACATCAACACTAGGGGCATTACTTGCTCAAGATGATGATGAAGGTCGTGAAAGAGTGATATATTATATAAGTTGCACCTTGGTTGGATATGAACCCAATTATAGTCCTATAGAATGTGCTTGTCTTGCAGTAGTCTTTACTACTCAATGACTTAGGCACTACATGCTAAATCACCAAAAAAATCTTGTCGCCAAGTTAGATCCACTGAAATACCTTCTTAGCAAGGTAGCCTTGATAGGACAAATGGTTAAATGGGTCATGATCCTTAGTCAGTATGATATTCAATATGTCGAGAGAAAAGAAATAAAAGGATAGGTCATTGATGATCAACTTGTAGACGCACCGACCAAAGCCGATCATCCACTAGTCTCTGATTTTCCAGATGACTCTATATTCACTTTAGACACCCCAACAATATGGAAATTGTATTTTGACAAGTCTCACACAAATCATGGCTCAAGAGCAGGCATATTATTTACCCCTCAAGGTGATACCATACCCAAATCCTTCATAATTTCCTTCTCATGTACCAACAACATAGCGGAGTACGAGGCTCTTCTCATAGGACTTCGCATGGCAATCAAATGGAAAATTAAGAGCCTTCAAGTGTATGGTGATTCTCAATTGGTAAATCGTCAGGTCAATGATGATTATGACACTAAGGAAGAAAATCTTACTCCATATAAGTGCATGGTAGACAACTTCATGTTATACTTTGAAAACATCACCTTTTATCAGGTCCCTCACATCTAGAACAAGGCAACAGTCACCATGGCAAACATTGGGTCTCTCTTGGATATTCCAAACAATGTGCCTCAATTTGAGTTTTTGGTAGAGCAACTGTTGATCCCTACCTTTGACATCCCCGAGTCTGAGATGGTCTATGAACTTGTTGGTCCTAATTCCCCATTGTACCAGTAAATTTATGACTATCTCCATGACCACATCATTTCCCCTGACCTATCCAAAAACCAACACAAAACCTTAATCTACCAGGCCTCTAAATATGCCATCATCAGCGATAACCTTTACAAACGAGCCCTTGACAATACCCTATTGTGATGTCTCAATACTGATGAAGCACAAAAAACCTTGTGCAAAGTACACAAAGGTATATGTGGAGCCCATTCTAGTGGTCCAACCTTAGCCAAGAAGATCATGAGAGCAAGGTACTACTAGCCAACAATGGAATGAGATTCATATTGCTTTGTCAAGAAATGTTGGAAATTTCAAATTCATAGAGACCTAATGCATGCGCCAACACAAGAATTGCATTTGATAACATCACCATGGTCCTTCACCCAATGGGGACTCAACCTAATAGGTAAGATCCATCCCACTTCTGCCAATGGCCATGAATTCATCATCACCATGACTGAGTACTTCACCAAGTGGATTGAAGCAATTCCCATGACATATATCACTGGAAAAAAAAATTCAAAATTATTCTCAATTACATCATTTTATGGTATGGTGTCCCTCAATCCATCATCACCGATAACGATCGCCCATTCAAGAACCAAGACATCCACCAGCTTTGTAAGAAGTTCCATATCCACCATCACTTCTCCACTCCATATTATCCACAAGGTAACGTCCAAGCCAAGGCGTCCAATAAAACATTATAAAAATCCTTAAAAAGACTATCAATGATGGTGACCATGTTGGCAAGAGACACTGCACATGCTTTATGGTGTTGTCATTGATAGCAACCCTTGTCAGCTAGTCAATCCACACATTGCATTTTGCTCATACTGGCAGACAGATTGAAGATCAGTGTTTTTCTGTTAAGTTAGAACAGAGCATCCGGTAACTTCGTGTTCTTCGATTCATATGCAGATTTTTTGTTGCTATTTTATGTTGTGGATCTCAAGGGAATATTTCTCAACACATAATTTGTGTTATCTGAAAATATTGGTGCCTCATATCAATTTGGGTGAAAGTTAAAAGGTCCGGTGAACTAATTTTTTGTTTGTTAGTGTTTGAAGGCCGACCTGGTGAATATGATGTGTCACAGATATATGAGGAGTTATTGTTTAAATTTTTTGTGTTCATGCATCTTAATTTGGGTCATCACTATGTTGTGGTCAACTCTTGTGGATTCGCATGGAAATGTTTTGATGATTTAAAGCCGACAGTTCATGAATATTTCTTGTTTTGTCAAAGCTGACCTAAAGCAATCAAATCTCTTGTAGCGGATATATATATATAAGTAATTGATTATATCATTTTGGTGTGTGTTCGATGTGAGTTGATGTGTGTTTCTAATATCAGAAGATCAGGAAAGCGATTAAGCGCAATTTCACTTGCGCATTAAGGATTTTTGTGAAGCAAATTAAGGCAGAGCAGAATCAGTCTGAAGGAACAGAATCCGATTATTGAGCCTAATCAGAACTGTAATCAAGAATTTGTAGATGCTACTTTCTTAGTTCAAATCTTTGGAAGTATTCCAAACTTTTGTAAGGCAGTGGGCCTTTCTTATTTTGAGCAGTGAGCCTAAATGCAAGTGCATTCCCATTTTGTAATTATTCCTTTTGAGTATACTCAAATTATATTGTGGATTGGCCATCCATCGTGGTTTTTCCCCTAACAGGGTTTCCACATAAAAATCCTTGTGTTATGGTGTTGTGGTTGCTTGCTTTATGTTTATGCATATTTCTTTTGGTTGAATGTTATCAATACTTTATTGATCAGATTAATAAAGCTAAAAATTGCACAACACTAATTCACCCCCTCTCAGTGTTGCTTGATTCCAACAATTGGTATCAAAGCTCTGGTCCTCGGAAGAAGTTTAACAACTTGGGGAAGATATTGGAAAGTGTTTCAATGGATTCAAGTAGTCTTCAACAACAAGTTATGGTGGCCCTAGATGATCTTGATCAGTCAAAATCTGATGTCCGGGGATTGAAAGAAAATATTATGAATGTTGAGAGATTCATTGAGTCATTGAAAGATAAAATCAATAAGTCCAGGGAGAAGAGAAGGGAACTATGTGATCAGATCAGGCAGGATGACAGTAAGTGCATTAAAGATGAACAACTGAGTCAAGCCCTGAAGGAAAAGACAGAAGAATTTGAAAAGTTTTCTAGAGAGAATACAGTTCTAAAGCATGAGATGGAATCTATTATGATAAGAATGACTAAGGAGATTGAAGATAGAAAGAAGAATGAAGAAAAGCTTGCCCAATCCTTGAAAGAGAAATCTGAAGAATGCCACAGAATTACTGATGGATTCATTGAGTTGGAATGGGAGTTAGAACAAACCAAACACAATGAGGAAGAACTTGAAAAGCACATTTTTTATCTCAGAGATGAACTTGCTACTACAAATGATTACAAGGAGAAGTTCAAGGTTAGCTCAGCTAAACTTGATGAATTGATTAAAGGTCAGAGGATTGATGGTGACAAGTGAGGTCTTGGATATGAGGAAGGTGAAAGCTCCAGATCTGGACAAAGGAATTCTAAACAAAGGAGATTCAGACAAGGAAGTCAGATGAACAACACTGAAAGGTATCTGGTAAGACAACCTAATGCTTAGAGGTTCAATGGTTATTGTTTTACTTGCAATAAATGTGTTCATATGGCAGCTCAATGTAGAAATATAATGAATTCAAATGGTCCATCATTCTCTGGTCAGTGCTTTAACTGTAACAAGTATGGTCATAAGTCAAATGAATGCAAAAATGTGGTGAACAACTTTCATAGAGATATCAGATGTTATACATGTAATAGATTTGGCCATATTTCTAATCAATGCAGATTGAGAGAAAATCAGTGGAACAACTAGTCTAGACAAAGAAATGTGGTGTGCTACAATTGTAACAAAACTAGTCATATTGCTAGATTCTACAGAGGAGGTCTGGTAAATCAAAGAAGGAACATGCAGAAGGATGTAAAAGGAAAAGTGAAGGCTACTACATATCATATCAGAAAGCAGATGAAGAAAACTTGGGTAAAGAAGAGTCCCTCTGTTGCAAAAAATGAGGTAGCACCAGAATCAACTTCTAGTAGTTTTTAGGCTTTTAGCCTAGGGGGATCTATCGAGAAAATATTTCAAACCCCCTGTCGGTGATTGACACCGAGATGTGGATGAGTTCAGTGATTGCATTGGTGATCCACATATGCTGTTGAAAAATTGGAGAGAGTGTTTATGTAGAATTGAAGGTATGCAGAAGAATTATCTTTCACAGTGTATGAAAATAGGGTATTCGGATGAGTTAGGGAAAAAGCATTTATTACGTCAAAAATTTAGGTATGCGAGTGATGAAAAGGTCATTTATATCTTTCATTTTTCACTTTGCACTTTGAGAAGAAGAAGTTTTTTTATCTTTGAAGCAAACTTTGGCAAAATTTGGGAGAATTCAAGTGTGAAGGCGATTCGAAGCTCAAACCCTACTCTGACAAAAAGGTATTTATCGGGAAATATTGCAAACCTATGAATTTGTTGAAATGGCTACTACATTGGTGGTTGAAGTAAAGGATAGACCCTGTCCAAAATTTAAATGGTACCCCTTCAAGTCTGTTGAGATTGAGCCCTTAGGTGCATTTTCGTCTGTTTCGTACGGAGTTTTACACATTGAAGATATTAGGGCATATGTTCATGCTAATATTGAGGAGCTAGAAAGCTCACAGTTGTTGAATCTATATTCCAAACACATTGTTGGAGAAGATTTTTGTGTCAAGCCTGAATTCAAAATCCTAGAAGAGAAGAAATTTATGCAATTTGTGAAATTACCCATGTTCGATGAAAGTGAATGGGTCTGGTATAACTTGAGTCAAGTCCATGCAAAATTTATGTGGTTGAATCAACCTTCAAGATAACAAAAGAAGCTATAAGAGTCATTATAGGTCTAAATTCTTCTGGTGGTTTTCCTATTTTGAATTCGGTAAAGAATCAGACAGTCACAGATGCGACTGGTTTGACATTTGATAGAAGAGCAATGAAAATTGATAACATCACCGATGTGGATGTCAAATTTTCCTCGATGGTCATTGGTTATAAGATATATCACTCCAGCAAAGAAAATTTTGTATCTGGTATTGCCATATATGAAGCTTATCAGATGGTTAGGGAGAATGCAGAGTATGACTTGTGTGAATTGCTTCAAATTCAGCTTATGGAGAATCTTGTGAAGATAAAGAAAGACAAGAAGAACTCTTTTAAATACGGTAATCTGATATTGTGTTTATTCTTTTATTTCATGAATGAAGTTCTAGGAATCGGGAAAGTGGTCTAGAAAAGAGGTGATGAGCCTGTTGGTGTTCAAATTAGAGACATGTTATTCAATTTTGGTGATAGTCAAGCTAGGAAAACTATAATCTGGGGATATCTCAAGAACTTTCAGAATGAAATGCAAGCAAGGGAAAGGATTCCTAATTCTATTGTTGAGAAGTACCAGGACACAATTTGTTTTATGGTGGATATTGATCAATGCTTAATGGAAGCAGTTGATCCCATAACCGTTTGGATTATGCCAATGGGATATGAATTCGAGGAAGGAATCTTGGAGCTATATGCGCAACATCTGTTGAGTAAACCTTTGGATTCGTCTGAAGAAAGGTTTGGAACTTATGTAGAAAAGAGCATGCAAATCCATGAGCAATTAAAGAAGCCAAAGATAGTTAGAAGAGTAAGGAAAGAAGTGGAAGTCTTTGCAGAAAGTATGGGAATATCTACAGAGGTAGTAAGAGAAGCCAGAAGAAAGAGAGATCAGGTAGATGCTGAAAAAGAGAAAGAGCCTAAAATTGAATCTGCTAGTCTAGAAGCATCCACTAGAAAAACAAGGAGTTTTGTACCCCTATCCAGTCATGCAAAGAAGTCATCCCCTGTAGAAGCTCAAGACAAGGATTCTAGTAAGAGGAAGAAGAACAAGAGCACAAGAACCTATGAATCCGTCTCAGAAGATGAGGAGATTGATTTAGATGAAGTTGTGAAAGAAATAAAGGCTACCGACACTCAGGCTACAAAGGTAACCAAGAGAAAATCTTCTGGTGAAGAAGAAAATGCAAAGAAGAAGGCAAAAATTGACAAACCAGGTATGATAGTTGAAGAAGTTGAGAATGTTATTGTCAAAAATGGAAACTATGTTGAGTGATTTGAAGGAAGCACGAGATGCTTTGGCGGTGAGTGACCCTGCAAACATGGAAACTGCTGAGATGCAATCTTATTTGCTTTGTGGTCATATAACTATTCTAGAGATTCTTAAGAAGTGTTGGGACTCAAGCTTGCACTTGTTGAAAACAAATTTTGTAGACATTTTCAAATTTGTGTAAATTGTTGTACTCATGCAGCCTAAAGTTTTTGTTGAGTTTTTATATACGGATTCCCTATCTTTTCCATTGATGTCAAAGGGTGAGAATAGAATAGTGAAAAATGTATATTCATCTAAGGGGGAGCTGTAGCTTTGAAGATCTTTTTGAATTTTTGATTGGCAGTGTATTTTTGTTGGTACTAATCCGACACTTAGTCATTTTTCTCTAAGTGTTGCCATCAATTCCAAAGGGGGAGATTGTTGGCAAGAGACACTGCACATGCTTTATGGTGTTGTCATTGATGGCAACCCTTGTCATCTAGTCGATCTGCACATTGCATTTTTCTCATACCGGCAGACAGATTGAAGATCATTGCTCTTATGTTAAGTTAGAATAGAGCATCTGTTCACTTCGTGTTCTTCGATTCATATGCATATTTTCTATTGCTATTTTATGTTGTGGATCTCAAGGGAATATTTCTCGATGCATAATCTGTGTTATTTGAAAATATTAGTGCCTCGTATCGATTTGGGTGAAAGTTAGAAGGTTCGGTGAACTAATTTTTTGTTCGCTAGTGTTTGAAGGCCGACCTGGTGAATATGATGTATCGCGAATATATGAGGAGTTATTGTTTAAATGTTTTTGTGTTTGTGCATCTTAATTTGGGTCGTCACTATGTTGTAGCCAACTCTTGTGGATTCGCATGGAAATGCTTTGATGATTTAAAGCCGACAGTTCATGAATATTTCTTATTTTGTTAAAGCTGACCTAAAGTGATCAAATCTCTTGTAGCAGATATATATATAAGTGATCGATTGTATCATTTTGGTGTGTGTTCGATGTGAGTTGATGTGTGTTTTGAATATCAGAAGATCAAAAAAGTGATTAAGCACAGTTTCACTTGCACATTAAGAATTTTTGTGAAGAAAATTAAGGTAGAGCAGAGTGAAGAGAAGAATCAATCTAAAGGAGCAGAATCTGATTATTGAGCCTAACCATAACTATAATCAAGCATTTGTAGATGCTACTTTCTCAGTTCAAATCTTTGGAAGTATTCCAAATTTTGTAAGGCAGTGAGCCTTTCTTATTTTGAGCAGTGAACTCCAAGCAGTGTGCCTAAATGCAAGTGCATTCCCATTTTGTAATTATTCCTTTTGAGTATACTCAGATTATATTGTGGATTGGCCATCCACCATGGTTTTTCCCCTAACAGGGTTTCCACGTAAAAATCCTTGTGTTATGGTGTCGTGGTTTCTTACTTTATGTTTATGCATATTTCTTTTGGTTGAATGTTATCAGTACTTTGTTGATTAGATTAATAAAGCTAAAAATTGCACAACACTAATTCACCCCCCCTCTTAGTGTTGCTTGATTCCAACAAACCATGACTGGAACCTTCATCTTAACCCTACCTTATGGGCCTACCATACCATTATCCGCACCCCTATAGGCGCCACTCCATACTCACTTGTCTTTGGTTTTGAGCCCATCTTACCTATTGAGGTAGAATTGCATTCCTTGAGAGTCTCTATGCAAGGGAAGATCGATGATGAATAATACTGTGTATCAAGGCTACATGATTCAAAACTACTAGATGAACAAAGAAAAAATGCATTGGTCCATCTACAGGCTTATCAGAATAGTCTTCGTCGCAGCTATAATAATAAGGTTTTGAACCAACACTTTGACATTGGCAACCTGGTATTAATGGAGAATCTGAAGAATCAAGAAAAATGAGAAAAGCCAAGTAAATTTGAGCCGAATTGGTTGGGTCCCTATATTGTCACAACAATCTTTGGATCAAGAGCATAACGACTTTAAAATCCTGAAGGGGAACCCTTGATAGAACCTATCAATAGTCTGCACCTACGCAAATTCTACACCTAGTTTCAGAGAGCTCTTTTCATAAATAAATAAAATATTTTAAAACTACAAAAAATAAAAAATCGTTACCCTGATGAAAACCTGGCAAACAGGCATCTTGGTAACACCAAATTTTTTTTTTAAAAATCATCAAAATAGTAAAGAAAAATAATTTGTCCAATAGTGAAAACCACTTCAGTGGCACTTTGGATAAGTACCATGGTGAAAACTTGGCATAGGCGCCAAGTGTAGTCAATTTTTTCTCCCTCGTCTATCTTCATTCTATTTGACTTTCCACTTCACCCATAATGCATCTATACTTCACTCTTTCCTCATCATCCATAATAATGCTTGGTTATCCTTTCCATAACCTGGAATGATTGACATTATGCATCTTTCCTAACCACCCTTCATACATTGGCATTCACCCATCCCACCATTAATAAATTAGTATTATACCTGATTGGGGGAAAATATTTGACCTATGTCATCATTGGACCCTACACTTGCTGTGGGAGGTCATTATTCCCAAAAAGACAAAAAAATTATAAAACCTCAAAAAGACAAAAAAAAATCAAAACAGGTCAAAATCCAAAAAAACCAAATAGTTTCAAAATCCAAAAATAGAGTCAGTGTCACATCACGTCAGTCCAAGTCCCGTCGAACTATGTTGCCTCTACGACTTAACGTAGGCAAGGCCATCTATCAATATGCCCCTGAGGCATTAGGTCAGTCCTTTTAGGTTTGTCAAATAAATATCAAATCATGATGCGGTCCTTTGTCAATACAACAAAGTCAAGTCATGTCAAACTACAAGGTATCTGTGTGTATAATGTAGGCAAGCCCATCTATCGATGAGCCCTCGAGGCCACCTAGGTTAGACCTTTAGGGTTTATCTAGTCAGTCAAAATAAGTTAGACATTGTCATCAGACACAAACGATCATCAAAATCTCACACGTCATGAAACAAGAAGGTAAACTAGTCAACAAGTCTTCAAGTCCAACCAATCAGGTTGTTAAAATTAGTCAAACATCAAACCAACATCAAGACAATCTAAACTATGTCTTATATAGGATGTGTCCTTTCTGAAACCTGACATAGGTATTTGTCAAACTTTTTCATTCGCCCTATATAGGTGGTCACATGATCGAAACTAGATTTAACTTCTTATACGACATGTTTCTTCTCCTAAAACCATGCCTCATTAAAATAATCAACCCATCACTCACCGTCAAATGTTGGTAAACAACTATTGGCAAATAATTCTTGGCAAACACTTTGAATGGATTTTTGACTTTATGGGTCTATTTTGTATTATCTTTTCGACTTGTCTTTTGGATCATGTTACTAGATACCTTGAGGATGTCCTGTGAAGGATTTAAAGGAGCGATGATGTCTCATGACCCATCTTTTCTTTGATTTCTATTTGCGGTTTGTCTCGACAAAAATATTGGGGCAACTTTTCCTTTAGTATGAGTCAGGACATTCCTTGTCTGCAACTATCTATTTTGCAAGTGGATGACCTTGCACACCTTGGTCTATCTCATACCATGGTGTTTTCTGTCTATTTGTCACATTTTACCACCCAATGATGATTAAATGCAAAGCCTTGCATAGCAATATATATCTTTAAGTTGTCTCTACTAACGCCATGCTAACATCCATATCTTTCGCACTAACATTTCTTCTATCTGCATCTTGACAACGTCCTATGACACACAAAAATATCTTGCATGCATGATCATGTTAGGAAGCATTATAGATATCATTATCATAATAGATATCATCATATTAGTTAATTTTTATTGCATGAGAAAATAAAAAAACATGGATTGCATCCATTAAACATAATCCACATGTTATTACATCCACATCATGTCATAAGCATAATTCATTTATTATATTGCATATTCATTTAACATCGCATTCAATAAACATTACACTGCATATAATATAATTTTGGCATAAACCATAATGCATTCACATAACATCCATAATCATAATATCAAATACATCCATCTATCATCTACACATCATATCATAAACATACATTAAGTCATCCATAACACATTAACATATAGCATCATCGCATAATCATATAAAAATGCATAAAAATAATAAAAGCATAATCATCCATATTCACATAACCTCATAAACATATAACATAAGACTCCATATCATATAAATTTCTGCCAAAATCATCACATATATATTTCTCAAAATGTGTCACAGTATAATGTCAAGATGTACCCCAAAAAAATAGAGCTCACAAGCTCGATGGTCAAAATAACAAGTGTCATGATACAATGTCAAAATATGCTCTAGCCAGAGCTACCCTCATCCCATCTTGGTGATTGTCGTGGTGACTGCTATGGTGATCCTAAAGACCTATGCTCTGAGGGTGGCCTATTATATGGCCTTGTCTGTGTCAGCCCTGAGACACCCCCACTGCTATGTGAGCATCTGCTATGTGTCCTACTGTGTGACCTGCTCTGGGAATGGCTTTGGACCTTAGAGAAGCTCGACTCTCTCCTCTTATGTGGCACTACTCTATCATATAGATCTCAATAATATTTCTACCCCATGTTAGATCTCACCATCTCTCATGCCAAATCTGTGATCGATCCACTACAGGTAGCTACAAAATCTAGCATCCACTGGTCTATCTATTGATGGCTAATCACCACCAGATCCCGCTATGTCTGAAGGGCTTCCACCTCCACCTCCAATGCCTGCACTCTGGTCTCTGATGCATCCAGTCATGCCTGTAGATCTTGTAGTCTTTGATCTACTAATCCATCCTCACCTCTGATAGGAACCTCCTCCAGTCCAACCTCCACATCAACCCCCATAATTGTCCTCTATCAGAGGACCCACTTTGCCTCTCCCATATCCTCCTCCTCCCGTCTCTCCTCCTCTTGGTGCTCCTCCTCTCCATCCACCTCCTCCATCTCTACATCCTGATTTCCCACCTCAAGAGTGGGAATCTCCTCATGGCGCTCCTCCTCTGCCACCTCCTCCTTTTCTACCCTCTCCTCCTTGCCCTCCTCATGGATCAATGATAATGGCCTCGTTGCCCACTATCTCCCTACCCTCCTCCTCATATCTCCTCTCCTCCCTCCTCTTTCATCTCCTTTGTCTCTGTCTCCCCTCCCTCCATCTCCCTGTCCTCCTTTCTGTCCTCGTGGGTCCCTGCCTTGATGCTCTACTGGCACTGACTAATCTAGATCCATGTATGGCTCTGGCCTATGACTGGCCCACCATGTTTCATACTATGTGGTAGTGCTAGGATCTACAACCCTAGCTCTCTAGGCCCACTGCACTGGTTGTAGTGCATCTATGTTCTGCTTTGTCGTAACCACAGAATCACTTGACCCCATGGTTGTACCTCACATGAGGAGCATATGAACTTTATTGTACCTCGAGACACATCTTGTACCTCTCTGAACTATCTCCTGACTCACTCTGGCAGATACTACTCAATAATGTGTTGAGACTGGACTGTACATCCAATCAAATATCTACCTTGCCTGCACCACGATAAATGTTGGTCCTCATTTGGCCACTGTATGTAGTCCATGTAAGGCCTCCACATAAAGCTGACCAATATATCTATCCCATGTCTCTAGTAGCTTATGTCTCCAACATGAGTGTGGGTCACGACACAGACATATAGGTACACATGCGATATACTAGCTCCTAACTACCTGTCGACTGGAGGACAGAGCACAACAATGTGCTCCCAAGCCCACACCATTAGTAAAGTCATTTCACAGCGCATCGACTGACCATCCTGATAGGCAATGCCATGTAATTGGAAATATAGCATGGCTAGTAAACAAGGCTCCTAGGCATACACTGTCCCATATCGCAACTTACCAACCAACATCTCGCCCCATTCAAATGGAAAACCATGTCCTCGATGATCTGGAATAACTATCCTGGTAATAAGTGTACATAACATGCAATCCCATCGCTCATACCTCTCTGCCAGGAACTCCCACCTGATCTCGTAGCTCTAGCTCTCCAAATCGAGATCCTTGATGTCCTTGTACAAGAAGTAATCTTGGATGGCCTGATATCCTCGCCCGGGGTCATACCTCACCTACTCTCCTCAGATCGACAAACTCAAAATCTGCTACACATCCTCCAGTGTCATTGTAGCCTCTCCTATCAAGAGGTGGAACGAGCACGTCTCTGAGTGCCACCTCTCTGCAAGTGTAGTCAACAACCCTCTATTTTCCCTAATAATGAGCATGTATGTGACATGATACAGTCCTAGGCACCACAGGTAGCACTTCTTAGAGATAGTCAACTGCTCCCAAAGATGAAAGGTGGAAGGTCGGAACTCCCTAGTGTAAATAGTTACAAGTACAATCTACGGTCACAAAATCCAAACCATTACGTCAGGTCAAAACACTATTCAAACCTATCAGACTCAAATTGCACAAGAAATTTCATCCTAATTGGGCAAAATTTTCAAAACAGTCAATTGCATCGCACAATCAAACAATTGTGTCGCATAATTCAGTTGTGTCTCACTTTATATTTGTGTTGCCAAAAATCACTTGTGTCACATGCCTTAACAATTATGTCATAGCAGTCAATTGCATCATTGACCTAAACAATTATGGCACATAATTTCACTAGCATCGTTTCCCTAAGCATTTGCGTCATTTTTGATAGCATATGCGGTGTGTAAACACTTGCGGTGCACCACAATTGACCTAAGACCTAACCTAGGCGTGACCTTCGCACTAGCGGCGAATCGCGAGCAACTGCGTTGCTTGCAATAGCAGTTACGGTGAATCACGTTCACCTTAACTAACTCTTAATTTTCCTAGGCCCTAGAAATACATGTAGATAAAAATTTGACAAAGTAGGTATGAAGTACTCACCGGGTCCCCCAATCCCTCAGGTCGTCGGAAGGTACAGATGTGATATCCTCGAGGTGCAGTGTGTGGAACAGGTGACATTTTGGTAGCTAGGTTCTCTTAGAGCTCCTCAATTTCCAAAGTCAAAATGCACAAATGAGGAGTTTTACCCTCTAATTTATATTTTTAGCCATCCAATTTTTAGGGTTTTCCCTAGGGTTTGCACTGGTTGCACTTGTTGAAGGGTTTGAAATCCTAATACCATCACCCCCAATGTCTTGAAAGTCATATCTTTCATCACTAGCACATTCTTGGCTATTAAATTGACTTATCGGAACAATTTCCAATTTTTTTGAAATTTTTCAAACATTTGAGGGGGCATAGGTCCATCCTGTTTACATCGGGGCATGTTTTGACTGATTTTCTTTGACACAACACGATAAACGACATTGTATCAAAGAGGGGAAAAATGTAGACACTAAAAATTGTCCTAGGCCAACAACTTTATTAAATCCCCTTTCATCCTTCATAATTAAATAATTTTAATTATTTAATTATTGTATAAAGTCATGAATCTTTTATTAATTAAATAATGTTAATTATTTAATTAATTCATTTTATCTTTCTATTTCCACTTTTGATTAATTAAATAAATTGTTATTTATTTAGTTACGTCTCTAATGTCCTCGCCTTCTATAATTAAATAAATTTATATTTATTTAATCATTTACCATTTTCTACTATAATTAAATAATTATGTCAATTATTTAATTATTCATTTGAGCCTTTTCTACCATAAATTAATTAAATTTTATTTAATTAATGAGTTGCCTTTTTGTCCCACTTTTTGAATTAAAATTGTCATTTAATCAAAAAGATAACTTGCCTTTTTTATCTAAGATTTTTGTCTAAGATTTAAATAATGTTTCCATTATTTAACTATTCACTTTCCTTTTTGAACTAAATGATTCTTTGGAATTATTTAGTTCCTCTCTTAGTCTTATTCTTATCCCATCTTCTCTCATTTAATTTCAATCATTGATGAAAATTAAAATCATCTAATCTCGTTCGTTCATTCAAACTTGTCTTTTCTATAAAAGATGCCTACCTTTGTCATTTTCGGGTTCCAATCTTATGCTATCTAGAGATTAGGCTTAAGAGACAACTGCTTCAATATTTTGCTAGCATAGACATAGGCTTTATATGCACGCTTGAATTTGAGGGCATTAATCACTTAACAACAAAATGGAGAAGGGCAATGGAGGTGGTGCATTGATGGTATGACTATTTGGTAATTTTCCTTAGTTTATGCTTATATTTTCTTCATTGCTAGATTAGGGATTTAAGGTTTATGTTGGCATATTATATGATCTTAACCTCAAATTTTCTTGATTACATTTTGCACATATATGATGCCATGGGCCTGCAAATAAAGAGCATCATTTCATTCCCTCATCTTGTCAATCAAAAATTGTGATGCAATCATAGCCACTCTTAAAATAGCCATTAATGACTATGTGTCATCATCAGACAAGAGATCGGTTGGTCTCCCACAGGTTACTTATTTGACCAAATAATGGTTATCATTCTTTCAAGAATCCATTTCCAAGAAAATATTGACAGTTATTATTTTAAAATTATAAATATGTTTTATTTAGACATTACAAGGGTCCAAGATTTTGATCCCCCTTGCACTGTGATGCATGAGAGAGAATCAATCTTAATTGAAGGATTAGTTTTGCAATTTTAATTATTTGTTGTAGATGTTTATTGTTTGTGAGCAGTAAATTTGGATGAAATACTTAATGCTTATGAATAAGTCTGTGAGCTTAGATAGGTGTTATGGATATTCCTTGTTGGGATATGGTGTTGTACATTATTGCATAAAATGTTATATTATAATGTTGTAATTAAATAATTATTTAATTGTGATGCACATATTCTTATATATAATTATAATTATTTATTTAATTATAACGTTGGTTCAAAGACTGATGCTTTTCAAATTAATACTGCTGCTCAAATCGAAAAAAAAAAAATCTATTTTTTTAGATGCCCCACTGTTGCCCCAACGGAAGGAATAAGTTGGTTCCTTGCCCCCGAAATCACACAAAATTTTTGAATTTTGGGTTGATTTCTCAACAAAGGTTAAATATAGATGTGGGTGCAAAAACACCCGGGATGCCAAAATGGCCTTAGAAATGCCAAAAATGACTCAAAATAGGTTGCATAGGGTGGAAATAGGTAAAACAGGTCAAAACCCTAGCTTTTGGCTGAAATTAGGATAAAAATCCCTAATTTATAGGCTTAAATAGGTGATGAAGGGTCACTTACAATTCATTTGTGCATTCACACCTTAGATATTTTTTTCTTTTTGAGCTCTAACCTCCTGAAAAAAATGGCGCAACGAGTGCTTCCTCTTCACCTTTTGGAGCGAGTTTGAGAGTACCAGTGGCAAGCAGACGTAGGACCCCGGGTATGTGATTTGAAACTTTCCTTGATTTTCACTTTTACGTGCAATTAATAGGGGGTCAAAGTTAGGTCTCTAGGCGTGTCGTTGTATAGCGATGCTATTGATCCGTCGAAAGCATCACTATTGATTTTATAGCGACGCACCTACTGTTTAGCAGAGCACCCCAATTTTTTGATTGGACGATGCATTTGATTTGGGGGTCGCTAGGTTAATACAACAACACACAATATTTTCATGTTTAGCATCGCTCAAAAGCGGTGGGCGATGCACTTAGGTTTTAGCGATACACCCCATTTTTTTTGTAGAGCGACACACCCCAATGTCTATTTGCTATTGAGCGTATCAATGCACATCACCAATTTGATGATGCACCCCTGAAATTGATATAGCGATGCACCCAAAAATCAACGACGCTATTAATTTTAGCAATGCATTTGATGTTTTAGATGCAAAGTCTCAAATTTTGATGAGTTTTTTGACTTTTTCAGCAAATTGATGTTGTTTGTGCGATGCATGCAAGAGGATCCCCCACCATTAATGTCGTAAGAGCACTATTCTGACATTTTGGCAACAGCGAGATACTTTGATGACTTGGAGGTAGAGTAGTTGGGTAGGCTATGGTTAGGATTTATTACTTTCTTGCTTGAGGTCCAGACTCACCTTGCTATGATGACTATACTGATCAAGAGGTGGCATAGTGAAACCTCCTCATTTCACCTACCCGCTAGCGAGGCCACTGTTACACTAGAGGACTTGTAGCGCATATTGCGATTTCCAATTAGAGAGTGTGTCATATATGACACACATGCTAGGAGAGACGTGTGTCTCTCTCTCCTACATAGGCAAAAAATTGTTCTAGTTAGCTCTTAGATTAATCTTGACCTATACCATGGGTGGGTGGAGATCTTTAGATTGTTCGTTGTAGCACTGATCTTTTACATCATTTCCCTAGACTGACAGGGTAGAAGTTTCAGTCCCGAATGGGGATTGGCATGGCAGTGGATGATCAAGAGGGATGTTATGTACACATGGGGTCCAGTTCTTCTTACCTCCTTGTACCACGATATGCATGAGGCCGTCTACTGCGAGGATAGGAGTATCAGAGCAAGTGTTACACTACTCCATATATGGGCTTACGAGCATATTATAGTATTGAGTTCATTAGTGCTTCTAGCAGACATCCACGAGGATGAGCCCATCGTGTTCAGGTATAGGGTGTCGATGACTCTTCAACACATGGGCAGTACAGGTCTACCCTGTTGGCGTTGTGTCATCGATGACATGACCGTATTCAAATGGAGGTCATGGTTGCAGCACCCGGTATGGTATGATGATCAACGACAACTTTATTTTGCTCGGTAGACCCAATATATGTAGGGGAGAGAGCACACTATTATAGAGCGGTACCTCCTGTTGATGGTAAAAAAAATATATCAACGTTAAAATAGAATATTGCTACTCTACTTCTCCTAAAAAAGACAAATAATATAAACTACCCATCTTCCAAGGTCTCGGTAGTTGGTTCTCAACTGTGTTGATGTTGTTTAGTGACCTATCCAACTGTAATGTTCAAGGGGCTTGTTGGTAAAGGGTACAAACTACATAATACAAACTAATCTAACGTTTGGGGGGTGTAAATAAATAGAAAAAGATAGAACAAAGCTCAGGACAATAAAGCATAAACACATATTTCCTTTAATTTAGACATATAAATTTCATAATGAGCATTTCTTTTAAACAACTAAAACCATAAAATGATACAATCCACAGAATACTCTATACCATTGCATTCATTCATAGTGAAAATTCAAGACATACAACCATTCATCATCTCTCTTTTTTTAAAGCAAGAACATATCACCAACTCATTACTAAAATTTATAGACCAATAAACACAAAGAGATCTCATTCACAGATAACTCAATGAAATAGTCTTAGATTCAGAATATTCTATTGATTTTCATCAAATAAGAGACATTTATGCACAACAAAACTCATTGGCATGCGAATGACTATTGTTCATCAACATAACAATTAAACTAGTTCTGGAAATAACATAAATTGTATTAAAACTGTAAAATGTTTGAGTATCTTTGCATAAAATTGTAAAAACTTCTAAAATCTATAGAAACTATCCTAGATCTCTCTTTAGGCAACTAATCTTCACTTCAATTAGCCAACCTTTACAAAATGGAGAGAAATTCTACATATAGACCAATTCAACACTAATTCCTCTCATCAAAAATTAAGATCCACAATTCAGGGCTCCAGATCCACAAATGTAGGGACACTCAGATGATTCCAATGTTTGTTTATGTTGTAATTTTTGAAGCTGAACAAGTGTGCCAGCTGCTTCTTCAATCAAAATATGGATTTCTAGTCATCACTTAGATCCCTGCCAACTACTATGAGTTATCTCTTGTCTTACCAGCGTTGCTTCCCAGTCATTCCTTTACTCAAAATCTGCCCAAAAAGATATTGATATTGTCAAAAAGATAATTAAAATAACTTTATTGATCACCTTTATGTTGGGTCTCACAGTATTCATCATAGTTAGCAAACAACTGTTTTATTGTGTCATCATCTGGTCCGTCAATCCAGTCAACCTTAAATCTTGATTCTTCAAACTTATGTTCCACAACATCAACAGTTACTTTCATTTGTCCAACATCATTGGCTGCCCAACATAAGTCACATCTGAGCTCCAACAATTTATCCAAGAGTGGCGATTCGGCAGTATCTCCTTCTTTTAGCATTTTATCCAACCGTTCTTCCCATGCATCCTTTATATCTCCCAAGGATTCAAGCCTCTGGTCTGAAGATAAAGACTTATCAACAAATCTTGAAACAAGCTCCTCAAACACACCCGTGTGTTCAAATACCTCACAGACATTGTTAAGCATGATTATCTGGTGTTGAATAAGAGTCTCTAACTTAAAAGAAGATATATGAATTGCCTTTGCAATATATCTAGAATCTAAGACTGTACCAACTCTTCCTCAGTCATTTTGTTAATTGCTCTGAGCTTTCCCAAGTATTCCTTGAGCTTTTCCTCTTCTTCCCACCATTTCTTCATAGATTCTTCTATGTTTTTGATCAATTTAAGCCCTCTAAAATAATACTTAAAACCTTCATCAAAGAATTTATCCATATCAACTTTGAAGGTATTAAGCCAATTATCAATCTAGGTGGCTTTCTTTTTCATCTTTTTCAAACCATCTACTTATTTTCCACTCATCAAAATGAGAATCTTAGATGGTGCACGTTGCTTAGGAGTAGATGACAACAATTTTTTTAAGAAATCTTTCATCTTGCCAACTTGAGCCTTCAACTCATCTTTGGCTTGCTTGTCTTTAATCAACCTAGACTTGGTGGTAGTAGCAACAATGTCAATTAAATTTATCTATTGATTTCTAATATGCTTCCCCAGATTAACAGTACTTATCTGATAATATTCAGGGAGCAATTCTTTATTGTCCTTATCAGCAATTGGAGTAGCAATCTCAGCTACTAAATCCCCTTCATCATTTAACTTGGTCGAATGCACTGCACGGGCCTTCTTCTTCCATTTTACCTCTTCAATTTCTACCCTCATGTCATCCCAAGTCACTTGTTGGGCTTGTACTTGCTACCTTTTCTCTAAATTTAGCTTTAACCAAGTGGGTGTGGTTGGCTAACTGGTTACCTGTTGAATCTTTGGAGGTGTGAAAAATGGAGGTGTAGAAGCAATTGTCCCAACAATCCTCTGAGACGTGTTCTGCAAATCTTCATGTTCCTTTTGCAACCTCTCCTGTTCAATTCTCTCATTTTTAGCTATGATTTCTTCTTTCTCATTTCCTCCTCTTTCTTAGCAACCTCTTCTTCGTTGCTTAGCCTTTGCTGCTCTAACTCTTTAGCTCTATTCTCTTCTTTTGCAGCCTTCTCTTGTGTAGTTTTCCTTTCTAATTCACGGGCCTCATCTTCTTTCTTCTTTAGTGCCTCAAATTTTTCCACCTCCTGAGCTAACTCCTTAGTCTTTTTTCTTTGTTCTTCTTCTTCTTGGGCAACTCGTTCATCAACCAACTTTTGAGCACCTTCCATTAATTCTTGTTGTTCCTTTTTTGATAACACATCATTCAATTCTACTTCAACACTATGCAGGCTGCAAACTTCATATTTAGCTCCTTCATCTCTTGGTACTTCTTCAACTTTCTTCAAATACTCCTCCCACTCAGGTGCTTCTTCCTCTTGGGATGGAGTTCTTTCGAAATCTGAGGAGATGTCTTGAATGTTTACCTTAGCCTGTCCTTATTCTCTAATGATTGGTGCTTCTAAAGTTGATGGCATGGTAGGAGTACTTTCCTTAGCTTGTGGGGGAGCAACAACTTGTCTCTCCGCAAAACTCTCCTCACCAGGGTGAGCAACAGACAAAGGTACAACAGCAAAACCTGAAGTTACACCTGTAGTAGCTGCCTCATAGGTAACCTTTGCTTTACGTAAAGCATCATCAAGTTTCTGCAGTGAAATCTTCTCTTCAATTTGTGGAGGATTTTTAGTGGCTACCTCTACCGTTGCAACACCTTTCTTTAGTATTTTATACTATATGGTCTTTGCAGATGAAGTGGTTTCACTGCTAGGACCTCTTTTCTTTGTCACTCTACCCCTTGGTTGTTTCAACTAGAGCCCTATCCATTTCAAACTCATATTTATCACTACTTGTGACACTTTTCCAATCTTGGTCTCTTATTTCTTTGCCCAATTGATAAGTGGCAGGGCCTATGTAGCTACTTGATCAATATCATACCTAGGATCAAGAGTGATCCCATCATCCATAGTATCATCAGGTATATCAGTTTTAATGTCAAAATCCCTTATCTGGGGTATTTTCAACCTCTCATAACCTCTTTTCCTTACCTCAAACTGATCCTGGAGGTTTGCCCAAAAATCCTCAAGAAGAGGAACATGATGAGTAAAGTGAGTAGGATAAAGCACATGCATCTTATTCTTAGGATCAAAATTCTTCCTAGAAGTATGTTGTTGGAAATTCAAAGATTGAAATTCCTTGGTTGTTGTTTTGGCCATGACAGATGAAGAAAAAGAATAAAATCCCAATTGTAAGGGAAAAGCATGTGCAACAGTCTTGTGTTGGGAAGAGAAAGTTGCATTCACCTCTACAGCTTGCTTGGAAAATTCCATCAAAACCCACCTATTTCCACAACATCTTGGCAACTTAAACAGATGACTATCAAAACCAAATAATCTAAAATATGTTGACCTGGGGTATTGAATGTACCAGTATCCCCATTCCTGAATGAATCCCATGGCTTCCTAGGACAATCTGAAACCTATGTCCCCTGTGAGCCAATTTATAACCACATATAAGAAAGCATCATTTACCCTTTTGAAATGCTTCTCTAATTCCTTGAGCTCCAGCTAGTCATAGTGTTCCCAGACCTTCTTTTGATCTAGGCCTTCTTCCATTGACCCTACAATGTTTAATCTAGGAAATCTTCTAATCCTCGCTGCACAATATATAACATAAGAAGACATAAAATGTCTTGGTTTGTGTCATCTTAAGGAGCTAAACATGAATATTGTCCGAAATGATATGCCTGCAGTCCAAGTGTTGTTTTCCATCAAGTATCAACTGGATGAATGGGAACATCCATAGCTTGAAGATACAAGAACTTTCTTTTCCAAATGCCTTAGCTAATAATGTAATAATGTCTCCAATGTTCTCATAAAAATCTGACCTCTTTGGGTTATCAAGTACTTTCTTTTTGACTTATTTTCCTTCTTCAGCCATTGTTTGTTGATGACCTGTTTATTTCCCTCCACATCTCTATTCCATAACTCAAGTGCCTTAACCTCAGTCATCATCTTTATGCCAGAGTAAGGAGGGAGGTCAAAGACAAGTCTAATCATGGTTGGATTTAAGTCTATAATGGCATTGCCTTGGGTATCAATACATTTCTTGTGGGTAGGGTTGTATACCTGTGCAGCCGTTAGGATGAATTCAGGGCATTGTACAACAATGGGGAAGCAAGCTACATGGGCCAGTCCTGATTCTACAATTCTCTTCGTTCTCAAAGCAACATCCTTTGAAAATGTATCTTTAATGAATTGATCCAAATCCATATGCCTCACCAATGTGTCAGTTAATTTAAAGACCTCAAAGTCAAATTTGGATGGGGTTGGATTCCCTTGATACTTGTATTTCATTGTGTAGGGGAGTTGCTTTGGCTTCACTCTCTTGGCTTTGGCCTTCCTGGATGATCCCTCAGATGTCCCCTTAGCAGGTATCTCTTCCTCGGAGTCATACATTGATTAAATATCCTGCACTACTGACCATCATTAGATATAGAAAGGGGACATGTAAATAACATCATAACATAGGTTTTCATAATAAACCAACATCAAGTTAGAAAGAATTTAGTTCAATCAGTTAATTTGATCATTCTTGGGCTTTGAGTTCAAAACATCATAAAAAACTTAGCCAATTTTATGAATAAACAAAGTTCCAATGGGAGCCAGGACCGAGTCATGGACAGGCACCAAACCCATGTTCAAGAAGTTCAGTATCGTTCCTCAGTCCAACCCCGCAATATTCAAGAATCGAGACCGAGTTCGGGACATGGATTGACACCAAACATATGATATAAAATAATTTTAAGTATCGACCCACAGTCCACTCCCGCAATGTAGTCAAGAGTCAGGACTGGGTCATCGTTCAAAACCAGACCCATGTCGAAGAGGTTTAGTGCCATCTCAAAGCCCGATCCCACAGTGTTCAAGAATCGAGACCGGATCATGGATCATTACTAGCCACTTGAATAATTGATATTAAGCAAGTCAACTATCAATGCATGGTCCAACCTCACAATGTAACCAGGATTCAAGACCGGGTCGTGATGTGACACTAGACATATCAAGAATGAAAAGGTATAAGTCAATTCCCAAGTTTTGAGCTCGGTAAGATATCGGGTGTCGGGACCAGGTCATTGTCATGTCATATCCCATAATGTATAGTGGGAATATGGCAAGCTCAAGTTTCAATCCCGATTATACTACGGGAATTGAGATTAGGGTATTTTTAGGTCCATGTACCAATTGGCGAGGTAAAGGCAATAGTAAATGTGGGGGTTCAGGCACGAGGCTTTGGTGAACACTTAAATGAATTTAAACCAAACTCATGGTACCGGTCCATGCCCCGATCCCAATAGTGATGCGGGGATCGGGTAAGTGAAAGAACCGATATCATAGAGTATATGAACCTAAGTGTCAGCATGATTCCAAACCCCAACAATGATGTGGGATCGAGACACGTGAAGGTGATGGATAATGAAGGCAACATCAAATATGACAGTTTCCAAGTATATGCCTTCGGGATAGGGTTGTGTTGTGGATCAAAACTTTGTTTTCAAATGGTCGGGAATTCAAATTTGACAATCTAAAGCAATTTGACCGTACGCAGAGCAAAAACCCTAGGAGACTAGGGCACAACGAGATGGACAATCCCATGACCAACAGACACGACGATGACACAAAAATGCAAAAAGAACGCACGACAAACCCAAAAAAATGGATTCAAATGCAAAGGAAAAATGCACCAAATAGCGTGGATGAAAAGATAGAAACAAACGAAACCGAGCAAGGAAAATAAACAAAACAAGAAAAATAAAACAGCCGAAAGGCAGGAAAGAACAAGAAACCAGAACGAAAACAAAAATAAAAAAAAACCTACCTTCAAATGCACCCAAGAATTCTGGTAGCACGTTAATAGATTTATGGTGAATTCCTAAAAACCCTAGCTCCTTCATCGCTCTCGTTCTTATCTCCAAACTTCTCAATCGCAAAATGGACAAAAATTGAGGTGTGGCAGGACTTATACATGTTCGTGTGTGTGAGTAGTTATGGCATTAATGGTTGGTCGAGTCTCGGGGTTTGTGCAGATTCATAAATACCAGGCATGAGAAAGAAGTGGATGTCGGGGCGGGGACATGGACCAAGACTGAACCCTCATTAGGTGCAAGGTTCAGTCAAAAGCCCGTGACCCAGTCCCAACGAACAAATGAAACAGCATGGGAACCGGGATTGGGACTTCAAAAGGGAGCGAGAAATTTCAAGAGTTCAAAGTCCAGTCACAGCGTGAAGTCCAATCTCAAAAAAGAGCAAAACAAAAAACCAGAATCGGGGCAAGGGAAAGAATCGGAACCTTAATGAGTTCAAAGTTCAAGTCATGTTCCAAGACCCGATCCCGCAAAGACAAAGACACAAAAAAGAGGCCGAACCTCGGCATTAAGTCAGAAACAGGTCAAGAACTTGAAAATTTCAAGTTCTTGGGTCTGTTTTCAGACCGAAACTCGACCCTGACAGGAACAAAATGCACAAGGTGAAGAGGAAATTGGGACTGGGACATGGACCGAAACTAGCACCCCGCAAAAGGTAACAAGTGTTAGTACCAATACGTGACCTAAACCCAAAAAAGTGTGGAAAATGAACAAGGTAAAAGATGGGGGCAAGGAGCAGGGCACAAACAAGAACTTAAACCTTTGAAAAGGAAGGAGTGCATGTTCCAACCTGCGACCCGAGCTCGCAAAACAAAAGAACAAAGGACTTAGGAGGAAAAAGAACAACTCCTAGGTCCCAAGCAAGAACACCAAGGATAAACAAACACAAGGGGGGCCCATTTTTACCAAAAACAAAAAATGGGGTGGTTATGCAAGGCATAACACCTCCCAGACCGTGTTGCTTGGCAGTTTGGAGAGATTCGGGATGTACCAGCTGATGATTACACTGTAGTGTTTGGTAGATCACAGAGAGAGGTTCTGTGGAGAGCCCAAATTGATCCCATGGTGGCGATCAATGATTTTAGATAGCTAGTCCCATGGATGTGGGCATATGATCAGGGCCTACCAAATGCAGGCACATCTCCAACCTATGATGCATGGTTCAGGCCACCCACTCACTTGACAGATCTAGCGAGGGGATACCTCAGAGGCATAGGGAGAGGTAGAGGCAGAGGCCAAGGTAGAGGTCAGAATGGTAGCAAGGATTGTGGCTGAGGTAGAGGCCAACAAGATTAGGATAAAGGACAGGTGCCAGGTGATGGGCACCATCAGCAGCTAGATCAGGTACAGGTGTTAGGGCACTAGGATGGACATGATGGACAAGTTCCAGGGAACCACCACCTCCTCCACCTCCATAGAAGCTAGATGCATAGGCACAGGCATAGATACAAGCCCTCACAACTTAGAGAGATCAGCTGCATCAGCAGCTGCAGGATATGATAGCACAATGAGATCATGAGGTTCAATTGTGGCAACAACTAGAATTATAGTTGGCTCAAGAGATTGGGCAGAGGCAGTAGCTTGAGGCAATGATAGCTGCATCACAGGGGCAGACAATATTGGCAAGATTGTATAGAGAGGCAATTATCGAGGCAACCTACTACCGCATGCACTACCATAGGGATGTTCCCCAGGCGATGAGACAGCCTAATTTTTCACAACGGAGCAGAGCACCACCTAGAGCAAAGGATCAGCCATCAGTTAGGGGTGAGTTGAGCAACAACCAGGGCTAGCTTGCTTATGTAGACACTTTTTGATTGTTTGCTCGATTCATTTATATAGGTATACTTTCATGGGATCCTTTTTGATAGCCTCGTGGATATTGTATCTTTGATTCATATACAAACACTTATTCAGATATTGTATCATGACAGTCACCATTTATATATATATATATATATGAGATGATTTAGATTCGATATGTGATGTGCCTTTATTTTATGCTTTATGAATGTATGGATGCAATGTAATGGATGTACTTCTTTTATTTATGTGTTATGTGATATGCGATGATGATTTATGATGTGATGTAATGCAATGTAATGGATATGTTATATTCTTTTTCAATATCTTTTTATGACATGTTATGGGATGGATGCTATGATATGATATGCTTATGCAAATGATATGGATGCATTCCTTTCTTTGTATCGTTTCTATGCAATTTATGATATGATGATGTATGCATATGGATAATGCAGATGTTCATGATATGTTGATGATTTGTGGATGCAGGATGGATGCATGATGATGTTTTTGTTGATTGTCATGATATCAGGTTAGTGTGGAAAGAAGATAGAAGAAATAAGAATGAAGGATTTGACCATTGATTTTGAGATAGATTCAAAAGGTCTAACAAGTCTATGATCCACCGAGACTTTATTAGAGATGGTGATGAGAGATGATGATGATTTTCTCATATCTTGGGATTGATATTTTTTGTCATTCCTTATTTTTGATATAACACATAGACACAATGCATTAATGTATTGAAAACTAGGATGACGTTGTATCTAGTGTAATGTAATTTGACTCTGCAAATAGATAGGATAGTTCTTGTTCATACCTTAACATACGGAAACCTCGTTGGAATGTAGTTTAGTAGTTCAAAATATATTGGACCAAAGCATGTGCAATAGCAACAATCTACTCCAAACAACCTCCCCGCACATAACTAAGCAAGTATGTGCCAACATTATTTTATAAGAATACCCACAAGCACAACAAACGAAAGATAATGGTCGATGCCCCATTCCTTTCTCTCTAAACCATTTTGATAGACATCATTGAGAGGTCCTCAAAATGGGTCAATAAGATAAATCATAAGAAAAGATCAAAGACAAACATTCATTGTTATCTATATGTCTTGCCAATTTAATATAGCTAAAGTGATTTATGATACTGATGTTCATCGTAGGTAGGATTCATCCTAGGGCATGTTGATCAAATTTTTTGATTAGGATGAGGTGTGTGATAAGTCGTTAATACAAACTTTACTTACGCATTTACCTATGATCTAGACTTCAGATTTTGACACTTAGGTTCTCACTTTACGACTTGCTATACTTGCTTTCTAATTGTTTTGCCAAAGTTTGAAGGTGATCATGGATTTATTATGGATGATGGTTTATTGGTCTTTTTGGAATATTTCAATGTTTTTGGTATTTTAAAAATGTTTTGAGGTTGTTTTTTGTATGTGAATGTTTATGTTTTTGATTATTTAAGGCTATTTAGGGTTTTTCCCTAAGATATTTGATGTTGTTTACCTCTTTTGAATGTTTTCTAATGTTTTGGGTTTTTTTCGATATTTGAATGTTTAGGGGTTTTTTTATTTTTCAATGTTTAGGGGTTTTTCGATATTTGAATGTTTTAAGGTTTTTCAATTTTCCGACCAAGAACCTAACCTAAAATACTGTCCTATGGGCCTCAGGGGTTTATCAGAGATGATCCTTTCCTATGTTATACACGCAGAGATCGTGTGGTTTGACTAACTTGACTTATTAGTGATGAGAAATGAACAGTTGATAGATTGTTATTTTATTATGATGGAGTCCTAAAGACTGACCTAGGGTGTCTCGGGGGCACATCAATGATGGCCTTGCCTACGTTCAAGCTCAGAGACTTGTAGTTTGACAAGGTATTAGATATTCAATGTTTTGACCTTTTTAGGGATTTTGATGTGTTTTGGATGTTTTGGATTTTTGACTTTTTAATTTTTGAATATTTTTGGATTTTCTGTTGAGATTTTATGAATCTTTTTAGATTTTCATCTATACAATATTTTGCAACTATTTTTGGATTTTCAATGAGATTTCCAATAACCTTAAGATATACAAGAACTCGATCTGATGCATAACAAATTGCCCCCAGCGTGACGCAATAGACTACCTCGATATAGGCAAGATGAACTGACCTTCAGAATATGCCAAGTAGTACTAAAGGGGATACGGTACTTCTCAATATCAAGTTATGATATGGATGCAAATGGGTGATGGAATAAATAGGATGAATGATGTGATAGGTGGATGTGATGAAAATAATGATAGGATAAAGAGCCATAGATAGATGGAGGTGCCTGTTTGCCAGGATTTCACCAAGGTACTTGCCCAAAGTGCCACCAAAGTGGTTTTCACTAGAGGACAATTTTTTTCTTTAATTTTTTAATTCCTTTTTCTCATTTTTTTGGATTTTGATCATTTTTTTATTTTTTTGTATTTTTGGATTTATACCCTTCAAGACTAGGCATAAAAAAATTTAAGATGCAAACTATTGGTTGGTTCCTGCAATGGTTCACCTTTAGGCGTTGACAGTTGATATGCTCCTGATCCATAGATTGCTATGATGAAAAATGGGCCCCAGTTAGGCTCAAACTTTCCTTTGCTATCTTGATCTGGAAGATTTTTCTAATTCTACTTTAGGACAAGATCCCCTACCTAGAAAGACTGACACTTGATCTTCTTGTTAAGACTTTGTTTCAATCAGTTTTGGTATACTTTCAAATGATTAAGGGTGTCAAGGCAACACTCATCCAAGAATTCTAGCTCATTTAGTTGAGATACTCTATATTCTTCATCAGTGATCATATTTTGTAGTGAGAATCACAGTGATGGAAGCTCGACCTCAATAGGAAAGATGGCTTCTGATCCATAGACCAAAGAAAATGGGGTTGCACTTGTAGGCATACAGATACTGGTTTGATAGGCCTAGAGGGCAGGATTTAACTACAGAATACCAGTCACGACCAGCTTCATTGACTATTTTCTTTAGGATTTTCAGAATGGTCTTTTTGTAGCCTCAGCTTGATTGTTGCCCTAGGGGTAATACGGGGTAGAGAAGCGATGTTGGATGTTGAATTTTTGACATAGTTGTTTCACATCTTGATTCTTGAAGGGTGTTCCATTGTCTGAGATAAGGGCTTGTGGAACACCATAACAACAAATGAGGTAATTTAAGATAAACTTGGAAATTTTCTTCCCCGTTATGTAGGTCGTTGGAATGGCTTCAAGGCACTTGGTAAAGTACTTAGTGGTTGTTATGATAAATTTGTGGTCGTTAGATAACATGGGAGTAATTTTTCCTATGAGGTCAAGTCCCCACTGCAAGAAAGGCCAAGGTGTGACCATTGGTTGCAACTCCTGACATGGAGCATGAATAAGATCTCCATGTTGTTGACACTAGACACACTTTTGCACATATTGATGGGCTTCTCTTTCCATGGTTGGCCAGTAGTACCTCGTCCTCAACAGTTTCTTAGCTAAAGTCATACCACTAGAATGAGAACTGCATATTCCGCCGTGTACTTTTGTTAAATCCATTGAGGCTTCCTCTTGGTTAAGACATCATAGTAATGTCCCCACGATGCTTCTACAGTAAATGGTATCACCTGGGATCACAAATCGAGATGCCTTCTTAACAAAGGTCTTCTTAAGGTTGGGAGGGTTCCTCTACTAAGGTAGGTGAATATATCATGATACCATGGGGATCTAGGACCAATGATGACACACGCAAATTCAGATTCAAGGATTTTGAAAGTTAGCACGAGAAGTTGTTCTACCAAGAATTCAAATTGAAGGATGTTATGTGGCATGTGTAGTAATGATCCAATTGTTACCATAGCATCTACTACTCATTTGTTCATTTGAGGAATTTTCTCAAAATTTATATCAATGAAAAGGCCTTTGAGACTCTCTACCATCTTTTTGTAAGGAGTGAGCTTGTCATCCTTAGTTTGGTAGTCATCATTGACTTGGTTGATAACTAGATATGATTCTCCATAGAATTTTAACTCTTGTATCTGCCATTGAACTGTTGTCCTTAGACCTGTGATTAGGGCTTCATACTCAACAATGTTGTTAGTACATGGAAATGATACCCTATATGACTTTGGAATACAATCACCTTGAGGGGTGATAAAAAGAATACCCGCCCATGATCCATGTTGGGTGAATGATCCATCAAAATACATTTTCCACTAATCTATTAGATTGACAAGGAACACTGATTCATCAAGAAATTCAAATATTAGTGGATTCTATACATAGATAGGTGCATCTACTAGTTGGTCCGCGATCACTTGTCCTTTGATTTTCTTGCGCTCCATGTAATCTATGTCAAATTCAGTCAAGATCATCACCCATTTGGCCATTCTCCCATTGATAGTTGCTTTGGATAACAGGTATTTTAGTGGGTTGATCTTTGCAATAAGCTTCATTTGATGTGATAGCATGTAATGTCTAAAATTTTGTGAAGCAAAAACCACTGCTAAGCATGCTTTCTCAATGGATGAATAGTTCATTTCATATCCCACCAAGGTCCTCCTGATCTAATAGATAGCCCTTTCTTTTCCATTTTCATCATGTTGTGCTAGAAGAGCACCCAATGCTACTGATGTGGCTGAGATATACAGGATCAATGGTTTGTTTGGTATTGGTGGCATGAGCACTAGAGGTGTTAATAGATAGTCCTTGATCTGTTGGAAAGGGTGAATTTTATCTAATAGTTGTGCTATGAACCTTCTGATGGATTGCAACCTTCCTTGTGACCCTCTTAATTGTTTCAATGTTTGCGATGGTTTCATGTCTAGGATGGATTTGGATTTTGTTGGATCAATTTCTATCCCTTTTTGTGAGACGATATAGCCAAGGAGATTCCCTAATCTAACCCTAAAGACGCACTTTTTTGGATTCAGCCGCACCTTGTACTCTTCAAGTTTGTCGAAGATGGGTCCTAATACTTCTATGTGCTCACTCCTTTTCCTTTATTTTTCCAAAATATCATCCACATAATCTTCGATTGTTTTGTGGATCATGTCAAGAAAGATGAGGGTCATTTCTCTCTGATAGGTTGCTCCTACATTCTTCAGCCCAAACGACATCATGTTCCAACAATATGTTCCCCATAGACAAGTGAATGTAGTTTTGTGTTGATCCTCCTTAGCGATCATGATTTGATTATAGCTTGAAAAACCATCCATGAGTGATAGCATTTCATGCCTTGTTATTAAATCAACAATAAGGTCAATGTTAGGAAGAGGGAAATCATCCTTTAGCCATGCTTTGTTCAAGTCTCGAAAATTCGTGCATATTCTGATGCCCCCTGTGGGTTTGGAGACTGGTACCAGGTTTGAAACCCACTCAGGATAATCTATCAGTCAGATGAATCCAACATCAAGAAGCTTTTGTAACTCAAGTTTCACCAAGAGTGTTATTTGAGGGTGTATCTTCTGTAATTTTTGCTTCACTAGTTTGGCATCAAGATAGACTACTAAGTGATCCACAACCACTTCTAGATCAAGCTCTAGCATATGTGTATGACCATGCAAAGTTAGCTCTTCGCTCTTTTAGGAACACTGCTACATTTTCTTGTTCTTCATCCAACAAGGATTCGGCATAAAAGGTTATCTTGGATGCTTCTTATGTTCCCACATTGACTGGAGTGGCCTTTTCTACTAATTGCTAACATCTTTGGATGTATTGAACTAAGGGAGAGATTGAATCCTTCATCCTTGGGTGCCTCAGGGAGGTTTTTACCCTCGGATATGTCCTTTCTTTTTACAATTTTAGGATTAGAAAGTGCCACAATGTGGTTTTCAATTAGAGATCTACATGTTGCGTGTCCTCAATTTTACGACTGAAAGATTCAATCATCTCCCCATAGTACACCCATGTGTCTAGCTCTATATCAAAGCCTGCTTTGTGATCTTCCCATGGTAAGTTGTTGTGGAGTCCCATGAATTCTCAGATTACTTCATCATTTTCAAATAAATCTAGAATCGGTGGTCCTCATTGGTCTAATTCAATGAGTTGTGGATATACTAGGCTTATTTCAGTTGGTTGATCACTCAGGGTGAAGGATGTTGTGGATATCATGAAGAGAGATTTATTCTCAAATAAGTCTACAACATCAAGGGGGAAGTGATCTAGGGTAGTATCATGTGATGTTGTTAACCAAGAGGAAGCCTCAACCCTTTTAGCGGAAGTACCTTTGCCAAGAAGGGTAACCTTGCTAATAGTACATCCTAAGTCGAGATTCTTTGGAAATTTCTCAGGAATGATGGGTTCTAGCAAACCATTGTCATTTTTCCCTAGTTTCTCAATCTTGTTGTACCCCCATCCCTTCATAAGATGCAAGCATTTTTTGTCATGTTCCATGGGAAGGATAGGAATGGGTTGTTCATCTTGATAGAGGAGTTGAAATCCCCCCACTTGGTGAAGGTGGTAGCTGCCATCTTGATTGTTTTGGACACTTCATTGCTAGACATGGGTTTTCCATGGGATTTAGGATAAAGAGGTAGCTCTCCCAACACAAAAGTGTCCTTCATTAGTTTATAGTTTCCACAACCATCATCCTGGATCACTACTTTGATGTGAGGAATGTTTTGCACAATGGGTGTTTCTGCTTATGAGGTAGATGCAAAGGACGATGGGTCAACAAATGAGGAGGATGGTGTAGGCCCTTCGTCATTTTTAGTGATTTGGGGTATCTTGTAAAACTTGGCCTCAAGGTTCTTGTAGTAATAAAAGGGTTCAGGATCTCCATGGATGGTAAGTTCTCTGCCCTCAAAAGGAAACTTTACACATTGATGGTAGATCAAAGCTACAGCTTTTAGGGCATGGATCCATGGTTGGCCAAGTAGGATATTGTAGGGGAGATCAAGGTCTACCACTTTGCATGTAGTCTCTGCAATGATAGGTCCCACTTGGATGGTTAGTGTGATGATTCCTTGTGATACCTACTCTTGATCATCATATGCTCTGATGGTGGTACTCTTTGTTTTCTCAATAGTATCCTTTGAATAGCCCAATTTTTTGATCAACTGAAGGGTATAAATGTTCAGACCAGCACCTCCATCTACTAATACTTTTTTAACCTTGTTCTTATGAATAATAACCTCAAGGTGTAAAGATTACGAGATGGTTGCGATGGTAGGTCTTGTTCTTTGAAGGTGAGAAGATGATTAGTGATATACCCTACCATAGTGATGATCCTAGTTTATGGTTTAATTTTTGGGTAGAATTTATGATTTGTTTACTAAGGTTATCATGGACCTTGACGTTAAGTGTTGATATTTTTATGATATTTTCTCATAACTATAGACATTGGGCTTAATCTTATTTCTGCAAATCTTTAATGACATTGGCATGTTATATGGATTATCTATATTAATTTTGCATGTGGTTAATGAATGTTCTTTAAGGTAGTTATAGATATGCAATTATTGTGCATGCTAACATTGCCATGCATATATAGTTCAAAGATACTAAATTGAGAAAGACACCACCAGTTGAGCATGCACCATAACGTCTAGCACGTGAATCGTTCAAAGGTCAAAGGAGGTTGATGGCAGGAGATTCCCCATGCAAATTGAATGTAACCACCTTGTAGTGGACTTTAATGTTGTTGAGAAAGTATTGGCATTACTATTGTGCTAAATCTGTGGACACGTTTGACCAGATTCCATGTGCGCATAACTACCTCTCCATTTCATCTTATTTCCCTAAATTGGCGTCCTCCCAGTTTGTGGAGTTGACCGCCTTGCTTAGTTGGTAGTATAAATAAGGATCAGATGCTCCTTTTCAGGAGGTTGCATGATTTGATATTGTACTTGCATTCTTAGCTTTCAGTGATACACTGCTCTATTGTACTCATGTTTTATGATGAATAAAGAAAAGTTCTAAGTTCAAGCATCTGAGTTTCCGTTTGTAGTAGAGGATACTCATCCAAGGGGGCCCACTTGGTGAGCAATCCATCCTTAGCTTAGTTTAGCCTAGTTGTTACTTTTTGTTCAGTAATTAGTTAAGAATATGACACTGATTGTTCCTATAGCCACTAGAATTCCATTATGTGACTGTTCTTGCAGCCAAAGAAGACATAGTAGTTTTTTGTCTATTGTTCATATTTTCATTTATGTCATGAATTTCAAGCTTAGTATGGTTGTTGGTTGATGTTCAACATTTATGTTATTCCTTTCCAAGCAATTTACTTTCAACATTGCATCTTTCTTAGCTATAGAATGAAAATGGCTACTTTGAGTTCCTAGTGCACATATTGTGCTGACCCATTTCAAGTTCACGTCCCTGGGTTGACAAGTTAAATGCACCTTCATGATGAATGAAATAGCTATTCAGGTTAGATGTCCAATCTTTGAATCACAGTTGTAAAGGCCTAGTTTGTTGAATCATTATAGGAGGCCAACATTTTTGGCGCCGTTGTCGGGGATGGTGTCAAACTAGGGAGTTCTCTAGAGTCATTGGTATTTTTTCTTGCTATAGTGTTTCTAGAAGTTGTTCTTAGTATACCCTCATTTAGGAAGTAATTACCCCTTTATTCTATACCAATTCTTTGTGCGAGTTGGCTGATAGTGAGTTGATACTGCATGCATGGAGGAAGGAGAAGGGATGCTTATAGGAGATTCCTTCCTAACAATCCTAATCCATTCCAACTAGTTGAATATCAGAACTTGCCAAGAGAAGAAGGAGAAGAAGACCCACACCCCTTTGCTAATGCATTTTTTTATTTGACTAGCTCTGAAGTTTCCTTTAAGGACCAAAATCAGCTTGAGAACCCCTTTGCTTTGGAACTACATCAAGCAGGCATGGGTGATGAAAATAGAAATAGACCTAACCAACTAGCTTTTCCTTTCCCCATTTCCCATTAGAATGAAGTTGACAACATAAAAAATATCCTTGCTTCAACACTCCCCAAGTTTTATGGACTTGTCACAGAAGATCTTGATACCTTCTTGTTTGAGTTTGACATACTCTGTAGGAGTTATGACTATACCACTGATGCCCATAGGATTAAGCTATTTCCTACCACTCTAAAATAAGTTGCATTAAGATGGTTCATGAGCCTAGGAAGAGATACTGTGGAAACTTGGGAGGACATGAAGACAAAATTCCTTGAGAAATACAAAGAGTATTGCAGGGGTAGTGACATGAGAGGAGAACAACACATAGCTTGAAATTGTTCTATATCAATATCCTCAAGGATGGATGATGAGGAAAAAGCCTTCTCTAAGATTTCTCTATGTGTGGGGGATAGCCTCAATAGTTCTAAGATAGATATCTACGTGGGGGTCTTTTTAAGTTGATCTAGGAGATTGTACTTGCTAGGGTTTGATGTTGGCAAAGTAGGTTGTGCCCTAGATTGAGATGGGACTCCTTATATGGTGACTTTGCCACATCATGTGGTGACTCCACACTCCACACTAGACCCTTTGATGGTGATGACGATGATGATACTATCACGGGAAGTGACTACATTGGAATAGGTATGTTGTATGTTTGTGTAATCCTTAGCTTTTCCAATGTTGTTTCCTTTGCTATGATCTGGCATGGGGTTCTTGTATATCTTAAGATCCTGGTTTCCAACTGGTACCTCAACAGATATGGATTTTCTCTCTACAAGATCTTGCATAATATTTTTGAGTCTCATGCAGTTCGATGTTTTGTGTCTTTTGATTTTGTGAAAGTCACAAAGATCTTTTTCGTTGTATCAGGGTGGTTTATCCTATGGTTCTTGGTAGTTTTCAAAATTGGGAAGCGTTATTAGGTTTGACTCTACCAACTTCTTCATGATGGTATCAATGGGTTTCAACAACTGTGTGTACTTTCATTTTAGATAGTTGTTCTTGTTGGGAGTTCATCGTTGTTGCGTTTCGGTGTTATTGATCTAATTATTTTGGGATGGTGTTGTTTGTTGCACAGTTGGTTGAATGTTGGCTATTTGATTGTTGTTTAACCTAGGATAACTTATGACCACCTTAGCATCTACCATTCCATCATTTTTCACGTTCTTTTTCTTAGCCCAAACACGAGGCTTGCCATTTGAGCTTATTGATGGGAAGTTGTCCTTGTATGCTTGAGCATTTCCCTGTGAGATTAGAGCTCTCTCGATGTTAAGGGATCTAGGGACAAGCTCATCATAAGATGTAATGTATTGCATATTCAATTGGAAGGATAGATTTGGATCTAGATTTTCTATGATGATCTCCACTTATTGTTCATCAAGAATTGGCCACTTGCTTTTACTAGCCCTTTGCCTCCATCATTGTAAGAAATTGGAAAAAGATTCTCCTTTTTTTTGTTTAAGAGTGTACAACTCTTCTAAGCTCATGTCCATGTCAAGGTTAAAGGAGAAGTGATCTATGAATTTATCAGTGATTTCTTAGAAGGTTTTGATACTTGGAGGTAATTGAGAAAACCAGTCAATAGTTGGTCCTATCAAGCTTCGTGAAAAGAGGTGCATCAAATAGGAATCATTGTAGGAAACCTCCATAAACATGATGTTAAACTCTTTAATATGGTCCACAAGACTTCCTCTCCCTTTTTATTTATCAAATTTGGGGACTTCAAAATCAGGAGGGAATGGTACCATTACGATATTTCAATCGAATGGATATGGGCATAGGTTTTGTGTGTGGGGTTTCTTCATTTTTCCCATCTGGAGATCTTGCATTTCTTGTGATAATGCGTTAAGTTGCGATGCTACATCATCTTGTGGGTTTAGTGGAGGAACATACGTTGTGTATTGTGAGGTGGCAAATGGGTTGTACGTGGGATTCTAATATGATGAGGTATTGCATGGTGTGTATGGTGGTGTAGGATATTGTGAAGGTGATTGAGGTGTTGATTTATATGTTCCTAACGTGTTTGTATTGATGATGTTCTATTGAGGGTTATATTAGGAACTTCGTTGTTGTTGGGCATACTGTTGAGCTAGTAAGGCTTGTTGATGTTGTTGGGTTGCTAGGGCTGCTTATTGCACTTGTTGTTGTTGGGATACTAAGGTGCTTGATGTTGTTGTTGTGTTGCTAAGGCTGCTTATTTTTGTTGTTGTTCTTGTGCTACTAGGGCTGCTTGTTGTGTTGCTAAGGTTGCTTGCTTGTTGTTGTTGTTTTGCTTGTTATTGTTGTTGTTGTGTTGCTAGGGTTGCTTGTTGTTGTTGTTGTTGTTGTTGTTGTTGTGTTACTTGGGCTACTAGTTGTTGTTGTGCTACTAGGGCTACTTGTTGTAAAGCTAATGCATGTGCTTGCAATGTAGGATCAGTTGGTTGTTGGGGTGTCTATGATTGTTTTGGGTGTTGATATTTTGATGGGGTTGTGGGTTGTTGATGAGAGGTTGGGGTTACCTTGGTTTAAAATTCCTTGTAAGATGACGGATTGGGATGGAGGAATGTAATTTTGAGGTCCCATTTGATTTTGCATGACATGGGGGACCGTCAGAAAAGATGATGATGGTGCCATTAAGTATTGTGATGGTAATGACACATTAGTACCTTGAGTCCATTGATTAAAAAGGTTCCCTTGAATGATGTCTTGGGGATTTCCTTGTGTTAGGGATGTGTTCAAGGTATTACCTGGATTGATGGGGTTCGTTAGCAAGGGATTGTTTTGATTCGGGTTGATGATGGATGGGATGGATGTGTTTTGTGAAACCAATGGTGCAGATGAACCAATTGGGTGGTTGGATTAAGATGTCCCTATTTGTGTTAAGGGTTGATTTTGCATCAGGGTGTTGGCATGCCCTTGTTGGTCTATTTGAGACACTTGGGCTATACTACCTTGTGTGAATTGGGCACACTTGTGGTACTTGTGGGGATAGATGAGGATGGATGACCTTGATATGTTGAGGTTGCCATGGATTCATGAAGTGTAAGTGGTTTATTTTTGATGCAAGGGGTGTTTGAGAATGGGAGGAGCACCAAAGGTAGGTATCTAAGTGGTGTTTTGCGATGGATTGGTGCTTAGGGTGCCCACAAGCATCTTGCTTTCAAATGGAAGAGTATGGAAAAATTCTTTAGAAAGACTAGCTACAATACTAGGAATGGATGTTTGATTTAGCCCAAGTGATGGAGTTGTTAAGCCTTGCATCAAAGGTTGCACAACAAAAGATGGGGAAATTGGAGCCACATTTTCTAAGGCTTGATGTTCTTGTGTTGTACTCCATGATTTCCTCCCTAGTAAGTTCAAATGGATTGTTCGTAACATCTTCTATCTCATATGGTCCTGATGGAGATGATGGCTGTTGTGATGGGATAACTTGACTTCTTGGATCAATTCTTGATCAGGATTGGGATCACTTGAGGTGAATGTGACGTTGGTTTTCTCCATGATTCTCTCGTGTTGTGATCTTGTCTTTACCATAAATTTTGGATCACCTATGGGAGAGTTGTGTTGAGATTTATAATGTTTAAACTCTCTAGTTGACTCAAATCTAGGTAAAAGGGACACTCTAAGTCTTTTTGGAGCAATGATGATAATGGGAGATGAAAAAGGTGAATGATGTGGGGAGTGATTTTTGCAAATGTTGTGGGACAACACTTTTGACTTAAGAGTTTGATTGTTTTGATGTTTGGATAAAGGATGTTTATGAACTTGTGAATCTTTAGGGTAGACTTGTGACCTTCAAGATAAACTAGTCCAAAGATGATAACCAACTTAATTAAGTGCATGTAAAATGATTCATTTCACATACAAAGTAGCTAAGTTAGGGTTTGGGTTGATAGGTCTAAGTCCAAAGTATTAGTGTATTCAATTTTTTTCCAAAGTTTGGTGAAGTGAAGGATGAGTTTTGATGAAGGGGTGGGTGAAGTGTTTGACCCAATGTTGACCTAGAGTGAACCTTTTGTTTGATAATACCAAGGTGATAGAAACATGTTAGACCTCTAAAGTGTTCAAATACAAAATATCAATGTTGACTTAAATGAGAGGTTCATATCGAGCATACATGTCTAGATCATTCATTGAAACATGTCTATAGAAGTTCCTTACCAAAATGTTTATGTTGCGATAGAGAACCACAAGGTGTCTCTTGACAGCTTTTGGACTATGATGCCTAAGTTTGAAGTGACAGCGTATAGACCTTCTCTTGGGGATTTTTATTTTGTGACAAGTCATTTAGAGAAGTTCAAGTTTGTGGAAAAGAGGATATTTATTGCCACACGGGAGGTGGTAATATGGGCCTTCTGGCCACAATATCGGCTTGTTCCTCTTGTTCGTCTAAGATGTATGTCATGTTTCTCCACTGGATGGGTGTTTCCTTTGTTTCAAAAGTAAAGCTTCTCAAACTACTAATTATATACATTTTTTCTCCCTCAATTAGTTCAAAGTTTGGTTGAATGATAACAGGCATAAGGTTAGGTTGTTCAACCAGAGCGATCAAATGCCAAATGGTCATATGGGGTTCAATTTGTCAATTTATCTTGCTCAAATGAGTTTATTCTTACCACAAACACTTTTTCTTGCTTAAGTTTCAAACTAAATGTCTATGTCAAAAACATCATTCATTTCACAATGTCCATTTTGTGAAAAGGATGAAGTTAGGGACATAGTTACCTAGGTTAACTTTGGGAAGTATGGATTGAGATATGAACCAAAATATTTAGAAGTTTGTAAGAATAAATCCTTAGGACAAGCATTAATAACAAGGTTTTTTCAAAAGGTATCCATACTTACACCAAAGGGTTTGAAATTTTGAAAAGACTTGTTGATGTTTGTTTGCAACTATTTTGGAACCAAGCAAGTGTTGAACTGACTCTCAAGCATTTACAATCCTAGATAGAGCATGTACGTATTTCTTAGTAGGCTTACCATTATTAGAAGAGATGATTAATCCATGAAGATGAAATGGACAAATAGGCTATGTCAAGGAAATGTAACGTCTTGACACGCCAAGCAAAGGAGTCCCTTCCCCATTTTCTTTATTGCCTCAATAAAAAAATGGACATGGTAAGTAACTTCTTGGAGCGGTGCTACTCCAATGCACTACCTTAAAATATGTTTCAAAATTGGACTTGGTTAGCCACTACAAACAAGGATTTTAATGACCATATTTAGGATAAACTGGTTCCATACACACGTCGATTCACTCAATTAAGAGGTCTCCCAACCCTTAGAAATATTTAAGAGTTTTAACGCATCACAAGGATACTAAGGGATACATTCATCGATATGGGACAACCACAACCAACCGGTTAATGACTCTAGTCACGACTGATTATTTATATAGCAGACCAAAATGAAAGCACCTCTTGGGTCATTCCCTCTCACAAGTTGGGAGGTAGACCCTCTAAAGGTAACACATATTTGAAGCGTAAAATTCTTTTCATCACCTAAGATTGCCAAAAGGCGCAAGGGGAGAGGATAAATGCTTCCAAGAAGAAAAGGTATACTTGCGTGTTTCTCTTCACCCAAAATCACACGAAGCACAAGGGGATTGGATACACACAACAAGCATACTTAAGCAAGTCAAACATATGTTCATTTTAATCCGTCATAGCAAAATGGTTTCATTTTAAGCACCAATTTGAAGTGTGAAAGTTGTGTTGTCCAATTTTAAACCAACAAGCATAATGATGTGAGGGTTCAATTTTAACCAATTTGAACGTTCATTTGAAAGCCCAAAAATAAATCTAGTTTGGTCCTAAAACGTGAAATAAAAGCATCATAAATGGGTTATAATTGTTCCATAAGTGTCGAAATACTTGTTACAATTATAAGATTTTAAAAATGATATGATCCTTCACTTCAAATGTCATCGTCCAAACATGCAAAATAAGTTAGCATAAAAAACCAAAGCGAGAAGTTAGTGACATGTTAGCGATCAGATAAAGTAAAAAATTAAATCGCATATCAAAATTTAGGTTCAGTTTCTATTTACCAGTAAATCACGAAGCTAAAATCAATTGCATCGCTGAATTTCATCAATAGCGTCGCTATATAGAAAGTTCGTCATTATATTGAAAAAATCGATGGCGTTAGTCTACAAAAAACAGTGATGTCAAATGCATCGCTAAATAAAAATTTATGGCATGATGAAAAATAAAGTTAGCGTCACTATTTAATATGTGGTGATGAAATTTAATATGCATTGCTAAATTAAATATGTGTCATTGTTTTAAATATCAAATGCGTCGTTGTATAGCGACACATCCACGGTGCGTTGGTGATTTATCAATAGCGTCGCTAAACTTGAAAACACAAGAAAAATAGAGATTTAACAAACAATTCGTTAGATTGGTTAGTTCAAGCCCTCTTTCTAGTGCCAAAATGTGACCGATGACTTAGTATGGGCTAACTAAACTTGATCCATGAGGATTCAAAGCATATTCAAGCCACTAAACATCAGTCCAATAAGATCATTCAATACAAAACCAAACTAAGCATCCATTAAAACTAACATATTAAAATATGAAAGCTTCAAAAACACCTATTATAATCCATTGAAACTTATCCTATTGGGGGAGTGGTGTCACATTGATGTGGAATGGCGACCCTTTCCCAATCCCATGGATAATGAGCTTGTTTCGATTGATTCCATTGAAGAGAATCAACGAATAGATGATAGATGTGTATGAAAACATTATATAAAGCTAAATTAACATGATGCAAGCTATTTTAACATGATCTATACTAAGATGATCAATATGGGTGTATGAAAATCTATTCTAAATGGAGTTTAAGCTAAAAAAGATTAAAACCTTGAGTTACCATGGAAGCCATTAATGGAAGCTAAGCTAATGATAAAAGTAAATTGAGCTAAAAAATGCTAAATAAGTGTTAAATACGAGTGCAAGTGAAAGTGATCTTAACAGCATAAGTTTGCTCTTAAAAGATGGATCCATTTATCTCCAAATAGTGACCTATTTAAAGGACAAATGAGAAATGAAGGTTTGAGATTAAAAAGGTTATTCAATGGTCAAAATTGGAGGAAAGATGAAACATGGATCATGGATTCTTATCTATGGATGAGAATCAATGATCACATGGATCAAGGAAAGAATCAAGGGTTCATATTCTTCCAAACAAACACACTTTCAAAACTTGCACAAGAAGTTTTGTTGAAAGTTTGTTATAAGGAAGAATATTCTTTTTTTCAAATGAGTGAAGAAAAAGAATATTCTCATGGGTGAGAAAAATTAGATATTTAGCAAATTAAAACAAAGTTTTAATGTGCAAAAGGGGAAGAAATATTCCATGGGAATATTCCTTTTGGAGGAATGTGAAAAGGAGGAATATTCCCTTGCAAGTTGGGAGGATTAGATTTATTAGTAATTTGATAATTAAATAAAGTTTCAATTATGCAAAATATGGGAATTAGATAATATTTATTAAATAAAATGATTTAATGAAAAGGGGAAAGTGATATGTTATTTAATTAAATGACTTAGGGTTATTTAATTAAATAAGAGGACTTAGGGATTTAAATTAAATAACTTGATGTATTTGATTTAATAAGATGAAATGTTAGCATAAAAGGGGGTGAATTAACCCGATTATTAGATTAATTAGATCAATAGATGAAAATGATGTGATTAATTAAATCGCTAGGCTAATTTAATCAATTGATCAAAAAGAGGATGGGTTTTAGGACGAAATGGTGTTTATATATCTGATTTGAATGCATGATATCATTCAAGACATTTTTAAGTGTCTACATAACCTGTGAAGAAAATTGATCCTACTAAGGTAAAGAAGGAAATGGAGAACATTTGGAGAAAGAAAGAGGAACCTGAGAATAAAGATGAATCAAATGCATTTGTACCTCCCTCTAGTGTAGATAATTCTCTTGAAAATTAGACCTAGGCATGGGCTTAGGGGGAGTAATGACAAAAAAATATAATAACCCCTAGAAATATGTGGTGTCAAGGAGTGACACGAAGATAGATGGTGTAAAATGACATGCTTAAGCTTTTGAAAAAGATTTAGTCAGAAAATATGCAAATCTAAAGAATTCGGAGCATTTTAGGCTTTATAATGTATTAGTGAAGGGTTTATCAACTTTTTGGAAATTGAATCATTTAATGCAATATTAGGGCAGATCAGAAAGATATAAAGTGAGTTCCTAAGTTAATTTTAATCACTTTTATGCATTTGAAGAAAGAAGAGCAATTTGAAGGAGAATTGAAGGTGATTCAAAGCAATTTGGTACAAACCCTAGAACCCGTTGTGTGCATAAAAGGTATTTATAGCTTACTGTGCTTTGTGGGTTTGAAATAGAATTGATTTCATACACATTTGAGTGCAAATTGTAGTTAAAATGGCTACCCCGACCGTTGTCAACATTAGTGAGAGGCCTAGACCAAAATTCAAAAAGTATCCAATGAAAATCTTTGAAACGACCCCAACAATGCTTTTTTTGAAGATTCCATATAGGATTTTACCTCTTGAACACACTAGGGTCTATATACATGGGAAATTAGAAGAATATAATAAAAAAAATTAAGGATTTATGGTTTGAGGAGCTGACTAGAGATGATTTCTTGGTGAAACCTAAGTACATTAACCTAGTTAAGAAAAAGCTTGATATTTGGAACTAGTTTCCTAACTATAGTAGTGATGTGGATGCTAAGTCTGTAAGGAAAGCACTAAGCAGGATACATGATAAGTTTTTATGGACTAATATCTAAGGAGGTGATCAAGGCAATTACAGGGTTGTGTGATACCGGACTTGTGTCGGTTCTTAAATTTGTGAAAAATGAGGTTGTTATAGAATTAACTAGTGCCACTAATGATAAGAGGGCTTTGGCAAAAAACCTATTAGGAATCCTGTTGTGAAATATGTTTCAATGGTGATAGGTTACAAGATTTACTTTACAAATAGGGAAAATTCAGTCTCAGCTACTACTATTTATGTTGCACATGAAATGGTGGTGAATGGAAAGGATTTTGATCTGTGTGAGTTGCTCTGATAGCAACTTCTTGAGAATTTGAAGTAGACAAGAGAAAATAAATATGCTTTTAAGTTTGAAACTTTGGTTATGCATCTATTATTTTACTTTTTGAGAGAGCTACCTAGAAGAAAGGACATTGTATGGGATAGGATTAGGCCTGTGGGACATCAAATCTTTGATTATATGCACAATTTAGCTGATTTCAAAGCTCAGGATGATGCTTTGACTGCATTATTTACAGTGTTTCAAAATAATATGCATGAAAGGGAAACGATTCCCCGAAACCTGGTGGAGAAATATGTTGAGGAAATTAATTTCCTTGTTTCAACTAATGAATGTATAATTGAGGTCGTTGAACTTAGAATGGTATGGATTGAGCCTCTTGGGTATGAAGTTTCTCATAAATAAGTTGAGGGATATGTTAAATTGTTGCTCAAGAGTCCTAAGGACCCCTCTCTACCAAGACATGGAACATATGAAGAAAAATCATTCAAGGTACATTTGGAATTAAAGAAACCAAAGATAAATAGGAATGCAAGGAAGACTGTAGAGCAATGGGCTAGAGAAGAAGGTTATAAAAAAGAAGAGATCAAGGAGGATAGAGAAAGAGAAGCTAGAATGGTTGGTGATTCCTTTGGACCAAGGAGATCTGGAAGAACAACTTCCACCCTAGCTTTTGCATTACCTAAGTCCTTTGGAGCTACTACAAAAGGAAGAAGGTGGAGACTAGTGCTTCGATAACTGAAGAAGTCATTGCACCCTTTAAACCTAGCACAAGGAGTACTAAGAGGAAGAATGTACCTCTGGTAGCAACCCCTGCTACCTCTGGAAAAAAGAAGAAGCAAAAAGAAATTAGGAAAAATAATCTAAGTGCTATTGTGGAAGAAGAAATTGAGCTTGGGATGGAACATGAAAAATAGATAATAAGGAAAAGAAGAAGCAATGCTACAACAAGTGTTGAAGGTGCCTCACAAGAGGCTAGCACTGGAGCAAAGAAACTAAAAGTTGGAATTGTAGACACTTTTGAAGAAGAAGAAATAGAAAGATAAAAAGAGGCTTTCACTATACATATTCATAAGAAGCCTAAAAAGAAGAAGGAAAAGAAGTCAGAGGAAGGATCTTCTTAGCAGAAGAAAAAGAAAAAGAAGACAAAATCTCCTCTGGTAAGAGCTCATACTCCAATAAAGTTAGATGTGTTGGTTAGCAATATGTTAGAGCATGATGATTTGTTAGAAGGTACTACAAAGCTATATGATGAAGTGGGTGAAGAAGATAGGAAAACAATCATTGAAGTAATTATTTAATACATTATTGTTTTAGAAGCTGACATGGGTAATATCAAGAAGAAGGTTCCTAGTGTTGTATGGGATGCCTTAATAGAAAGGAGAAGAGAAGTTATTGAAGATAAGGACAAGATGAAATATGATGCCTTGGGGGAAATTAGATTCTCCTTATCCGAGGATGACAAGGCTACCTTGATTGAGGTATATACTAAACAATTCAGAGTCAAGCAAAGAGTCACCATTCTTATGGGAAGAGAAAAGAAACAAACAAACAAACTAAAACATGAAACAATAAAGACTGTCAGAGATATAGCAAAAATTTTTGGGATGTTAACTACTTCATCATCTGGTATTGCTCAAGAAAAGGAGTATGTTAAAGAAAAGGTCACTGATGCAAAGGAAAATATTCCTTTGGTTACAAATTTACCTATTTTCAAAGAAGTTTTAGAAGAAAAAGAAGTAGATGATCGTATTGCAGAAGAAACTCCATTGTTTGATACAAAGAATGTGGCATCCTCACCACCACAGGTTGAAGAAACACATGCTTCTCTAGAGACTTCTTCTCCTTTGAAAGATATTGACAATCGCATCGATGTTAATGATGAAAGCCAGAGTGCATAAAAGGAAAAAGAAAATAAGAATGTTGATGATGGTGCTAAGGATCACTCTAAAAAACTAAATATGAAGATATAGGAAATGGAAATGAAGATAATCAAAATGAGGATGGAGAATAAGGACAAGGAGAAAGGGAAGAGAACAACAAGAAAGATGGTGAGGATAAGGAGGATGAAGATAAAGAAAAGCAAAAGGAAAAACCCTTTGGTGGGGAGGAGAAAGAAGAGAATAAAGAAGAGTCTGAGGTTGAGAAGAATGAAGAAGATGTGCAAAAGACCGTGAAGCTACCAAAGTCATTTGGAGAATCCTCCAGTAATTCACTTAAGGGTCTTGTGCCCAAATAGATAAGGTTCCAACTGGTAATTGCACCCCAGTTGCTACAACTCCCAATGTACCAAGGTAGTGTGGATCTTGAAAAGATCTCATCAATTCAAAAGTTGGAGCTTAGAGGCATCTTTCATGCCTCTGGTAGAAAAGAGATTATTGAAACCCATCAGAAGGGGACATAACTGATCAGTGAAGCCATCAAGACTCTGTAAGATGCTACTCCCAGTACTGTAATAGATAATTCTCTTACCCCTGTTAATTCTCAAGATTTATAGAGAAGAGGCTACTTGAGATACAATATATATGTGCATAATTAGCACATAACAAAGTGGAAAAATATTTGAAGGAAGTGCAAGACTGTGAAGATGAGGCCTAGACTTTGTTCTTGTATTGCATGAGGTGGCTAGATGCCACTCAAGTCATTAAGGACTTAATGAACTCTATTGGGTCACAAATAACCAATGCCTCAAGAGCCTATGACCCAACATAGGATAGAGATCATACCTCTTGGACTACCATTACAGATCTGCATAATAAGTTTTTCACTTTACAAAGGCAAAAATAAGACATTATAAGGAGTTTTGAACAGCTTAGGGACTTGGTGAAGACCAAGCACATACCGGTGTCATGTGCCTTAGCTGATGTAGAGAAGCTGACAAAGATAAATCCAAATCCAAGCACTTTAAAAGAGAGAGAGGAGAATCTTGTAGAGCTAGAGTCATTGTAAAAATTTCTTGCAGCAGCCAAAAATTCTTGGAATGAAGGGAAGTTTTCTTGGCAAGCAATTCTTAAGGAGCTTGAAGGTGCCTCCTCCTTTGGTTGAACATATTTCACATGTTTATTCTTTTAGTGTTTTTAGTTGCTTTTCAATTTTTTATTGTACATATAGTTGGATCAACTTTTTGGGATAACTCCTTAAGGGGGAGTTAGTACATTTCATTCAATTGTTTACTTGTACATGTGCATCGAGTTTGGAGTTTACATGTGTGTTACCGACACACCCTTTGTATTTGATATCAAAGGGGGAGAAGTTTGATGTTTGAAAATTAGAGAAGTTAGGTGATGAAAGATGTTTTTGGAGAGATTTATTTCTTGGCACATGTTTCCATTAATGAAAAAGGGGAAAATTACATTGGAAGAATGAATAAGGAACCCATTTAATGTGTTGTCATTGATACCAACATTAATTGTTGAAATTTTCTCTTGTCCGGTGAACAAAATGGAGATATCTTAATTTGGTATTTTGGTCTGCAATTGCACATATAATAAGATCTGCTTATGAGGTGATAATATGTTATTCTTGAATACTTTGTGCATCTATGATCAATATTTCAACTATTTTGGATGAAAAGTTTGAAAGTTACAAGTAATAGTAGTTCAATATTCAATTTTTTGCTTTATACAATGTAAATGGGTATATGTAATCCGGTCCGCGTTCCTCCGATGATTGGATTCAAACCTTGCAATTTTGGGAGATTGTTTATAGGTGTCTATACATTATATATTCTAGATGGCGAGTGACTATGTGAGTAGATGGATTGTTGGTGTTTGATCAGTTGGCTTATTTTGTGATTAGGTCTAATTTTTGGTCGAGCTAATGCTTGATATATGTTGTGGAGATTAAATATGTATTGTGAATATTAATGAGATCTATTTTAGATCCATGCCGACCTAAATCAAGTGTTGCACATTTGATTTGAGCGCAAAAATGTTTTTGATTCAAGTATGGAGCCGACAAGGAAATTTTGATGTAATATTGAGCTACATCTAATTAGGCCAACCTAATTGATGTATGCGGATGTATTGGGTATATATGTGAGACATTTTTGAGTTGTAGTAGAGATGATAAGTGATACTATGTGAACATGCAAGTTTATATGTGTTTGATCCAAATAATAGTAGAATTGTTATGAATGTTAAATGATTGTAAAGTAGAGCAGTGTTTTGTATTCAAAGCTTCAAAGGAGCTGAATTCAGCACAAGGAAGGTGCATTTTGTATCAGTTCACATCTTGGTTGTGTGGCTATTTTTGTTTGTGGTTGTGAGCCCTTTTGGACAGTGTCTACTGGCAGTTAGCCTTTGTAATATCTTATAACCGGTTATAATATATTGTGAACTAATCCTCATCGTGGTTTTTCCCCTTTTCAAGTTTTCCACATAAAAATCCTGGTGTTCATGTGTCATGTGATATTGTGGTTGCTTCATGTCTTCATTCATAGTTGCAGTCATATATGTTTTGTTAATTGGATGGTTTGTGTTCAAATGGTTTAATAAAATATTGATTCACCCCCCTCTCAGTATTTTAGGTGTTCAACATATAACATACACAAAGATTCATAGTATTCTTACTTAATCCAAATTTATTGACTCCTCACATCTAAGGTTGTTATCAATAAGGGAGATTGCTTCAATCCTTTCTATCCCTCAGAGTCATTTAAACTATTCCGTAGGGTGAAGGTACTTATTGGTTATCCTTCATAACCTTCCTATTGAAATTGGTTGCATAATATTTTGCAATCCAAAGGTGTAACCTAATAAGTTGTTTGATTTAGGAGTTTCGACTCTAGGGACGACTCTTTCCTAGTTCTAAACTTAAACAATTTTTCAAGAATCTTATACTTCCCTTTTTGTTTTACCTTTGTTCTTTTCCTCTCACCTTCTTGGCATAAGAACCTTTCAACCTTTAACTTCCAATAAGGTTTATGTTTTACTTATGTAATAAGCCCATATGTTCCAATTCTAAACTTGGTAGCTCTGATACCGCATGTAAAATTCCCATTGTTCAACCCAATAATTTTTTACTATGCTTTTAACTTCAAGTAAATAAATTACGATGCCAACACTTAGCAATGGAATTTTTCTTTTCATATATAATAATAAAATGTACATTTGGAATAAACATCACTCCAAACTTTCCCATTGCATTATAACAAAGTATTTCAACTTTCAAAAGTGTAGATTTCATAAGACATAATTTCATTATTACATTTCCTTTTTTACAATCTTCCATAGAAATAGATACACATAAACTTACATAGCTTTCATGAGCTCACTGGCACTAGGTATACGAATGGTCCAAGTAGTCCCCCTTCCAAATCTTGGTCACCAACTGATGAGGAGAAGCATCACTCAAGCACTTTTCTGCCAACCATACACTCATTGTGGTCCCCCACACATCTACCACATATGGTAAGATGTCCCTCCCTTCGACGAAGAGATTGGTTTGGTAACCTCATAATAACATTGACCTTTTCTGAGCTTGGTGGTGTGTCCTAAACATTTCTAGATATGTCAACAATGGCTACAATCTACACATATGACATTCCTTATCTTGTATGTAAATTTGGAAATACAATGAACTGACAGTGTAAATAGTGGCAACTTACACTACTTTGGCCAAATTATTCATCACTCTTTATTTTAGAGTGTACGTCACATGCCCACCCACCTTACTAGCTCAAGTTGCATTTGACCATTCATACCCTATGCATAGGCTATCCACTTTATTGGATTATCCTAACCCCAGGAATAACCTATTTCCCTCTTATGTTTAATATGGAATTTCTACTTAAGTAATTCAAAGTAACTCTTACTTACCAACTAACCATAAAAAATAGCATACATCACACCACTAAATGACTCTAGTACCAAAGGTACAATCCCAACTATAAAATTCTCAAATCAAGGGTTTATCTCAAGATTAAATGACTCCCTTCAAAAGTATAAACTTATCCATAAATGACCTCAATTCAAAAGTATAACCTTCAACAATAAATGACTTCAATTAAAGTATAATCTCACCAATAAATGACCTCGATCAAAAGAATAATCATTTCAATAAAAGACTCACTCAAAAGTATGGTCTCAACAATAAATCGACTCCAATTGAAAGTATAATCAAATGGTCAATTAGATCATATAGGTTAATCCCAAATTATTTTCTTCAATCAATAATCTCATTGACAACCCTACAAAATAGGTTATTCCTAACCTAGGGTTTCCAACAAAAAGTAGTGTAACGATCAAGTGACCATCATAAAATCCTCTCTTTTAATATATCGCAAATATTCTCATGTTTACTACATTTACATAAAATATGGAGGATAGTAGCCTAAGAAGGGTTTGTGCTTTTGCACCTATAAGTTCTCTACTCATCATGGATTTGGGTTGCTGGTATGTGAGCCCCTTCTAGAATTCCATGAATAGACTAATTAAAAATAAGATAATGGCATAACCATATAATACAACTCTTAACCCTATCGTTGAATATTGGTATAACCTCCAAGTTTATACCCTAACACTAGGTTTAAGACTCACTTCCTATTTCAAGGAGACACGAGTATTTAATCAAGTAATGATTATCATTCAAGGTTTGCATAACATCATAATGATGTCATTCTCACTAAGTACAACAAGCAATCTTTCACTTTCACATAAGATTAAAATAACTTTTCCCTAATAAAGCATTGAACTAACTTCCCAAACAAAACAAACAATGTCACACAATCTTTTCAAACATAAAGAGTATAAAAGAGTAGAATCTAGCATGCCTATTTATGCAATGCTTCAATTGATCGATTCATATTCCCAACATAGCCTTCCCAACTCAATAAGCAATTCCCAAACAACTTTCCCCCACTTTACCAAAGACTCCCTCTCAAATTCCTCTCTCAATTCTCTTAGAACTCTCTCATACAACTTAGGATATCATAATATAATAACTCAAAAAATCATAGCAAGAATGCATATATGTGTAAAATGAGGTAGATAGCTCCTCTATTTATACACAAAAATCAACAACTAAAGGCTAGATATAGGGTATCAAGAATGACACTTCTCAGCTCAAATGATTCGACCCATCAAGGTAAAGAAAAGGTGGTAGCTAAAATTGATGCATAGCGAACACATACACAACCATGATGAATGAGTCACACTTCTCAAATGAACATCAAGAAAGATAATCAGAAATGCAAGGTATTTTCCTCCTATAGATCAACTTACTTGGCGAGTTGCATACTTGACCATTTCCACATATTTCAAATGCTTCACATTCTGGAAATTCATATTGAGAATAGACTTCTAATTGATTCCTATCATTCTCAGTTGGCGCCACATTATGCCATTCGTGCCATATAACATGGGTCACGTTTTGTTGTTTGACTTGGTCGACTTACTTTCTGTACATAAGCATTTGTTGTTGTTTTCTTTTAACAAAGTCTTGGTAGCTCTATTTACACGTACTAACTTGGTTAAATATCCACTCACATATAACAACGCTGCATATCTGACTTGGTCATAATATCCATATGGCAGCACTTGCTTTGCTATGAGAGTCTTTAGATTTTAGTACTATTCTTAGGATTGTTTAAACTTCCAGTTTCTCCATTACTTTGTGTGCGGCTTGTATAGTTTCAAATTCATTAACCTGGTTAAAGGTAAACAATGTCGACTCATATGTTGTCCATTAATATCAAATACAATGTATTATGATAAAGTATGTGCTATCCCTTTGTGTGAATGCAACGCCTTATATAGCGAGCTAAGTTTTATTTAGAAGACACTTTTAATATGTAAATAACACTATATATAACCAGTGCCATAAAGGATATAATGTTATAATTAATATAATGTGTTATGAAAGATTATCACGAGCTTTACAATATATATATATATATATATATATATATTATATACATATACATATATTTATATTTAACATAATATATATGTATGTGTGTGTATATATATATCTTATCTTATTCACACATAAACACTCTTTGATATTTAAACATGTATAAATACTTATTTATATATATTATAATATATATATATACATATATATGATTATGTACATACATACATCATATATATATATATAATATATATATAATATGTATAATTACATTTTCACCGATTGATACATATATGTATCGCTCTTGATTAATTGATATATATGTATAACTCTAAGAGAGGGGGACCAACCACGTCAAGGCCCCAGGTCACAAAGAGCCAAGAGTGGAAGGCTGGCATAACTTACCTCACTCTAAAGGGGTGTTGAAATGAGGTACGAGAATGATGAGGACTATAATGTACTTCGATCACTCTGCAAACCCAAAATTAGGATTGAGGCTAGGCGAGCCAATTTTTGGATATGGTATTGTACCTCAGGTAGCTCTCTACCCAAGGGTGAAAGCGTGGTTCTGGGATGGCAGCACGATGCACTGACATCTCTCAGGTGCGTTGGTGTTCGTACGACCAGAGGACTGAAAATACTGTACGAACCATCAAAAAACAAGCTGACGACCTAGCTAGTGACTTCTAAAGGAGCAAAACAAAATTATGAAGTACAAAAGATATAAACGAATGTGATAAAGCAAGTAGATAAGAGCTAAAGTGACGAAGATAATCTCACCAAGTTGCCAATTCGTCAGCTAGATCCAAAAGCACAACCACCTACACACAAGAAAGGGGAAATTTGTTGGGGTTGTATAGGTTCCTACCTTAGTTAGACCCCCATTTTGGTGTTTCCATCTCCATGGACAACCAAGTAGCAACGATAGAGAAATGTATGATAAAGAAGTAGAGAAAGAAGAAATGAAAATAACACTACAAAACAGTATATAGCTAATCAACCAAGTCGTAAAGGAGAGGAGTGAAACATTACCACCTCCACCAAGATCTCACTAGCCAATTATGGAGAAAGAAAGCTTGAACAATCACCACAGCCTCGACTGCAATGAAGGGAGGTGTTGCAAAACCTCAAGCCCTTGTTGCAGTGGCTTGCCTCACACTTGCTTTACGGAGTTGATGGAGTGTTGTTGCAATGGAGTCTTGAGAATGCTGGAAGTGCCAAGAAATTGTGAAGAAGGATGAAGTGAATACTTGAATATTGCAAAAAGAGATGGATTGAATGAAGAATGGATGAATTTAAAGGAAGAAGAGGGAGAATCTACCTTTTTTGGGGTCGATAGGTTGAAGAGGGATGTTACAAATCATTCCCAATAGGAAGTGTAACGCCTCTGCCAACTTCAGATGGAGGAATCCGCCAGGGACGTAAGCGCATCGCACGCCTCAAAAAGTATTCTTCTACTGACACAATAGACAGATGCTAAGTGGAAGGAAGTCAACAAGCTAATGTGGAATTTTGACTTCATATTTGGTTTTCTAAGGTGAGGATGTACAAAAGGGGAATTTGCATAAGGGGTGCAAATTTGCTCCTATACAATAACACAAGCATATACATATATATATATATATATATATATATATATATCATATCAATATCATTATTTCAACCACCATATTAAACACATATATTCACATACTCATTGATGGTTGTTTATACATGAAGTGTATATACTTCGTCGATCAACATAGAAACACACATACTCTCATTTCTATCAATTGATATATATACACAAAGTGTGTCTATTTCATCAATTAAAAACACATAAGGAAGAACTTCACACAAGACCGAGAGACTCAACACTTTTACCCCCAAGACAAGAATGTTCACAAATAAAACCACAAGCATGACTAAAGGTAACTTACTATTCCCCAAGTTATTATCCTAACTCGACCAAACTATAAGTGTGTGTGTGAAAGCTCAATTTAGGTCTTATTAAAGGCTACCAGACCAATCCCCTCTCTTGAGTGATACTTCCCCTCTCTTTTGGAGGCTCGAACCTGTCCCTGTACATTCAACTTAGTACAACACCAAGGTAGTTAGACGTTCACATTAAATCCATTTGTATCATAAATCATTTGTATTGACAAAGCTTTAGAATGATCACATTGTAATACATATTGTTTCATTGCATTTCATCAATATAAAACATATTCATTCCTTTGAAATCAATAACATCTTATTGCATATTTTAGTATTTCTTTCACCTGGTAAACATATTAAAATATCAATTTGCATTTATCAATATTTTTACTTGTGAAGGTAAAAGTAACTTAGTAACTATGAAATGGGGTGTAACATATTTACTCTAAATCATGATCCTATGTGGGAAATGTATTTTGATGGATCGAGATGTCAAACCAGATTCAAAGTAGGTATAGTTCTTATTTCACCTGAAGGAAAACCAATTCCTCTTTCCTTTCAATTATAATTTCAATATACAAACAATATCACTAAGTACAAAGCCCTCGTTGCTAGCTTACATGCCACAATAGCCTTTGAAATTAAACATATTCATATTCATAGTGACTCTGAATTAATTGTAAATTAGATCATGATAATGTACTAAGCTAAGCAGTATAAGTTATTTCAGTATCGAGATTTGGCTTTATCTTTGCTTAGTCGCTTCTCTTTCTATACCATTAACAATGTTCTTAGAGAGAAAATCATCATGTGGATGCAATGGCGAGCACTACTTCCCTTGTACACCCTGACTATAGCACAAATGAGTACCATTTTGTGGTCCAATTTCTTCTCTCTCTTGTAACAAAGGATTTGAGGATCTTTCTTGGTTTGACTCATGGGATGGCCATCCCCCAGTCATGAATAGGTATCCACACCTTCAAAACTTTTGTCTTAACTTCTTGGAGGTTGGTTGGACCTGTGGAAGACTTAAAAGAGGCAAAGATTTTGGGGTGGGTGAAGGTGTTTTAGTGGAAGGAATCTCAAGCATGGCCACCTGGGGGATTAGAGGAGGATCAAGAAGAGTTAGGTCAAATTTTAACTCGTAGAGCCTACAACTTATTGCTGAGGAATGACATCTTGGGTTGGAGTCTTGATCCTAGGGGGTATACTCAGTGGTTGTTTGGTATCGATAGTTGGATGGGTGTAAATATGGAGGGGAGGAAGTTCCTTAGTGGAAGTATGTGTGGCCTAAATACAACCTTTTCCTTTGGCTTGTCACTTGAAACATGTCTCACTTGGAATAATCTTCAAAAGAGGGGCTTTTAAGGGAAATCTAACTGCGTTTTGTGTGGTAGTATATGTATCAACCACCCAACTAATTACTAATAAAGTATGGAAATTAGTGAATAACATGTAGATAACCTAGATTTAATCTAGGAGGAGTCAAACATTGATTTAAAAAAAAGGGGTTTCTTAAGTATGAAATAATTCTATAATGGCTACTTATGAACATGAGTAGATATTCACAATACTTGATGTACCTTTAAAACTCCAAGCATTTTATATGTAGATGTGGATTCACACTCTTACAAAATAATTTATGACATACACAATAAAATTAATTACAATAACCATGCTCTCCCATAGCAAATTCAAATTGTAAAGGACAATATATGTAAATATGTAAATATATGAACACTTGCTTTACAAACTCTTATTTGTTTCCTTTATTTATAATCTAATGCAAAAGAGAGAGAGATCATCATCAAAGTGATTTACACCCTACCACAAAGCATTAGCTTCGTCGTGCTACTCGACTTGGAGAAGCCTGACCCATCACAAGGATCTAGCAATATGAGGCAACATGCATGATGGAATCTAGTTCACTATGTGAAACACTGCCAAGATAGTATACTTATATGTCCATGCAACATATATCTAATTCACTAATCAAATGAACAGATTTATGTGAAAGAGAATATAAATCAATCTAAGTAATACCCTCATGGGTGTGATTCAATAATAATCCATGTTTATAGCATAAAATGTCCCATCATCTCACTATGTTAACTAGACATTCAAAAATATGGATAAGCAATACCAACAAACAAGCCCATAATTGACTTCTGATCTTTCAAATTTTAGCTTAAATAATATATCCCAGAGTAATGATGTTTATGGATTAGTCCACCAAGCAATACAATCTACAATACTATCAAAATAATAGAGGGATAATACCAAGAGGTCTTTCTCCTCCTTTTCTATTTTCCCAATATAAAATCCTTCTAGAATCAATAGAGGGGTAATACCAATTAATAAATTCAGTTCATTCCATGATAATACCCTTGCATATAATGATAATACCCATTGTAATCATATGTTTTCATCATATACTACATAACAATTTCCAATTTGTTGGTTACAACAAAATAGGGCAGCATTTAAACCACCATAACTTCCATGTTATCAAGTCAAATTTAAAACTTTGATATTTTATGGAAACTTGGAAGGATGGAGAACAAAACCCATAAATGGTTTTTGCAAGAATCCCAATCACTTAAGAGTAGTTTTATTTGCACTATAGCTCACTAGTTACAGTTTGATAACATGATAGTCTTATAAATTTTGTAAATATCTTCAAAGTATATTCTAGTTAAGTCAAATAATTTAAATGAATTTTATCTTTCCCAACCCATAGTAGCATACTATTTGTTCAATAAGTGTTAACTTCTCTAAAAATGCTTGAAAATAATGCAACTCTGGCATTGAGTTTATCAGTTAGATTCAATCCTCCAATTTACAAATCTTATTATCGAACTCAATAATATTACCCCTACACCACTAAGGACAACATATCTTCCCTTAACAAGAACTCAATGGACACCCCTATGTTATTTATTATGCCCATTCTTCCAGTCCACATAACTTATTTGCTAGTTGAACATCCTACCAACAAGACCATAAAGACATGCATCTACTTAGTAGTAGTAGTCCAATTTGCGCTACTTATTAGAAGTAATGCAGCTGACAGTATTTATTTAGAGCTAACTGTAAAAACTCTAGTGGGAATGATATGATGTTTTTAATTTCCTTAGTTTGACATATGTCCCTTTTTTCAAACTATTTGCACATAGGTGGAGCTGAGTGTTTCAAGGTATGGTAGATTACACCAACACATGTAAAATTAACAAATAACACATTCAAATACTACATCACGTGAAATGATAAACTCATGTAAAATCATAAATGCAACTCAAACCTTCAGGAATTATATTTTTGAGCATTCAAAATGACTGAAATGTATAGGTTCATAAGTGAACAATAAACTATATTGCAACAATTACAAACTAGGTGTCCTTTATGAGTTATACAAATTGTTAGTAGCAATATAAATCAAAATGTTTGGATATGAAATTATAGAGTTTGCACCTCTATTTATGACCTTTAGATTGTCTAAAATAAAAGATTTTTTTTTAAATAGAAAACAGACCATGCAATGCAAAGCTAAGCATGTCACTATAGAAATGGCTCAAGCCTACTTGGACACTTGCAATCTTTCTGAGCAATTTTTTTTTAATTCAAAATCTAATAAGCACATGAAATGCAACAAAAGAATTAGATTACAAAGTGAATGTAATTAATTTTTCCCACGAGAAAACACATGGCCTTGGAGTATTTGAAGATGGAGCACCGCAGAAGTCGGGAATCCAAATTTGTCATTAACGGTAAAAAAAAATAAGCTTTCCGCTCTGTCAATACCAAGGGTTTTCAAGCACTTGTATGGGTTCCTAGAGTTCGTTCTCATGACACGAATGGTGTCTTTTCTCATAGATCTGCTTCTGAAGAAGATGTTTTTGGAAAAAAAAAGCACTTCCATGGCTTCCTTGGTAGTGTTTTCCATAATGGGGCTTGGGTTTCGGATCTCCAAGTTCATAAATCTTCCATTTTGCAATCTCAGATGTTTTCTCATCCTTCAAAATCTTTTGCCAAGGCGAGGCATGTCCCTTTCGACATTTGTGCTTCTCAATCTATCGCTTGCTCAGACTCCTCAGTTCTTCTCGTTCGTGGGCATTTGTGGTTTCTGGGCGTCCTCATGTTCGTAGGTTTCCTCCACCTCCCTGTTCTGTTCCTAATAATCTTGTTTTTGGATCTTCTAGACCTCCCTTCATTCCAAATACTTCATCTATTTTCCCTACCACTTTTCTAAATGAAATTTTTGTTGTTTACCCTAAATCATCTGATCCTTTGCATTCACCTCTCACTTACCCTAATTCTATTCATGTTTCCAAGTGGATTCCTTCGGGTACCAATGCAAATGGGTCTGGTGTTATGGGGAGGAGGGTTCCTTCAAAGGCCCAATGTTAAGAGAAGGAGAAGATGTCAGGATTTGTCATTCACAAATGGGTTCCGCAAAATTCCAGGAAGGGTGATCAAGTCAATATCACTCTTCCTAATTCCATGCTCACACCGCAGATTGATGATCTTAAGGATGTCACGTTAATCTGTAAGTTTTGGAACTTTCTCCCAGATCTTGCCTTTTTGAAAAATTGGGTTTTTCAGACTTGGGTTGGCTCTAATCAAGTCTTCTTTTTAGACAAGGGAGAAGGTTTCTTTGTTGTTATCTTTTTAGATAGAGATTCTAGAAATGTTGTATACAGGAAAAAATCTTGGATTTTAGAAGGGCATGGTTTATTTTCAACCATTTGGTCCCCAAATTTCAAGCCTTCTCAATCTAATGTTCAATTTATTCCATTTTGGGTACAACTGCAAGGGTTACCTCTGGAATATAGAGAGTCGAGTTTTATTGAGGTTTTAGGAAATCAAATAGGCATTTATCTGCATCATGATTTGTGTTTCTTTTCTAATCCCTCTTTACCAGTTAGGCTTTGTGTGCTTATTGACGTTTCTATGGATCTCCCAGTGGTTGTTAATATTAAGTCAATATATGGCTTGTGGAAATAGGTTTTGGTTTATGAGGATTCTAAGAAGTTTTTTTTATCATGTCATTTACCTATTCATTTTCCCACTAACTGTACGAATTTGGAGGTCTCCAATATGTCTGGTAATAGGGTTGATGTTGTAGAATCTCATAATCTATTAAAGGAGACTTCTCTTGTTTTTTTACCTTCATATGCTAAGGATTTGACATTATTTTCTTCGGTTCTGGAGTTATGTGTCAATTGGTATCTTTCTTTCAAAGATTCATCTTTTCTGTCATATCTTCAAGATTTTCTGTCTTTAGATTTTTGCTAGTATGGTCCTTCTGCAGTTTCACAGTTAAAGTATGTTGTTGCATTTTCTCAGTTTCAGTTTTTCTCTTCGGGGGAAATGGGTGGTTCTTTATTCAACAATTAGGTTAATGTATCTCGTTCATCCTCTGAAGGTTTCCATACTACAAGGTTAGATGCTACATCTTCTTGCTCTAAGATCATCATTGTCTCTTTTTCACCTGGGTCAGAAATTTTGTTGCTTTCATCGATGAAAGTATTTTTCACTTCAGTTAAGCTATTGGCTCCTCATTTCAATTATGCTTTTATCCATCAATTAAACCAATGTGCCTCAATGCTCACACTTGTCATTTCCAATGGAAATGATGTTAGATTAAACGTTTTAATGACCAAAATTTGGATGGTGACTGTTCATTACTCTCTCCTCGGCCTTCCAGTGATCTTAATGCTTATTCTTCTATTTTTCCCTCTGAGGAGGAGCTTGAAAATTTTGTGGATCAATCTTTAATATCAGTAGGGGATCAGTTGATTGATGATATTGCCTCATAATTTTTTGGGGATGGTGAGTTATCAAATGAATTGGTTACATTATCAATTTCCCAGTCACCTTTATCTCCTTCTTTAAGCAAAACGTCACCTGCTAAAAGGGGTAGGAAATCTCTAGCTGTTAAGTTACAAGAACAAATAGAAGCAGGAGTTCAATTAACTTTGGATGCCCAAATGGGGTTAGGTTTGAAAGAAAAAAGACCAAGGAGAGCCTGTTGCTCTCTCAAGTTTCAATGAGATTAATATCTTGGAATGTCAGAGGTTTGAATTCCTCTGACAAAAGAGCCCAATTCAAGCAACAATTGGATGTTTGTGGGGCAGATCTAGTTGTTCTTGAGGAAACAAAACTTTTTGATGAAGCTTTTGAGGTTATTACTAAGAAATGGAACAAATGGCAAGCTTCTCATTCACCTTCTCAAGGTGCTTCAGGAGGACTCTTGACCCTTTGGAATGCAAAAACAATTAACATTAGTAATATTACATTCGATCATAATTGGCAATTAATGAAGATTAATCATTTTGAAATATATTTTTGGCTGATCAATGTTTATGGGCCTAATATTACGATAGGAACGAAGATGTTGTGGGATACTTTGAAATTAAAGCTTGATAGTGTTGGGTCTGAAAAAGTTGTAATTGTTGGGGAATTTAATGCAATTGCAAACATTCTTGAGAAAGAAGGGGGTATTTGTCCTCCAAAGAAAGTGATGGAGGATTTTGCTTCTTTTATTCAAGATAATGCTTTGATTGATTTTATTCCACAAAATGGTGGTTTTACTTGGACAAATAGAAGGAATTTTCTTCAAATTGTGGAGAGATTAGATAGGTTCTTAATTTCTCCGAATTGGGTATTAAGTGACTATCAATTTCAATCACAAATTTTACCTTTTGTAGCATCTAATCATTTTGCTATATCACTTGATTTGGTTTCAAATCATGTCAAGAGAAGGAGTCAATCCTCTTTCAAATTTGAGGCTATGTGGTTTAGACATCCTAATCTTATTTTGTTGATTAAACAGTGGTGGTTGTCAGCCCCCTTTGTAATTGGTTCTAGAATGTTTCAACTAAGTAAGAAATTGGAATATGTCAAACAACATTTACAAAAATGGAATCAACTTGTCTTTAAAAATGTTTTTGTTCAAAAAGAATTGGTCTATAAAAAGCTAGAGGTTGTAAATGATAAAATTATTGCTAATGAGTTGGATAATGCATTATTTGATGAACAGTGTAAGTTACAAGTGGAATGGAAAGAGTTGTTATTAAGAGAGGGAATCTATTGGCGACAGAAGTCCAGGGAAGTTTGGCTGAAAGATGGTGATAGGAATACAATTTTTTTCCATATTTCAGCTCAAATTAAAAAAGCAAAAAGTACTATCTTTTCAATTAAGGATAGTCTGACAGGTGTCTTGTTTACAAAAGAGTCAGAGATTCAGAATGAAGGTGTCAAGTTTTTTTCCTCTCTTTTATCTGCTCCTATCAACGATAATGTTGTTTTAGCAAGAGAGAGAGATGAGCTCCTTCAAGGTATTCCATCTCTGGTTTCTCAGGAAGATAATGATAGGTTGTTGGCCCCTTTCTCAATTAAGGAAGTAAGAGATGTGGTTTTTTCCATGTCTCCAGATAAAGCTCTAGGTCCTAATGGTTTTACTACCATATTTTATCAAAAATGTTGGGATTTCATTAGGATTGATATTCTAAATGCATTGGAAGAATCAGGAAAGTCAGGGGGTATGCTGAAAAAATTTAATGTGACTAATATTGCTATTATTCCTAAACTTAAAACTCCTAAAACTTTTTATGATTTTAGACCTATCTCATTATGTAACACAATTTATAATTTTTTTACTAAGGCCATCTATCTTCGATTACATTCTCTTTTGCCATCAATCATTTATGAGGAACAAGGGGGTTTTGTCCCTGGGAGAGGAACTGCAAAAGGTGCAATTGTTTCCCATGAAATTGTGCACTCCATTACTGTAAACAAAATATCTACAATGATTCTTAAACTTGATATGTAGAAGGCATATGATAGGGTTGATTGGAGTTTTTTGAACCAGGTGTTCCTAAAGTTTGGTTTTTCTTCTAAATGGTGTAAATGGATAATGGCATGTTTGTCTGGTGCTAAGTTTTCCATTTTATTGAATGGTTCTACTGTGGGTTTTTTGGTTCTACCCAAGGAGTCCGCCAAGGAGATCCATTATCTCCATCCCTTTTTATCATTCTGGAAGAAGCTTTGAGTAGGTCGATCATCAGAGCTCATATGCGTGGTTCTATTCAGGGTGTTTCTATTCCAAACACTACCATTTCAATGACTCATTCTCTCTTTGTTGATGACACTTTGCTCTTTGGTAAAGCTTCTATAAAAGAAGCGTTGCAGATAAAGTCTTTATTGGATAAATATACAACTGTTTCTAGTAAAAAAGTGAATGTTGGCAAATCTAAAATTTATGTGTTCAATGCCAATGATGTTACTGAAAAGCGCATAATCAATATACTTGGATTTCAACATGCTTACTTTCCTTATAAGTACTTAGGCATCCCTTTATTTTTTGGTTAGAATAAAGTTCGTTACTAGGAAAAAATAATTCAAACTATTCAATCTAGAATCCTGGCATGGAAGGGTAAATGGTTATCCTTATCAGGGAGAATTCTTTTGGTAAAATATGTTTTTATCATCAATCCCTAATTATTTTATGGCTTGTCTAAAAGCCCCAAAATCCATCATTTCTCATATTCAAAAGTTGATTAGGAAAATTCTATGGTCTGGGAATCTGGACAACAAAAAGAAAATTCCTCTTATTTCGTTACAAACAATGTGTTTTGAAAAATTAAAAGGTGGTGCAGGTCTGCATAATTTGTCTGATCAAAATTTGGCTCTTGGAGCTAAAATGGTATGGCAAATGTATGCCAAACCTTCAATTAAATGGTGTCAAATTATGCAGTGTAAATATTTGGATAACCATTATCATTCAAAAATCTTTACTGTCTCAAATCCTCCTTTTGGTTCTGCAATGTGGAATTTTTTGATTTCATGTAGGAAGGTTATTTTACCTCATTTATCTTGGGAAGTGAATGATGGTAATGAAGCCTTATTTTGGAAAGGTTCTTGGAATGGATATCAAAATCTTGCAGTAGATTATAATTTTGGTAATACTGCAAATTTTCTTTCTCAAGCTTGGGGCCCAAATTTAAAAGATTATGTTCAAAGTTTTGATTCAATTTCAGGAAAAGTCAAGTGGAAAGATTTTTCACAAGAACCAATTGATGAGGATCATAAAATTCAAATTCCTTCTATTCTACAAGATAGGGTAGTTTATTTTTCATCTCAACCTGACAAAATAATATGTTCAAATATGCAATCAAGCTGCTATATTGTCAAAGAGGGGTACAAATCTCTCACGCAAGTTTCCTGCCAAGTGTCTAAACAAAGAGCTTATCAGTTTTGTTGGAATTCAAAGGTCTTGCCAAAAGCAGGTTGCTTTGTGTGGCTTGCAATTCAGAGTAAAATTCTAACAAGTGATAAGTTGTTGAAATTAAATACAACTGCTCCCTTTAAATGTGTGCTTTGCAATCAGGAATTTGAAAGTGCTAATCATCTTTTTCTTTTGTGCTCAGTAGCGCAAATTTGCTGGCTATTTGTAATTGCAAAAATGAATTGGATAATAGTTTTTCTTAACACTATTTGGAAGTTATTCTCTTCTTGGCCCAAGTTGTATAAAACATCATTTATTGCTTCTATTTGGTGTATTATACCTTCTTCAGTCTTATGGGCAATATGGTGGGCAAGAAACATAATTATTTTTAGGAAAGAGAAATTGAACATTGATCAAATGTTAATTATTTTAGAAAGCCCAATTTTAGAAGCTATTAATGCCTATGCACACAAAGTAAAGCATGTGGGTTCACTTTTCTCTAATTGGGACTCAAAATTGTTGTCTTCATGGTCTCTATTATCTTTGCCATTTAAAGGAAATCTTCATCAACATGTTCCAAAGTTAAATAAAGATTTAATTGTCTGGTCTCCTCCTCCTCTAGGTGTTTTTAAGTTGAATATAGATGGAGCATCTAGAGGAAATTTAGGTTTATCTGGGGTTGGGGTGGTCATTCGTGATTGTAAAGGCTTAGTGTTATGTGCAAAGTCTTATAAGTTGCTTCCTGGAACTAATAATGTGGCAGAGGCTCAAGCTTTATTGTCTGGTTTGAAGTTAGTCTTTAGTTTCAAGTTACCTATGATCCAAATAGAAGGTGATTCTTTGATATTAATAAATGCTTGTCATGATCGCAAGCTTCAAAATTGGAAGCTTGTATATATTGTCAAGCAGATTTGGGCATTGCTAGATAAGCTTGGTAATTATGATCTTTTGCACACTTACAAAGAGGGTAATAGAGTTGCAGATTTCTTGGCAAATGTTGGTTGTGATCAAGCAGATAATGAAGTCACTCATGTGGCTACTTTGGGTGAGATGCATTGCCAGTTAGAAGCTTTACTAGCAAAGGAAGAAAAGCTTTGCTAAGTAAGATGTTAAGTCAGATTTTGTTAAATATTTATTTGAAAAATCTTGTTATCTGGCATACATATTCTGGTGAAACTAAAATAAGTCAAAGCCATATATGTAACTGGCAGTTATAGTTGTGTTCACTTTGTGAGATCCATGAAAAACGAAAAATGGTCGAATGTTATGCATATGTAGCTGGCAATTGCACATGTGTCAATACATGGGTAATTGGAGATATGCTAATTGATATTTATTATGCAAATCAGATTATGCATATTAAAGGATCTATCTTCACAGGTGTAATTGACAGTTATGTATATGGCTGTTGACGGGTTACATGTGTAAGATATTTGGGTTTTGATGATATTATCACAGGACATTATGATGATGTAAGCAAAATGTGACAAATAAAAGGGTTCTCTTATATATTGTACAATGGAGGAGGTTCTGGCATATTTTTAATGTAGAACAGGGTACGCGTTGCCATAAGTTATCGGTTCGCATGAATGAAATCTAGGAGGATTTATGCTTGCCTTGAGGCTGTTAGTTGAGGCTATCACTTAAATTGTATATCTCAATACAGTTTGTGGCATGTGGTTTTTAAAATTTACAATAGGAGTACGATATGTTACAAATGTTAGTCTTTTCAACGTATGCAAAAGTATGAGAGATGGTTACAGGTGTTATCTATCCATCATTACTTCAAATTGTTTATTTCTATTTAGCTTGCTTTGCATCGGTATGGATCATTTTCATACGGCTAAGTTGTGTGAAATAAACTTAACATGTGTAGCATGTCTTTCTCTAGATTGGAAAGTTTATTTTTGTATGCTATTGGTTCAGATTCATTATGTTTGACTAAAAGGTATTATACTCAAATATTTATTTGGTCAATGTAGCCTATTGTTGGCAGTCAGTAATAGAGTTTGTGTTAGAAAATCTCCTCTGTAAATTTGTTTAAGTTTCTCTGATGGATTATTGGCCGAAGAACTACATAGTGTGATTTCCAATGTAGAGATAGGAGAAGTAGTTTTCAAGAAGGCTTGTTGAGCCTCAGTTACTGGATGTTTTTAAATTAAGTTGTCCTTGTGATTTTAGGTGTATCAAAAGTATTGTGGGGAAAGAAGTTCTCCTACCCAAAACAAGGAGATTGATTTATCCTTCAAATATTTTGTCCATTTTCATTTCTAACCTTCTGGGCATGTTGCAGTGTTTAGATTCAGTGAAGTTAATTGCAGATAAAATGGTTCATGAAGTTTTTTTGTAGAATGAAGCTCTTGAAGAGTATGCACAAAAATGCCTTCAAGAAATTTTTGGAGATGTTTGATCCAAGTCATCTTAACAGGGCCTTGTCACGATATAATATTCATGTTGGAACAGAAATGGCAGAATGTTTTAGAGAGAAGTTTCATTATGTTTCTTTATCATAATTGTTTTCATGCAGCATCTACAGGTGTGCAACCTCAACCTTCAATTCAAAGGAGTGTTTAGAACTTCTATCAGAGCCAGCCATTGCCTATTGTTCCAGACATGAATATTGCTATAAATTTTGTGGATGTGCAGGGTGAGCAAGGAGAGAAATCATTTGATCAGTTACAGATTAAAGAATAAGTATACAAATTGGAGGCTAAAATATTTTGTTACAATTTTGGATGGTACATGGTTATCTCTTAAGAAGTCAGTGTTGTAAGTGGGGGTTAAAATTTTGTGTAAAAATGTAAATCTGCTTGTATCCTTAGTGACAGAGCAAATATATCATGTTGATATATTATAGTGTATGCAAGAATAAGTATATGCAAGAGTTGTTGTAAATATTTGAGTTTTATACTCAATTTATGTAATCTTTTCTTTTATGGGCTATAACCAGAGGTTTTCTTCTGGATTCTTTCCTTACCGGTATGCCCTTTGAATCCGGGATATGTACATCATAATTATAATTAATATATTATAGTGGCTAGTCCGCTTTTGCTTAAAAGAAAATAAAATTATTTTTTCCCACAATAACAACATCAAGGCAAATGGACATTTGAAAAAGAAGGTCACACCTTTTCTCTATGCCCTCTTCACTGTTCCCATTATTGGGTATCCCTTCTATTATTTTTTTCAAATAAAACTAAAATCCAAATTGAAGAAATAAGAAAGCTTGACCAGCTGCAACTGCTACTAATGTTGCTAATTTGGAAAGCTTAAATCCATGCCCTAGAATGGTTTGAAGTTTTTCTTGGACGAACCTGAAATGCTTAACAACTGCCAATTGCCAGTTCTTGTATATTAATCTTGACATAAATTCTTGCATGATTCCACAATTTCTTTCAAAACCCTCAGACAAACAATCTAGCTTAATTAAAAAATTCTCTAGAGAATGTTACTCTTTGGCTAAGGTAGTGCATGCCATTCAGACATGTACCAGACACTTGTCACATTGGTAGTCAATATTAACTACTACTCCATATCTTCTTCTTGAAAAGGCCCTCCCAAATTTTAAGCCCATGCATTACCAAGTGTAAATCCTAAATTCCAAACCTTCCTCGACACACTCCGCGTTAAAGAATGCATGCAATTCTTGATGAAAATACTCTCAAGGCACGTGGAGGGAGTTTTTCTTTTACGTTTAGCTTCTTTTTATTTTACTTCTTTCAAATTAATTCTTTTCATTTTAAAAACAAATAAGATGAAGGTATTAACATGCCTTCATTACATTTTTTATTATAAAGTAATGATAATAATATCGATATACTTTATTGTTATTATTCTATTTTTTTCCTTTTTTAAATAATCTTTAAATAAGATAAAATAACTAATAATATCTTTATTAAATTTAATATTACTTATTAATAACATTAATTTTATTCTGTACTAAAATAATATTAATATTAAATATAATTTATTCAATATTAACAATGTACACCTATACTTATGCATACACACTGTAAAATGTAAATTCATGAGCTTAGCATGCATATACTCATTTACCAACAATATGCTTGATAGGAATTTGGGCCACTTAAGGTAATAAACATATATATATAGTTGTAATGGTGAACTTTGTATTCCATGCCAATTCTATTTTGACAGAATTCTAGAATACAATATGTATCAATCAGTAGCACATTGTTGTGTTAAGTTTGGCTCAAGGCCCACTACTAATATGAGCTCTCTAGGTTCATTCTTAGGCAACCATATACACACAAGGAACACAAATACACTAATATTATGCAACCTAGCTACATGATTCTACATGTGTGTACACGATTCCATCATGACAAGTTACCTCCACTAGCTAAAACCTTTTCCTCGATGATACTCTCTCTCCAATCTAAGAGAATGTTAACAATTAATGATGCACTTATGAATCAAAACACATAATTAATCATCATCATTATAATCATTTTTCTTAATTACCCTTCAAGTAATGACCGATGTAACCACATTATCTTTCCTAATGGCTTGTTATTGAACAACTAATACAATAATTAAGTGATGAAGATAAGCTAATTAAATAGGATGTGATAGTAATGAGGAATTTTCATCTCATTTATTATTCCAATGCGCCTTTTCTAGAACCATTTGACACCTTTTGTAGGAAGTTTGGAGACAAACATGTGTGCATGCTTCATCCCTTGTTGATTTTTCGAGGTCTATGGGGAGGCCACTTGCTAAGACGTTTTCTCTCTAGGTGGCCTGGGATATCAGGCCCTCATGCATCCTTTGGTAGATCTGGTTGGAGAGGAATCAAAGGATATTTTAGGGAGGCATATTGGTGGTTCATCAAGTATGGTAGAGGATTCTTGGTATAATTCAAGAAACTACCTGGGCTAAGTGTGAAGTGGATACCCCTCTCGAGTCTAGTGAAAGGATTCTGATGTAGGGGTTGAGCTTAGATAAAGACGGACCATGGAAGACTCAAGCTCTAGAGGGAGGAGGCCTCCCAATAGGAAAATCCAGTGTGATGGTAGATGGTCACCACCACTTGATGGTGTCCTGAAAATAAACATTGATGGCTCCTCCAAGGGCAACCCTAGATATGTAGGAGTCAGAGGTAATGGGAGGGACAATTCACGGGCTGTCCTTTTTTTCTTCTCCATCTTTCAAGGATACCAAATTAATAATCTTATGGAGGCCCTTGCCATCCTTATTGCGTTGGAAAAGGGGTGTGCTCTTGGGTGGCACAAGGCCATCTACAAGACGACTTCTCAGATCCTAATTAATATCTTGAATAAGTGAAGTTTGGATAGGGTGAACTAACAGTTGGATTCTGTAGTTCAACAGATTCACTGACTTAGCAATTCTTTGGACTCGCTTTCCTTTGTCCATATCCCGAGGGAGTAGAACAATGTTGTAGATTATTTGGCAAAATGAGCTTCAAAGCATAGAGGCAATTGGAATGTTGGTGGTTGGGAGCAACTTCCTTTGGATTGTTCCCAAAGGTTGAGAATGTTGATTCAAGAGGATATTCATGGGTCTTGAGGTGTGTTTGTGGAAGTTGGATGTTTTGGATCTTTGTTTGTTTTGCTTTTTTTGACATGGTGTGTCTCAAGGGCCCTTGCTGGATAATTTTTCATTTCTTGGACTGTAATATCGTTTTTTTTTTGACTAAATAAATTTTTACCCTTTAAAAAAAAACTATATAAAAATACCAACTTAATATAATACAACAAAATAACAATATAATGTTATTAATCTAGTAATATATAAATATATTCATTATATCATAATATAATATAATAATAATAATGCATATATATTAATATTAATAGAAAAATAATAATATAATAATATACTAATTATTTAATTTAATAATATAATCTAATATAACACTAATAGTATATTAAAAACTTTTATATGAATGATATTGCATTATAAATATAAATGAATTTATTATTATTTTTTTCAAATATGTAATAAGATAAATAAATTAGTTATAAACCGACTCATAAAATAACTCTATATATTCTATACCATTTAATGTAGTTCCCTCCAATTTTTCTTTTCGAGGTTGTATTTTCCTAGACACAGGAAAATTGGTGAACTTTTAAAACTAATTTAAACAGGATTTTTGTTCTCAACAAAGCATTTTCCTCTTCTGCTGATCTTGAAATCAAATTTTAAGGGCGGAAATTTAAGAACTCATGATCGGGGCTGGCAAAGACTGCGAAATTGTGATTGTTGTGGTGTATCGGAAGCGATCGGGTTTCTTAGCAGCGGGAGGGGAGGATTGAAAGGCTTCTGCGGTAAGATCGGAGGTCCAGTTGTAGCGGTTTGTGAATTGCAGGAAAGGGTGGGGCTTCCGTGTTTCTTATCGATTTCCTTGTCAAATTTATCCAGATTTGCGGCTTTACTGGACTATTAAATAAATCTCCGCAAGGGTAAGTGTAAATGTCTGGACTGTTATGGCGTTCAGTTCTGTATTTTTATTTTAAAAATAGTCGAAGATGTTAAACATTATTATGGAGGTTAAAGTGATGATTCGATGTTTTCTTCGTTAATATTACTTCATTTGATTGACTGTTAGTTAAGGTTAAGGAAAAAGTTTACACTTTAGCCTTGCTACCGGCTTAAGTTTTTCCATGTTTTTTATATACCCTTAAAATGTATAGAATTACCTTAATCTTTTGACGTTTAAAAAATATTTTTTGTCCAAACTTTATCCACAATTAAACAAAGAATAATTATGCTTTTCTGTTATTTAATATCTTGAAATTGTTACTTGAGGCAATTTCCATTTTATTATGAAATTCTTCCTATTTACCTTACAATTTCTTAAATCTAATTCAGTAATCTACTATTAATGAGATCTATGGATTGGACTTTCTTGTGCAGGTCAATTTTGTCCTCAGTCTGTATATCTAGTGCGCAGTAACTAATCTAGCAGATTGGGTGATATTGTAGTATAGTATTACAAGAGCTTATATCAACATAAGCTCTTGTACAACACTTAGAATGTTTATTTCATACCTTGGATATTTTGTACATCTTCTAGATACTTTTGGCAATTTAACCATTAACAACCATTATTTAATGAAAACTATTAGCTTGTTTACATGTAAATATTTTAATTAATGTTAATATAATATCACGATGACAGTAGTTACATTAAAGTCCATAGATGGATCGCAGAGTCTGCTTACAAAATACATTGTTAAACAAGGAAAACAATATACAGACCTGTCTCATTGCCAACTAACCGTTGAAGTGAAAGTTCCGTCACATGCACTCTGATTTCTAACATTTAGGTCTGAAATATTGACAAGTAGGACTGCAAAATTTGAGTTTGAAAGAACTTTAAGAAACACACCATCTAAGAGCTTTTGTGGAAGCCAAATATTTGAATTAATGTTAATATAATATCACAATGACAGTAGTTACGTTAAAGTTCATAGATGGATCATAGAGTCTGCTTACAAAATACATTATTAAACAAGGAAAACAATATACAGACCGACTCATTGCCAACTGATTGTTGAAGTGAAAGTTCCGTCACATGCCCTCTGATTTCTAACATTTAGGTCTGAAATATTGACAAGTAGGACTGGAAACTTTGAGTTTGAAAGAGCTTTCAGAAACACACAATCTAAGAGCTTTTGTGGAAACCAACTATTTAATTACAAATGCTATGTGTATCGGTTGTGCTGGTGATTGTTAATGATTCTGAATAACAAAATGTGATGCTTGTTTGTAATGCCTATGACCTGGATATGATTTCCAAGCACTTACACAATCTAATGATAAGGTTTACAGAACACAAGGTTGTCCATTTATGGGCCTAAAGAACTTCAAAGTGAGTTCAAACGCACCATAAAGGGTATTTTTAATGAAGAATCTTGACAAATTCTCAACTTGAAAAATCTAACACAAGCACTCCATTCCCTAATACCCTTGCACTTGTGTATATTTACAGGGGGTATATTAGAATACTGGTGCAAGGTCTTCTTCGTCTCGTCAACAAAATTCAAGGCAGACTGGGTGTATGTGGGATGATCCCTTCCCAACCTGTGTCTTCACAGCATACCATTATTGGTGGGATCAGCCAGACGCTTCAACCTTAACAGATGCACAAATTCTGGACTATACTTGGACAAGAAATAATTTTTTATCTATGACTTTTGTCTTGACAGTAAGCATTTTGCCCATCTGCCTGTTGAATGCAGTTTTTCAAGAATACAATTTTAATTACCCCCGCCATAGAATAGCATAAATATTTATTGTTTAGTGCCCTTATTCAAAATAAAAATTTGCTCAAGAAAATATCTTGACTGTGACAACACTTTTTAATCTACCTGCATGAAATTACCTGTTCTAAAGCTCCCATTTTGGCACAGGTAGGGAGGATGTTGGCAAAGGTTGTGGAATTTTGTTTCATGCCCGCCAATTGCATTTTCTTGAAAGTTTCTTAAGGCTTTTTAAGAAATCCATTTTGTGTACATTTTGCAATTATTGCAATCCCCGAGGGCACATCTCAGAGGCATTCTTCAAGCAGTTTATGTGCCTTGTCTATGCTTCCACATTTTGCATGCATGTCTACTAGGGCAGTTTCAAACATGTCTACCAGTGCAGTTACAACTATACAATCTGACAAAAATCTCCCTTCTTCTATGCTTTGATGGGTATCTGACCTTGTTCCAAAGCTCCCATTTTTGACACAGACAGAGGGAGGATGCTGGCAAAATATGTGGAGTTTGGCTTTAGACCTACCAATTCAATTTGCTTGAAAGTTTCTAAGGCCTTTTCAAAAAATCCATTCTGTGCATATTCTGCAATTATTTCACTATCAATTTGACATAATCCCTCAATTTATAGTGACTTTGTCACTATCAATTTGACATAATCCCTCAATTTATAGTGACTTCAATTATGTCCATGTATGGGTGGAAGTCCAATCTTAAAATAGTAGATCCAGCTCATAGCATTTTTTTGGAAAAAAAATAAAAAATATGCAAACTTCTCTTTCAAGTGTTCTCCAAACAGATAGTACATCTATTGGAGGGCTATCCACATGTCCTGTTTACAATCAATACATATACACAATGAATATATCCAGCTTCTATTGTGTTAGATGAACAAATAAATACTGTTAGAAAAAGCAAAATTTCTCTTTCAGGAATACTCCAAACAATGAAGGAATGTCTATAGCTGGGCTACTCACATGGCTTGTTCATAACTGCTATATATAGCAAAGGAAAAGGAATAGGAATATATAAATCCTGCAAAGGAATGGAAAACTTCTCTTGTAGGTATATCTATTGCTGCAAACTCATATGGTAAGTCTACCATTCTAGCATACACACACACTGACTATCCAGCTTATATTACTCTTTCAAAGTACATGCAATGCCAAACTTTCCTTCTTCGACTTGCCATCTTCCTTTGGATAGCTATTCCAACTATTTGCCTACACCATCTCCTAGCTCTTTGTATTTCATGCAATGCATTCCATCAATAGAAAAATAATCGTTGTCTTGCTGGGATCTTCCTTATTATATTTTATATTAATATATTATAGATTTATGTTTGTATGTTTCTTAATGAAATTGCTGTTGCTGGCAGTATAGTCTATTTGACATTTCTTTAGTACATTTATTATTATTGTTTTTATATTAATTTTTCTTCTTTCTTCTTTTTTATATTTTTTAGAATTTATGTATTATAATGGTGTTTAAATTGTTAATACTTATTTTGTACTATTTAAATTTTATAATTATAATATTATCTTGATAATTATAATTATAAAATGCTAATATATATTTTGTTATTTTATTCATTTATTTCCATATTTTTGGGGACATGACATTGCACAGTAGGTGTAATTGCTAGTTAGAATATCAACTAGGGTGGCAGATTCAACCTCTTCATCTTTGGGCTTGAGTTAGCAAGTGTTTTGCAATACATTCGTAGATGTGGAGAACTAAATAAACTCAAATATTGTCCTTGTTTATCGTGTACATGTTTAATAAAGTCATTGTCTGATCTTTGAAAATAATATCTATAATGTTATGATTTTAATGTTGGTAAAGTCATGTATAAGGAACATTTCTCTGAATCCAATCTCTCTTGTGTAGCCCATTGCACACTCTTTGGAGCACTATATGAATAAGAGGAATGGTGTTGTAGAGCCAGTAGAGTGTCAGTATGGTATTCAGGTGCCCCCATCTATTGTTATGAAACTTGTCTTGTCATGTGATACTCTGTACTCAATAATAATGTTGACCAGCAGAAAATAGATTTAAATGAAGATTTTTTTTTTTCTTTATGGTTATTGCCATCCGTACATAAGCTTTTAAGCTTAATTATTTTTCTCCTGCTTTAGGACAAGCATTGCATTTGTTTTTGAAAGGGACTGTATGAAAATGATTAAGGATTTGAATTCTGGATTTATATATTAAATATCAGGCTCAGTTTTCCTGCTTAGTTAAGTGTGCCCATCCACCAATTCTGACCGGCTTGGCTGGTGGCCGGACCTGCTTGTTTGGGCTGCTTACTGCCTGCTGCGGTGTAATGTCTTTTATTTGTCAGAAAGTTTTCATGGTAGCAATTTATTTTTGCGGCTTGTGTTGACATCACTTATTAGTAATTGTTAACAATTGGCTAGAATTTGAGCGGGGTCTTCTATTAATAGGGATTTGTGTGTTTACTCACATTTGACAAAGATTGATTTTTAATTTTTTTTCACTTGTCTTTGACCTTAAAATGCCATTGGGAAAATTAAAATAACGTTCATATTCTTGCTTAAGTAAAATCTAATACTTCTATTCGATTCTCATGAACTAAATGAATAGTTTATAAAATCATGTTTTCAGCCTTTTAAAAATATTCTTTTTGGAATATTTTAATGCTCTTGTCTAAAATTGTTTATACTTGATAAATAAGTCGTATTTGAAATTATGATTTATTTCTGTTTAAGATCAGCATTAATTGTAATTATGTTCTACTATATTTTTTTTAATTATAATCAAAATAATTTGAAAATCTCAAATCAAAACAATCGAAAATAATTTTATAAGTAAAAAAAATTGTTCCTAATTTTAGTATATAATTTCAACTGTATTTTGCTGCTCTGAAGTCAAAGAAAAATGACATTTTAAAGCTGCATAGATAATGCATTGCATAATGCCTATTCTTTGACGTGAGATACTAAGAACCACCCAAAGATTCTACTCTTGTTTTATGGATGATAAGCCTCTTTGTTAAGCATGCTGTGCGCTTCTTTTTTTTTTGGTAATTCAAGTGAGGGGTAGGGCCCTATCCCATTATATTAATAAAAGATAGAAAATACATATGATGTCTAGCCATGACAGAGGGCTGACAGAGGCAATACAAAATCTGTTTGTCATATCACCCTTCCAGATTTTAACAAACCCCCCGACTAACTAACAGCCTACACAAAGTGGCTATACAGACTACCTAGACCTCTTACAGAAATATAGAGATGACAAAAACAACTTTTTAATGCTAAACTATGAACAGACCCTAAGTTACCGGTTCGGTTTTGGGTTCGGGTTCGGGTTCGAGAAGGGTTCGAGAACCCGGTTCGCCGGTTTGGTAAATTTTTTTTTTGTGGTTGGGTTCGTTTTGGGTTCGGTAATACAAAAACATATAAAAATCAGAAATGTATACATATTTGCAGCAGTAATTAAGTTCAGAATACACCACCATATTAATAGTCAAATAACATAGCAAAAATACACCACCACTTTATACTCAAATGTCATGATATAGATTCATTTGGCATATTTTATTGCTTCCTCTTCAAACATAGGATTTGAGAAGTATGTATCCAAATTTTGGATCTAAGAACGTGTTGTGCATTTGTTTGAGCTGTCAAAAGTAGGTATGCACAACTTGCCTAACCTTCATTGTAAGTCCTAGCTGTGGGTTCCTCTCTCTTTCTTGGGTCTGTTTCTTAGCTTCAATTGGCAAAAATTGGTAAGAGACATTGTTTCATGAGATTATTCCTAAGAGATCTATACTCATTTAGGTAGTCCAAATAGCTCTGTCCTACATTCTTCTATCCCTATGACCATCTAGGTCTTCTGCTCTATCCAAAATTTAGATATCAGGGGTCTAGTTACTGATCCTATTATTGTTCTGGTATTATTATTATTGTTGTTGTTTGCAGAGTTAATTGCATCACTGTTCATATTTTCAACATTTGTGTCAATAACTTGGTCAACTGCTGCTGTCCCTGTATAAGTGCATTTAGTTGCTGCTCTATATTAATGTCCTCGTGTGAATTTCTTTTATCTTTGTTTGCCATAATTTCTTCTACTTCCAAATCTGCAAATGGAAATCCTTCTATATTTTCCAAACATTGAAATTGTGGCCTTTTGAGTTCTATCTGATAGCACTTGTTTATTCTATCACTTGGATGCATATGGAGTGTATTTCTGCAAATATCCCTAACTGATTTTTTTGTATTTTTGACATATGTTTGACAAAATATTTATGAACTAAATAAATGCAAGAAATTGATTTACTTTGGTCTAACCACAATTCACGCAGCTATAAAAAAAATATTAATGGTATTCAATTGAAATTTATCTCAAAACAGCTACACACGAAGACAACACGTGTCTATTTCATGTGTTAGAGGCAAATATTAAGGTTAGAGGGAATAAATTAGTCTTTAAAAATCAACAAAAAGTAAAAAAAAAAATTAAAAATTGCAAAAACATGTTGAAAAAGTCCGCCTGGTCACAAATTCTACCTGGGTTCGAACCGGGTTTGAAAAAAACAGACCCTGGCCAAACCCACAGTCAGGGTTTCAAACCCTGGTCGAACCCATAGTCGATTTTTTGAACCCACAGCGAATTTGATCCAACCGGACCCGAATTTCGAACCCGGACCAAACCCATATCGAACCCGGGCTTCCCAGGGGCGAACCCGGTAACTTAGAACAGACCATATAGACGGCACCTGGAAGACAAGAGACCTAAAAAACAGCAACAGTCCAGCGTCTAGTTACATCCATGACCATTATCCATGGCTATTGATGATAGGGGACCTGTAGGTCCCATTCTCCTGTTTGGCAAGTCCCAGACAGTGCTGCATAAACTTGATGGCCTTCACATCCCTGGTGACATTGAATCTCTCCTGATGCATGGACTGCTTAAATGGTTACCCAAAGCCAACAGTTCAACTTTGGTCTGTGAGGAAATCATGGATATTAGCCACCTCGTTTACTAAACTGATAAACCTGGCATCAAGGCCTCTCACTATGTCCATAGAAGCCAATCCATGGAGTTAGAAACTAGTTAATGGAAGGGACTCCATTTTGACAGGATTTGCATTATTCATTGCCTCTGCCATTCCCCGTTGATGCTTTTCCCATATGTAATGACACCCTAAAGCCTTTGTTAATTCCTTATCATAGGTGATGCTGAAGATATTCGAGACAAACATCGGATAGATATCTGTATTGACACAATGGTGGGTAGTGCTTTCAACAAAATCTTTCCCCAGCACCTCAATTATGGCACCAGGCATCTAATATGTCTCCCCCTTGAAAGAAGAATACTTTGCACAGATGTGTCTCCTTGATTACACCATTAAAAGTCATCTGTTGTAGTTCCCATCAAAACTGGGTATATGGTTCCATCTCCTCCACTTCAAACAACACATATCAGTTGCTAATCGAACAAACAATTGCAGGAAATCAAGGAATACCAGCCATTTGATGAGTTCATGACAAGTCTTAAGACTTCCAAATGTGCGTAGAGTCCATTGCAATCAATGAGAATCAATTTGGGGAAAGGCTGTAGTCATTCCAATGATTACTCCTTTTCCAAAATCCTGTTGAGATTTGGCAATTTTCTAGTGTCATTGCTTATGGCTATCTAATCCGGTTCATCAATCCCTTGATTGGACAAGAAGTCTGCTCCCTGGTTGCCTTCTCTATATCAATGGGAAATTGTGAATGAAGAGAGGGTTTCGAAGATATCTCAAGCTTCTTTTAGGATACAAATTATTTTCCAGTTGGTAGAATGTCTTTTGTGAGTATTGAGAATAAAGAACCATCTGGTCTCCCTCAATCCAGATTTTATTTATGTTGCATGCATTAACCAATGATATTGTCTTAGCCTCTGTTTTGTTATTGGTCCTTGGTTATAGCTTTTTCAATGTAGCTTTTATTATTTTGCTTTGTGTGTCTCTGATGACACAACCTGCACCTGCGAGTCGAAGTTCAATTTGAATTCTTGTTTTTAACCCAAAAATCCCATGAACAAGGATGCACTTCAAATATTTGTTTTTCTAAATCCAGGTCTATATGTAAAAAGTAGATTTTAATTGAGAAATTTTCTTCGCATTTTACCGATATATTGAAATAGCAATTTTTTTTTATAGATAAGTTGTGGGATTAGGGCCCACTCTCGATAATAAAACAAATTAAATTAAGGGTAACAACTTCAGACCCATGAGTGGGGAGTACAAAGGGTGATGAACTAACTTAGAAAGGAAGGATGCGAAGAACCCAAAAGTGGGCTAGGATAACAAAGATAAACACTAGAGAATTAGATCAAGTAGAAGCATGGAGGTGCAAGAGACTATTCATATTGAGAACCATCTAAAGAGCAAGAGCAAGCCATCACATCCATTTTGCTAAGTCTTTCCTTTTACTCCTAGTAAGAAGGGCATCCATGGTCCACTGAGTGCCATCATCAACAGTATCTCGACCTTCAATCTGTAGTTTCTCTGCTTTAAATTTTTGTCCCTTCTTCCTTGGAGTGCAAATGTTTGGTTTTGAGATGCCACATGCGGTTTGCACAATGGAGCACTTCTTTAGAGGGGCAACCACATCATCGTGGTCAATAAAGTCTAGAATATCATCATTGAGATCTCCATAAAAGGGAAAGTGCCCTCATCATCAGAATAGCAACCTCCTGCTCGACTAGTTGATTAATTCCAAGAAAATCTTCTTTGGGAGGGTCTTGAGGAATGGGATGCTCCTTAGAGATAGTGGTATCTGCTAAAATATTTGGATTTGGCCTATATCCTTTTGCGGATCCATAAAATCTGCATTTGGAGAGCCAAGCTTCTTAATCTACTTTTTGAGATTGACCATCCTTGATCTTGGCGGCCTAGATGAAGAGCAACATGCAATCTTGTGACCTAACATGTTGCAATGAAAACATCTGAATGGAAGGCCTTCAAAGTTAAATAATTGAGTCCATGTGCCAAAGGAGGATTGAATTTTGATAGAATGATGCACAGGCTTTGAAATGTCAATCATAGCACAAACCCTTGTATATCTACTTAACGAATCCACCGAATTAGTGTCCAAATTAACAAAGGATCCCACTTGATCAATCATATTCTTGATGAGACAAGTGTCCCACATGATCAAAAGGAGGTTAGATAACTTGATTCAGAGAGGAATGGAAGTAATTTTAGCAGTTGCCAGATCAAAAAAAGGGGGACCAAGTGGTAATGAAAAGGCTCGATTGATCATAGAACCAAGGATCGTTCTATATCACAAAGTTACAATCCACCATAGAGGTAAAGCGTAGAAGAAAGAAGCCAAAATCTAGAATTTCAATAACAAGAGTGGCCAAGTTGCTCTAGGTTGTCTTTGTCCATTCCTAAAACAGTTCTAAAGATGGGTGTTTCCTTAGGAATTTGAGAATAAGTGATTGACTCCCAACGCCAGCTGAAGCATTTTTGGTTTAGGAATAAAAAATATGAAAGTCGATGGGTTCATCTGCCAAGACCACCTCAGAATCCCTCGAAGAAAAAGTGTGAGAGACTAACATAGGAGAGGAAACAGGATTTGAGTTGGTGCCAGGAGCTTGGGCAAAATTAGCAGTCGAATTCGTTGTTGAAATCTTGGGTGGAGAGTTAGAGTTCGCCAAAATGATCTTCTCTTTGTAGAAGGCACCGGTTAGCCCTACTCTTGCAGGCTTCGAAGGAAAGGGGAATCGATGGAAGATAGAGCACCATCAGGACGGGAGTGACAAGAGTGAGGGGGTCACGAGGATAGACAACCTTTTGCATGCCATCAGACGTTGCCCCAAGAGGGTCGAAACCAAAACTTGAAGCCATAGATTTGCCTCGCAATAACGTGCCTTTCTTTGCCGCAAACCTTTGGTTGAAATGCCTCTAATTGCCATTTTTCTTCTTTGCTGTAGCCCCTACCTGCCCTTGTTCCTCGTGTCGCATGCCTGAACTTGCTCCATTGCACATTTTCAGATAATTGATGGTGCAAATATTATCCTACCATAAATAGTAGTTTTATTCATTGTAAGATTAGCAAAGTGTGGTTGGAAGTGGACCTATGTTTTCTTTTTTCTTATAATAGAAATAAAGTAAAAATATTAGAAGTCGGACTCCTAATTAGTAATTTCATAGGTTCCCACTAATATTTGACACCTAAATTTCATTTGGAATGCCACTAGAGCTCGCCTTAGTGAAAGTTGCAATCTTTTAGCTATAGCATTGGCGGTAAGGCATTTCAATGTACTCTTCAACTCAGATGTAGGGATAAGTTTTCAGCTGTTTGACTATATTGTTCTCTTGTAAATAGGATATTAAAGGTGGTTGATACATCTTTTCAAGTATTATAATTTTATGGATTATTATTATGTTGCAAATCGATCGATTTTTCCATCAATTTTGGTTATGAAACATCTTGGAATCAAAATCTCTCCCAAAACGTCTAGGGAAGCATTCTGGGTATTGCATTTTGCTCATTGAAATAATTTCGTCAAACACCTCTTCTACCCACCCAATTCCATCGATGATTTGATATTAAAAACCTAGTTTCGTTTAATATACTTGTTAATTAAAAACCTAAGCAGGGGTCAATAGATAGAAAAATCCAGTCTGTGAATCGATGATAGTGATCAATAAAAGATTTATGACCATTTCTGCCATACACTGGAATATCAAAATTCAAGCCTTGAATTCCTTTTGTGCGATCCTCCTCCATAGCAAGGAATGCGGAAACGTTTTTGCTCCAGCGAGCTCGAGAATTATTATTTATTAAAAACCTAATTTATTGTTTAAATTTTAATATTATTTATGGTATTGAGTATATTATAACGCTGTATCCTATTTGAAGAAGACAAAGCTAAAATTCTCAATCAATGATTTATATTAATCTGTTGACTATTAAACGAATCTCAGCCGTGCATCGTTTTTTGCCATTTTTTCGGCTGTTTTGGGTTATACATTGATAAGTTGGAAGCTTGGTTAAGCAAGACGGATGGGGATGGTATTCAACTGGCAGGTTATGTGGTGAAGCTACTTTTATATGCTGATGATCTTATCCTAATTTCAAAAACAGCACATGGGTTAAGAGAACATCTGAAAGCTCTAGAACTCTTTTGTCATGAGGTTGGGATGCAAGTGAATATCACCAAGACCAAAATCATGATTTTCTCATTGAATAGAAAAGATAACCAGAATACCTTTCTTTTTGAAGGCAGCCCGCTTGAAATAGTCAAAGAATACAAGTATCTTGGGATTGACTTTCATTATAAGCTCAGTTGGGAGACTTGTCGGACGAAAAGGATATAGGGAGGTTGGAAAGCTTCTTACCTTCTACAAAATAGGTGTAGAAAAGCTGAGCTTTGGGATTGGAAAACCAAGAAAACCCTTTTTGGTTTGCTTGTTACTCCGGTTGTACTTTATGGGTGTGAGGTATGGGGAAATAGTATGTCAAAGTGCAGTTGGAGACAACTAGAAAGAATTCAAAAACATCTAATAACAAGCAGTCTCAAAGTTAAAACCACTGTCCCCTATGAAATTCTTTTAGCTGAAACGGGTCTTTTCCATTGGAAGCATCGGCTTTAATCCGGTTGATAAGCTATTTAAAGAAGGTTGAAAACATGGATAACCACCGTTGGCCTAAAATAGCTATGAAGGAGACGCTAGATCGTAGGAAGAAAACTTGGATGAAACAAAACCACAAGTGGATGAACAAGTGGGACATCAATTTGCATGAGTGTCCTAGCACCAATAGTGAAAAAAAAAGCTATGTGACTGAAAAATTCAGAACTGCCATGTGGACAAACCAGATTGGGCGAAAAAAAGCTTACTACATCAAAGAGTTTAACCCGACAAAGGATCATGGTGAAAAAACTTATTTAGGTGCAGCTATTAAAGGGAAAGCGAGGTTGTTAGTGGCACAATTGAGGATGGGATCACATCACCTTAGGTGTGAGACCGGTAGGTGGAAGATACCCAAGGAAACTTGGGAAGAAAGAACTTGTATTTTCTGCAATAAGGGGGTTGTGGAAACGGAATGGCACTTCATCATGGAATGCATTGCTTACGAGGATATTCGTACTCAGCATGAAAATAGTTTGAAAGTTGACAATATGCACCAGCTATTTGAGGAAGATAAGATTAATCAGATGGCTAGCCTTCTAGTCAAAATTAATAGCAGGAGATCTGACTTGGAAAAAAGCATGAAGACAAACTAGGCCTGTTTTGTCTCTGTCCCATAGATTGTTTAGTCTCGTGGACGTCATTAAAATCTTTCATTCATTCATACTACTTTCTCATCGCTTAAGGTTTTGATGAGGGCTTTAGGTTTGACATTTAAGAGAGGCGGCATTTCTTTTTATAAATAGGTTGGCGTGACTGTGTATGCGGGGCAGTTTCTGTGTGGAATTGGTCCACGGGATATAGCTGTTCATTTAATCATGACAAAAAGATAAGTGTAAGGATCAAAAGTTCATTATTTTATTTCTTACACTCTTTCCTAGGGATATTTTAAGTATATTGTTGTAGCATTTGAATTTGATTGATTTAATTTTTTTGGCTTCAAATTTAAACTAACTAGAGAAAAAATAAACATTGGCATAAGTATTTATAGGTTTTATATTATAATTTATTTTTTTAGATTTAATTAGATTTTTTATAACACTTAAAGAATAAGATATTAAATTTTAAAATATTTATATTAGGAAATGTATCATAAAAGAAAAATGAAAATTACAGCCAAGATCCTAATAATGAAAGTATTTAGGTTTTAACATTACCACATCTTGTTTTATTTCTTATTTTTAAATAATTGTCTTCATTTATTTGAAAAAATTATTTCATGTTTTTTAGAATTTATTATACTTATTATAAATAATTTAATTATACTTATTATTATAGATTATATTTTTAAATCAAACTATTAATTACATAAAATGATTAAAATTTATAATTAATAATTATTATAGTTTTATATTGTACAAAAATAGATCAAAATTTATCCTAATTGACTTTTCACACTTCTTTGGCGTACCCATTGCACACTAAGGTGCGATTGCTAGTTTATATAATTTATTAAATAGTATGAATAAATACTATATTTAATATTACTAATTTATTAAATATAATATGCATATATAAATATATATTATTAAATTAATAAATAATAGTATTTAATAATTAATTATATATATTATTAAATTAAAATATAATTATATTCATATACAATTTTCAGAAATATAGTATATTATATAATTTAATAAACCTATTAAATAGTATATTTTAATATTATATAATTTTAGATTTATTTTTTATATTTTATTTGTATGATTAATTTAAAATAGTAAAATTAAATACATTATAATATATACTATATTGTTAAATAATAAAATATAATTATATATAATCTATATTAATATTATAATACTTATATATTATAATTTTTTTTTAGACGCACCCAAAATGTATCCAAAATACCCAACCCCACCTTCAAAATATGTCATACCAGCGTATCGTATCCATTCGACAACTTAGGATTATTACAATAGCATTGATTATCATATACCTACTCTTAATAAAAGAGAGTTGGGGCATTTCTATTATTAAGAACTAATTTGTATGTAATATGTTCAAACTATTTAAAAAACTTTGATAGAGGCATTAAATCTCAGCTCTCATCATACTTTCTGTCTTAATTTTTTCATTTTTTAAATTGAGTTTCTTTATCATCATATCCTTTTTTAAAGAAATATTTTTATATAAGTCAAGTGTGCTTTGGTATAATATTAATGTGGCTCTCACCAACAAATACTTTAAAAATATTTTTTAACATTTTTCGCCATTGTAATTCTTTATATAGCATTCTGTGAGTATTCAATACATGTATAGTAATTTCCAATTGTGTTGCAATGATAAAAGGCTGGTTAGTAGCAACATTATATTAACTCTACTTTCAAATATGTTACAATAGCAGGGAATTGTTGCTACGTGACACTTGTTTCAATTGCAGTCAAAGCGGCTCCTGCAGCTTGAGCTTTCCCTCTTGTTTTTGCTTTCCAAGAGAAAAAAGAAAAATGCCTCGGGAGATCATAACGCTGCAGGTGGGGCAATGTGGAAACCAGATCGGTATGGAATTCTGGAAGCAGCTCTGCCTTGAGCACGGCATCAGCAAGGAAGGCATTCTTGAAGATTTTGCGACACAGGCATTTCTATCTGCCTTATCTAAATAAATAATTTTATCACAATTTACTCTCTCTTTCAGTTATGGGAACATTTTCTTGCAAAGCATTCTTTATATGTCACTAGGTTTGGAATTTAATTTTTCATTAGATTGCAGGTGGAAATAACTTTTGCAGTGCTATTGTTTTGGTTGGTTCTAGGTTTGAGTCTTAACTGATCCAATGAGTGCAACACCAATTTATGGAATCAAAATGTTTTAAACTAAAATTGCATTATAGTTTGTTTTCATGCCATAGCTATGCTATTTTGTCCAAACCTGCTGTTTACTTATCTTTTTCTTGGTTTTTCTGGATTGGGAATTTTTGATGGATAAAAATTTGAAGGAAGCTATTAAAAACTTAAAACTGTTGAAAATAAATAGCTGAACTGCAGCTTGGCAGTATGGCTACAGGTAAGGATTATTTTTTGCACAGAGAGGGGGGGCATCGGGCATCATACAGTCTGGGTGGGAAAAGCTTTTTAGACAGTGATATGGCTGGCGATGCCAATTCACCGGGTTAAATGAATGAGTTAGCTGGCACTAATAATACATCATGATTAAGCATGTGAGTAAAACACAATATCAAAAGTAATTACGTGTTAATATGATGATTGACACATCGAGTCCTTTCATTTGAACAGCTCCAAATTAAGGCAATAATGTGGGAGAAGACATAGAAATCGAAGGATTAATGTTTCAAGGTCGTATCAGCACTTCAAATATTGTGCATTTCAATTGCAGCTTGTGAACAAAATGATAGTATGCACCAACAAGTCTTGGGCTAATACTGGCAATTACGTATTGGATATCTATCATGTGGATGGTATATATCGTCTTCTCTGTTGAGCAGCCCAATGGACCTGTCTATGCTGTCAAATTGGGTTCTAGGTTTTAAAGTGTCAACTTATGCTTTGGGTACAAAGTTTGACCGACACATCTGACTTTTTTGAATTCATTTCACTGGACCAGGCCTTGCATTTATTAAATGGAATTAACTTGACCAGTTCAATCCTGACACTTTATGAAATTTCACTATGTTACCGGGTTCGCCCCTAGGAAGCCCGGGTACGATTCGGGTTCGGTCCGGGTTCGAAATTCGGGTCCGGTTCGGGTCAGATACGCCCTGGGTTCGATTTTTTGACTGTGGGTTCGACAGGGTTCGAAACCTTGACCGTGGGTTCGATCAGGGTTCGAAAACCTGACTGTGGGTTCGATCAGGGTTCGAAAACCTGACTGTGGGTTCGAAAAGTGTGAAAATTTTTGTGTGTGGAAGTCAAACGTAAGCCAATTTTGCAATTCTCAGTTCTTGCATACTCGATCTTATGGACTTATTCCTTCCTAGCACATATTATGAATATTTCTCATTTGGTGCAGAAGATAAATTCCTCATTTTTGAACCACTGATAGCAAAGAGATTCACAATAAGACTTTACTAATTTATAATTATATGACACTGTTAAGTGAATTGAACTTGTCTTTTGCTCAATAAATGAAAGGAAAAACTACTTATGACATTAGTAAATTCAATTTTTATGCATGCTATTAAAAATCCTTTTACAAATTTTTGTATGTTTCGTTGTTTGGAAAATTTGCCAAGTCTGAGTTTTTAAAACATTTTAGGTCCGTCAGATTTTGAACTATGATCTATATTCCTCCTCTCCTAGGTTCTTCACCTTATATAGGCACATGATATTTGAGCCCTTGAATGTAAATGAGGACAATTACCTGGTAGACACATCAATGGTTATAGTTACAAGGGAGATGTAGGTTTGAGATAACGCATTGAAACAAATTCCTTGCACTTCTTAAAATGAACATTTTCCAGGAAACTTTTCATGATATGTTGGGGAAGAACTTGAAATGGGTAAAATTTACTTGTGTTGACAGGACATTATAACAAAATCAGCTGCAAGCTTTGATTTTATAATGTCCTTGATAAGAAGTCTCTCTGCAAATTCTTCAGTTGGCAGAAGAAATCATTGTGCCAAAACCCCCACAGCCTCACACTCAATGAAAAAAGGGATCTCAAACTGCTAACGAGGAACAACTCATTCACTTCTAGTTCTGGGCATGAATGTTCAATGCATCCATCTTCACCATGCTGGGCAATCAGCGGACTGCTCATTTCTGTGGCCTTTTTATGATCTTTAGCATTGGAACACTACTCCATACTTCTCTTGTCTAGACTATAAAGTATAAAGGATTGAAAATTCTTAATTTGATGCAATGATAGTCCTGAGATGAGAATTTATAGAACCATGCCTATTTTGAAACTTCACATCTAATACTGCATCAACAAGAACTTACGAATTCTGTTCCAAACTTCCAAGGCAAGGACACCCAAAAAATCTCTCAGATTCTTCTACTATCTGCAAGAAAAAGGTTTTGGCTCTTTCACAATGTAAATACTAAATAATTATGTAACACTGTTTTCTTGTTTGCCTTCCACACAGAAAAATGTTCACACTTTTCAGACTGATCAATGATCAATAATGGCTGATTGTAAACACTTGACACTTTTATGTTTGAACTTTAATTTATAATTTTATATCATGACATTCGAGTATCACTAATATTTTAATATTTGACTATGAAAGTGGTGGTGTATTTTTGCTATGTTATTTGACTATTAATATGGTGGTATATTCTGAACTTAATTACTGCTGCAAATATGTATATATTTCTGATTTTTATATGTTTTTGTATTACCGAACCCAAAACGAACCCAACCCCAAAAAAAAATTTTCCCGAACCGGCGAACCAGGTTCTCGAACCCGAACTTGAACCCAAAACCGAACCGGTAACTTAGAAATTTCACATGCGTAATGTTTGACAATGCAACATGGGTGGATGACTTCGTTGTTGATAGATAGCCATGTAAATCTGAGTTAAATAAATTTGATATTTGTCCATGATCTTCAATTTGTATACCCTTCTGATTGAACATGTATCACTCTGAGAAAGTGCAACCAAGTGTGCTAGAACCTAGAAGATAATTTAATAGCTAGTAAGCAATAAATGATCTAGGTGCAGTATTATGAAGAGTTATAATGTGACGTCAAAGAGGTTGTGTAGTGAAATAGGACCTCTGTATTACATGCACACACTCATGGAAACAAGAGAACCATGTTCAGGCTGTTAGCACACAATGTGGTCACTGCAGGATATGCTTGTGATTGATAGTTATAAGACCTTATAAGAAGAAGAAACAATATGCAGGATATGCTTGTGATTGATAGTTATAAGACCTTATAAGAAGAAGAAACAATATGACCATCATCAAGCTTCCATAAAGCATTAATTCATATGGATAATGTTACTTGATGTTTAACTTCATTCATGTGTTGGGAATTGGCACTAATTTGTTGCCCTCGCTTTCTATATGTTTTTCAGGGAGCATACCTGTAACCAAAAAGAATGATTATGAAACAACACTTTGTGGGCAATAGGATATGGCTATGGGGCAATGACCCTAGGAACTATATTGTGTAGTACTATAAACAAGTGGTGTTTGAGTCATGAGAGGATTCCTTGTAGTGGTACTTTGTTTTCTTAAATAAAGTAAAAAATTGTCCCAATTAATGAGTTTTCCTGTTTTGGATGCAGTGCATATTAGTTTCTTAATCATAACCCCTAAAGATCAGGTTGCTTTGACTAGGGCCTTATGTTGCAAATATCGTCTCAGTTGTGTTAGGGTATTAAATCTTCACAATAATAAAATGACTCGAACCATGATAGTGAATTAACCATACAAAGCACTACATTATAATGTGTCAACTAAACCATGGTAATGGCCCCCTTTCTTTTACGTATTAACAATTCTACAAACCATAAAAACCTGTCTGCAAGCTGAGCTTAAGATTTATAACTCAGGACATAGAAGGAGAAAACTTACACAAATAGTCGAGAAGGCAAGAGAGATGTGATGCCAAAAGTGTTATGTTTACACTCTTAATTAGTTTAAATACATGTACAATGTTGAGTGTTTGTGCTGGCTGGATGAGGCCTTACACCTGCAAAAAAAAAAGAAGCTAAGAGCTGAAGTCTAATTACAGACTTATCCACAAGAGTGACTAGGAGTACATAATCTTTTATCTACTCAGTTAACTGTAATGAACTGGCTGTGAAAAAGGAAGAGGAATTGGTCAGTGCATTCCAACTTGTGGCTTCAATCACACAAGCAACCCAACTACAAGGAAGGGGTAATGAGTAATGTAGAGTCAGTGCATTCTCTGACTTGGATGATTCCTTCACTCAAATTTAATTAGTTGACACATCAGTGAAGAGGGGAGCCACAAAGTGTGGCTAGTAGTGGCACTGCAGTGGCTATTGTTTGTGGTTATAATGAACCAACTGATGATTTTGATTCTCTTGATGAAGTGCAATATGATTATATACTTTGAGTTTGCCTGTGCATCATTAGTTTAACCATTGGCTCTTTAGTATTATTGTTGATTGAACACATACATAAATATAAATGATTTTGATTTATCATTTGACATTTGCAATGATTCTTGAATCTTCAATTATAATTATCATTTGTCATGTCCCCAAAATAGAACACTAAAATAATTAAGCATTGAAATGCAAATAAATAAATAAAATAAATAACAATAGACATCAATGTAATTAGATTTCCACAATCCATACGAATTTACATCTAAAGACTCCACACAATCAAATCCAGAAGCATTTAGATGTAAAAACAATAGACATATTAAAAATATAAATACAAATATTAACAATTTAAATATTATTATAATTATAATATTATAAATATTAATAAATTATATATAAAAACTAATATAAAATAAATATATTAAAATAAAGGAAACATATAATATATTACAGCAAGCAGCGATTGGGATTATTAAGGGGAGGCAGTGTTTCACAAAGGCTGCGATCTCCTTTCTAAGGAGAGCAGCGATTATTTTCTGCAGCAATCTATTAAAGACTAAATTTAGGCAGCAAATACCTTGAAGGGGGGATTATTACTTCATAAGTAAGGAAATATTTATGTAAGTCAGCGAATAATTGTAAAGAGGCAAAGATTATAAAGGGATGCATCCCTTGTATGAGATGCAAATAAAATAAAGGGATGTGTCCCTTGCTAAATAAATAGATATAAAAGAAGAAGAGAAAAGACATAAATACAGGGAATCATATTGAAAAATAAAGCTACACTCAGAAAAGCAGCAGAAATATATTAAGGAGATTTAAAGGCAGATATATGAATGGGGAATAAGGACAGAAATAAGAGTGTTTCCTGAGCATAGCAGCAGATACATTAATATGATACAATTAGACTTGGAAGAAGAAATACGTGGGAAGAAGAAGATGGTTCAAGAAAGGATAAAGTGAAGACAAACGACAAATCAATAAGGGAAGTAAGTTAAATATAATAGAATATATATCTATGTGAATTATATACGACTATGCAATAATGATGCTTGCAACAATTATTGAGCCTTAGAAGTAATTATGATTCTTTAAAATGAATAGATTATATATATATATATATTTATGTATGTCTTTATCCTTTAATCAATCAAACTTAAGGTTGAAGGAAGCAAGTTAGGGAGATGCAGTTTACGGGCTCTCCCATGCTAAGTAGGCCACTCCGAGGGTGGAATTGTCTTAGTTTGGACGTTCTTGCCGCTTGGGGCCAAGGGGTGGGTTGTCTTAGTTTCGACGCTCATGCTCTTGGGTTTAGATGGGTTGAGTAGTTTACAAGCACCCCTTTCAAGGCTTTCCTATCAATCCAAACTATGACTGGTTGTTAGGATGGATTCAAGGAGTTTCAATGATAAGAGGGGCGGATAAGGCAGCATCGATAGGGAAAGCATATACAAGTTTATCCGCTAAGTACGCCACCCCAAGGGTGGAATTGTCTTAGTTTGGGCGTTCCTGCTGCTTGGGCCAAGGGGTGGGTTGTCTTAGTTTGGACGCTCATGCTCTTGGGCTTGGTATGGATAGCTTTGGGCGGACTTATCATGTTCCTCATCCAAATCCTATTGTGATTAAGACTTCCACTATGCATTATGGATAATGTGTAGATAGTTTTGAAATACTACATGATTTAAAAAGATAAGTCATTAATGTTGATCATATGAAGTATATTCCAATGGCATCTAACCTAATTGCAGGATCTAAACCAAGATTTATCTGGCTTAAATTGGTGAGTTAAAAGCCCTAACTACATTATATTGTGATTCTAGGGCGAGATTTAGGGTTATCCAAAAAGGGGACATTAAATCAGTAGTGTTTGTGGTTTGTCTATTTTATGTGTATTTTGGCTCTTTTACTTATCCTACTATAGTTTTTAATATTTTTGTATGATTGTACCCAAGTTGTACTGAACTTGAGGCCCAAAAAATTTGGCACATCTCTGTACCTGAATCTGGAACCCACACCCAAACCCAAACCGAAATTGGCTATTCAGTACAAAAGGTCAAATAGGAGGAGTAAGCATTAAGGATTAACAGGAAAGATATATATCTGTTAGAAACAACAATATCTAATTATACAGGTAAATTCTGGCCAAGAACATTGATAAAAATTAACTATTTTCAATCTTTCCAAAGCATTTTGGTGAATGAGGATATGGACACTGATAGGCATAATCTGTCTATTCTAGTATTTCCGAGAAAGTAAGAGGCTTGCAAAATGCATGGCTTTTAGAAGAAAAATCTGAGCTTAAATTTCATTAACTGATTGCTCAGCTCAGTTGCTTATTCTACTGTGTGTATATAATGAAGAAAACCAAACATCCTGTTTAGATTTTGCAAACTTGAATACATTTTCACTAACAATCTTTAAGGTACCAAACAGAAAACCAATCCCGACACACTTCTACTTCTAAATCTTAGATGCATAAACGGAATTTTCATGGCTGTTATAAATGTTTCATGTCTGCAGCTGCCTACAGTGCCGGTTTGTTCACTGGTAGGAAGTTTCGAGTGCAACTTAGAAGAGTTCAGGTATTAATTACTTAGAGGAGTTTTCTATGTCACACTATTTATCCAGCTGACCATAAAAGTGGAAAATAAAAGCAAACGTAATCATCTAAAATATTCCTTTTCAAAATCAGAACAATCCTTTTTAAATGCAGTTGAGTTATATCTTTAAAGCACAACTTGTACAACTTGGATGACCCAAAGTCAGCTACCAAGAACACATTCATCCTAAGATGAAACTTCCACAACTAGAAATTTTGTCCAATCAATTCAGAGAGTTGGGGAAAACAATTAAAATTTTTCCATCTACTCTATCTTCTTTCTAGCTCATGGCTCTTTCCTGAGAAAACAATTCAGACACTAAATATCAATAGGCAATCTTCTCATCCTAAGCAACCAATATTAACTTCCTATATTTAGGATTCATCTAGTGTATCATGTTAGCATTTTAATTTGTTCCTCAGAGGACAACACAAAATGTAACAATGTAGACAAGATGACAGATTTTATGATTTTATAACCTAACCTATGACAATTACACTCACACTTTCTAGCTAAACCAGAAACCAGAAAGAATGAGTATAACAGAAGAATTGAATTGGATTGAAAACAAACACAATATACGATGAGTTAAATGTTGGAGTCACATGCAAAGTTGCAAATGCTAAAATCAATGAAGATTGCAATACAAAGCCTGAAATTACCATTAAACTATATACAAGTCACAAAACACATACACAAAATCACACAAATTATTTTGAACAACAATCGCAGCAACAAGTAGGCACAAAATTAACATTCACTTCATTCTAAGTGCACAATGCGCTTATTAATATGTCTTTACAAAGATGGAATCAATCAGTTGTATATTTTACGTGGAATGCAATATATTGAAGATAAAATAAAAAAGTATATTAATTAAAGCATTAGTACAAAATAGATTGTTTGAAAACCAAGCAATCTCTAAATACCTGAACGCTTAAAATAAATTGTCAAAAAATAAAAAATTTAGAAATAGATTCAAGTGGCTTGCCAAAGATGGTAGTATCAAAAAATAGCTGTTCTGAAACATTGATTGACTTCTCTAATGATTGTCTTTACGATTGACTATTTTCCTTGAACCTAGGCACCTCACTCTAAAAGCTTGAAACCTGACTTTTTACCATTTTAAAAAAATATAGGAAATGTTTTGTGCTAAAAATTGACAAGGATGTTCTACACAAATTATCAAAAAACACATTTTGTATCTCAAGAATGCAAAGTATTGTTTTTACTTTATGAAGAAATTGTCTTCTCTACCTGCAACAATGATGATCTTGTTTTAATAGCATTTTTTCTCTTTCTTAAAATTTGTTATTGAATTTCAGACTAAAATGGAAACTTTGGGAATCATATTTTGCTTTACATAATTTTAGGCCAAAATTACACTTTTGTATGCCATTTTCCACTTTTCATTTCTGCATTTTTTCACTTTTGGGTACCCCTTTGGTAGAACATGCGCTTTGGACCCTTTTTGTAATATCCCGTTTAATTTTTTATTTTAAATATAACAAAACCTAGCTCACAGTTATAATGATTTGCACACTAAATTATAAATATGAAATCCTTATTTTATCTTGATGTGATTGATCCATAATTTATAGTTAATAGTTTATTCTATGAATTAGAATCTTAGATTTAATGCTCAGAATATTGTTTGGAATGACTAAATTAATTCCTTTGGAGTGGCTGTTAATCTGTCCCAATCCTGCAGTGATTTATTTCTTAGTTAAACTCCTTTTTCTGCCTGTAAAACTGCCTGATTATTGTATTTAGAAAGTCGCAATCTGCTGCTAGTTTTAAGGATATTTTAATTCAAACTCAGATTTGCACAATGGTGATCTTCATATGAAATCACTCTTGAGAATTGCGGGTTTTAATCCTCCAATTCGAAACCCAGAGGGTTTTCATCCTTAGGTTAATTGAACCGTAGTATTTCTAATGATGTTCATTGTTCCTTATCCTTGCCTAGTCTCTCTTAAATAATCAGATAATAAAAATGTATTTCTAATGATGTTCCTTATCCTTGCCTGGTCTCTCTTAAATACCTTTTTCCTCCAATAGACATAACCCTTCACATGCCCCTTGATATTATTAAAAATAAACTTCAATTATAATTTTATTTTCTATTACTTAACCTTTGTTTGGACATAGTTTAAGTTTGATGAGGGGACACTACACTTTTGCTACTTTTTGTTTAGAACACATTTATTGGTAGTCTAATGTTAGTGCACTTCAATATGCTGGAGCACCACTTTTTCACCAATAATACATTTTCCAATACATTGGAGCATCGCTTTTTCACTTAAAATACATTTTTGTTGTCTATTGTATTGGCACACACCTCAGCACTGGAGTGCCACTTTTTCACTTAAAACTCATCTTTTGGCACTCTAGTGTATTGGCATGTTTCAATGCAATGGGACACTGACTTTTCCACTTAATTTTTGGTGGTCTAGTGTATTGGGCTCTCCAGTATGCTGGGACACCAACTTTTCATGACTTAGACAATTTTGGTTCTCTTCTTGCATCCGAGTTCTGTTATTTGTCTCAGCTGATGCATTGGAAAGTGTACAATATTGGCTATACAATGACACTGATTAGAACTCAAAAACACAACATCGTACACATGAGAGACAAGGATCTTATAATGACTAATTGGACAAGAAATGACTAGTGTTTGGACATGAAAAATGACTATATAAGTTTTTTTTTCCCTGTGCGGGTATAACATATCATGAAAGTTCAAAGAGAAAAGGATATTAATCTCTATTTTTTATGAGTGTCCATAGTAAGACCTGCTCACACTTATACTTGATGCCAATTTTTTTTTTTCTTCTAACAGCTTGAAAATTAAAGAGAAAAAGTGCAAGAGATTGATCTTTTCATTACTTTGAAACTCCCAATTTACTGTCCATTAAATCAAGGTGATTCCCCTTACCTCTTACACAATTTCATCAAGATGTAAGCATTTAATTAGAAAATGCAAGTAATTAAGATGGAAGGAGAGTATGACACTACTGCCACATTTCAAGGAACATGCATTTGCATTACAATTTTTTCCATTTCATCTTTTGGGTTGTGCAGAGCTTGATTACAAATCACGTACAATTATGATCTGGGATTACTGAGGCTATATGGATGATAGCAAAAATGAGTTTCCTATTGAGGTCCAGGTCCTTTTGATGGGTTATTGTGTTTCGGGAGCAGAAGAAGTGGCGTGGCATAGCAACAGACCCGCTGAAAGTTCTGTATAGGTCGCTTGTTTTGCAAAGGGGCATCTGTTAGATAATTTTGAGTTGGATATTAGTATTTATTGGGCTATAAGCTAGCTCCTCTTGTTCTGTCATATGGCATAACCTATATAGTTACTACTATAGCGTGTATACTTCATCACAGATATAGGATCTTTATTGGCAATGATAGATGTTGGATTTGACTCTTGATCTGTAGAAAAATGCTATAGTGTTATTGTTTGGTTTAATACAAGTTGAAGTTTTACTTGCCTAGATCCAAAATCATAAAAGTAAAATTGGGGATTACATAAAAGTTTTGGAAGTTTATAGTAAAGATTATGTTTGTGTTTAAAGTCTTCTGAAATTGTGTGAATTTTTTATGTTTTACTTTCATATTTTATTAATATCACTGTTTTGTGTGCCAAGCCTTTTTGATTCCCTTGTCCTAGGTTGTTCATCATTCTTTCCACATTTCTCGTTTTTTTAAGCTTAGGACAAGTATAAAGTAAAGTCGTGCTGAATTTCACAAGTGGGCTGAATTTGCCACCTTGCCAATTCCAAGGGCACTCTTCTTCTCCTTAAGCACTCTACTTACCCTTGAGCATTCAGATTTGACTGTACAATGTTTTTAAGTATCCCTTGAGTTTTTCCCTTATTTAGTATCTGTATTTTACTTATGCAATCTTAGTGAGGGTAATTCAGGAATTCCTTGCATTTTGATCAATCCTGGGTTCTGACAAACAGTTTTTATTTGACAGGGAGGTGATAGAAAAGATGTGTTCTTTTATCAAGCAGATGATGAGCACTACATTCCACGAGCTCTTTTGATGGATTTGGAGCCTAGAGTTATAAATGGCATTCAAAATAGTGACTACCGGAATCTTTACAATCATGAAAACATTTATTTATCTGATCATGGAGGAGGAGCGGGAAATAACTGGGCAAGCGGATATCACCAGGTTCATCACTCATGAATGATTCCTAATAAGTTTATATTGTGTTTATATATTGTCATGCTAGAAGGTGTGCTTGTTCTAATTGCAAGAATTTACAAATTTTATTGTCAGTTGTGTTTTTTTGCAGTTTACTAATCTTTCGTTGACTTGGATTCACTTACTAGTTATTAAGAAAAGTGAATTCAAATATGTGGACCATAGGATGACGACTATTATATGTCATGGCATAGGGATTACAAAGAACCCTGTCGTATACGTCATACTGAAGGAATTACAAAGAATCCTGTTGTATAGGTCATACTGAAGGAATTACAAAGAATCCTGTTGTATAGGTCATACTGAAGGAATTACAAAGAATCCTGTTGTGCAGGTCATACTGAAGGAATTACAAGGCATTTTACCATAGGCATTACAAATATTAACAGTGGAGTTATGAAGTATCATAAATGTCATGGGCAGTTTACAAAACAATAGAGTTACTAAGCATCCAGTGTTACAGGGAGTTGCAAATATTTTTGTCACAATGAGGGGATTACAAACATCTAGCATCCTATAAGCAAAGGGATTGAGTTATATAGTATTATAAAGGATTTAAGGCAAAGGGGCTTTCATCCATAGAGTCTTGAGGAGCCTAGATGCCGTGGAGGTTTTGAAATGGTTGTGTATGGATATTCTGTGGAAGGACTATTTGTGGCCAACTGCATCACCCATACTGCTCTTGGATTGGACCTGAGATGACACCCATATGTTTCCTAACAAATTTTCTTGCCAGCTCAGGCGCTGTTTTAACTTGTGTTAATCATTTTGATAAAATGAAGCTACATTATGTGGTTTAAGCTATTCTCGTGTTGTCCAGCCTTTGATTCACTTAAAATTTAATATAGATCTATCTTATAAATCCCAGATTCACTTCAAAGAAGAAGAGAAAAAGAAAATTTCATCTTTTCACTTCAGTGTTTATGTTCCTTGTTCTTGATATTTTCCGGAACAGTTTTGTGTAGTTCAGATTACAGCATTTATAGGAGCAAGCATTTTGTAACATTTTCTGTTAATAACAGATTTTTTGCAGTCCAATTCGGAATATTTTCAGCTAAATTTTGGAACTTCAGATTTGAGTGCAGGATTTTTCCCAGCCATTATTCCAGGTTCCTTTAAGGATACAGAAGCACTTGAATATGAATTCTGACTCCCACTGAAGTTTTGTTCGGCTTTCAAACTACATATTTGTGTTGTGTGGGTGCTTACCATAGGAAACCTCTATTTTTATCTATGCCTCGTTTGAAATCAGAATACACCATGAATTTTGGATCTAATAAAACATTAGTTCCTATGCTCCTCAAGGATGCGTCCCCTGCCCTAAATACCCCCATCCCCTATAGGGGACATTTCGTGGATGGGTAGGAAACATCCCTAGGATGTCCAAAACGAAACATGGGACATCTGGCACTTTTTTGGTGCTTTAAAAAGAAACACAAATTTGATTAAAAAAAGGGAGTGGTGGGCCATGAAGGTCTGTGTGGTTTTGAAGGTTGTCCCCAAACCCCCACCAATTTATAAGTCTAACCAAGTAATAGACCAATGATTAATCATGATCACAAAATCTACAAAATACATATCCCTTGTTTTAGATCTCTACATTTTCATATTTGAAGTCACAATCAAGGTTTATCTTGTTTCATACATTGGATAACTTGTTTAGTATAGAAATATTTCCATAGAAAAAGTTGGCATGCTACTGTCATTATATTGTTGAATACAAGTTAAGTCATAGTCTGTAGAAATGCCACTTTCGTAATGCAAAAAATTAAAATGTATCAATCATGCCTTGCACAAACAACTGATAGAACAATCCCATCTATTAGTATCCTGGTTGAGGTCAAATTGGAACATAACTAGTTTTCTTTTTACTTAACAATTTCTCTTTGTTAATTAGTTTGACAACATAACATGTAGTCTTGAAGGCATGTCTTTATTAACTCATGCTCTCTCTCTCTCTCTCTCACACACACACACACACCCACACCCACACACACACACACTAGTCAGGCATGTCTTTATTAACTCATACTCATATAATATGCTTCCCCAAGTTTCCAAGATGGGGACAGGGGGACACGTTTTTGGGATGGATTTCTCTCAAGGCCATTTTTTAGGGGACGATTATTAAAAAAAAGGAAAATTTTTAAATAAAAGGAAATTTCAAATATGAAGAGCACACAGGAAATATTGAGGGGGAGGGGGGGCGCAGGGGGGAGAGGTGAATCAGTATTTCAAACTTAAAACCATATAAATCAGAAATCAGAACAATAAGAGCAACATAAAACACCATGAACACTGAGATTACATGAAAAACCCTTTCGGGTAAAAAACCACAGCAAAATATTGCTTTTATTATCTTCAAAGGGCATATGAAAGTGAGCACCAACTCTCCCTCGAAACACCAACCCCGATCAACTGAAGCACCAACTCCAGAGTGAGCACCAACTCGCTTAAAATCTTCTCAACACTGCAAATCTGATTTCAAAAACAACCCATCCAACATGTGTCTCAAATCAAGAGCAGATGTAACACTTTGAAAACTTCAACCTCACGTCCAAGAAACAGGAAGAAATAACTAAGCTTAGAAATTACTTTTTCACAAACACCCCTGATTTTCTAAACAAGAAATGATTGCTGAGTCCAGAATCTGAAGATAGCTTCAAACACAGAACAATAACACCTTAACACACCTGTGCCAAATACATGACAAAGCTGTCTCTCACGCCACTTCTACACACTGCTCGACTTCAAACAACATACACAGCCATACACAGAAGTGTAAGCAGAAGCAAATTGAATACAACACTATTATTCCAGCGATCATCAAACCTAAGGCAACTTCTTGTACATTAAAGTTTACACAGCTCAAGTCGAGTGGAAATAAATTCAGCACCTTTCATACTGAAGATGATTAGCTCCATGTATAGTCACTGTGTTGCATCTCTTTCATTATTGATATCTACCATCCATGCGCTGCAAGGTAACTTAACGATTTTCTATGCTTATGTCGATAATAGGAGAAACTTCATGGCTTCCACTTGCGCACTGAATACTCTAACCACGAGAATGTATGTAATCCATATCACACGACTCCTACACAACAGCTCGCTTCCTTCTCATATATTTAAAAAATAAAGTCCGCCATAAAAACAGGAGCAGAGAATGATATATAAAAATGAGCACGTCTTCATTTTTGTGCAAATGACATCTCAGACCATCGTGTCTTCATCAAAAATGTCTCAGATGATAAAATTTGCTGAAGCCGTCCATACCAGAAAAAAGAAGAAGATTGAATAAAAGACCCGACCAAAGTCACCCACGTGGCTAAGCAGACATTCAAACCACACACTACTCTTCAAGAATTCTCGGTCAAAGTATATCGTCCGGCATATATATAAAGATTCGAAACAGCTGAAAAATATATGAGGACGCTAAAGATCAAGTCGTCACATATTAAGGAAACCTCAATAAAATACAGGCCGGCATTGGGAATCAATTCTGACATTTTTAAAAAAGGCACGAACCTCATGGAAAAATAAAAACGATTGAGCCTGAGAAGACTGAAGTCGTCACATATAATGAACTGCCCCACTCTCCACATCTAACCCATGTCTCATAGCATTCGATGCTATACACGTATATCTTAATCAAAAACCAAAGAAGAATAAACAGGGCATCAGGATTAACCACTTCAAGTTGAACAAATTCAATATTATAAAAGGCTGCCTACAACGCCACTAATGCAATGATGAAACCGTCGCTGAAAGAGTATATTAGTGCAAGGATTTTTTTGTCATGAAATTATGCGCTCCTTTTAATTTAGCCGCTCTAAGAATAGACACCCACTCTATGAAGCCGCCTCAAATAAAAACTGAAGCCGCTACCAAGAAAAGAAGTCAGAAATCATTTCTGGAAGGAGTCGACAATTAAAGACGAGCTGCCAGCATGCCTATCGGGCATATAAAGAATTTGAAGGAGTGAAAACATTACTACTTTGAAAAGTCCAACTAGTGACATGGCAATATTACTTGGCATGCTTGCAGATTTGGCATTTGACTTTTCTTTACTGACAAACAAGAAAGCGACAAAACAAACAAGAAAGCAACTGAACTAGACAAGCAGGTAGCTGAAGTAGACAGGCAACCAGCTCAAGCAGACAACCAAGTAGCTCAACCAAGCAAGCAACCAGCTCAAACAACTTGACATCAATGACAAATATTCTAACAAAATATTCATATGATAACATTGATTAAGCATTTCAAATATTTCTTGTTCATCTCCTCAAGTTCATTTTTCTTAGAAGTGCATCCAAGTTTGTCATCAATAAACGAGCTCTCCTCTATCTCTATTTCACCTTCTTGAATGGTTAGCATAGATTCCATTCAATCATTTTCTACCCCTCTTTCTTTTCTTAGGATGTAGTTCAAGATAAAGCTTTCAACACTTGAATTTAGATGCCCATCTAAATTACAATGAGTACAATGATTTTTTGTGTCCTTTTTATAATCCCTTTATAATTACTGAGGTATTTTTGCATGCCTATTTCTCATGGGCATTGATCATTCATCTCTGATTCTCCGCCATTGTCAATCTATTAATCTACACCAATGAAAAGTGTATGAATATGTTTTTTGGTGGCTGTTTTTTCCCTGATCATTGCTTTTGTTTTATGTGGTTTGTATCTTGAATTCATCTTCTACATTGTTGAAGAAGAATTTTGCTTGACTTCCCAAAAAGATTGCTTTTAGAAACCAATGGTGTAAACAAGTAGTATCAGATGGTCACACTATATTTTTGTGACTTGTGATTTAGGTCAGCAATTTGTATGATTAAATGTAATTCTCTAATCCTTTTAAAGCAGGGAAACCCAGGGATGCGTCCCCTATCCGAAAGGACCCGTACCTGTCCTCGGAACAAGGGAACGGCTGGGGGACGGTCCCCTGCCGTTTCCTTTTTTGAAAATCAATAGGAAACGTGTTAGAAATAGGAGGACGAGAGGGAGGAAAAAGGGGGATGGCGGACTGTCCCAGAGATGGCCAAGGGACGCCTAGACATCCCCTAACCGTCCTGAGGATGGCCGGCTGTCCCCTGTGTTTCAACTTGTTTTAAAAAATAAAAAAAACACATTTAAATTTAAAATAAAGCCCTCAATTCGTGGCTTATGTGGGCCCCCACCTTCTATGCTGCCCTTATATCAAACGCTATGATTGGGAGCTGCAGAAGTTGTTGAATAAAGATTGAAGGCCTGTTGAGAATGATATAAAGACTAGGGTATATGAGGTTTTCTTTTTTGTATGAATAAGAGGTGCAACTGATACTAGCTTTCAAGGAAACTTTGTGATGACACAAAGACAACATGGTGTTCAATGAGCAACATTATCACTGAAGACCTTATGCACAACTAGTCATCATAGTGACGGGAGATTATAGACAGAGGCATGTCTTTAGTCACTCATAGTCTGGGTTTGCTGAGCAAAGAATATGATGAGATTTTGTCACTCATGTATGATGGACAGTCCTTATGGCAATAACAATGGGCAGTGACCATGCCATAAAGGGCAGTTACCTTGATCATAGAGGGTTGTGAATGAGAATGTTAAAGTTTGTACAAAAGGTAAAGACTGTGCAATAAAGGACAGATCAAAGGCAGATCTTACCAAGATGAGGACACTCAAACCTTAGAAAAGATAGTCATAGAAGGTTACATAATGGGTTATGTTAAAAACACACGTAAAAGATCCTTATTGAACCCTCCAAAAATTCAATATGATGTTTATCTGAGCAATGGAGAGGTCAAAAACTATCTGAAACCATTAGAATCCTAAAGCAATTCCAAAGGCATACATGGCAGGCTCTTTAAAGAAGGTGGTTAGATAATTTAGAAAGTATCCAAACTCATCAAGAGGACAGACCGTGGACTAAAAATGGATTGTTTTAAAATGCAAATCTGGAAGTTTCAAAAGCCCTATACTAGTTGTGAAGATGATAGGAGAGAGATCAAAAGGAAAGTCTTAGGATAGTCCAGAGATGAAAAGGTTTGCAAAGTGACCTCACCGCAAGATGACTGGTTTTGAACAATGCACATAGTTTTCAAAGGACTATCATTAAAGTATTTGACAGTGGGCTAAATATGATTGTGGTTTGTCTATTAAAAAAGGCAGTCACTTTGGACAAGTGAGCAGTCAACCATGAAAGGGCAGTCACTTTGGACTAAAGGGACATAGTCTAATGAAGGACAGTTTTGGAGATGAAGGCAAACACAATGATAAAGTACAGTGACAGAATATTAGAGAGAAACTTTTGATAGTCATGAATGAACAAGGGTGTGTTTGATGACAATATTTTGAGATAGAAGAAAGAGTTATTCTTGAGAAAATCATTAGATTGTAATATCTTCTTTATCAGAGGTATGAGTTGATGATTGATAAAGCTTAAAAATATGGCAAACAATTGACAGTAAGGAGAAAAGTATTGACAATACTAGAATGTTTCCTCCAAAGCTTTTGAGGTATTATAACTTAAGGTTCTATAATGTATATTGTGCATGCTTTATCCATGTTTTCATTTTAATATTTAAAATTTTCCCTATATTTTATATAGCCGTCCCCCCGCCATCCCCAAATTTGGCCTCAAAATCCAGAAACTTGGGGACTCGTACCGCTGTCCCCTGCCGTCCCCGTCCCGGATACTTGGGGTAATACTGTTTTAAAGGGAATTGCATTGAGATTAAAGGTGATTAAGATCTTTGTTTGGGAAATAGATTTGTCCCATGGCAGGTAAATACGTTCTCCAAATAATGCTAATTACTTATATATGTGAATTATCTTTCTTTGTCATTTAGCTATTTATATTTAATGTCAAGGAGAAAGCATATGATGGTCTGTTATGGATGTGTAGCTATCCAAGACTACATTATTCAAGTATCCTGCTGATAATATATTCATTGTTGAATTTTTTAAACAATAAATGATTTTTAATGGACATTTAATAATATTTATAGGATATGTTTTTTAGTCTAGGGTGACTATAAAGCCATGGTCACAGGACTTGTTGAGTACTCATTGATTCTTCTGAGTACAAGTCTCATAAAACTGGTCCTTACATTCTGGGTATTATTATTAGATATTGTTTTTGTGAACTGATCGTGTGTTTAGTATTGAGTCTGGCAAACTTTTTTGCCAAGTCCAAGTTTGAGTAAAAAATCAGACAGCCAAGTCCTAGTCTGATTGAAAAATTGGTCTGCTGAGTCCAAGTCAAAGTAAAAAATAAGCCTGCCGAGTCTGGTAATGCTGGGTAAAACCAATTGAACACACACAAAGGTTGCTCATTCTATGTAGTTGTAAAACAGCATCGTTCTCATTAATGTAGGAAAAGTTATTAAAATTTTCATGTAATTTAATTTGCACTATTTTCTTTTGCACAAAGATCTTGTGAAGGTCTGCATAACAATCAACGAGTGGTGCTTGTTGTATAAAAGCAATCTGTGATTTATTGTTTTTTCAGTTTGTCTTTGTACAATTGATATGTGGATTCTTTTAAGTTTCAATTATCATTGTTTCTCCAACTTTTCATTATTTTCTGATGTTTGTTTACTCAATTCAATTTTTGGTGAAATTTACAGGGGGAGCAGGTAGAAGAGGACATAATGGACATGATTGACAGGGAAGCGGATGGAAGTGACAGCCTTGAAGGATTTGTTCTCTGTCATTCAATAGCTGGAGGAACTGGTTCAGGTTTTTATTCTTTTCCCAATTGTTGTGCTCTCTGTGGTACCCTGCTGGATTGATATGGTTATGAGTTTGATTTCCGCATTGATCCTTAAATGGTTTGAAGTTCACTCTAACAATTGTCTGTTAGTTGCACCTATAGTCATAGACTCATACTGTGACAATGAGAAATCCAAAGTATTTCAAGTTTGAAACAACCTCCAGATTTAGGCTGACTTCCTTGTTCTATTTCAAATTAATATTGGGGAGGAATGGTCTGAAGAGGGATAAGAAATCTTATCCTAAGGACAGAAAAGGAAAATCGTGTGTGCAAGGATTGTGTAATCTTACCAAGCAAATACAACAAAATAGTGCATAACAAACTACTCTTGTAATAGCCTTTAAACTAATATAATTAACCAAAATGCAAATGGTAAGATTTTCAACACAACATTCAAATTGAACATCCACACAAAATATCATGCTAAGGGCTTGAGCTACAAATCAATCATTTAATTGTTTGAAGAATACACAATTGCATTCAACTTCAGTAAGAGCTTTGACAAAAAGAAAATGATTAGATTAAAACTAATTCTAATTTGAATTTCTCAAAATATGCTAGTGATAGAACTTGGAGCTCTATTTATGCAATTACAAGTTCATCTAGTGTACTGAGATTATGCCATGTGTTTGAAATGTGCCTGTGGATAATCTGCTTAAACCCTTGACTGGTTAAGTATTCCTTTCTCAACTTTATTCCTTTTTTGAAAGGTCCTGAATATAATCTTTTATCGTTTGCAATGCAAGCAATTCCTTTTTGCAAGTATCTTTCTTAACCACTTCTTGTTATGATTGCTTGTTAAGATTGCTAGAGAATCTTCTCAGTCCTTTGTTCATTCTCCTAATTATCTGTGCGAGCTCCAGGACCTCAAGCAACCATTTTGAAAATTCCTTTTCCTGTATAGTATATTTCTGTGGGAATTCCTTTTGAAAACTGATTCATGATCACTTTTGATAAGCATATAATGGTACTTGCTGGTTTGAGAATTCTCTGATCTTTGACAACCTCTAAAATCTCTGCCTGCACACCACCTGGATATAGCCTTTGGGTGGCACCTTTACTTTATTTTGGATTTTAGAGCTAGCATGGTCTGGCAACCCTTGGATGCATCCACTTTAGCTTTTAACAATGGTGTGTGTGCATTGTAAGTGCTGTCAGAGAAAAAATCATTCAAAAAACTGTGATTGTGATATGTAAGTCATGTTAGATGATTGACGGCTTTAAGAACTCTGGAGGAGCTATGATGGTTCTTTACTTTTGAAAGCCTGCTGATTGTTAGAGTTGTTTTCAGTTGATTAGAAGCACTTTAGTACATCAAACCTTTATAATTTATAATTTAAAATTTTATTACAGCAAGGAGCCAAAGCTGCTTTAAGAACTTTGGAGGAGCTATAATGCTTCTTTACTTTTGAAAGCCTGCTGATTGTTAGAGTTGTTTTCAGTTGATGACAAGCACTTTACTACATCAAACCTTTATAATTTATAATTTAAAATTTTATTACAACAAGGAGCCAAAGCTTTATAATTTCTAACTCAAAATTTTATTATGACAAGGAGCCAAAGCTCTGCCCAAGCTAAGTTTTACAATGTAGAAATCTAGGTTACAGGCACCTCGCTTGATTGAAATCTAGATTACTAAACAACATGAGCAGCAGCAGTGAGTAGTCAAGGAGCCAAAGCTCTGCCCAAGCTAAGTTTTACAATGTAGAAATCTAGGTTACAGGCACCTCGCTTGATTGAAATCTAGATTACTAAACAACATGAGCAGCAGCAGTGAGTAGTGAGCATGATGAGGTGGAAGAAAGAAATGAAAATCAAAATGTGAGAGTTTTAAGCTCACTTGGGGGTTCATCAGGGTGTAGGAGTGCTATGGGTGGAAGTGGACAGCCATAAAATCCATTTGAGTGCCCTTCTGAAGTTTAAAAATCTTAGCAAAAGTCCCCTTTAATGCCAAAAAACCTCTTCTCCAATTTGTGACAGCCCTAGACAAAGATGCTTTTCATATTAAGTATCTAATTTATTTCTAGTGTTCCACAGGGACGTGCTCTGTCTCCCCCCTCTCCCCCCAAATCCCCACGTTTTCGGGACAGGGACGTCCACCCACCGCACCTCCACCATCACCGGTTCACTGGGACGTCTTGGGGATTCTCAAGAGTTTCTCGGCTTGGGCGTCCCAAAAAGTGCATTTTTAAAAATAATTTTTTTTTATTGATTTTTTGTGCCTAGGGATGAGCCTGGATGGCAAGTGGGCCCCCTCCATGCCCTCTAAGCTTTACAAAACACTCCCAAATCCTCATTTTAAATTTTTTTGACTTTTTTAACTTTAAAAAGTCCAATTCGCGCTGTAACCCTAAAATGATGTCTGCCATGAAGGTTTGTGTGGCTTTGAAGGTCTTAATTTGGGTCTAATTGTGAATGCAAAATGGTGTGCGCCATGAAGGTTTGTGTGGTTTTGGAGGTCTTAATCCTCATTTGATTTTCCATGTACTCCCAAAGTCCAAGTTTCCAAGTTTTCCTACAAGTCTTCATCTATAATATTGTTGTGATTATCCAATTGGACAATCTTCCTTGATGCTTACATTCGAGTTTGATTAATTGACATTCTAATGTTTTTTAATTTTTATGGTGGTTTTGTTAAGTAGTATTAATAGTATATAGTATTTAAGTATTTTAAATTGTAATTAGTAATTTGCCAAAGTTTCATTTGTAAATTCAACATTGTAATTCTTATACATCTTTTTATAACTATTTTTTCAAGTACTATATGTATAGCGCTGCCCCCCTGCTGCCCCCTGCCGCCATCCCCAAACTTAGGCCCTTGGTTCCCCCGTCCCTGAAACCTGTCCCTGTGTTGTGGAACATTGTTTATTTCTCTCCAATACAAATTCTTCTTTGACATTGAATTTGATTGAATGTTCTAACATTTCTGTGGTCATACATATGACTTGTAGTTATATTTTGGTACCGACTATTCAGGTTTTAAATTCTAACACCTAATTGTTAATTGTTCATGTACCTTTCAGGATATGATATTCTATTGGTTGGTTAACTGTTTATTTGATGTGCTTTATTCATCTTTTTGATATTGACTATGTTAAGTGCACTTTATCGTTTATGTGCAATTAAGGTCATGGATGGTAATTTCCATGCTTAGAGGCTCATGATATCTTCAGCTGGTTATTTAATCATACCATGTGTGTGGGGGAATTTTACATGTATCCTCATGGGATTGCTGTTTCCTTCTCTTGTGTTATGTGTGATGGGGGCACCGTTCTTTCATTATGGTGTAGATATTTCTTACTGCATTTGTTACTTCGGGTCCAAATGTTAAGTAATGGGTGTTCACTTTAGCTCATTCTTCTTTAGTATGGACCTTATAACATAAAACATTTGATTGTATTTTCTAACAAAATTTTCTAGTTTGTTTGTCAGAATTGGAGTAAACTGAGTTTGAGCAACCTTTTTAATACCGGATCCAAAACATTTATGAATGATAATTGCACTTTCTCTTTTGATGAATTCAGGAATGGGCTCCTATCTTTTAGAAGCTTTGAATGATCGATACAGTAAAAAGCTAGTACAGACATACAGTGTCTTTCCAAATCAGATGGAAACCAGTGATGTTGTTGTTCAGCCTTACAATTCTCTTTTGACTCTCAAGAGACTTACCCTTAATGCGGACTGTGTTGTGGTACTTGATAATACTGCTTTGAATAGAATTGCTGTGGATCGCCTCCATATACAAAACCCAACATTTGCACAAACAAACTCATTGGTATCAACAGTGATGTCTGCAAGCACGACGACACTTCGCTACCCAGGGTATATGAATAATGATCTAGTTGGATTGGTTGCATCTTTGATACCAACTCCAAGATGCCACTTTTTAATGACAGGGTACACACCCCTTACGGTTGAGCGGCAGGTTTGTTATCCTTTACCAAATTTTGATATGTTTTCTGGTCTGAAGTGTTACCATATACAATTTTTTGGTATTATCTGAGCTTCTGGTAACTTTAAACATAACTTGAATAAAATGATTTCTTAATTTTGTAATTACGTATGTAATGACAATGGTAGAGATAATTGGTGCATATAGCAGACTGTTGTTTTCAAACATTGATCCTGAATAAGAAAATATGCTCTGGAAAAATATTTTGATCTCAGTGGAAGGTAAACATCTGATCTATGTGGAGGAATGCTCTCCACAAGAAAGAATTATAAAATCATAATATGCTGTGATGTAAATTAATGAGTGTTATCATCCAAAATTTGTTGTCCATGCTAGTTATTCATGATATTTACGGATGCTTGAATGGGAACTGAGAAGAAGCACAAAGTTTAGCATCTACAAAATAGTTTTGGGATGTTTCAGTAGTTGAGTTTACTGGGAAATATTTTGACTGAACTCTTTAGTCCTAAACACAGTAGAAACTAAGAAACCATGCCATCATTGACAATTACAAAATTATTGATAAAAATGCTAATGTTATGTAGTAAGGTTCTATAATGAATATAATGAATGCCTTATCAATCTCCTTTGAAAAATCAGTCCCGAAAATGTGCCTCCTCATCTTGGAAACTTGGTGTAACAGGAGGAATTAATTAACTTCTTATGTCTAATCACTTTCTCGTATTTGGACTTGGGAGCTGTCCTTGCAAAGGTGTAAGAATTGCAATCCTTGTGATTAACTTGGGTTAGGATGAACCTTTAAGATAAGCCATGATTAGACCAAAAGACAAAGCGGCATGTGATGCATTTATAAAATTGACTAACTGTCAAATAAACTGGAGTGTAAAGAATTATTGCATCTACTTGAATTCTTGTATTAAACTTGAAGCTTTTGATGAATTGGGTCCTTGGTAACCCAGATAGTGTGATATATGTAGATTAGATAAAGTTACCTTGTTGAAAATCAGAAACCTAATTGAGTAGTTCTTAGTTGAAAAAACCACAGGGCAAAAACTTGGAAAAAACTCTTAACAAATTTTCCGAATGTTAAAATATACATAAATATGTAAAATCATCTTAAAAGGCATGCATAAAACTGAATTTACAAAGTTTATAAGTAGTTTTTCCTTCATTTATACTTTATAGATAAAAACTGAATTCAATTCACATCACAGACTCAAACGGTTATAAAATTACATATCTGTACTAATATTTTACAAATTACATTTGTGAAAAACATGGGTACAAAACAATTTTTACTTTTTTCTATTTAAAACTAGAGTGGGGGTTTGGGGGCAGCTCATGTTAGCTAATTGATTATAAGCATATTCAAACTAATCATCTTCATAGGTGCTTAAAATTTTCCTATCTAAACATTTTCCAACATTTGTGCTCTAATCACAAGTTTATTTCTTGCCCATCCAAAATTTGGCTGTCTGTAATTCGTGTGATTGAAATATTTGTTAATTCATGCATAAAAATTTACAAGTGGCCTCTGAGCGATAATTTGTCTAGACAAGGACAATACTTTCTTTTGGTAACAATTTGTACAATTGACTAAATTTTCAGTCTCATCTTGCATCAATTCAATTTCTCTTTTTCGCTCTTCCTTCTCTTTCTTTCCAACTCCATGTTCTCTATTGACATCTCCTTGTGATCTGCAAAGCAACTCATTCCTTTACATTATTTTTTTCATCTTCCTCCTCTTTGATTAAAGGTTGTTCCACGACCTAAATTGTAATATCTATCGATCCATCCTAAGATCCGTGGCACTTTTATTAACTGTGGGCTCCAAGGCAATATAAGTGGTCATGCAGGCTGGTTAGAAAAAAGTACATGTAGCGCATGCAGCAGGAGTTTGTGGATTTGTCGAATTCTTTGTATCTAAATTCATTTGATCAACTCTATTCTAACCTTTAGAGTAACTTCATCATCAATGGCTTAATTATTAAGACTCTTAGTCCCATATAAAGAAAAAATGAGAGATTTCTTGCCAACATTAACTAAATTGTGATGTACAGGAGGATTGCTTGGGATACCAAGTTTAACTAATCTATTTATGTTGTTTCTCCATTGTTGAAAAGTGAATTTCATCTTGAGGTTGTTTGTTTTTTCTTTACTCTTGCAAGCATCTTTGATTTGTAGCAGAAACCTTTGTGCCCCCTAGCTTAATGTAAAATTTATTGTGGTTGGCCCCAAACAGAAAGTTGTGAAATTTTCAGCCATATTAAATTAGGCAAGACTGTTTGACTATGTTAAGTGTCTTTTGAAGTATAATCAAGAATGATTATGCTGATGACTAATTATATAAGTGCATCACAAACTATTTTTAGGTTGTAGAGAGCCTATCATTGAGGAGAAGGTTTTAGCTATTGAAAGAAACTTGTCATGATGGAATCAACACACTTTCACTTAGACTCATATAGTTAGGTTGCATATGTGTGTGAATAAGATTAGGAATTACGAGTTCCTATATTTGAATAATTACATTATTTTGTGAATCGATATAATTAGAGCTTCACATTGCGAAATGATTCAATGTCCCATAAAGAAAGCATCTTTGATACCATGATTAATTTCGTATATCCAAATTTGTTTGAACGTCAACCAAGGGTGATGATCGAATTGCAAATTTCACCATCAAAATAGTGTATACATATATATAGTTGCATGAGAATAAAACTTCTTTATATAAATCTAAGCTAATTAAATAATCTGGAGAGCTCATGTCAACATTGGGTCATGAGCCAAACTTAGCATAAGAAAGTGCTACTGGTCGTTATGTAGTTGCATTCAGAAATTCCGTCTAATGGGCCCAAACTAAATGGGAATTGGCATGGGAATGCAAGTTTCACCATTACAATCATATAAGTAGATATATTGCCTAAAGTGGCTCAAATTTCCTGTCAAACATATTGTTTGGAACTGTGTACATGCTTTCTAAGCTCTATGGAATGTGCTCCAACCTCTATAAATAAATCTGTACCTTACACTTTTGGAAATGAATTTGTATTTTACATGTGTGTGTACATATAGATATATGTGCATCAGTACAGGAAAAAGGTTTAAAGCTGTCACCTTTTAGGTACAACAAGTTTCAATCCAAAATCTTTATATCGAAACAAAATAAATAAAACCAAAAAGAAAAAGGCCGAGTGATTAAACGTATCGCATGTTCCTTTTGGATGCTTCCACAATTTGCATGCACATGAGCCATGGTAAGAATGTGGGAAGGTTGTGAAATTTGGCCTTATGCCTGCCAGCTCCATTTTTGTTTAAAAGTTTCGAAGGACTTTTCAACAAGGATTCTTCTTGATTATTCGGTAATTATATTAAGCCTGTAGGACCATGGGGAGGATGAAAAAGGCAAAAGAAATCGAGGCTGCTGGACAGGGGAAATGACTGACAGCAAATCTGCAATCAACAAAAAGAGTTCAACTCTTATATGCTGAGGAGGGACACTTGGGGCTAATGAAGTTGTAAAGAAGACCACTAGTACAAGCTTTAATTTTTGGCAGGTTAGTTGGCACAGACATCTCTGTGCCAATGCCTCAAATCATAATGTTTGCCAAATTTCACATCAGAGGAAGATACCCAGTGACAATGAATTTAGATTGTACTTTTTTGTTGTTTTCTTTTTACAAGTGAAAAATAGCTGCTGTTTGTTTGCAACAGTTACTGCCAAGAGAGTATTCATATTGTACAAAAATTCAAAATTTTCCATGAATCTTCAAACCCAAAGAAACTAGACTAATCTATACTCTGCACATAAATTCATCACAGCCCAAATAGATTATGGCCATACCAGCCAAATTTTCAAAACTAAGAGCATAACCATATGAACTTGTCATATAACCATGAGAGAATAAAGATAAAATTCCTCTATAAAACAACAGAACCAATGCTAATAATCTAACCCAACACCATCAATTATTCTTTTGGTGCATGATCTTTCTTGTATATACTTTGGCTTCTATGCCTACAGGCTTTTTGTTTTTGTATTATTTAGAAATGAGTGGTGAGTGATCCGATGTTTTGTTTTTATTGTTTTGCACTATGTGAGATGTAACATAGTGCGAATGAGTCATTTCCAGGGGGCATGTAGTTTAATAAATATTTGGTTGAGCTTTGAATATATTTTATTCAGATAGGTATATTTACATGATGCCTGAATAGTCAGCTTCTCTTGAACACATAAATGCTGTGCACTAAATATTAAAAACTTGGATTCCTTGACTTTTGCTAGTTGAACTTTAGCATGCAATACCTTTGGCGATGGAGTTATTTTGAGATACATGATTCAAAAATTGGGCTCACACTCTTGTTTTATTGAAGAGTGCGGACCTAAATACACAAATAAAGATTTTTGTAATTAAAGCCTACTCCATGAAAATATATTTGCAATCGCAACCCATTACATGGAATTTCAAGTTAAGAGAATCAAACTAAGCTGGGAAATTTTATTTTTAAAACTGGCCACACATAGCAACTATCATTTAAGTCAATAGAGACCTTCATACAGTGGCCCAAATGTTGCTCTGGTAACTTTCTCAGCATATAATTGCTTTGAGTTGCTTCCTTTAGAACCAGCCCTTAAGCTGATATGATGCATTCACATGCTGCAGTACCCACATTTTAATGAGAGTGGGTGGAGAGGAAGTAGAATGTCATTGTGGGAACTATTTAATGGTTAGCATAGGGTTGTGTTTGGCTAACATAGAATGGTTGTGGCTTGGAATTTAGCCATTCAAATTCTTTTTATGACTGTGGCTTAACTCAACAATTCTATGAAGGATATCAAAGCAAGGGCACCTTTTGAAAGATGACCATGCAAATGTTCTAGAGGAGTAAATACAAACTTTACAAACACTTGTCTGAACTAGCACAGACCCTTACAAAACAGGTTCGATGAATAGGCCAATAGCTGGTTTTGAATTTTATGTGATAAGGTTTGATGAGAATGAAATGCATAATTCTTCCATAACTTGCAATTTCAAGACTACACAAGTCAACCACAAATTCTTGTAAATAATCAATAGCAAATTCTTCAATATTTAGTAATTTACCTTTGAGCTTATGCTAGTGTAATCATAGTTTACATACTCTCCGATTACTCTCCGAGTAGCCGAGTAATCTCCAAAACATTTGCATGACGAGTAATTTCTGCTTTTACTCGCGGGTAGTATGCAAATGGATTTTCTCCCATCAAATTATCGAGTAATTGCCAGTAGCTCACAAAAAACCCACAAATTTGGCATGTTTGTGTGTGTATAAATATGTCTGTGTGTGTATATGCATGCAAACTTGGCATCCTGTGTATGTTTAGATATGTATGTGTGCACAGTGCAGTCCTGAGTATACACATACATAAATATCCACACACATTTGCCGAGTATTTGCTGAGTATTTCCCGAGTTTTTCCCAAGTCAAAATTTTTGGGCTTGCCGAGTACTCTCCGATTTCGAGTATGTAAACTATGAGTGTAATCATTCAGTGGATTCACTTGTAGGATACATTTTTTACTTGAGATGGAATATCATGCAAGGTATTCTTGATTGTCAACCAACTAAATATGCAGAATTAGGACTGTCTTTTGTTAAACTGCTATTTTGGATAGAATTATAGTGGATTGAATTGTAGCGAGAACTGCTCTTATATGGTTAGGATTCTTGAAGAATGCTTTGTGGGTTTTGCTTTTTGTTTTACTGCTTGCTTAGAACATATTGAAGTTTTAAATTTAGCCAAGTACTTAAGAAGTTATGACTGTTTAAAGACTGCCTTATTCGCTACAATAAGCAATTTGAAAACTGCTAATTGATTTATATGATGCAATGACATGAGTTGATTTATAAAGGTGTTGTAATATATGAGTTGATTTATTAAATGGTTACTATCCTCTCATTGGATTCTAGAAAAGGATTTTAGATTTTGGATTTAGTGAAACAACCTAGAAAATGTATTGCGTACTTCTAAATAATTGTGAGTATCAAAATAAATTAGGTAAAAATATACTCTCAATTATGTCATAAGGAGGAAGTAAGACCCTCTATTCCCTATATCACTTAGTATTGAGTCGATTTAGGGAATTGTGTTTGTGTTGTATATTGGATTTCTTGGTGGACTAGTCAGTAGTCATCATCTTGAAAATATACTATTTAAGTTTTATTTAAAGGATTAAATGTCAATTACGGAATTTGTCTTTTGGATATTGTTTTGTCTATCCTGTTGAATGTCAAGATGTCATAGTGAGATGATTGAGACATTCCATGTTGTAAACATTAATTGTTGTTGATTACATTCATAAGTGCATTGCTTGGTTGATTTACATTCTCTCCCATAATATGTTTATCAATGGATGAGTGATTCACATAGTGAACTAGATCACATCATGCATATTGGCTACATATTGCTAGATCTTTTGTCATGGGTTGGACTTCTTTGGTGGAGTAGCACGGGGAAGCTTAATGCTTCATGGCAGGGCGGATATCACCTCGATGATGCTCTCTCTTTCTTCTATTTCCTTTGCAGATTTTGAATGCAGATTCATAATGTATGGACACGTATCTGTAACATAAAACAATTTTAGTTTTTTTGTAGTCATGCCAAATATTATAAATTATAGAATCGTTTTATATATTTAAGAAAAAAATAAAATTAGTCAAATGTTTGACTCCTTTCAGATTTGGATTAAATTTACACTATATTCATTAATTTTTGGCTGGATCGTACAATTTGACCCTCACCAATAGTTAACAAATCCCATTATTCATATCATAGTTTGCAAACTTGTTGAGTATTGTTGAGTAATAGCATGTTTTTCTCCAAAAGAAATAACTGAAATTTGTGCCTAAAAATGCTTGTATGCTAAAAAATGCCTTAAAACATGATTGTGGATTGAAAATGTATCTATAAATTGAAAAATGTTGGTATTGAAAGTGTGCCCTAAAATACCTATATACTAAAAACATGCCCTAAAACAAAACTATAGATTGAAAAACTCCTTTTTTGCCCTTCGTATTTTTTTAAGTTGTTGAGTTTTTTGCCTAGTTGGATTTTTATTTTTATTCTATTGAGTTCAAGTATGTGAACTATGGGTCATATGGCTTTTCAAAATCCAATAAAGGATGGCATATTCCATATGGGGCTCTTTAAGTCTATCTAGAAACTGATTAATATACTTACAATAAGCTTCATTATTGCTTCAAAATTTATCCCTAGACTTTGCCAACTTTATGTCATGATACCCCCCCTTAACTAGGTGGCAATCATCCGTTTGTTAATAATAATATTTTGTGACAATTTTTATAATTGAATTTGCTCATTCATATATGCCATAGAGTTATCGATATACTTTGGTTTTTGTTCCTTGTTGTATGAGCTAATGGTTAAGACTTGAATTTTGATATTTGTCATGCATCATGGTTTTATATTATGGATCAAGAGGAGGGTATGGATCAAGGCAAATTCCAGCAAATTGGCAATGGTTTTGTAAATTTATTTAACAATGTGGCAATATTCCCATTACTGTAGGATATGTTTTTGACTAAGGCAAAACCTTGTAGACAAAAGAGGAACTATACTAAAGAGGCAATTATGTGACCATTTATCTTAGGGAGGAAGGAAAGGCCTTTCAATATGTTAGAATAAGAAAAAAAGTACTTTCTAAATGCATGTTGAAAAAATTAGAAAGGGGACTAAAGAACAAGAGAGAAAGTGGGTTTTCCTTGAGAACATCGAAGTGATAGGAAGCTAATTGGAAGGTCTTTGGTATTTGAAGATAATGCTGTTATTTGGTCCCAACCCTCCTCCTTAAAGCTACTTGCCTCAAGGGAAAATATGTTCAAAGAGGTGTGCTTGGCCAACTTAACTTTTTTGAATTGCCTTGTGGGTGAAATTAAGTGATCTTGAGTCTTCTTTATTCAAAATCCCATCATTTATATAAGGTTGGAGTACATGTAGTAGTTACATAACTATTTTAACTGCTTGCATCAAGGGAAAATAGTCATGTCTGTTAAGCTTGTCAAAAACAAAATACAAATTTTTATTTATAATTCATGATAGGTAAATATTATATAAAGAGGTAATAATGTCACCTTCCAGTATTTTTTCATCAAGGCAAGCCAGTCTGGAGCATGGTACAAGGAATAATTTCACCAAGCAAAGAATTGAGTGCCGAAAATTTTCAAAATCAACGAAAGCTCAGGCTACTGCTTGTACAGCGCATCTGAAGATTAAACTACATTATTATAAACTGACAAGTCTGAAACACTATCATCACATGTTTGCACTTAGCATATACTGAAGATTGAAAGAGTTAGAAGTCTAAGTGATAAGTGCTTTACTGTATTTCTAATGTCAATATTCTATTTTTAAAATTATTTTGCTGTTTTGTGCATTTCTGATGTGCCAGAGGCCTGACCCCCAGGTTTTCACTACTTTTGGTGTTGGAGATGTCGAACCTCCTTGAGCAGATGCTCGTTCCCATCCAGAGATTCTTTCATCTGGGGTTGTCTGGATTTCTATTAGTTGAGTTGTTAGTTTGACTTTAGTTTACTCTGACTCCTTGTGTTTGATCTATTCCTCATATTTTACCCAAAGCAGTGAAATTCTCAATATTCGTAAGCTGTGTATATTTATATTCTTTTATTTTCCTTTTTTTTTGCTGTTTTGTGCGTGACTGATATGGGAGATGCTCTGACATCCAGTTACAGACATAAGGGGGATGGGAGGGTGTGGTATCCCATTCTCATTCCAGTCCCCAAAATGTCCTGGATGTCTGGGATGGGCAGCAGGCCCTGGGGAACATTGATTTCAAACCAGAGATGAACTTAAAATAAAATTGTAAACTGGTTATGAGTTAGCATTCTCCATCTCATTTAGCAAGTAATTTTATGTATTAAGTTTAATTTGCTACCATTTAGATTTTATTGTGTATGAATTTTTCAAAGACATCGTGTACTGTAGAAATTACTAGGTTCTAGAACATGGCTAAAGCCCAAATTACTGCATTTGTTTCTTGCCAAGGATGAAGATGCAATAGAAATTATAGAATGCTTCAATGCTATTATTATTTCAAATTGGCTCTCTTTCTTAGACAGCATTAGATAGCAATGCATAAAGGTAATTTTAATTTATCGTAATTGCTTTAGAAAACTAATTGCTTATTTGGTTCTATAAGATGCAATTCATTATAGTTAAGTACTTGGTTCTATAGCTTGGTTAACATTTATTCTGAACTTATTTTGGTCTGCAGGCTAATGCTATTCGCAAGACAACTGTACTTGATGTTATGAGAAGACTTTTGCAGGCATGATCAAAGTTTGCATCTTGTGATGGTTTTCTGTGCTTTTTGGAACGTACTTTTGTGTAGCTTACAGATAACTTAGTTTCTCTGATGGTCCAGGCCAAAAACATCATGGTTTCTTCCTATGCTCGTACAAAGGAAGCAAGCCAAGCAAAGTATATATCTATCCTGAATATAATTCAAGGGGAAGTGGATCCCACACAGGTATTTGATTTATCTTGATAACTATTATTTCTGAATTCCAACGTGAAAGTAAGGTGCTTGTAGGTGTAGGAAGCACCATGTTATGAATTCATTGCATTTTCTGCCCCAGTTTATTTCATTCTTGGAGTCACATTCCTTTTATCAATGAACCATTTGGATATGTGGATATTCAGACACAGAAATTCTCAGTAGTGTCGTTTTAGAATTGCTAATTGGCACTAATGCTATGCAGATACAATATTTCAATCTTGGAAGTTACTATTCACTAACTCTATATTTTGTTTCTAAAGGTACATAAAAGTCTTCAGAGAATACGTGAAAGGAAGCTTGCTAACTTTATTGAATGGGGCCCAGCAAGTATTCAGGTATGTTGTATTGATGGATATGTGAAATTCAGTTTTATTATTGATTTTAAAGGATTGTATCTTTTTTTTGGAATTTACAAAAAAGATTCTTTGCAGGTTGCTTTATCAAGAAAATCTCCTTATGTACAGACTGCTCATAGGGTATGTTGCTTCTAATCATTGCAAATCATCATTGTTATCCTTTGTAATTACTGATTTCTATAGCCTCTATGAAGCATTGCAACACTTAAGCTTGCATTATATGGTTTGTATCAACAATACTTTGCTTTAAAAATCCTGTTTTAAAGAAGACCACAAATAAACATTCCATCACTTTTGTACTCTTCCTGCTTTCTTTATAATGCACAGGTTAGTGGTCTTATGCTGGCAAGCCACACAAGCATTCGGCATCTCTTTAGCAAGTGTCTAAGCCAATATGAGAAGTTGAGGAAGAAACAAGCCTTTCTGGACAACTATCGGAAGTTCCCTATGTTTGCTGTGAGTATTCGCTGCAGAGTTGCATATGAAATTTAAGAACTTTCTATTCTTGATCACTAGATTTTAGTTTTTAATCTTACATACTCTCTTAATCAGATGTTAAGGCTGGGGCTGCCTTGTTTTTTAATTTGTAGCAACTTTTTGATATTATTCTGATAAGTTAAGCACCAAATTGCAGTGAATCTGACTAGTAGTTTATCAGTTTGTTAGTTCTGGTAATCAAGGATAAATTAGATTACATTATTTTGAAGATAGATCTATTTGATTACTTGACAAATAACTCAGTCATCTAATGAACATGTTTCTGAAATGACTATTGCACAGAATAAATGAACAATGATAAATATTTCTTAGGAATGAAGTGGTTTGAACAGGGATAGAAAAGTGAGAGGTATTTGAATTTTGAAATCATTGTTGAAGGGTTGATTGTGTAATGGTAAAGTGGTACACTTGTAAAGAGAGTGACTCAATTTCAAATCCCAACATTGCAATAAGGAGGCCCACAACTGAGCAGGCATGCACGTGTAATAATATGTCTACAAACAGGGCCTTTTCATCCTTAGAACTGGCCAGGGTCAGTGACATTCCCAGTTACCCTAAACAGGAAAATGATAAAATTATAGGTTTTCTTTTTCTGCATTAGATTTAGTAGAAATACTAAACTAGAGCTATTGTAAAATTTGAAAGGTGCAGATTTTAATGTGCAGCACCTAAATGTTTTTTCTTTAAATGTTCACATCAACAAATATACCCAGCAAGTCAATGTCAGTATACTCTCAATCAATGCTGAAAAGGGGATCAGTGAAAACTTGTGTTTAACAAATGTTCCTAGCGTGATGGTAAATGCAACTTGCAATTTGGTTCCTTCGACTTTCAGAAATATAGAATTCGAATACATTTTTTCTACAGTTGTATCCTTGTTACTGTCTTGGATAGACTTGAGAAAGTGTATGACATGCATGCCGTGCAAATTTATGTTTTTTTACCACACTTATGATAGATTGTTTATTAAAACAGGAAGTATATAGAGAAAACTCATCAAACACCTTTTGTATAATAAAGCATTGACCTTCAAGTTTTTTTTGTCATTTGATTGTTTACTAAGTCAGTGTGGACCAGTATTTATATTAAATAATATAATTTCTTGGAACAATCACCTTGTCAATACCCTCTTAATAAAATTTACAGATTCTAATGACAACTGATTATCGTGGATATGGTGTATTCACATATGGTAATTCTTTTTTCTTGATGCTGAGCTTATGTGAATTCAAGTATTCTTGATTAAGCTGTCTCAGATAGCATCAAGAGTGTTCTTTGAACATGAATTTACTCATAGACTCAATTATATGGAAAATTTCAGACAAATATATAATGTGGAAACAAGCTAGGAAGGAATTCTGAATGTGAGTGCCAAAGAAAAAGAGGTTTGGATGAGCTGGGGATTCCAGTCTTATAAAAGAACCATAAAAACAGAAACAAATAAATAAATGAAAATAACAAAATGTATATAATCCATTCCATAATAATGACTTTCAGTATTCCCATGGCTTATGTAGATGCTGATGCAACTCTTGGTTGCAAAACCTTAAATTATTATTTGAATTCTCATAAATCATTTCAGATTTGTTTCCTAATCCCCATTATGTGTGTAAATTTGACTTTTGATGAAAAATTGCACATCATGTGCACTGGGTAAAGTCTTGCCAAGACATTGTAAATGGAGGTCTGGCTTCATATTTTTATTGAATGTATGATGTTAGTGAATCAATACGTTGATTCTTTTTCTCATTGCCCTATGCTTTGGCATCTGCACTAGCCTACAGACTTCAGGAATTATCAAGGCCATTAGCATGCTAACTTCCATATTGTTATACTGTAGAACAGTTTTTCCTTTAGGAAGACTATAGGATGTAGAAGTAATTTTATATGAAAAATATTAGTATCTTCTGTTTTGAACAAGGCAAAAAGTCAGCATACATTTCTAACATGACAAATTTGTACCACCTCCAAAGCTTTTAGCCAGAACAGAAGAATTGTGAGAATGATGCATTGAGGTTTAGACACAGGAGAATGCACTTTTACCATGATTCTTAATGAGGCACATTATTCTTGAGTCTATCATGTGAAATTCAATTGTTTTATCTATTTTCAAGGTGAAAATAAAATCTGTTACAAGTGTTTGAAAATATAGAATTGACTCTTAATCATTATAATGAACATGGTTATGAATATCTGGTTCTCGCCAATGGATAATTAACTTAAGTATATCTTGGAATGAATCATTCTAGCAAAGTTATTTTTATTTGATTTTTTTCTTGTTTTTGTTTGGTTACATTGAACATTTTTGTACTAGTGTTATCTCATAGATGTTATGTTATGGTTTAGGACAATGATCTGTCAGAGTTCGATGAATCACGAGAAATAGTGCAGAGCTTAGTGGATGAATACAAAGCTTGCGAGTCACCAGATTATATTAAATGGGGCATGGAGGTATATTTATGCATTCTTCTCGACTGTTTATTGTAATTTCATATGGCTGGTTGCTTTAAATTTCTAAAACAAGGTCAAGCTGTATTTATATTTTAACATAGCCTTTCAAGTTCAGGATCGAAATCGAACGTTGACAGGAGATGGAAGCTCAACGGGAACACTGGACTCAAGATTAGCCATGTGAAATTATTCAAAATGTGTGCTTCTTACCCTGTAAAATGCTGCATATTAAAATTTTAATCTATGAGTTTTTTTGGGAGAAGTAGCCTTTGAATACATATTAGTGAATAATATTTCAGTTTTGCAAGTCAAACACTGGTCTCCATTTGAAATGAACACCAACTAGAGTGTAGATCAAGGTAAACTTAGTTAGAATTGTTTCAATTGATCTGTAATTGTGATATTTGCCATTTCATAAGTAACTTTCTTTTTATGCCTGCAAGTTAAGCATTGGCTAAATTGACATTTGATGACACTAAGTTGCACAAAAAATGATACAAGTTTTGCTTTGATATATTTCTAGGAAACCTTGAAACTGAGATGAGTGGTCAACAATGCACACATGCACATGCACATGCAGAAACACCACCAAAACGTAGGCAAGATAACATATTGGCTGTATTGGCAGCTAGTTTCCTGATCATACATGGACTGCATCTAAGTCTGGATGAGTTTAAGTTTGTATATCAAATACATCATGTCTCCATTTGCACTTTGAATACAAATACATGTATGTAGGAAGGGGTGGCCTATGAAGTTCAAAAGGAATAATTAAATAGAAAGAAAACATGTCTTCCTTATGTAGAATGTTTTGATGTATTGATACATCTAAGCTTAGAATCATGAAAACATTGGCATTGTCTTGTGTCACACGTGTAATCCCCATAAAATTGATCCAAATAAAACTCGGAAAAAAATGGTCTAATTTTTTTTTGTGCGTGTATGACAAGGTAAGTGGTTGCCAACAAGAACTAGTGTCATTGTTAGGTGCAAGCAGCACTTGGTACCGCCCAATGTGTGACAACTTGCTGGGAGGTTGAACGAAGTGGCATAGTGGAGCAATATGGTGATATTATGAACACAAATGAGGTGGAAGTTGAAAGGAGCCATTTGATGTTAAGGGTGTAGGTTGCACACATTTCCGTTTGCAACATGCAACTTGTGGGTGGAAAGGTGGTTTTAGACAATTACTTGGGGGACACTATTCACCTAGGGTCGAATGGAGGTCAAGTTTTTAGGGCCAAGGGCCCAAGGGGTAAAAAGTGCACACTTAAACTTACTTTATAAAGTCACCTTCAGGTGGTCTTATAAAGTGACCAAGGGACATAACTTAATTTATGTCCTAGGGAGGTGCCCCTCTCTTATGGCTTAAGAACTTAAAATGATAAACAAAAAATTAAAAGGTGATTAGCACCCTCATCAGGGTTTAATCCCAATGGAGAAATAGATAAATCTCATTTATTGGATAAGATCAATCCTCACCTTAGGATCTTGGACAACCTAAGAGGAAATTCTAAATATCCTAGGTTAGCTATTTGCTTTATTGCAAGATTAGTACAAAGCCCTCAAAAAGGGTGACCAATGAAATGCAACCAATGTGGGGTACATCCACACAATTTAATATCAACCAAATAACTATAACTAGTACAATGCTCAAAATGGTACAAGTATATGCTTGTTGGTCTTGAGTAGTTGGTTTGAAGTTTGAACTATGGATTACTTGGAGAATCTTGTAATGCTTAACTCCCACTAATGATGATGCTAGTGACATGGAAATACCCAGGTTTGTTCATATGAAAGGTTGTCCAAGAAAAACATGACAAGTATATTACTAAGCTCTGAAGAAATAGATGTGTATTTGGATGGGAACCGCTAAAATTTATGAAGAATCCAATAAGTTATTTTGAATGTTGAGAATGCAAACATATGGATGTTCTTCTTGTGAGTTGTGGCATTGTTCAAAGCATGCATTACTTGTAGAATCCCATAATTCTTACTCACCGGTGATGTTGCTTTGTGTTTTGTCATGTAAATACTTTAGGGGATTTAACATGAAAGACTGCCCAAGAAGAACATCACAAGCTTCCATCTCTATTGTGTCACAAACTACTACATCCCTAAAGGGTTGTATGGCATTAGAAATCTGACATTATTTAGTTTCATCACTTCATGTATCCCCTTACTTGGACTGAAAAAAGCAAGTTCAAAATGGGGAGGCATTATTGGCAATATGATTATGGAGGTTAGGTTTTTGATGCTGCCTCCATCTATCATGAATTGTTAATGTTGCCCTGTTGATTTTTGAGAATGCAAAGCATCTTGTTTCACTTACCTTTCACTAATGATGTTGCTTTGTTCTTATGACACGTAAATACCCAAAAAATTTCACATGAAATTGTGTCCAAGAGGCAAGAAGAACATTACAAATCCAGTTTGTATGAGGTTGAGGCATTGATTCATAAGGATCTAGGTAAAACAAGACCCCTTCATCAAGTAGCTAGAAATAGTTAGCAATAGGGCTCTAATTGTAGAATTTTTTGTATGGTGACAAAATTGCTAATTAAGGTAGTTGGTGGTTTCATAACCGCCAATTTTGACAAGTGACAATTGTGTAACCACTAGTTCATGTAGCCATTTTAAATGACAGTCATAGTTGTCAATTAAGTTAGGGGTGGTTTCACGATTGCTAGTTAAGTTAGGGGTGGTTTCACGATTGCTAGTTAAGTTAGGGGTGGTTTCATAATTGTTGAGATGAAGGCATAAACATTGGTCTACAAAGTGGCAGTTTCACCTGAAGAAATTGTATAAACAAAGTAATTGCAAAGTGTTAATGTCTCTTCATTTCTCGAACAATTGTGAGTCCTTTGGTGAATGAAAGGACACAACTTGGGCACTATAAGGAGACATGCTAGCAATTGAAGACAAGGATAGTGTGGAAGAGTGTTGAGTGAGAGTGATTGAAGAGTGAAGTTGGCAATGGAAGGGAATAAGGAGTAGGGAATGATTATAGGAGCAAACAATATGTTGGTGCTGAAATTGTTCTATTCATACTCATTGTACCTATTCTTTGGAAAAGAAGATTAAGGAAGTTGTGCAATTGTCACTTCTAGTTGATTTTCGTCACCTTGGGGTTTCAAAGATAAAATTATGCATCAATCTTTTTGTGATTTCAAGTTTTATCTCATCTATTGTTTTAATCTGGAAAGTATTGTTTATGTTTCTTTTACAATACAACACTAATTCTAAGCTTCTAAGCATTCAAATCATTCTTCAAGACTCAAACTTGGCTCAAACTCGGCCAAGACTCAACAAATTGAAAAAACCATGAAATATGGAGATTTTAAGGGTCTAATTTTTTTTTTGATTCGTAAGCACTTTTTTTTTTTATTGGAGCTATGAACTAGAGAGGCCACAAATAGGGGACTGCAGGTCATGCCTACGAGCACATTGGATCAGCGAAGGCATAGTGCTTGCAATCACAATAGCTCAGCATAGACTTGAACCCTGGTGGCCACCACTTAACCATCACATTATGGGATGAACCTAATTTTAAGGGTCTAAATTTATTATCATGCACCCTTCAATAAATAAATTTGAAAGACACAATAAATTAATCAAAAAGAAGCTAGTTTGATTACATAAACAAGTGTACATTGATCAAATGAGTATAAAAGTGGATTTTAATTGGAGTAAACAACATTTTCAAATATATAAATATTGTCAAGTGTTTTAGGTGTACAAAACTCATGGATTATAATATCCATGGCATCAAAAACAAAAATTACAATATGGAGTCATGAACAATGGTAGAAAGGAGCTTGTATCCCTCAACCCAACATTACTTGCTCTATGTGGAGTCATGCACTTGTATCTCAGACAAGTCTGCAAATGCTGCTACGACGTTAAGAGCATTACTTAGGATAAGGTTTGACTTAGCAAAGTGGAAGTAAAAATGTAATTTAATTGGGAAAAAGTTGAAAAAATAAAAAATGCTGTTATTCCATCCAACATGGCCCAAAAAGATTTTCATTTTTTTGTTATTTAAAACTAGAGTAGGGATTTGGGGGTAGCGCCCCCAGTGGGGTCAAGGAGCAACATGATTTTTCATAATTTTATTGCTTTTAACCATCCTCCAAAAGTCCTCCAAACTCTTCAAAAAACACTTGAATTTCATGCATTCACATTTAAGCATTTTCAAAATTTTATGTTTTCTTTTTTCTTGATTTTCATAGACTTGTCTAATGGTAGACTTGGAGAGTCTGACTAGAGTCCCTTGGTGCTTAGGTCACGATTCCCTAGACTTCGGTTTGACCTGCTCAGCTTGAGACTCACCTAATTTTTTTTTTAATTTTCGTAACTATGATTCAAATAAGCATTATGTCTGTCATTTGATGTAAATTCAAGTAGAACAGCAGCTAAGTGGTTTGTAAATTCTATTATTAGGTATGTATGAGAGTTTACAAATCCAATTAGTATTAGAGTTTGTTTCAAGAGAACCTTTTAGGGCATTATGAACTTGTTGTTTGGTTCAGATGACAGTAACAAGATTCAATAAGGACAAAGAATTTGCTACCTTGCAATCTAGATATATCTTCAAGAAAGTGGAATTAATTGGTGAGAGAGGTGGTGAAAGACGGTGAAGACAATCTTGGCAAGAGAGTAGCTGCATTAGAAAATGTGTTAAGGTGCATACAGTCCCAAGAAGCCATTGCCAAACAGCAAGAGCTCACAACTAGAAACTGAGCATCTATGGATATGGTGGTTCATGCTCTAACCAAGAAATCTGGTATAGAAGAAGAAGAGCCCCAAGTAGATGAGATAGAATAATTCATTGGTGATTAACAACCTCCAAAAGCTAAAGTAAAATTTAAACATACTCTTTTCAAAGTTAAAACTGAAGTAGAAATTAAGACCTTTGAAGCAGAAATTAATCTTTAATTGCTAGAAAAAATGAAATAAACAAATGAAGGTTTAGTAGATGAGATAGAATAATTCATTGGTGATTAACAACCTCCAAAAGGTAAAGTAAAATTTAAACATGCTTTGTTCAAAGTTCAAACTGAAGTGGAAATTAAGACTTTTGAGGCACAAATAGATCTTTAATTGCTTGAAAAAATGAAATAAACAAATGAAGGTTTATTTTAGCGTGCAAAATGTTAGTAAGATGTGGATCACTTTTGCATGTCTCAAAATGGAAGGACACACATTAATTTTGTGGGAAAGTCATATGGCATAGTCTGAAAGAAAATCGTTGTATCTAGATGGGATGATCTCAAAAAACTGTTAATTAAGAATTATTATCCTCATGGGCATAAAACTGATTGGAAAATTAAGTGGTAGTATTTCAGGCAAGGAATTGGTCAAAATGTGCTGGACTATACTACAAAATTCTGTAGATAGTCCATGATGACATGAGTGGACTTGTAGAGGATGAAGACCACTTGACCAAATACATGGGAGGATTCCATTCATGCATAAGGAGACAAGTCATCTTAAGCAAGCCAAAGTATCTTGATAATATATCGAGGAGGAAAAGAATCAAGGAAAAGGGAAATTCTCAAAGCAAAATCAACCTAGAGATTAACCCAAACAAGTGAAAAAGCAGCTGTCCAAATCCTACAAGAAGGTTAAGTGAAAAGGGTAGAGGAATGCCCCCACTTTACATGTTTGTAAAGATCCAAATAATTGTTGGTCATTGTATTATAGATCGGCATCCCAACACAAGGTGTTGGAATTCGCATCTAGAATTGCATCCCAAGAATTTTTCCAAGGAGGACTCTAGGAAGTCCATGGGATCTTTGAGAGATACATCAAAGGTGGATACAAAGGAGAATTTTGATTTAGATGAGAGATTGGGTTTTAGTATCCACTAATGTGGCTAGCACAAAACAAGAGATAAGCAAATTATTCTAAATCTAGATCCAAATCAAGAGAGCAAAGGTAAATGCACTTTTAGACATTGGCTTGCAGTTTAATTTGATTATAGATGAGATTGTTGAGAAGCTTGGTTTGGAAACTTGTTATCTTCCTCATCTATATCCTTTGGGTTGGGTGAAAACTGAAAAGGGGTTTAGAAATTCAAGTAACTAAAAGATGCAAGTTCAAATTTGATAGTAATTTGTAGTATCTTGACAATTTAGAAAGATGCAATTCCTCTTGATGCATTTGATTTGATGATTGGAAGTACTTGCATCTTAGAGACGCTATGCTCATGAGGTAAAGATGGGGACCAACCATAGCATTGAGGTACAAGGAAGCAATCCTAAGCTTTCCATGGTAAGTTCCAACCAAGCCATAAGACATATTGAGGAAAATATGCAAGTTTGTTTATTTCTTTTGAAGAATAAACCATAGTTCAAAACTTGGACAAGTGTGGAATTGGCAACCCAATTTTTTCACTTAGACTTGAGACTCCACAAAGACTCAATAAAAACTTGGCAATATAAGACATAACTACGAAAAATAAATAGTAACTAATGCATTTAGAGAATACATAAGTCTCTTCTACTCATCAATTTGTCAATTCAAAATTCAAATATTAATATGTCACATGACCCTCAAATCAATAAATATCAGAGTTCCACAGTCTTGGAATAGGGGGACCAAGGGAAAAGATTTGGGGACATGGGGGTAGTGATAGACAATAGTTTGGGGTTGGAGCCTCCAGTGGGGTTGAGGGGTAGCACCCTTGCAAGTTCTAGGGATAGCGCATTAAGGCATTTGAGACCACATGGACCTTCATGTCGCATGCTATCTTTCATAATTTTATCACTATATTTTCAACTTTTCTCCAACAGCAAGTCCTCACTAATTTTAACCAAAAATTCATTCTTCCAATCCCTTCTCTCAGCATGTTGGGCATAATAAGACTTTATGATGTAAAAAGATAAAATGAAATGGTGAAAATTGCATGGATTCTATTTTAACCTATTACTAGGTGGGTGTGCACCAATAACTTGTGAGTTTTACTTGAAAACTAAGCTGATTCACAGGGAAAACTCGCTAGGTACTTGACTTGACTTTCCCTTGACTCGTGTGGGAGTAAATGGTGACTCCTCAACACCCCCAGGAACAGTTGCTAGACCAAAACCACTTCCACAAGAGAGAGAATGGCAAGAGAGCTTGCTTCAACAATGCAAGATTGAATAATTGCTGAATATGCAAATGTACATGAGATGCCTTGCTTATAAAGGCAAGGTTGAGAGATAGGATTAGACAAGATCAAGACAAGTGTCGTAATCCTATGACATGAGACAACTAACTACCTAGGAATCATGCAATATAGCTAGATAAGATAAGTTCTAGAAAAACCAACTAAGACTTCTAGAAAGAATCTTATATCCTAAGTAAACTTAACATGTGAATATGTCCCCTAATTACCTAGTGAGTGAATTAGCTAGGTACAAGACATTTATTCACACCAACAACTCGGCGCACTAGTTGTGTTGGCTAGGTGTTGCAAGCTGGATAACTCGAGTCATGGCAAGTCAAACGAGTACTTGTTGCGTTTTCCACCAATGGAATAAACAAGACAAGCTAGAAATTTGTATAGTTGATTGTGTTGACAAAGAATTGAAATGTTAAAAAATTGCCCAATATAAAATGGCGAGTAGTAGGAGTGAATGTAGTGTAGGAGTGGGATATTGTGTTAATAAGGAAGGGGACAAGGATGCTAAGGAAGATGGTAGGCCTCAAAGTAGTTGGAAAAATGTAGGTAAGCAGCATAGTAGTGTGTAGGATTTGAAGGGGGTGAGGCTCCTTTGGGTTGGAGCTTATGTTGTTTTGATGTAAAGCATGCAAGCCATTTGCAGAAAAATAGAAATCCTCCCTTTTAGAAGGGCCTTCTGAACTCTTTTGAGCTCATAGAAAGGAGAGAAATGTAATGTCCCCTTTGAGATATCCCATAAAATTTGCTTTTATCTTCAAAATAAAACACTCAAATGGGCATAGAATTAATGGTTTAAGTAGTAGCTCTTAAATGATAGCCTTCAAGACCTCCTTGACCTGATTATTAGCTTTTATATTTATTAACAATGATGATTGGTAAATTGTTAGAAGGGAGTAATTCTCCGATATTACTTCTAGTAGATATATGTAATCTGCAAACTACAGTGACATTAGGAGTGCAGAATACGCCATAAATAAGGGACAGTTTCTGATTTATTTATCTGTTCCTATGCAAGTATATGAATTAGGATGAGTGGGTGCCTATTCAATTCGTTGTTTCTGATATGGCCTCCCTAAACCTTGCGATTCAATGGGGGTTGAATATCTAGATGTTCCTCAATTGAATTGCAGTCAAACTGGAGGATAAGTGGTTCTCTAAAGTGTCTTTGATCTCGTTAGGAAACTGCATTAACTTCTCTAATTCTAGATGATCCCTATTGCTTGGAAGCCTTCCTCATTTAATACCCCAATTAGATCAGGGGACATGTCCTTTGTATCAATTGCACCATTTTAAAGGGGTGCATCTCTTTGTTAATGATAATTGCTTATCTTCTCTGGAGATTAGCAATGGATGAACGGTAATTCTCAGCTACTATTTTGGGTGGCTATCAATATAACTAGTAGCTTGAGGAAGAAGACTCACGGTCTCATGCAAAACCCACAATGATGAAGAGCCGATTTAATCTATTACACACTCCCCTTTGTACGGTGACTCTTTGCCTGTTCATTAAAGTATGATTCCCTTCATAATATAGTATCGGTCCCTTCCATGTCAAAGCCCAACTCCAAATGATTCCAATCGTAGCTCCTTGGATGGCTACAGTAGTTCGTTTATTGATACTTCCCAGTCGCAAATGATTGGCTCTGTATTCTGGTCTTCAGAGTGAAGGAGCCACCTTAGTATGGAGGCACAACTAGCACTCGGCTTCATAGAGAAGATTCCCGATGATTAATTTGGGCAGCTTCCTCCCTAACTCACGTCTCCCTGTCTTAGCCGCGATTATGAATATGGTATGCAAATATTATCACACAATTACCAATGATGATAAAAGGACTTAAACCACCACGGCCAAATAAGAAATGCCCAATATCGGTGCTTAGGTGAGGATGAATTTAGTATCAACGACTAATATGAGTCAAATGAATGATCCCGTGCAGCTCTATGTAAATAATAATAATGTCCGATTCTATATTCGTATTTACTTAATAATGCTGCCCAAATTGCTAGAGTTTATAATGTCTATAATGTGACAGCCATGATTAAAATATTATTTTATATTAATTTTATATATTTTAATATTTATAATATTATATATAATAGTTGTAATTATAATATTATCTCTTGATAATTATAATTATAACAATATTCAAATAAGAATAATTATATATATATATATATATATATATTTATTTATTTCCTTTTGTATTTACATTTTAGGGTTCCAAATTCGGGGACATGACAAGAAAAAGATTTACAACAGCTGATGCAGGGTGGGGTTTTCGCATGTGGAAAGGTTTTTTCGAAATGCAAGAATGCCTCTAATCCTTTTCTCAAATGTGGGGAGTTTTGCAAGAAACATATCTTCTTTGAGAAAAGGTGTTAGTTCTTTTGTTTTGGTGGAAATATCTCTATCCAAGCATGAGAGTCAATAGATTGTGTGTAATGTGAGACCCCAATTTTTTTTCCAGTTTTCTGATTGCTGATTGTGTTTGTTTGAGAGTGTTTTTGCATTGAGTTTCATGTGCCATTCATGTTTTGAACTTGCATAAAGTAATGCAAAATACAGAAAATAGAAGGAGAATACACTAGCAAAAAGAACTTTCAAAGCTTCCTTTAATCAGATTTCAATAACAGAAAATTACAGTCCTTTGTGATACAATTTTCAAACTCAGAAATAAGCAATCAGACCTGTAAATGAGCACCAAACAGCACATTAAGAACTTCAACTTTGGCACGTTCATCACCAATGAGTTAGGCCTTCAAACCCCGTGCAATGCAACGCCAAAAAACCCTCTAACAGCTCCCAGCAAATGGCAGATACTACTCCTCACAGGGCCGACCAGAACTAGGAGAAATCACCCAAATGAGGCGCTAGCAGCAGTAGGGCGATTTGGTCCTAAAAATCATTGTTTGCTCAGAAAATTCCACAAAATATATGCTAGGGGGCGCCTGGGATTGGAGCATCAAAGGAAACAATACCTACAAAGAGATCTTAAGCCATTGGAGAGATATGAGCAAAATACCATGTTCAGACCTAGATGAAAATATGCCCAGAAAATACAGAAACCACCTCCAAACACACTTGAAATCACACCAAAAAGCAACTATGCTATCACAAACCAAAAACCCAACTGTCCACACTTCAAAAATACTCAAAAATCTTCATTCTGAATGACTGAAACTGCAACAATGAAGCTCAGAATGTGATCCTTGGATCGAACCATGCCACCACCGACTAGGGCAGGTCTTGGACTATCGAAACCAGCTCTCAATCCCAAGGGTTTTCGTCCTCAACACTTGTTCTCAGTCCTTTGGAAGAAATCCAGCAGCATCTCCTTATGCAACCAAAATCAACATAACCAAATGAAGCCTCCCAAATGAGCTTATAAAGCCTCAATAAGAAATTAGGGTGAAAATTAGGTTTGAATTAAACTCCCTCCTAAATACTACGCCTCTTTTTCTATGACGTTATTTTAAATTTCATTTTTAAACTTCATTTTACTCCTCCTAGGCGTCCTACTCATAAGGAAACTATTTGCACTTTTGTAGCCTTCTAAAACGACTTAAAGTTATCACTTAGGCACCAAAGTACTTTTTAATGTTCCCTCCGACCCTCAACTTTAAATTATAAAGTAACTTTATTTTAATTCATTTTCGAAGAGGAAAGCAAATATTTAAATATTCCAATCTTAACAACCAAGAACCTTTTTTAAAATAATGTTGTTGAGAGAGCCTGACTAGGTCCAACTTCTAAAAATAGACTTACTATTTTTAGTAAGCCCTAAAAATAGCAGTGTTCCACAGGGACGCGTTCCCCCCCCCCCAAAAAAATTTCAGCCGTCCCCCCGACCCGGACGTTTCAGAGACTTGGGGACAGCTGAGAAATGTCTCCCCGCCATCCCCCCACCGCCGGGACTTGGGAAACTCTGAGGAAACGGCGGGGACTCCTGGACGTCCTCGAGATGTCTCGGGGACTTATAGCCGTCCCTCGAGGGTCTTGGAGACACCCAGGAGTCCCCCGCGGTGGGATGTCCAAAAAAGCAATTTTAAAAAAAAATTCTTTTAATTTTCTTGGAATGTGAGCCTTGAACCAAACCCTAAAGGCTTGTAGGACCCTTCTAAAAGTCATAAGCTAAACAAAACACTCTCATTCTTCATTTTTTTGCTCACATATGCCATTTGATGTTTTGCAACAGCTAGGTGAAGAAGAGGAAAACCAGTGAGAAGAGTGAGTGAAAGAGTAAGTTTGGGGATGATTAGAGGCCTCCCTTCACTATAGTTTTGCATTTTGTACTTATTTTGATATCAATGTATTATGCTACTCATTGTAATCATCTTTATGATATGATATTATGATGTGACATGTCATATTTTCGATATTCATATAATAGAAATCTCAAATTCGACAATTTCATACAAATTTTAATATTTTATTTACTTTTAGTCGTTTAGTAATAGTATTCAAGTATTTAAAATGTTGGTATTTGCAATTTTAATTTTTCAAAGTTTAATTTGAAATGTTATTCTTAAACATCTTTTTATAACTAGTTATTCAAGTACCATATGTGTATCAGCATCGCCCCCCGCTGCCCCCCCCTCGTCGCCCCCCCGCCGTCCCCAAACTTAGACCCCTTGTCCCCTCGTCCTCGTCAGTAAACTCCGTGGAACACTGAAAAATAGTAAAAACGCCAAAGACTCAAGCTGGAAAGATGATAGATATACCAAAGGGCTTACTGTGAACAGTAAGCACTGGACTAGTCCTCTACTAAAATTAGAAAGCCATGCCTGAACATTGAAAAAACCCCATAGAAAAGATTGGCACAAGGAATTAAAGCTCATCGGACAACTTCCACACATTGCCTAAACAGGAAACCTTACATTGCCCTGCCTGCTGGACCAGTTACTAAATATAACACCTACTAAAAATAGTAAGTGTGTCAGAACCAGGCTAATCCAAAAGAGGATATCGAAAATGGGGACATTACATTGTGTAGAAGAATGACAATTGTATTGTTGGATTAGTAGAGGTAGAAGGAGGGCACCCACTAGTTTGTAGAGCTCCTAAGATAAGGCAACAAATCTCTTGTAGATTCCTCAAAAATACCGTTAGCAACAATAAAGTGATTGACCCAAACCTTTTCTCCTACTTAAACAATTCAAACATCAGGACTTTCCAAAATAGATTGCTCAAATCCACCATTAGGCCTATTTAGACTCCTCCAACAAGCAACTTTACATTTCCAAGCCCATTACACCTTCCAATTGCCTTAAACAAATAAAAATAGGTCTGTACAACATGTTTTAACCATTCCCCAAACTTGCTTCATGATATTTTTACAAACCCTCATACTAAACCTTTATTTCTGACCCCAAAACTTGGTTATGACATCTCTGTCCAAACGGGACAATCTATTAAAGGATTCAAAATATTTTCCTCTACCAATAATCTAGCAAGAAATGAATTCAAAAACATCCTAACACCATTTGAAATCATTATCACTGTTGAAGGATTCAAATCCCATTAACAAAACTTATTTGAATGTCTCTGAATACTGGTTTTACCAGTCATATTCCCTTTTCCCAGTCCTAGGGCATCATGGTTTTTGCCCAAAAAGTTTACTAATGACTTTTATACTTTGGAATCTTTTAAAACAGGAATAAAATTCCTTATACACCGAATTTCAAGAGTTTCTACCAACAAACAAAAGAGAAATGCATTTATAATTTTTGACTGTCCCTAAATACTCTGTTTTCAGACTGTAGCAGTCATAAAACTTAATTTCTCACTCACAAATCTTATCTTTTTGATCCAAAACCTCCAGAATATGAAAGAGCACATATGGAAGAGTGTTCTTACCGAAAATTAGAGGATTCCACCGGATTTTAAAAGAGAAACACAATTTTTTCTATCATTGTTTACCCTAACAAGGGTTTTTAACTGTTTTTACACAAAAAAAATATCTCACTCAATTCTCCACCAATCTGCATGAAACGAATTGGAAATGGAAGGTGATTGTTCCCTCTAACACTTATAAACATTTATCCAAGCATTTGAGGCCGTACAAATCCGTACAAAGGCTAGAAACTATGAATTTTCTGAAGAAAATTACAGAAAACTGTACTTTTCATTATTCCATTTCAAATTTTCAATCACCCACACAGTTTCAGACGATTACAAAGCCTTTTAAAGGCAAAAACACATGAATTTCCACCTTCTAACTACCTCTAACTGACCCTAAAGACTAAATGACTCTTCATCTCCTAATATTTCCTTTGTGCAACTTTTAACAATTTTTGCAAATTAAGTTGACAACTTTTGCATTTCTTACATTTTTTATTTATTTTTGAATCAAGTGACCTCATAAAGACCTAAAATGACTTAATTAACCCTATTACAAGGTGAAGATACAAAATTTGATCCTTTTTCATGAATACCCAAAATGGAGAAATGATCATGCAAAGGTGCTCCTGCACCAGATTCAATTGTATGCTCCCCATGGACTTGGTAAATGAGAAAATGATTAAAATGCTGGTGTGTAAGGCTGGGAAGTTTGTCAAGACTGATTATGAGAAGAATAGGCTTTAGAGCAATTATGTTAGGGCTTGTATGTATTTGTATATTTCTGAGCCTATCATTCATTCCATTCAGGTTTTAGCTTCGAATGGTTCTTGGCTTCACAATGTGGATTTTGAGGGTCTACCTTGTAATTGCTTTTGCTGCAATAAGATTAGTCATAAAGTTGTGGTGTGCTTGTTGAGGAAGTCTAGCTAATGGTACAATTCAACTTCAGAAAGGATCCCCAAAAATGGAGAATCTGATAAAGATTTTGTATGGAGAAACCATGAAGAGGCTTTGATGCAGAACTCTGAGTGTTTGTGGGAGTGTGAGCAAAAGCACACTGCTGATATGTGCTTGTTTCTTGATGCTAGAGATTTATTTTTTGGATGATGATGGTTTGTTGCTTTAGGATCACTCTCCTACTTAGGGTAATTTGGAGTGCTAAGAGGGCACCTCATTGTTAGATTAGATGTTGCTCTGAACAGATAAACCTAAGAAGTGCAGAAGTAGAAAATCAAATGTCAGAAGAGTGTAGCTGGAAGCTATGGAAGTGATTAATGAAGGCTCTCAATGGACACTAAGGCTCTCATTTCACATAACGGTTAGAAGATGTTCTAGGAGATGTTCTTTTATTCCTAGCTGAAACATTGCACTTCTTTGTTATGAAGAGATAGAGTGCTTTTAGATTTTTTGCCTGTTGTGATTTTGGTATTAAGTTTTGTTGGTTACTTGGTTATGGTGGATCCTTGTGAGAGTTTATGTTATGCTTGACAGTTAGTGAGTATATCTTTCTACTTCTCTTGGTTGTAATAAGTGCTGATCTTTGGTTTTATGAGTGTGGTCCCCAATTGATCTGTCAATTTACCAATCCCAAAAAAAGATTTGAAATGTTTGGACAAGTTGCTAGCTTCGTTTACAAAAGTGTTCCAAGCTCCAAAACGTTTGCCACCAAAAAGAGAGGTACTACACAAGATTCAACTACTGCCAGAATCTTTGTAACCTAACATTGGTTTGTACAATCACTTTCAGAGATCAATGAAGTATAGAAGCAATTTTTAAGAGTTATTAGAGGAAGGGATCAAACACCCCAAGTACTTCACCATGTGGATCACTCATCATCATGGTAGAGAAAGAGGACAACTCTTGGAGGACACACACAGGTTATATATATTCAAACAAGATCACCATAAAAAATGGATATGCACTTTTGTGGATAGATGACTTATCGACTTTGGCATGCAATATCCTTAATGAAGTTGTATGAGTGGTTGGTACTTCCATTTGATTTACATAATGCACTAGCTACATTTATGAGATTTATGAATGATTTATTAATATCTTTCATAGATACATGTTTCATAGTGTATTTAGATGATATTTTTGGTTTTGGTGCTGCATGGAAGAACATTTGATCCATTTAAAACAAGTTTTACAAGCATTGAAGGAAAATTAACTTTTATGCAACATAAAAAAATATGAGTATGCAAAATAATCACTAAAGCCGCATCAAGGATTTGTCTACCTTTAACAAAGCCTTTTTGATTCGTAGAGATAAGCTTGCCAAGAACCCCTTTCAACTTGTTAACCATGATCTTAGAGAAAATTTTGTAGTCAATATTGCATAAACTTATGGGTTTGTAATCCTGTAAAGAGGCAACATCCTCTTTCTTGGGAATTAACACAATAATGTAGAGTTTATTTGATTTAGCAATCTTCCCAATCTAAAGAAGTCCTTGTCAGCATTTAAAAGATTAGTAGATATGGCATCCCATAAATCATGAAAAAAAGTAGGAGGAAAGTCATGAAGACCAGGAGTTTTAAAAGCTCCAAAAGAAAAAACCACATTCTTCACTTCTTGTAACATGATAGGTTTCCCCAACTCCCTTAGGTCCTAATCTGAGATCACCTTTGGGATAACTTCAAGAAGATCCTCCATCCTGACATAAGCTTGATCATGATTTCCACTAGTATCTTTAAAAATGGACACAACTGCATCTGCTATCTCCTCTTTGCTTGTCAAAATATAACCATCTTCTTTAACTGAGGATCTTATATTGTTTCTTTTTCTATGTTTCATAGTAGACTGATGAAAGAATTTTGTATTTCTACCCCCTCCTATAAACACTAAATCCTAGATTTTTGTGATCTTAAACCATTCCGCTCGAAGCTCCCTTTCTTTTTTTAGAGGTCTCCTCGTCGGTGATCCCATTCTCCTTCCTCGCTTGAGTATCCTTCAAGCTCGATAAGATGGTTTTCTTTTTGAGGAAAATGTTACCAAATGAGATTTTATTCCATCCTTTAACTTTATCCTTGATCCTTTTCAATTTGTGGTCAATTTGTGGGCTAAGCTTTACATCGGAGTTCCCTGACAAGGGAGACTCCACCATTTTTGAATGAGATCCTTAAAATCAGGGTGAGAGGTCCACATGATTTCGTACTTGAAGGGAAAGGGACCCCTAGACCTCACCTCCTCCCAATCCAAGAGAAGATCATTGTGATCAGAACTAGTTCTTGGAAGGGTAGATAAATGCATCTTTGGAAAAATGTCCCATCTACTAGAAATAAGAATTCTGGCCAACTTCATTTGGATATGATTGTTTCCTTGTCGCCTATTTGACCAAGTGAACTTAGAGCCCTCAAGATCAACATCTAGCAGACCCTGAGAGGATATAGAATCAACAAGGTCCATCATGCTACCCAAGTAGTCCTCCAAGCCCCCAACTTTTCTAAAGGGAATAGGGGAGTATTGAAATCCCCTCCAAGCATCTAGTTATCCTTTTGTCTATTAGAGATAAGAGCTGATAAAGAAACCCAAAGATGGGCTCTTACAGCCCTATAGTTAGGGGCATCAATATTTACGAGATTTTATTTATCTGAATTCTTCAAATCTTCCATAATAGTTTCCAAACTTTTTTTGCTATTGTTTTGTTTGACTCCTTTTATCCTTGTTGGGTTCCATAGAGTAGATAAACCTCTTGAGGCACCGTCAACATCACTCACACAACACTCTGCCGTTGGCCAGATGTTTTTAACTATCTGATTGAAGGTCAATTGTTATATTTTGGTTTCTTGGATAAGTAAAATGTCCACTTTCAAGTCAGCAATACAACATTTTACAATATGTTGTTTAATGGGACTATTCAGCTCGTGAACATTCCAGGACATTATCTTCATTAAAATCACAACTAATAAAAGTCAGTAATCACCTGATATTAACAATTGGAGGCTGAGCCTTCTACATTTTATTTCTTGAATTTCTTTTGTTCAAGAGGCCATCTAGGGTTTTCTGTTTCCTAGAAGCCACCTCACAAGCAACTTCCCTAGCCCTAGTTTCCCTTTGAGAAGGTCTCCCTTGCTTTTGATCTCCTCTAACATTTGCTTTCTTTTTCTTTTTTGTTTTCCCATTAACTTGTGTCCAATCTTCCTCAAGATCGCCCTTAAGAGCTTTCAACGGGGGCGATGAGACTTAGATTCCCCAAACCCCAACAAAGTTAGGAAGTCCTACAAGATTTTGTTGTGATCCCCTTGCAAGGAAACACCCTCCTTGTTCTTAAATTTGTCACTCGTCACCTTCTTTATATTATTTCCTTCGTCTAGACTTGACACGAACTCTCCCTCTTCATTGCCTTTTGGAGAGGAAGGGGTTAAATTGTCCAGAAAATTAATCCTTTCAGACATTTTGCTCGGATCTATTTCTTCATTATGAATACCATTTTTGGACTGTAAACCTTTCTCATGCGGGATATCTAATTGTCATTTTTCTTTATTATTATCTCCACTTTTTACTTCCTCTTTTTGCTCCACCTTTATCTTCTAAGGCTGCATAGATTGGGGATTCACCATTACCCTATCCCCAATGAAACTGTTACCCTTCTCTATAGGTAGAGAGTGGTCAGCCACAAGGGCCTCTTTATTTTTATCTGTTAGTTGTTTTTTACACGAATCGCTTAGATGACCAAACTTTCGGCAAATTTGACAAAAGATTCCAACATTTTCATATTCAATAACTTGATTGCAAACCCCGAACCTTGATTTCAAGTAGATAGAGGAGGGAAGGACCTTATTAACAACAACATTAACAAAGATCCTTGCAAACACTAATCTGGATTTCTGTAGAGTTACCATATCAACTGCTATCAAATGTCCAAAAGAGTTTGCTATACCTTGGAAGACTTTTTGATTCCAAAACTCTAGAGGGAGCCGTAGAAGCCTAATCCAAGTGGGAGCAACCAGGCCAAGATTTGTAGAAGGATCAAAGCCAGGTTTCCATTTACACAAGGATAAGCAATTCATAATTTTTTTATCAAAGGCCCATAGACCTCCAATAAGAACCTTTAGCAAGTCTTCATGATTGAAAAAGCTAAATAGGAACAAACTGTTCGCCATAGCACTTACATTCACAGTTCCCTTAAGTTTCCAAATAGAGTCAGCCCATTTTCTAACCTGATCTATATTTGGTCTGAAAGCCAGAAACTTACCCACTAGGGATAGCTGGAGACCCACAATTGTCTTCTTTCATGATTTCATCAAGGACTACAATCTCTAGGCCTTCCACAGAACAGCTAGCCTCCATAGGTCTGAAAACCCTAGTTTTCTTCGGATACAAAGGTTTTGCTACCAACCAGCTTTTCCACATAAGACATCTGATCTTCCTCTAAAAAGAAAGAATCGAGGCTCAAATGGGGAGAAACAAGGGACCTTTCAGCATCCCGAGTAAAGGGACCTTTTAGTGTCCCGAGTAAAGGTCCTAGAAGATGATGAAGCCATATTGACTTTCACACCATCCTTCAATGCTACAGGGTCAGCTTTCCCACCATTTGCTGTCACAGAAGATGTTGTTTTGGATGGGGAAACCCGCTGGCACCCCCCCACACCATTTTGCACCATGGTGGACAACAAGAGTATTCAAAAAATTTGAAATTGTAGAGTGCACACACTATAGAGAAATTATTGTTTGGAACTGTAGTTGTTTTATCTCATTTGTTGGTTTGGTGTAGCAAGTACTATTTATGTTTCTTTTAGAACACAACACTAATTCTAAGTTTTTAAGAATTCAAGTAAGCATTCTATGATTGTCATTTGAAGTAAATACAAGTGGAATGGCAGTTTATAATTTGAGAGTTCAAACATCAGGTATGGTTGGGAACTGCTGTGGAGATTAGGTTATTTTTGTTGCCTCAATCTATCATTAAATATTTTTGGTTATATGGGTAAAACAGGTTTTGAGGAACCCTTGGAACCCTATACAACAAAAGCCAACCAACACAAGGCTAGACAACAACGAAACTACAACAAAGCTACCACACTAAGAACGAATGGGACCACAAACCCAAATACAACAAAAGATCAGTACAATCTAAATTCACCCGCACCACAAGACAAAAATTGATCACAAAACAACAGTAGCCTAGCAATAAGGCAACCACAACCTATACAATGCTTGACATTTTCCTTGCAATCCTCATACCCTTAACTTGGGGATGGGAATTCAGAATAAATTTAGGAAGACCTCTTTTCCTTCTTTGAACAATTGTCTAGGATACATCATTTTCAAAATCAACCGATTGTGGAGAGAGTAGGATGTCCTCCACCACCTCCTCATCTTGGTAATGCAACATAGAATCCAACACTTGTTTAGCAACAAGAGTCTCCCCATATACCACCAATTGGGTAATGAGGCCAGATGGCACAAGAGAAGCTTGCTTTGGTTCTGAAGAAGTCCTTTGAAGGGTCAACAAGATAGCTAAGGCCACAACACACCTTGGGGAAGCCGCTATAGGAGAAACATCCATAACCACAACTGGATCCATTGGTAGGGAGGCAAAAACCTCGTCCACTTGAGGGGTAGGAACAATAGGGGCATCCACAGTTAAATGATCAAGGAGTGCATTGCACTACCATGTAGCAGAGCTCATAGTCCTATGACAAGGACATGGACAGTTAGAAGCAAGATGTTCAGTAGCAAAGCATTGTTTGCAAGGGAATGAGAGGCTCTCATAATCAAGTGGCTTAATCCACTTTCTATCCTCAACCATCTAGATGACCTGTCCATGAAGAGGATTGGAGATATCAATGTTTAAAATATGGGCAAAGGTGGAGTGGCCAATGTTAGATGTGGAAAAATCCACCTTCAAAAAATGGTCAATAGCATTGCTAATATCCTCAAAGCAAGTATCTACCTAGTATTGGAGAGGGAGATGAGGTAACCTTACCCAAACAAGCATAGCATTGTGAGATTCAGCCAAAGAGTCAAAAGAGGGAAACCATGGTTTGAGAGAGAGGGACTGCTCTCTCCACAACCATAATTGACTATTCAACACCACCTCCATGTCCTTTGGAGAAGGAAAGCTTGCAATGAAGAAACCCCTAGCACAAGGAAAAAGCTCAATAGCATTCTTGACGATAGGCCTCCAAGATTCCAAAACCCACATGCAAGTCTGGGAGGGAATGCCACAAGGCATTAAATCTACAAATAACTAATAACTAATAAGACTACGACAAGTGTAAAAACTGTTATTTTCAACCACCTTCCTACAAACCACAATTGGGGGAGCTTGAGAACAGGGAAGGGTGTGAGCCTTTCCATGCAGAGAATGGTAGTCACCACCAGGGCCGCTGTAGGAAGTTTCAGACCCCAAGGTGTTAGCCCCTGCAAATCCCCAAGCAGGAACACAGTTGGAAGAGAAAGTTGACACACAATCTATCATTAAATGTTCAGGTTTCCTGGGCATCCGCATTTTTGATTGGGAAAGATATGCTAGATCCTCCATGACTTAGGCACTATTGGTGTTTTTTGTGTTGTTGCAATAGTTGCATGGGGATATGCATCAGCGATTTGCTAGTCTTCCTGAAGTGTGAAACAGGTTGCTGAATCAGTGCTTGTTGGCCACATTGCATCTGAACGTCTATTGATATGGTGATTCTTACACCATTGGTCTATTTGTGATGGCTGTCTTTTTGAAGGGCATTTTGGGGTTTAAGTATCTTATTGAGGTAGCTACAAGAATGAAACATGCAAGTAATGTAACTGTAAAGTTCTCAAGTTACTGGATGTGAACTGTCTTTTCAAATGTCATAAACTATTTTCATGTGTATTAAGAAAGATATTTCTGTTGAAAATAATTACATCATATGACAAACTGCATCTCAGTTGTTTAGTGTGACTTGCTGTAATCATTCCTTATAAGCTGTTCTTGTCTGAGCAAATATTTTTCACACTTTTGGTTCAATTTCAAAGGGATTTATTCATTTTATGCTGGTACTGGTGTGTTTGATAGGATTTTCTTTGACCTTACAGGTACCAATTTACAAGCTGATTGAATGTGTGAACAAGCAATTGTATTAGTTGTGGAATCAATGACATTTTGCTCTGACCCAGTTCAACTCTGTATCACTAAATCGTCACGTTGCAGGACTTGAAATTTTGGAAATGGTTTAAAGTTTGGAGATGGGTTTGTCTAGATATAAGAATTTATTTTCAATCATTTCTGTCATGATAGAATGTAAAATAAAATGAGAATGGATTGAAGGGATTGTATGACAACTTCAAAAGGATTTTAGAGTGCTTAAAGATGGTTTCAATAATTCTGTTTCGTATCTATATTTGAGTCACTCAGGAAATCTAGACCAATGGCGGCTTTCAGAAAGTTTCCTTAGTAACTTTTGTTCTCAAACAATAAGATCTATTTTACAGCTTTAATGTGTAAATATGAAGCATTGAAAATTGTTGTGCATGCACTCGGTTTTCTTTTGTTTGTTTCTCTGTCACCGCCGATGTATATCAGTAAGAGTTTCTGATAATATTAAATTGGAATTATTTCAGTTGATTTATATAATTATTTGATATTGAGTCAATCACACTTTCAAATTTATTTAAGGGGAATTTATATCTGGTAGAATTATTAATTGATACACATATGCAAAGTATGTATTATTATATAGAAAATTTAGAGAAAATAATTTTTTTTTTAAGTAAATAAATGTTTGTAGGAAATGCACGAACGGCAGTTTGTAGCAATGGTAGGGTGGGGAAAACTTGTTTCCATTAAGAAATTTTCATTAGCAGGGAGGACAATCCTCTTGGTTGCCTTTATTAGGCGATAGGCTATATTATGTGGGATGTTTCAACTGGAAACAAGTCGCACGCCGTTATACAACTATTGAGTTTTGGTGGTTTTCAGTCACTGATTTTTCCTGCGGGACAATTGCTATTTAATACCAAAATCTTCCGACAAATCTTGCAGCTGTAAAATCATATCAAATCTTCCTGTGAATGGGTGCTGTAAATGCCCCACTTGCTATGGTGTCAGTGATTCTTTATTTTTTATTTTTTCGTTTATTGTGACAGATTGAAGCAATTGCTGTAGGGAAACTGGTTTTGGTTAAGTCTCATCTGTAAAAAATTTCTGCTTTGGTTAGTGTTTATAATATTTTTCCTCCAAACTCTGCCCATTTTTCTCATCCGCATCATTGACAGGATGCCACAATTTGTGCAGAATCTTGAGGTAAATCACTTGCCATGGTGTCTGATTTTGTATTTTGCAAATCTATACCCGGCCGGATCATTTTTTGCTGTGTTCTATTTCATTCTAAAAGAATTCTGTCTATATCCTTCATCCGATTATGACTCACCACTTGCAAGGTCTTGTTTCTATGCTTTCTGTTGTCCTAGTAGAGCCTTCAACTAATGTCCTCACATGACAATTTTGAAGTAGATGCTTCCCTTCCCAGCAACTTCAAAGATAAGTTTTTTGTCACTCTTTCCTAAACTTGGATTGGACAAGCTTGAGTTAAGATAGATTGCAGAGGCAAGTCATAATGGATTATCTTTCTAGGCTTTGCAATAAGGTTTGACAGATTAAGTATACTTCACAGATTCCAATGTGAAATTAGTCACAAATGGCTTCTTAGCTAAAAGATTCAACAGGAGGGGTCTATTCTACAAAGATGCCCCTGGACTCCTCTTTTAATGATGCCATTGGCTTCTTTCTAGCAGCTTCCAAGACAGATAAATCTAGGGGTTACAGCTGCCCAATAAGGCATCCATTAATAATTGATGACTCCTTGTTTCAGCTCATAAGTCAACTGAAACAGCAGGTTTAGGGTTCATAGTTGAGTTTTTCCCAGCATTTCTAAGTCGGATTTGGGTGTTGCTGAAATTTTCATCCTCATTATTGTTGAAGAGATCTGCTGATCTCTAATTTCTACAAATAGCCAAGATTGTGGCTATGAATGCATTCAATTACTAAAATTACAATTCAAATCTTATAGTGAGATTAAACTTAAATTCTTCGGTTTATGCTTGTATATGCAAGCAACACATTCAACACACTATGCAATTTTTCCTCTCGGGAAACATTCAATTGTGAGGAAAACCCCAGTTTGATAAGTGCCAATCGCAATCCTCTCTGATAAGAGTTTTCACTTGGAAACAATTTTACATCATCAATTAACATCTCAGCCAAGTCCAACCAGACAGATCTCCTCTTGCCTGGAAACAAACTGCAGTCATTTTCATACCATTCACTTAATGTCTCATTCATTTTCATTTCTACAAAATCTTATCCTTCAGCCTCATTTGGAGCTTGAACATTTCCAGGATTCACATGCTCTAAAACATTTGCCAAAAAACATGTAGTCTCTTGCCCAAAATCACACCCTCTGTTCAAAACATTCAGAATATTTATGCTTAGAGATAGAAATTGCCTTGGACATTCTGTCCTACATCACTCAGTTAAAGTCTCATTAACATCCATTTTTGTCAAATCTTCATTTTCAAGTCCCTTCACAACTTGAACATTGGGAGATTCTGCACTCTTTGTCACATATGATGAAAGTCCTCTGTTCTCCTGGACAAAATCACAGTCTGTTTATAACATCCAACTTGTTTGTAGTTGGATAACACTTGACTAGGACACCCCTTCCCAAAGCAATCACAAAGCTCTATTTGCACTCAATTTGGTCAAATTTTTTGTTTTCAATCTCATTTATCACTTGAACAAATCCAGATTCTCAATGTTCTGTCACATTTCTACTTAATACAGGAACAAACTGTGGACATGTTGAATTATTGTAATCTGGCATGCAGCCTAAGGTAGGCAAATTCTCATTCTCCATTGCATCCATGGTATTGCTATGGGAAGTATGCCAAAAATTGAAAGCAGGTGAATTAACATTCATTGTTTTTTTGTTCATTGTATGTGCACCGTTCTCTAGCCGAGTTGACACTTTGTTTTCAATACTACACTTCTCAACTGTTTCCACAATTGAAAGTGGAAGACCACTTGTTCCAAAGGTTATGGGAGAATCAAACTATGGGCATATTAACTTTCTTGTTTTCGGCTTACAAGAATTAGATTCTCCACAACTATGTTTTGTTTGACCTTCAACCTATTTTCCATCCTTGCAAACTTGACTCCACTTGAAATTTATAAGTCTATCCTCAACAAAGCCTCTGCATCTCGCATATTATCATCTAGATTGGTTGATACTTCAAGTTCATTGCTTGCAATTGATAAAAAATTCCTTTGGTTATTGTGGAAAGGCAGTTTTGCTGGACTTATTTCTCTTTAAAGATCTTCATGCTTTGTCTCATGTCCAACACCAATTTCTTGGACTCTTTAAATGAGCAATAAACACTTGGTTTTGTAGAAATATTATTAAACCTTGAGTATGCATGCCACTAGAAAAATACCTAGGCTCTAGAAAAGGAAACTTAGGCAATCCTATACTAGCTGATACCAAACCATCTTGAAACTCATCTCTTCATTTACAGTGTTTGTTAGGGTTAGAGGCAAGAAATCTAAAGATAATGTACCACAGGGCATTTCAGTCTCACTGTAATAGAGTGTGTCATGGTTTTGGGGATTTGAAACTGTTAAATTTCATGATCAGATGTAATGCACAGAAAAATAATTCAAAATCAGACACAATAACACACCAGATACCCTGGGAAAACCCTCCTCTTGAGGGAGAAAAACCCAGCAACAAAGATCTCTCTTTTATATATAAATAATGGCAATAATTCTCTTTACAATGAGGCCAATCACAAGGCCAATATTCAGCACCTACACTAGATGCACAACAGATAATAATCTGCCCTCCCTTGATACCTAAATCTGCACTACAGAAATTCGCAATCTGCTCTTGAAGAAAATTCGCACTTGAATGAATGAGAGAAAACGAACTTGCTTGATCGTAGAACAATGAGAGAGAGATCTCTTATATATGCCATGTAAAGGAACGCCACCTTTAACTTTATACAAGTCGGCCCAACCATAAGATATATCTCCTTTTAATTAAATGCGCCAATGAAGGAAGTCGGCTCTTAACACAAAAGGTATGACTTTACATTTAATCATTAAAAGTCGGCCCTTTAAGAAATTGCAAATATCCTTTAATGATAGTCGGCCTCAAATAAATATTAAGTATCTTCTAATAAAAGAACAGCTCGAATTCTTTTATGTCGGCCATAATATGAAATGGGAATAAAATAAAACAATGAATATAAATTGAATAGCCAACGGCTATTATTCAATTTATGATACCACGAAGGAGCTGAGCTGGAAGGAGCTACCGAAGCTGCTATATCATTAACACTCCCTCTCAGCTAGGGAGAGAACTTCCAGCTGCATAATACAAATCATCTCCATATAAGGTTCATCTGCCACCATTGCCTACAATCAGATATAAATAGAGAAATATCACCTCAACGTGATATTTGATATCGTCTCAATATCAACCATCAAATGGTAAGTATTAGTGTTCATCACTTGCGTGATGTTGTCACCTCAACGTGACTTTCACCATAGCTCTCCTAGAGGGTGAAACACAAGTATAAGAAGATCATCACGGACTCTCTCACGTGATGTTGTCATGGAGTCACACACATGACATCCACCATGACTCAGCTCAGAGGGTGGAAACAAGGGCTTTCACCTCAAATTCTTCCGTCACAGAAGAAAGTGCAATAGTAAGTACAAGTGTTCATCACTTGCGTGATGTTGTCACCTCAATCGTGACTTTCACCATGACTCTAGAGGGTGAAACACAAGTACAACATATGTCATGGAGTTGCACACATGACATCCACCATGACTCATCGAGGGTGGAAACAAGGGCTTTCACCTCAAATTCTTCCGAGAAGAAAATGCATTAACAAGGGTTTTCACCTCAAACTTCTCTCAGAGAAGAACTCATTAAGCAAGGCTCACTGATACAGACTCATACTCACAAGGTTGGATTCTCCACCATACCAAGCTTGTCTCGAAAGTATACAAACTTTATCCCGGAGGCTTGGTGAGAATATCTGCCATCTGCTCATCAGTGTTGATGTACCTCATGTTCCGCAATATATCTCTGATATAGTGGTACTTGATCTCAACATGCTTGGAGCTGTCATGAACCACAGGATTGACAGAAGGCTTCACACAATTCTGATTATCATAATGAATAATAGTAGGCTCCATTGATTGTCCAAACAATCCTGCCAGGAGCTTACGAAGCCACACTGCTTCCCGAGTTGCCATACAAGTTGCTATGTACTCGGCCTCTGCTGTACTCAATGCTACAGATGACTACTTCCTGCTGCACCAGGATATCATAGCAGATCCCAACCTGAAGAATATCTCAATCCATATCCAACTGTGCCACGCAAGTATCTTGGGATATGCTTTGCTGCAACAAGATTACCATCTTCTTCAGGCTCAACAGGCTCCCTCTAAATCTTCAGGCACTTGCATCAACCTTCTGACCTCTTCGTCCAAGATTGCCTGCAACACTTTGACTTAGATAAATGTTTTCCAGCGCACACCTTTGGTACTGAAGAGAGTTCAGATAGTCCTCGACCTCATCTCAGATCTCACTATTCTGAATAGGTTTGCGGAGCTACCAATGACAAATCCAGATGATAGTCTTGAGCAATTCTGATCTCAGCAGCTGAAGGGATCTTCTAAGGATTTAGCACCTAGCTTTGCAATACAGTAATCTTCACTTCTTCTCAGTGAGTTACAAAACTCCCTCTTGATCCCTGCTTCAGAGATTGCAAAGAAGACTTTTGGAAGTGAACTCCCTCTAGCCACCAACTCAGTCCCATGGCTGCAAGTTGTGACTTCATGCTTGATCATTTCTTTGGTTGGCATAACTTCCTCATAAGATGCCTCAATCTTTTCATAGCTAAGCAATCTCTCTTCACTTTCCTGCTTCTAGCTGTTCACAAAGCATTTAAAGAGAGAGATTACTAACAGTTTATAACTATCAAAGAAATATCAAGACTAGAATCATACAAGGTTTACTATATCAGGTTGTAGCATGAACACATAAGAATTTATGCACAATGTTAAAACATGAATAAATAAATGAATCAACCTGAAAGAGAAATATATCAAAAGATCAAACTGAAAGGATAAAGAAACTTATCTTGATATAACTCTTTCTTCCATCTTTTACTCCTCTCGAGAGTGCCAAACTCAGCACAACAAAAAAACAATCTGCACAACTACAAATTTCTTGAATGCATTATGCGGTTAGCATGTAGAACCAGCTCTCTCCAAGAGTCAAGGCTCTAACACAGTTCATGCATTAGAGAATGATATCGATGTGAACAACCAATCACAACGAAAATGCAATTCTCTTTTTCATCTCAAAGTCACACTCAGAGATCTACATGATTAGCATGAAGCAACTCACAATAGATAATTTGAAGTCTTCAAGGGATCTTTATGCTAGAGATCACAACTCAAGAGAAATTACAATCTCTTTATACTAATCACACATTATCCAAATAAATGATATAACATAAATTTAGCCTAGAAGGATGATTTCCACAAAACAAAAAAATACTTATCTCTTGAAGTATTTTGATGGATGCAATAACTAGACACAGTATGGAACGCTGCTCTTGCCCTCAAATCAGTCCACTACTTTCACGGCTTGAACACAGGCCCTTTTGCAGGGTTAAATTTGAACATGGTCTTTGACCATTCAAATTTACGATGCACACTATTTCCAACTGCAATCCACCAGATTAGCAACACACAATGAATGAAGGTGACACCAAATGATCTCATCTACTGGATCACAATTCAAGAGAAACATAATCTTTACTACACACATGATAAAACATTATCAAATCTGCACAACTCAACAAACTGAGTAAAAAATATGAACAACAAAAACAAATACTTATCTCTTGATTGATTTGGTTGCAGCCATTTTGCTCTTCCTAACCATCATCATCTTCGCCTGATGATGTACTGCTGAAAATACTTATATTGTAAATTGTTATCAAACCACTTCAAATCTGACAATGATTCTCTGGTATGTTACAGCCATATGCAAATTCATAACTTCTGCAGCAAGGATTGATTCCGTTTGGTATACAATATTTTCCTGTCACAACTTTAATTTCTTATTTCCCTCGGCATACACCCAAAGATGAAGGCGACTGCAATTTTCAGTCACAGCTATATCAGAGAATAAGCATAAGCATAGTGCAACAACGACATCACTGAATGCTCTCATAGCCATCGATCCACAAATACATTGAACCAGCATGAGTTCACATAGAATCCGCACACTACACGCACACGTTCATAGCAATAAATTTTTTGAAAGACCACGCCTTAGTATATATGAATTAAACCATAGGCTGCTATCTCAAAAAATAGACTACAAGCATTTTCCACAGAATTATATTCGACTTAGCTGCAAGATTCGTCCATCCCTTAACTCCATCTCATACCATCGGCTAAGGCAAAGTAAAAACAAATTAATCCGCACTAGAAGAATAACGTGCAGTCGGGTATTATCTTCAATGTCTCATTTCTTAATGAATGCCAACAAATACATATTGATTGAGAACTGGCGTTACAAAGTGAGTATGGCGCACGCATTTTCTTTTTGCAACCATCGAAAATTATTTCACCACACTCAGACTTCATGAACACATCATCCGCAGCCTGTAGCCGACACCATACAACCTTCGACCACCTTTGAAATTATATACTAAAATGGTGGCCGCTATGATGTCGACAATAATCATTCCTTACGGCTCCGATTTTATTTTTGTCTTCTATATAGAATGCGAATTTCTCTGCTTACACAAATCTGATCAGGTCTTGTCTTAAACCCGCTCTGATACCATGTTAAATTTCATGATCAGATGTAATGCATAGAAAAATAATTCAAAATCAGACACAATAACACACCAGATACCCTGGGAAAACCCTCCTCTTGAGGGAGAAAAACCCAGCAACAAAGATCTCTCTTTTATATATAAATAATGGCAATAATTCTCTTTACAATGAGGCCAATCACAAGGCCAATATTCAACACCTACACTAGATGCACAACAGATAATAATCTGCCCTCCCTTGATACCTAAATCTGCACTTACAGAAATTCGCAATCTGCTCTTGAAGAAAATTCGCACTTGAATGAAGGAGAGAAAACGAACTTGCTTGATCGTAGAACAATGAGAGAGAGATCTCTTATATATGCCATGTAAAGGAACGCCACCTTTAACTTTATACAAGTCGGCCCAACCATAAGATATATCTCCTTTTAATTAAATGCGCCAATGAAGGAAGTCGGCTCTTATCACAAAAGGTATGACTTTACATTTAATCATTAAAAGTCGGCCCTTTAAGAAATTGCAAATATCCTTTAATGATAGTCGGCCTCAAATAAATATTAAGTATCTTCTAATAAAAGAACAACTCGAATTCTTTTATGTCGGCCATAATATGAAATGGGAATAAAATAAAACAATGAATATAAATTGAATAGCCAATGGCTATTATTCAATTTATGATACCACGAAGGAGCTGAGCTGGAAGGAGCTACCGAAGCTGCTATATCATTAACAAAAACAATGATAAAGCAAAGGCCATGGTAAATAGCCTGACTGAAAATTCTCTGAGGAGGATAGTGGTGATGACTCTTTATCAAAAATTTGCATACAAAGGGAGAAGGTCGAACTGCTGGGAATCTTTAGTTGAACTTGTGTCATGACCTTGAAAAGTAGGAAAGAGCAATGCAGATTCAAGACGTACAACCATTCATCATCACTTTTTAAAAAAAAAACTTAATTTTCAAATAAGAACACATCACCAACTCATTGCTAAAATTCATAGATCAATAAATATAAAGAGATCTCATTCACAGATAATTTAACAAAATAGTTTCAGATTCAAAATCTTCTATTGATTTTCATCAAATAAGAAACATTTATGCACAACAAAACTCATTGGCATACGAATAACTATTGTCCATTAACATTATCATTATACTAACGTATTTCTGAAACAAAACCAACTACATTAAAACTATAAAAGTATTTATGATTATCTTTGCATGAAAGCTGTAAAAATCCTAAAAACTGTAAATACTATCCTAAATCTCTCTTAGGCAGCCAATCTTGACTTCAATCAGCCGACCTTTACAATATGAGAAAAATTCTCATTTATAGACAAAAATCCTAGTGACCTAATGCCTTTAGGACTACAAAAATCAGATCCACAAATCAAGGAGCGACTGGGGCTGCATGAGGCAATTGTCTATTATGATCTTCAGTTAACTGGTGATGACTCTTTATCAAAAATCTGCATGGCCAACTAGGCAGCTCTCTTAAAAGAAATTTGTGTTCATGCTTTGCTGTTCTAAGCTCTGTTCTATATTTTTCTGTTTATTTACACCTCCCCCTTCGCCCCCTACTCACCGCCTCCCCCCCTCCCCCGCGGCAAACGTTAGATCAGTCCATATTATGCAGTTTGTACTCTTTACCAGCAGGCCCCTTGAACACTACAGTTGCATAGGCCATTGAACGACAACAACACAATTGAGAACCAACTACAAAGACCTTGGAAGATGGGTAGTTTATATTATTTGTCTTTTTCAGGGGAAGTAGAGTAGCAATATTCTATTTTAACGTTGCTCTGTTAATTTTGACCATCAAGAGATAGTTATAAGGATTTTTAAAATTTTGTATAATTTATTTATACTATTGTTTAGATAACACTCCGTGATTTATTATCATGATGAGAGTAAATAGATGGATGACAAAATCTGGATTTATTATCAGGATGAAACTAGAAAAATGGATGACAAAGTGTGATCATAAAGGTCGATGCCAATAAATTATACACAGTTAACCTTTTCTTTCTAATTTAATGGATTAAAAATCTTATGTACTCTAAGGATGGTTATAATTCAGATTATTGGCCGTTAAACAAAAGTATTCAAACTTCTCATAAAAATAGAGTCAATAAGTAATTCTTGTTAACTAATTAAGCAACTATGTCATGAATTCAAAATTATGTTAGTCAGATCAAGATGCGTAGAGTAACTAACCCGACATGGGCACAAGTAGAAATCTGTTGTTCAAGAAAAGCTTAATAGCCAATTTTCAGGCTGAAAGGAATAAATGTAAACTGATTTCTTTCTTAGCTCTAACGGGCACTTCAATAGTAGTGTAGCAGAATAAAGACAAACTTGTTCCCAACATTACATATTTAGGATTTTGTCGAAATTCAAATTTTTAAAATCATATTTCAGTAGAACTCAATCCAGACTTAACTTTTAAAGGTATCAGCTTAAGATAATCTTTATAATGATAAGTAATGAGAAGTTTCGAGCAGAAAGGATTCTGCACCAAATAATAAAGATTATTGATTATCTGCTCAAAAATAAGTTTGATTTCCTTCCAGTTTAACATACAAGTGTTTTCAGGAAAAGAAACAACCTTAAGAAGCTAAAACTGAACTAACAAAAGAAATTTGTTAACTAAAATAAGAATTGTCACTCTTCTGACTCTCTAACCTTTTGATGGTAATAAATAACATATCCTATCCATGAAGTAATTGTAGGTGACAGCCTACAATTTAGCCTTCTAGAAACAACTTTTAATGCTCTTCTATGAATGGTCTAGCTATAAACATATGTAAGGTAAGTTTGTTTGTATAAAAAGGTGAAGCATATTGAAAAAGTTTAATCTATTCATGATTAGATTGAGACACCTAATATTAAGTATTTCTTGGATGAAAGAAAGGCCATCGCCAAGCATCCAATCAATTGGAATCGGAAACTCTTTGTAAAGGGCCATCGTCCTTTCTCTTGTTTGCAGCAGACAATTTGCTCCAGCCTGTCAAAATAATGAATACATTATCAGAAAATAGAATTGTCTTCATCCGGCGATACATGAAATCATTTCAAATTCTTACTTTTCCAGCAAGTTTGTCATTCTCTTTAAAGCAACATCAGAGTGTTGATGAGGATCGTTATCATATGGTAAAACTTCAGATTTCAACTTTTTCATATACCTGTATGTAAATGCAGCTTCTCTCATAGTGTCACTTTCTTCTCTGGCCAGTCAAAATGCTTCAAAACTGCTCTCTCATCAACCTACAAAATGGTATCCATAATCTTAAATGTCCCATGCTATTTAATATTATTGTGGAAAAACTTTAAACAAAATAATCAGACTGAAGAAAACATTTTGAGGGGGAGTAGGAACGGTTCAGCATTTGTTTAGGATCATGTAACTTACAAGGAAAGCAAGCTCCTCATCAAGTCACTGAACAAAAGCTAGCACATCTTCAATATTGGCATAAACTGCAACCCTCAAGTCTTGTATCAAATACCGTACAAGGTCACCTTGGGTTTCAATGTCTTCTTTGATCTGCAAAGTTGGAAAAAAAAAAAAGGAAGAAAAAGGTCAAGGTGTTTCTTCATCAAAATAAACCAATATTGAACAAGTGTCACTAGTGGCCAGTACTTACCTTTGTAGTATTGTAATTAGAGGTTTGTAGAGTTAAATAAAATATATGTAAGTTTAAATAAGGTGAATAAAATTAAGTGTAATTTTTGTTAATTATTATATTTTAGTTTTTACTGTTTTTTTTGTAGTAGTAAGTTGTTTTTATTTGTTTTGGTTGTTTAGTAGTGATGGTTGTTTATTTAGCATGCTACTCCTAAAGTATAGACATGCAAAAACTAATTGATTATCATTATAAATGTTCTTATAATATGATATAACATTACTACAAATCAATTATATTATATAAAAATAATTATATATTAAAATTTTAAATACTATAAAGATATTATAAATATCAAACAAAATAAAATAAATAAATTATATTATATTATATTAAAAATAATATTTATTAATTATATAATATAAATTAAAGAATAATTTTTAAAATTATTTTATATTAAATAAAATGAAATAATTATAAGAAAGAATAAAACAATAATTATTTCAACATAAAATTTATTGTCTCTGGGTTGATTGAGCTCTATCCCAGTGCTACGGGATTCTTTTTTGCTACCTTTGCCTCCCTTGCAGAGAGGGATTGTGTGTTGGATAGGGGATGGATGTGGGGTATTTATTCGCTGTCCATCAGACCTTGGTCTCTCTCTTTTAATCCTCTAACTGAGCCATTGAACATCAGACCTGCTAGGGTTCGTCTACTGAATCTCCCTCTCCAGTTTTGGAAGCATTCTTGTTTTGAAGCTGTTGGCAACTCCATTGGACGCTTTCTGAAGGTTGACTCTACGTCTCGAGATCTAGAGCATACTACGATGGCTCGTATTTTAGTGGATTTGGACATCTCCAAACCTCTCCATGGTGATGTGGTTTTAATGGTGGGGGGCAAACCTTGGACACAGTTGTTTGACTATGAGGGCCTCCCCTTTTAGTGCAGGAGGTGTTTCTTTATTGGTCATTTGGCCTCTGGTTTCCCTCTTGCCCGCCGCAAGGGCGTTGCTACTTGGTGGAAGAATGCTCTCTTGGACCACCTCATGGTTGGTTCTCACTCTTCAGATGATTCCTCTGAGGAGGGCGACCCTCCTGCTCCCTTGGTGTCTGAGCCCTCTCAGGCTCCTATTCCGGCTATCCCTACTGTGTAACCTTTGCTGCCCCGATTTGCTGTCGCTGTCCTAGTGGAACCTAACCGTCCCTCATTGATTGACTGTTATTCTTTCGTTAGCTCCTGTCTCCTCTTTTTCGTTGTTGGCTCCCTCGTTGTGTGGTGGCTGTTGAGGATCCACTCCTCTCGCCTCACTCAGTGGATTTCGATTCCGAGTCTTCCTGGTTTGTTGTGATGAGGAAGAAGGGACTCCCCAAATCCGTTGCTTCTTTGTGGCCTCGAACTTTGAGAGTCAGATTAGTCCCCTCTTCTGGGGTTGTCTAGTCCATGTTGCTGTTTCATAGTTGTCGGTCGACTGTTTCTGTTGTTCTTTTCCTAGTTCATGTTATGTTTTGAACCAACTTCTTTTTGGCCCTGTGGGCTCTTTGTGTGAAGGGTACAACACCCTATAAATGTTGCTTATCTTAACAAAAACATAAAATTTATATAATAGTTTTGTTAAATAATAATATGTATACTATTAATTAGCCGATAGGCTATATTATATATGGGTTGTTGGCCTAAAACAAGTCCCACGCCATAAAACAACTGTGGTTTGCCATCAATCTCATGTCAGAATACGACGAACAGTATCTATTTGAATCATATCGGATTTCCTTGCATCACGCGTTGAAACAAGATATTAACTCACAACTGATATTTTCTTTTATAAGGCTGCAAAAACCATTAGATTTACTCTGCTGCTGTAGGGAGATTGGTTTTGCTTCGCTTCATTTTTTCGCAGCCGTTGTAGGAAGACTAGTATTGCTTAGTTTCATTTTTCCTGCAAAGTCTGCCATTTTTTCTTATCGCGATCATTAACATCATGACACAATTTGTGCAAAATCTTTAGGTAAGCCACTTGCGATGGTTTTAGTGAGGGTTTATTTGTAATTTTTATGCTAGCCATTTGGTTTATTTGGAATCTTTATGCTATCCATCTGGCTTTTGGAGTCGTCTTTGAGCAAATTAAAACCTGCCTTAAATGTTGGAATTTCACTTGGAAATTATTTACCAAGAGATCTATTAGTTTATATCCATCCAAATATTTTAATTGCCTGATTTTTCCCTTAAAATTGAGATATATATCAATGGTGAAGTATAGTGAGTATGCTTGAGCAGGGTGGTTAAGTCTCCGTACAATGATCTTTGAGCCCTACATCCCAGCATAGTCATTCTTCATGCTTTGAAGCTCACCAAGATCTTTTGGTATGCTTCCCCTGAAGTGGTTTCTTGACAGGTCCAAGATGTCAAGTTTACTCAAGTTTCCAATCCCTAATGGAATGAAACCCTCTAGCTTATTTCATCCAAGAATAAGCACTTCCAAGTCATGGAATTGAAGAGCCTCGGATGGGAAATGCCTTGTGAGGGAGTTGGAGCCTAGATCAATCACCGCTATGTTAGGAAAGTTTCTTAGAGCCACAAAAATGTCTCCTGCAAAATAGTTCCTGTGAAGGACTAAGTACCGTAATGGCCCAATGGATCCAAGCTTTGGTGGAATTGTTCCTTGTAGCTGGTTTTCACCAACATTTAGTATGGATAGAGAAGTACAATTCGTTAGATTTGGAGACAAAGTTCTAGTAAAGTAGTTCCTCGAGAGATCCAACACTTGAAGTTTGGAGAGTCTGCTAATGATCAAAGGCAATTCTCCCATCAAATCATTGCTAGACAAGTTAAGAATCTGAAGATGCGTTGTATTTCCAACTTGTGGGGGAATATATCAATTAAGAAAATTCTGAGACAAGTCCAAGGATAGCAGAGACTGTATGTTGAAGATTTGTGGAGGTATCTTTCCTGCAGGGAAAATTGTTAAGGGGTGGAAACATTTTTGTAGTATAGAATAGTTGGCTGAATTGAAATGGTTTAAAATATCTGAAAATTTGGGTATTATCTTTAAAGAAAAAAATGTTTATAGGACAATTAATTTTTTTTGAAATTACGTCAAAATTGTAGAACATACAATAAAAAATACCTATTTACCTATAATTTCGTTTTGTCTTAGACTCAAATAACTGAGAATTGATTACTCTGAAAGCCAGTGGAGAATCATTCTTGTCAGCGCATTTCCTGTCAGATTTAGAACACTGAGATTTCTCTGTTGAGATAACCATGATATTTCTAAGTTTTTATACTATGAACACAAGACTTCTAGGGTCTATTCTTAGATAACCATAAGACCTATAATATATTACCCAGAGGACAATCTGGCCCATATAACCCTCTTGAGATGAGACTATTAGGATTTCACCCTTCACAGGCATGTGAAGATTCATACTGCAATTAGGTCCAATCCCCAGGCCGCCCATATCGCTTTCCAACCGTCATGGGCACAGCCAACTAGCGGGCATCCCCTGTTGAATAGCTCCTCCACTAGCCCAGTAGTTTCCTCAACAGCTAATCAACATGTGTTCACATTTGTGCATTGAGCCTCATTAGCTGAAAATAAAAAATTCAAAATACAAATCAATAGAAAGGGCAGTGAAATTTTGTCCAATGAATGTTGCAGAGTACATTTTGAATTAAATTACACCCAATTCATTTATGCCTAATCATTCCTGAAAGTAGCTAAATTGATAAAAATCTGCTCGAGTATAATCAGTTTGTTTCTACTTTGGTATGTGCAAAGTATGCCTTGTTCCAAGGTGTTTGATTTAACAGTAGTCCTAACGGATTTCACAGCAAAATTGTTTTACAGAATATTACTTGAATTTTCCCTAAATTATTGTAGTACCATGAAGTGGGCTAATGATGTGTATGCTTTTAATTTTATATATGCATTGGTGACAAGAATTGACACATTGGTCTCCAAATTTTGCAATCACCTTCATGTCTAGTTCATTGGTTTTTGTCCAATGTTATGTTTTAACTGGTAGAAATTTCTCAATGTCACTATACCTGTTCAAGAGGGATCATTAGAGGATGTGATGGTTAAGGGAACACATATCTAGGCATGAAATTCCTCCATTAGGTTGGCTTAAAACAGTTCCCTTTAGCTGAAAATGTAAACCAGTGCTTCCAAAACTAGTGCGGCTACCTTACAAGGGTTTGAATTTAATGCACCATTGATAACTATTTTATCAACTTTGAGAGATGTGGAGAGCACCCAAGAAGTGATACTTCCTAATGGGATCAAATATGTCGATCTCCATATAGGTGGAGGTCCTTCACCTAGAACTGGAGATTTGGTTGTGATCAGTTTGCAAGGGAAAATTAAAAGCACTGGATATGTGTTTGTGGACACATTCTTAGGCCGCAAGAGCTCTCTGGCCTTTATGTTTAAGCTTTGTATCAAACATTTTTCTATTAAAAACTTGTTTTACATATATATTAGCAGCTTGTTTATGTGGGTTTTAATTAAATGTTGCAGCTCGTAATGCAGACTAGTAAAGCACGATTTGAATAAATGTTGTAGCTTGTAATGCAGACTAGTAAAGCACGATTTGGATAAACTTGATGTTAATGTTGCATAGATTCACTTCTTTTCTTTTTTTTCACTTTTTCATATTAGGGTTATTTATTTTCTCATTTTCAAAGATTTGGAAATATTTTAAATCAATTATAATGCTCTATTCTTCCCTTCACTGAAAACTTTATCACATACTTTTCGTTTATACACTGAAGCATGCTTGTAGGGAGATGCCAGTCGAAGAAATCAAACTTGTACTAGTTTAGCTGCCTATCACATTGTTACAGCGGTGGGCCCAAGAAAAAAATTGTGGATGGCGGGAGGCTCTAGAATGAGCTTTTTAGCAGAAAAAATGGTAATTAATTAGTCAAATTGCTTTCATGCTTTTTTTTTCAAATATAGTAAATATAGTAAAGCTAAATATAATAAATTTGGTTTCTTAAATATAGGCAAAATAATAGTTGAGTTTTCTAAAAATTAAGCAAAATAATAGTTCAGTGCTAAAAAATAGACAAAATAATAGTTCATTTTCACTTTTCCTAAAATCCGTCAATAACACACAAAACTTCTTAGCCAATTATATTGAATAGAAATAATTTTCATAATTTATAAAATTAAATATTTAGCAAGTTCACTTTACAAAATTGAATTTTATTTTTATTTTTTAAAAATTATTGTTTTTGATTGGTTGAAAGCTAACTTATTAATAACTAATTAACTAAGAAAAACAAAACTCATTGCATTGATGACAAGTACTAATAACATCAATAGAAGAATTTCTCTCGAAATAAATGCATTCTTTACATTTTCTATAATATTTGGATATCTTACATAAAATGGTTGGAAGTCAAAATTTAGTTGGTCATGCTTACAAGTATAAGTAAACCCTCTTATTCAATAAGTTAATTACACTACCTTTTACAAGATCTATACGTTAATCTTCTGTGTAGTTGGTGCTACATAGGGCATCTACTCCATCAAATACATGGAGCATATCTGCATATGCCTAACCTTGTGAGTTGGCGTGTGCTGCTTCTAATCTATTAGATGTATTCTATCAAAAAATAACACTCCATCATGTTTCCTCGGATCTGATCCGATCTTAGAAGTCTATTAGGAAAGCCCCAATTCTTTTAACACTTGAACTTTCTTACCTTGAAGACCCTATGTTGGGACAAGTTTTTGTGCTTACATCAATCAATTGCTGGGATGTAGTTTTGAAGAACTATTAGTTAGGATTTCTTTGAGTTGATTTCTATAGGTAGTTTTTGGTTTTTTTGTCTCAATTTAAAATGGCCATTTATAGATGCCAGACATTATTTAGTTGTTAATTGGGTCTTTTTTGAATTGATTTTCTATAGTCCATGTTTGGTTATAATCACCTCAATTAAAATGGCTATTTGTAGACGTTAGGAGTAAATTAGTAGGTGGATAGGAATCGAGATGGGAATTGCCACTGTGAAATGGTATTATGATCTATGCTTATTGTAAATTGAATAGTTTAATGAGGAAGTGAGAAAGTGTTGGAGGTGAAGTAGAAGTATAATGAGATACAAAGATGTATATTTTTGATTGAGCATTTGCGATCACTTCTTTGTTTTAATATGGTATAAAATACATTTATTCTTGTTTAAATTTGTTCTTTTCATAAGTCAATAGAAATGAGCCATGAATTCTTCTTTCTATATGCCTCAATTTTGTCATCTAACCAGACCAGAGGATTCTTCTTCTATCATCTAATATAGATAGAGATCCAATCAATGTAGAAAACATGAATTCTTTATTATTATATTTTTTTGTTAATAGAGAATATTAAATATGTAAAACAACGACATTATATTCCTTTCTTGAAATGTGACATATTTTAAGCTCATTTATGGTAGCTACTTCTAATTTTGATAGATTTATAAGATTCTTTGTCACTCTTCAACCACATGTATGCTTTAGAATGCTTGCTTGTTTTTCCTTTCATTAGTTTGTAATTGATTATCAAATGACTTCAAGTCATGGCATGCATTTCTCAATTAATTTGGTAAAGAGGTAGTAGCAAACTAGTTCTTGGATGGCCTGCCAATCATTATAAGATATGATTCTTGTGTGTTGAATTGTTGCCCTCTTGGGCTTGCAATTTCAATGTTCTCATTTATTAGATGGGTTGCAGGTTACATTCTCATCAAGGTCTTTCATGTTGCTCTTGCCCACTAAGCAATTTCATTGTGGACATCTATCTCACCTCTTGCCCAAATTTGTGTTCCCCTTGTCATTGTTTGCTCACTTTCACTCTAGTTCATTTTAGAAGCAACCCTCCTTGAAGTTTTTTTGCATCTTTTCTTTTATAATGTTCTTTCATTCCATAAAATTTCACAATATTCTCATTGTAAAGATTTGATTTCTACCATTTTCTTGTGATAAATTGAATGACAATTTAGTGGTATAAATATAATTTCAATGCTTGTTTACATGTGAATAGAGCTAAAACTCATCTTTGTTTATTTTGTAGGGAAATTATCGCTACAACTCAAAGAAGTTGTTTACATGTGAATAGAGCACAAGCTCATCTTTGTTTATTCCATAGGGCAATTACCACTACAACTCAAAGAAGTTGTTTACAACATGTGAATAGAGCTCAAGCTCATCTTTGTTTATTTTGTAGGGAAATTACCACTACAACCATTTAATATATTGTGTTCAAAGAAGTTGTTTCCATCATGTGTAATTCCTCTATCCTTTTACAAATACTTGCCTCTCTTATCGTGGAATGTAGATTGAGATGAAGAGTCAATTTATGTCCTTAGATTCAATTAAATACTATCTGGCACTTGATAAACACTTGCCACCCCATTAGGAAAACAAGCACCCCTATGAGTGAACCCAAGGAGAATTCAAACCTCTAGCCATAAAAGAAAAAGAACAATTACTTATTAATGATTTAATTTTGAATAATAGATGATAGTTATGCTCCACTAAGCATTCTTTTCCAATATTTATTCAAATATAGTTCTTTAATTTTGAAACATTATTTCATATTAGCATGCTAATAAACATTTTTTTAAGATCTTTTATAAAATTATTGACTTCTCTATTTACCCGATGCTATTTTAAAATTAATAAAATATTCTATATAAATTAGAATCGACATATCCATTGCACTTCCATTACAATCTTGGTGTAAAATTACCAAGTTGTTAACCAAAACAAACAAAGCACTAAAAGTATGAAGACAAATCATCAACCTAAAGTCAAGATTGTATTTCAAAATTGTATACATAAAAATACTATTATATATATAAGATATTGTAAATTAAATTAATATATCTTCTATGCACATACAAGATTGTACTTTCTAACATATTAACTTATACATAATTTTCTATTAGCGTGATCCTTGCACCTCCTTTCGATGCAAGTGCTAGTATTAATTTAGCCGATAAGCTATATTATGGATGGGGTTTAGGTTGTAAACCTGTCTCATGCCACAAACAAGTAGCATTAAACAATTTCCCGGTCATTGTTACTATTGTGTAGTGGTTGTCTCCGACCGATTAAACATTCTTCGCTTCACACTTGAAAAAAATTTGACTCATATTTAATTTTCATACCGCCAAATCCAATCGGATTTGCATTGCACAAGTGAAATCTTTTCAAGCTCTAAAACCTCGATATTTTTCAGATCCATTTTTCATTTATTGCTAATAGATTGAAGCAGCCATTGTAGGGAGATCGTTTTTGGTTCATCTCATTTTAAAATATTTTTGCTATAATAGGGCTTCGTAAATTTATCTTGCGAACTCTATCCATTTTTTTTGCATCGATATCATTGACAACATGACACAATTTGTGCATAATCTTGAGGTAAGTCACTCACCATGGTCTGAGTGAGATTTAATTTTGGAATATGTACATGTACGTTATCATTTTTTTTGTTGTGTTTCCGACCCCAAATGGTCACCCGTAGTGGACGCCTCTAAAGAGGTGCAGGAGTCCATCTTGAACGTGAACTATAAGGGAGCCTTCCTTTGCTCCAGGGAAGTCACCAACAAAGTTGTCAAAGGCAACAAGGGCCACATTATAATCACAACCCCATCTATTATGGCGTCACCGAGGCTTGGAAATGCAGCATACGCGGCCAATAAGGCTGCCATGGAGACCATGACCAAAATACCAGGCAAGGAATTGAGGGGTACCAAGATAAATACAAATTGTGTGGCCACATAGATGTTGTTTGCAATAAAGAACTACGATGTCATTCAACACAATGTGGAGGCATCCCCACTTGAACGACTGGGCGAGGTGACTGACGTGACGCCCATCATGGCATTCCCAATGCAGGAGAGTGGGTTAATGCTCAAGTTGTCAGTGTCAACGATGGCTATGTATAAACCCTAAAGGTATTTGGTTGTGTGATGTTGTAGGCAATTGAAATATTCTTCGCCTCGCATCTGAAAGCACACTTTAACTCGCAACCAATATTTTTGTTTAAAAGGTTGCAAAAATCGTGCTGACATTAATAATACTTGTAAAATCATTTGACATGTGAATAGGGGTTAATGCAATAACCTAATATGACAATTTTTAAAAGAATGCAACTCCGTTATGTTGATTCAACAATTAAATGTTGGGCTTATAATGTTTGCAATTTTGAGAATTCTTTAATGTATACATGATTTGAATTATTTGAGATATATATTTAGGTTCAGTCTTCTTCATAATTTTTTGGTGGTAATGTTCATTCAACAAAATGAAGTCCTCTCACATGGTCTTTTCCCATGATCCCAAGTTTCTCAATGTAAATATATTTATGACATCTTTTGATTAAATCAAGAACATTTTAGTAATTAAAGGGAAATGTATTTCCACCTTTCACCTCACCCCATCTTTAGTATGCTTAATGCATCTCCATCGTTACAATTTTAGTATGGGTTTTACTTATTCTTGAACCCTCCTTTCTTTATTTTCTATTAGATTCCTCCATTATTTCTTTGTAATGACCTAAAATAAACACAATCCCTTATATTTAACTAAGAAGGTTTGATTAAATTTGGGGCTTCATAGCTTTCCTGAACTTAGACAGGGTATCTATCACAGTGCCATATAGCCTCTTACCTCATTCTTGGTCAGTATGATAGCCTTGAACCATCTTATAATATTATAATTACTTGAGTTGTATGTTTCAAACTCTAACCCCTTATTTACATTAATATTTCTGATGTTCCAACTGCATACTTTATAGATCATGCTAATTCCAAGGAGTTAAAAAGTTGGCTACATTCTTTTAACCTGATATAGAAGTCCATAGAATTGTTTTAGGATATTTAGTTGTTCGGCAATGAGTTCCATTGGAGGCAAGGTGATAAACATGTACAAAGATCAAGCATACACTTGAAACCCTCATACTCTATTTAGAAAGTAGATGCAACTTCATTAGTCCATTTGTTGTAGTTTCCTTTGGGTCTTATTGCATGCTAAACTTGTGTATGATCATGTATGCAATTCATTCCAAGTTTCCTACAATAGCTATTCATAACGTAACTTTAATCTTTGAGTCTTGGAAAGAGATCCCTTCAAAATGAATTATCTCATAATTCAACATTGATCCAAATATAATGTCTCTTGTCTATGTGTTTCCCTTATATTGTGATAGGCTTTTGATTTAATATTCTCACTACCAGTTAGAACAGTCCCTCATTTTTTCTTTAAAATGTGAGATGAGATTAATGGTAATGAGTGGGTCGAATTCTAGGAATGGATATGAATACTCCAATGTCATCAAGATGTTGAGGTATGTTACTAGCTCCTATAGTTGAATCTACTCTTTAGGCAACATCATTCTTTAGTTTGATTTTTATATGCTATTTATGTTCTATTGATATTGTGTAAACTATCATATTCCTATTTTAGAACTAGCAACAAAGGCATGGTAATTGTTGTGGCTACTCATTGTTCCATTACAAATGAGTATCAAACAAACTAATCATCGCATGACAAACTCGAGTTACCTTTGTTTCTAAATAAATTGACTCCTACAAATGATAATATTGCTTCAAACTAGCTACCGCATGATTTGGATTAGGGGAATTTTATTTCATTAGGATGGAGCATAGATCAAAATGATCAGCGTTGCTGCACTCTTGTGCTTTATTAATGATTTCTCTTGTTCTATGTAACCTACCATTTTTTGTGCTCAAACTCATCTTTGTTTATTTCTTCCTCTAATTATTCTACCCTACTACAAAGAACTTGTGTCTAAAATTTTGGTTCTAAAATAGAAATAATTCTAATGAAAAGTTAAATTGAAATCCTTTCAAGGAATATACTGGTGAAAGTAACTAAGAATAAAGAAATAAAATTACTTTCTAGTTACAAAAATGAAAAAAAATTGTTGATAGAGGAAATGGAGTGGAAATTTTGAGGCCATTATCTCACACACCGACACAACTTGGGGATATTTGTGCAACATGCTATCATACCATATAAACAAAAAAAATATTGTTTTTTTTTTCAAAAAAATAACATGTATGCACAACAAACAAAAACTAAGAGAAAGAATAGGGAGATGACTATAAATGAAATGATAATTTGTCAAAGTTATAAACTATTTGATTATAAGAGATAATAAGATAAAAATCAAATGAAAAATATAAAAAAATATATCATTGGACATGTAGATTGATTTTCTTCCTCTAAAAAAACTTATAATTAACATAAAGAGAAAAGAGAATGTTTTTGGGGCTATTTAAGGGATTACCACAGTCAAACCCCATATTGGTCTTTCAACCTCCATGAAAAACCTTGTTTTGAATATATATTTAAAATAAAATGAAAAGTGAAATACATAATGAAATATTAGACAACAATAACAATAACAAGAAGGGGTGATGGACTCATGTCCAAGAAATTTAGACTTGGTAAATTTCCAAAAGTCTAAAAACATCACAAGGATCATAATATATATATATATATATATATATAAGGGTGTCACTATCTTGAATTTAGGATAATTCATAATAACGCACCAATGTGAACACAATATATAACGTGAAAATGCAAGGGTGTCTGATTCTTGACATTCCATTAGGAAAAAGTTGATGGCAGGTGCACTAAAAGGGATCAAGAGAAGTGGAAATGACACTAGAGATCAAAATAGCATTGTGCATGTCTAGGGGCACTAAAAGTGGAGGCATCTTAGGAGTCTCAAGGATGAGAGTATGCTCCATCAATGGTGAAAAGACCACCTACACTCTTTTAGGTTTTGGGTTATCCTGGTTTTGATGAGGGACAAAAGGGGTCACAACAAGAACATTATAAGGAGAGGGAGGAGGAGGAGGAATCACTAGATCAAGAGGTGGTTCTATGGGAAGGGGATGTTTAGTATTGGGGATCCCCCAGGTAGCTCACTACCTAGCCACAACATGGTGATGATGCTTGTGATCTCTTGCAAGTTTTTTTTATAACATCAAGCCTTAGATTGAGTTGCAGGAGGAAGGGGAGGGTATACTTGCACTATTTTATTTCCCTTATTTTTTGGAGGGATAAAGGGAGGAACATAATAAATAGTTGATGCCCAATAGATCAGGGGTAGATGAGGCGGGTCACTCATTGGGGGTTACTATCCCCTTACTTCCATAGAGGCAGGTAGAGGAGTACCCATTGGAAGATGTAAGATTTGGTATAGAATTATCTATACCATGCCAGATTTGGCTAAAGATTATAGCCACCCAAGATCTAGGAACTTCTATTAAAGTACAAGAGAGATCGACTATGAGAGAATAATGCTATTCTATCAAAGGATGTGAACAATATTATAATGGATTGATTGAATTACAAAGGGAACCCCTTGGCTATATAGGCCAAGGTGAACATAAAATTGCATAAGATTATGGCATGTGTCTTAATCTTATGATTTAAGACATAAAGTGATAACTATCTTATGTGTACACTAAGTAAGCTTAAGTAATAAGTGTGAATAGGACCTAGGGGATGAACTAGCTAGGTAAAACACCCACTTCACACCAACACCCCCTTTAAGTGCAACTTAGGGAGAAGTAGAAAAATACAAATGATGCAAAGATGATGATGGATCCTAGCTACTAGGTCATATAATGTACCCATGTACAAATGCAATCTCTCACAAATGGAGAAAAAGAGAAAACCTAGTGGGATAAAACTCCTCCACCAAAGAGAGAAAATACAACATTCTCTCAAAGAAGAATGAGAAAGAAAAAAACCCATGGGAGGAAAACCCCTCCATAAGAGAGAAGAATAAGAGACTATGCAGTCCTCATCAATATAGTCTCTTGCAATGATGATAGATGCCTGACGATGAATGTTGAAGATGATCCAATCACGTCAAACAATGTTCCTCATCTTAGAAAGAAATAAAACCAAGAATGTATGAAGGATATATCTCCATTCTGAAAAGGAAGATGAGACAAGAAATATGTGTGATGTCTCTAAATTCTTCTCAAGTTCTCTCATGTTGATGTCGAAAGATGTCATAATCAAGTGAGGTGTTCTAGGCCACACTAAAGAATATGAAAATCTAGAATCTCCTAGAAACTGATGTAGAATACATTCCAAAGACAAAGATGGATCAAAGGTTGAACATCATTAAATGCTTCGTCATCCATGTCAATAGATCCATTCCCACAAATACGCATATATGTGTTGTTAGCCATTATGATATGTGGTGATCAACAAGACTCAAGTGAAGATAACATACTCTTTGATGAAACCATACGATGTGAAGCTCTTGAATCAAGTATCCACATCTTTTACTCAAAATCTACAACTAAAACAAGTGCTTTCCCCATATTTTTCTCTGAATTTGATGATGAAGAAGAAGACGAACCCCCTAACATTGTTGAAAATAAATTGATTTAATTCTTCTTAAGAAGATGCTTCAACTCATCAAGTTATTTTGAATAACATTGATTTTCATGATGCCTTATATTTTCTTGCAATATGCACACTTAGGCTTCTCCTTCTTAGAAGATTTCCCTTGAGAGGGAGAGGATTCTAATTCTTTATGTAGCTCATGCTTTTTCTTCTTTTGCTTCTTTTTCTGATTCATTGATTCTTTATGTACCTTAGGCTCACTAGCCACCAATACTTGTGGTTTAGAATGTTGGCATATTATTGTCATTGATGTCAAAAGGTGTGAATTAGGTGTTGGAAATGTGCAAGTTGTTCATGGTGCAGAGATCATATCTTGCAAGTATTGCAAAAGTTGTTAAAAAGGCTACAATAAAGTGTTTAAAATCACAGTGTTCAAACTAAATTCTATTTTGTCGGTGACTTGTTATTGTAGGTTGCAAGTCATTTAAGTCATCACTTATGTCTTTGCAATCGTATGGGAATTGACGCCTTGTACCTAGCCTTCCATGTTAGAGGGGTTCGTGTGTTTGATCGGGGTGACAACATTACTTTAGAGAGACTGTATCTTGGGTCCCTTTGATACTTCGATGGTAGATCCAGAGATGGGGCATGACATGGAAATAAAGTGTGGTGTGCAGTACATTAATGTGGTAGACAAGTGGTGATAACAAGTTATTTCAATGGGGAGACAGTGTCACATCGGTGGGACATAACATCGAGTCCCATCGACATTCCGATAGGAGCCTGATTAGAGAAATCTCTACATGCCGGTAGGAGTCTCTTTAGTATCACTTCAACACTACGATGGTAGCATATGAAGAACATGGGAGTTGTATTGATGAGAAAATGCCAATTCAGAGAGAGGCATTTTGGAGTCCCCTCAATATTCTAATGGCTCATCATCAAGGAAAACTATGAATGTCGAAGTGAATCTTCAATGAGTCCTTTCGATACAATGATAAGATGGATGATGGTTGGCAGTGATGTGGCAGGCACATGTGATGATGATCAAGTAAGCTTACGAAATGTGGCAGAAGAAGATAGTAGTTGGTGACATGTAACGACAAGCGATGAAAGGAAATTGATTGTCTTGACAATTCAAATCCTTGTTGTGAATTGCATGGCGATGACCTGGTCAAGTGGATCCTGCATGTGGAAAATAGGAAGAAAGTTTTGGAGAAAGTAAAATATCGGCAAGACCGAGTGAGCAGTCTCTTCGATACTCTGATAGAATTTCATCGAAGTGACCTACAGTTTCGAAATGAGCAGTTGTTTGGTCTCTTTGAAGTGGCGATGAGCAATAGCAGAACAAGATCGATGGTTGAGATGTATGGGAAGGCTCATCTAACAGTAGTGTTTTAAAGGTTGGTGATGAATGAAGAACTATGGATGATGGCACATAAAGATAAAATCAATGGTCAAAATTTGAAGGTGAAGGATTCAAACGATTAAGTCTGTGTAAGTGGTTTTTGACTTGCAACTGACTAGAAGAATGAAATTAATTGGTCTACCTACTCCAACAATCAATTTAATTGGTGATTTGAGTTGTAGAACAATGACACAAAGTGTTATGTTAACAGAGATCAGATTCAAATCTTATGAATAGAAGAATACAATAAATGTGTATCCAATTTTAGGGTTTACAAATCGCCAATATTAGAAGATTTTCTACAATAGAAATTAATGCAGGTTTGACTTGATGCAAAGTATGCTTCCTAAAGAAGAAAGAGAAAAAAACCTAATAGAAGTATCAAGTTGCATTGGTCGGAGGCACATGGCTCGAGGAATTGTCTATAGGCTAGTGAAGAAAAGAAAGACAATTGGGAAGTTGTCCAAGAGTGGTAGGTGTTTGCAAGTATTGGAGAGCAATGTGGAGAAAGGGGGTCTGGAGTGGTAGAGTGCGGAGAAATTTCTTGCAAAAAAAGAATACACTATGCTTGAATAAGCTGAACCAAACAAAAATCAAGAATTCAAATCTGGATTTATGTTCAGGGTAAACCCCTTGATTGTATTGGTGCTTTTTGTTTGGGTTCCACTCATTCAATTTGGTGTATTATAGAAAAGGGGATGTGTTGTTGATTAAGCAGTAGATGCAGAGAACAAGGGTGTAGAAAAAGAAGTAAATACGAAGTGGATAAAGAGGTGTAGAGCAAAGGAAGAGTTGCAAAGTGTGCAATATACATGTATGTGCAGTTGCGAATAAGTTGGAACATAGAATTGTCATCAAAATTGTAATATCTTGCATTATAAATCTGATTTGTGGGTGCCATCAGATATCTAGGTAGGTGCTCAGATTAGGGAGTGGGTTCTTCTTTGGAGTGAATGCTTCTAAATTAGGGGATTGGTGTCTCCTTAGGGTTGGTGCCCTTAAAGCATTGTAACTAAACTTCAAGCTTGTGAGGCTGAATTAGGACAATAGCTCCTAGCAACATTTATCACCGCAATTTTTCCCATCTTGGGTTTTCCATGTACATCTTGTTTTATGTGATGCTTTTGTGTGTACTTATTATTGTATTTACATGTTAAGTATAAATCTGCACTTCACGAGTTTGAAATAATTAATCTACACAAAGTGTTTAATTATTATTTTTAAGATCTACTGATTCACCCCCCCTCTCAGTAGATTGTTGTGTTCCAACAATTGGTATCAGAGCCCCAAGTTCCCTAGGTGAAGCTTAATCAACTCGGGTATATTTTGGTAGTGTGAACACAATGAACAATCAGGAAGGTTCAAGCAAGCCACCTCGGTTCGATGGAACAAATTATGCGAAGTGGAGTTCTTTAATGAAGGGTTATTTGGGATCTCTAGTATTTTGATGTTTGGATGTCAGTCAAAACCAAATATATTCTTCCTACTACTCTTCCCATTGATGTTGCAGGAAAGAGGGACTATGAGAACAATAAAAAATTATGGTTTTCCATTATGAACAATTTGTCTGATTTTGTGCATGGAAAGTTTATGCATTGTCAAATTGCTTATGATGTCTGGGAAAGTTTAGAAAACATCTATGAAGGAGATAGCAAGGTGAAGTTGGAAAAGCTTCAAGTGCTGAGAGAAAATTTTGAAGGCTTAAAGATTATTGAAGAGGAGAAGATTGCAGAATACCTTCTAAGAGTTGACGATGTAGTAAAATCTATCAGAGGATTTGAAGAAGTAAAAGAAGATGTCATTGTGTTGAAATATCTAAGGTATATGACACATAAATATGATCCCAAGATCTTTACAATTGAAGAAGGAAGAGAAGTGGATAAGCTCACTCTTGATGAATTACATGGCATATTTACTGCATATGAGATGAGAATGGGAGATGTCAAGCCGTCTAGGAGAGAAGTTGCATTCAAGGTTGTAAAAAGGGAAAAGGATGATGCAGATAAGAAATATAAAGTTGTAGCCACTACATGAGACCATGAAGAGGTTGATGAGGAAGAAGCAAGATTCATAAGAAGATTGAGGAGAGGATCCGACAAGTATAAAGGTAAGTTTCCCTTCAAGTGTTTTAACTGCGGTAGAATAGGTCATTTTCCTTCTAAGTGTCATTATGATAAAGATGATAACGTTGAGCAAGAAGGAGATTGCAAAAAGAAGAAACCTTATCATCCTAAATGGAGGAGTTTTGGAAAGAAAAAGAAGAGCCTGTACATTCAGGAAGGAAGTGATTCATCTAATGCTAGTTATAATTAAGATGATGAACAAGATCGTGGGCTTGTAATGGAGGAAGAAGAGGAAGAATTTCTCTTTATGGCCAAGGAATCTAAGGATTAGAAGGATGAACAAGTTAAGGATTCTCATGAAGAAGAAGTGGAGGCACTTGTTGATCTTGAGGGAGAGTTGATCAATGCTCTTGAAGATCTTGATGATCTAAGGCATAAGTTTGATGATCTTAAAAGGGAAAACAAGAAATTGAATAAATGTGCTCAAAAGGACAATGACAAGCTAACCCAGGATCTTGAGTAATCTAATAAGTTGGTAGTAAGTTTGAAACTTCAAGTGGAGGAAGCCAAAAGAATGGAAGAAGTGATGAAATCCAAATTAGAAACTAAAATGGATAGATGCATGAAGCTTGAGGTAGAAGTAGTTGCCTTGAGAAAAGACTTGGAGAAAGCTAAGGAACAAGTTGAAAAAGGCCTAAAACTAAAGGGTGGCTCTAACATTCTAGACGAGTTGTTAAGTACCCAAAAGCCAGCTAATAAGGAGAAATCAGGCTTAGGGTTAGAAAAAGGAAAGAGCTCGTTTGTTGATTCCTTTACAAAACTCTATGAAAGATTCAAGACTGAAGAAAATGCAGTCCTTAATGATGAAAAATATGACAATAAGGATGTCTCTAAAGCTGATAAGAAGTTTTCTGTAGTAGAGAAAACTACTGAAGAAAAGAATTTGATTGTAGAAAAGGACAACTAGTATGTTTCTGATCAACAAATGAAGAAGAAGAACACAAAAAGAACAAATAATGATGGATTCACAAGAGTTCATTATTCAAGAAAGCCAAGATAAAGAAGATTTTCACATCTAGCTGAAGGAAACGCCATGACCAGGTACTCATCATATTTCTATGGGTATTGCTATACTTGTAATCATTTCAGTCATAGGGCTAGAGAATGCAGAGTGATCCCAAGGAGGAACACAAATTTTGTAAGCAAAAATCCATTTTCTCCCTTGATTGACATGAATATAGTCTGTTATAATTGCAACAATTTTGGTCATGTAGCTAGAGATTGTAGAACAAAGTTTTTAAAACCAAATGTTTAGTCTGAGAAGAAGAATAACTCTCTTCACAAAATTGAAAAGGGAACTAAAGCTAAAAAGAAACCTAAAAGAGTGTGGAAGGAGAAAGAGGAGAGTTCCAATCAATCTATGATTGCCCAAACAACACTGCATGTAAGGAAACAAAATTTGTGGGTAATTGATAGTGGTTGCTCCAAGCATATGACTGGAGATAAAAGAAAATTCATTGAACTCAAGAAGTGTAAAGAAGGGCCAGTAAGTCTAGGTGATAATATTGCTGTCAAAATTCATGGTAAAGGAATTTTGAGCTTAGATGGAAAGAATAAGACAAAAGATGTCCTCTATGTTGAGGCTTTGAAACATAACCTCCTTAGTGTCAGCCAGATGTGTGACAACGGATACAAAGTTGTATTTAACTCTAAAGGCTGCAAGATAAGAAAGAATGGTAAGAAAATTTCACAAGGAGTAAGGATTGATAGTAATCTCTAAAACCTTTGTGAAATTAAAGGCCAAAATTGTCTAATCGTCGAAGTAGATGAGAGTTAGCTATGGCATAGAAGATTAGGGCATGTAAACTTTGACAATTTAGTAAGATAAGCTCAAAAGGTCTGGTTAGGAACATGCCTAATATTGCAAAGCCTGAAAATCCAATCTACAAAGGATGTCAACAAGGAAAGCAAACAAGGTTTAAGTTTCCAACAAAGGATTATTCAACCACAAAACCTTTGGAAATAGTTCATATTGATTTGTGTGGTCCAACAAGGACAAGGGGGCCGCAAGTTGAGAGATATTTTATGCTATTGATTTATGATTATACTAGGATGGCTTGGGTCATGTTTCTAAAAGAGAAAGTTAAAGCAATTGAGAAGTTTAAAATTTTCAGAAAGCTGGTAGAGAAGGAGACCGGAAGAAAACTTAAGTGTCTTAGATCAGACATTGGTGGAGAATTTACATCAAGTGAATTCAAAGAATATTGTGAAAATCATGGAATTAAAGGACAATATTCAACACCAAGAACACCACAGCAAAATGGTGTGGTAGAAAGAAGAAACGAGATTGTGAAGGAAATGTATAGAGCCATGTTAAATGAGGAAAATTTGGCAGATACTTTTCGGAAGGAAGCAGTTCACACTATTGTGTATATTTAGAATAGAGCCCTTCTAAGAGAAAACAATGGTAAACCTCCATATGAACTATGGTATGGCAAGCTTGCATCAATAAAGTATTTTAGGGTATTTGGTAGCAAATGCTACATTCAAAGAGAAGATGAGGACTTGGGAAGCATCAATTCAAGATGTGACAAAGGAATATTTTTAAGATATTTCAATCAAAGCAAAGCTTACAAGTGTTACAAGAAGAGGCTGCACAAGATTGTGGAAAGCATTAATGTCAAGATTGATGAAAATACAAGTCAGGATAAGCCTAGCAAAAATAATTTTGAGATTGAATCAGAAGATGATGATGTAGGTACAATAGTTGAAGAAGAAGAATGAGAAGAAGAGAATGAGGAAGAGGTTGAACGAGCCACCGCTAAATATGTGCAAAAGGATAATCTTGTAGATCAAATAATTGGTGATAAAAATGAAGGAGTTTAGACAAGGAGAAGACTTGCAAGGAATAAGGAACAAGTAAATTGTGCTCTACTGTCTTAGATTGAACCAAAGAACTTTACTGAAGCCAACAAGGATGAAAGTTGGATAAAGGCCATGGAGGAAGAGCTAAATCAGATTGAGAAGAACAAAACATGGGAATTGGTTACTAGGCCTCCAAGAAAAAATGTTATTGGGATTAAATGGGTATTCAGGAATACGTTGAATGAAGATGGATTTGTGGTTAGGAACAAGGCCAGATTGGTGTGCAAGGGGTATGCACAAGTTGAAGGTATTGATTTTGAAGAAACATTTTCTCATGTTGCAAGATTAGAATCCATTAGAATGTTTCTTGCATTTTCAGTCTATAAAGGATTTAAAGTGTATCAAATGGATGTTAAATCTGTATTTCTGAATGGAAACCTTGAAGAAGAAGTCTACATTGAACATCTAGAAGGCTTTCAGATTTTAGAAGAAGAGAATTATGTCTACAGATTGAGAAAGGTGTTGTATGGTCTGAAGCAAGCACCAAGATCTTGGTATTCCAGATTAGATCAATATCTTTAGCACCAAGGTTTCAAGAAGGAGTGTGTAGACAACAATCTATACTTCAAATCAGAAGGTGGGCACATGATAATCATTGTTTTTTATGTGGATGACAATATTTTTGGAGGCAACAATGATAGAATGTGTAAAATATTTGCTACACACATGCAAGATGAATTTGAGATGTCTATGTTAGGAGAATTATCATTTTTCCTTGGTTTACAAATAACAAAAATAGAAAATGGGATATTCATATCTTAGACTAAATATGCTAAGGAAATGCTTAAGAAGTTTGGCATGGAAGATAGTAGACCAGTTAGTACTCCCATGATAACTAGTTGCAAATTGAGCAAATCAGATGAATCCTTAGAGGCAAATCAGACTATGTATAGGTCAATGATAGGAAGCTTTCTATACTTAACTGCATCAATACTAGACATTATGCATGGTTGCAATATTTTAGGCTACACCAAAAGAGTCTCATGTCAACGCAGTGAAGAGAATCTTTAGATACATTAAAAGCACTGTTGACTATGGGCTATGGTACCCCAAAAGAAAATATTTCACTTTGATTGGATATACTAATGTTGATTGGATTGGAAGTATAGATGGAAAGAAAATCACTAGTGGAGGAGCTTTCTTTCTAGGAAACAAATTGGTTTCATGGATGAGTAAGAAGCAAGAATAAATTACTCTCTGCACAACCAAGGCAGAGTATGTAGTAGCAGCAACTTGTTGTACTCAAGTCTTATGGATGAAGCAGCCACTTAAGGACATCAAGTTAGAGTACAAAGAACCAATCTCAATTCTTTGTGATAATTCAAGTGACAAACATTTCAAAGAATCCGGTGATGCATTCTAGAACAAAGCATATATTTATTAAGTATCACTTCATCAGAGAAAAGGTTGCAGATAAAGAAGTTAGCATGGAATATGTCCCAACAAAAGAACAGGTAGCTAACATCTTCACCAAGCCTCTTCCCATAGAGCAATTTGAATATCTGAGGCAAAAGATAGGAGTAATTCTCCCACATCACATCACTAGACTCTAGTGATAGGGTATGCATCTAGGGGGAGCCTCACTTGTAATTCACTTATCCCTAGAAATGGTGTCAAAGATCAAGTTAGGAGGAGTATTTTGTAAGAAGGAGTCTGCCCTTTTCCATTGATGTCAAAGGGGGAGAAATTGTAATCAAATGCTCCAACAGGAGCATGGAGGAGATGTATATCAAAGGGGGAGTGAACTGCAGTGTAAATGATTTAATTGGTACAGACCTTTAATGTTGCAATTTGTATGAGCATTTAGAGTTTTTCCATCAATGAAAAAGGGGGAGATTGTTGGCATATTATTTTCATTGATGTCAAAAGGTGTGGATCAGGTGTTGGAAATGTGCAAATTTTTCATGGTACAGAGGGCATATCTTGCAAGTATTGTAAAAGTTGTTCAAAAGGCTACAATAAAGTGTTTGCAATCACAATGTTCAAGCAAAGTTCTATTTTTTTCGGTGACTTGTTATTGCAGGTTGCAATTCATTTAATTCATCGCTTACGTCTTTGCAATTGTATGGGAACCGATCCCTTGTACCCAGCCTTCCAAGTTAGTGGCTCTGTGTGTTTGATCAAGGTGACAACATTACTTTAGAGAGACTGTATCTTGGGTCCCTTCGATACTTCGAAGGTAGGTCTAGAGATGAGGCATGACATGGATAAAAAGTGTGGAGTGCAGTACATTGATGTGGCAGACAAGTGGCGATAACGGGTTGACATTTCAATGGGGAGACAGTGTCACATCGGTGGGACATAACACCAAGTACCCTCAAAATTTTGATAGGAGCCTAATCAAAGAAATCTCTACATGTCGGTAGGAGTCTCTTTAGTGTCACTTTGACACTACGATGGTGGCATATGAAAAACGGTGGAGTTGTATCGATGAGACAATTCCAATTTAGAGAGAGGCATTTTGGAGACCCCTCGATATTCTGATGGCTCATCATCAAGGAAAATTATGAATGTCAAAATGAATTTCAATGAGTCCTTTCAATACAACGATAAGATGGATGATGGTTGGCAGTGATGTGGCAGGAACATGTGATGATAATCATGTAAGATTATGACACATGGTAGAAGACGATACTAGTTGGTGACATGTAACGACAAGCGGTGAAAGGCAATTGATCGTCTCAACAATTCACATCCTTGTTGTGAATTGCATGGTGATGGCCTAGTCAAGTGGATCCCACATGTGGAAAATAGGCAGAAGATCGAGGAGAAGGTAAAATATTGGCAACACCGAGTGAGTGATCTCTTCGATACTATGACATAATTTCATTGAAGTGACCTATAGTTTCAGAATGAGTAGTTGTTCAGTCTCTTCGATGTGGCGATGAGCAATGGTAGAACAAAATCAACAGATGTGATGTAAGGGAAGGCTCATTTGATGGTAGTGTGTTAAAGGTTGAAGATGAATGCAAAACCATGGATCATGGTGCGTATAGAAAAAAATCAACGGTCAAAATTTGAAGGTGAAGGCTTCAAACGATTAAGTCCATGTAAGCAGTTTCTGACTGGCAATTGATCAAAAGAATGAAATTAATTAGTCTACCTGGTCCAACAATCAATTTAATTGGTGATTTGAGTTACAGAATGGCAACACAAAGTGCTATGTTAACATAGATCGACTTCAAATCTTATGAACAGAAGAATACATTAAATGCGTATCTAATTTTAGGGTTTACAAATCGCCTATCTTAGAAGAATTTCTGCAACAAAAAATATTGCGGGTATGGCTTGATGTTGAGTATGCTTCCTAAAGAAGAAAGAGAAAAAACCCTCATAGAAGTATCAAGTTGCATTGGTTGGTGGTGCACGGCTCGAGGAAGTGTCTATAGGCTAGCGAAGAAAAGAAAGACAATTGGGAAGTTGTCCAAGAGTGGTAGGTGTGATGTCTCTAAATTCTTCTCAAGTTCTCTCATGTTGATGTTGAAAGATGCCATAATCAAGTGGGGTGTTCTAGGCCACACTAAAGAATATGAAAATGTAGAATCTCCTAGAAACTGATGTAGAATACATTCCGAAGACAAATATGGATCAAAGGTGGAACATCATTAAATGCTTTGTCATCCATGTCAATAGATCCATTCCTGCAAATACACATATATGTGTTGTTAGCCATCAGGATATGTGGTGATCAACAAGAATCAAATGAAGAGAACATAATCTTGATGAAACCATATGATGTGAAGCTCTTGAGAGACAATTGGGAAGTTTTCCAAGAGTGGTAAGTGTTTGCAAGTATTGGAGAGAAGTGTGGAGAAAGGGGGTCTAGAGTGGTAGAGTGTGGAGAATGTTGTTGCAAAAAAAAATACACTATGCCTGAATAAGCTAAACCAAACAAAAATTAGGAATTCAAATATGGATTTACGTTTAGGGTAAACCCCTTGATTGTATTGGTGATTTTTGTTTGGGTTTCTCTCATTCAATCTAGTGTATTATAGAAAAGGGGATGTGTTGTTGAGTAAGCAGTAAATGCAAAGAACTGTGTTGCAAAAAAAAGTAAATACAAAGCAGATAAAGAGGTGCAAAGCAGAGGAATATTTTCCAAGTGTGCAACATACATGTATGTGTAGTTGTGAATAAGTTGCAACATAGAATTGTCATCAAAATTGTAATATCTTGCATTTTTAATCTAATTGGTGGGTTCCATCATATATCTGGGTAGGTGCTCAGATTAGGGAGTGGGTGCTTCCTTGGAGTGGATGCTTCTAAATCAGGGGATTGGTGTCTCCTTAGGTTTTGTGCCCTTACACCATTTTAACTGAACTTCAAGCTTGTGAGGTTGGATTAGGACAGTAGCTCCTAGCAGCATTTCTCAGCGTGGTTTTTTCCATCTTGGGTTTTCCACGTACATCTCGTGTTATGTCATGCTTGTGTGTATGATTATTATTATATTTACATGTTAATACTAAATCTGCACTTCAAGGGTTTGCAATAATTAATCTACACAAAGTGTTTAAAAGAATTTTCTTAAGATCTATCGATTCAACCCCCCTCTTAGTATATTGTTGTGTTCCAACATAGAAGACTTGATTAGACCCATTTGAACTAAATTCACTTCCTCTTGAAGTGGGAGATTTGAAATTCATGAAACTTAGGATCAATATATGATGCTCACATAGAAATTTGATGGGTATGAAAGACAAAAGCAAACATTGAATACTTAGGACTATGCTTGGATAACACATTTAGAATAAATTGTAAATCCTCCTTAATAATACTGCAATCTATTTTTTGTGTTCTTAGTTGCTTAATCTTGGAGATGTAGTCTTGGATGTGGTCAAAACCTTTAGGATCAAGATTCATCAAATAATTGTCAATCCAATATCCCCTAATCTTATTGGTTTTATCATATTTTTTCAAAATTCTCAAAGCCTCTTTAGGTGTTTTGCATGATTCAACATGAAATTGTAAATCAAAAGAGACTAATGAACACGAGTCTAAGTGTTTTCTTTTAGGTATCCTAGATAAACTTTTCTCATCAGATAGTTCCATATTGATTTTCTCCATGAGGCATATTTATATGGAGTTAGGAATTCAATTTGAGATTTCCCCATTGCATGAACACATAATAAGAAAAAGAAAGAAACCAACCACCACAATATTACCCCCCCCCTTGAAAAAAAATATATTCAATTAAGAAACCCCCAACAATAAATGATCTTGGAACTTTATGCTTAGTGCAATTACAAGTGCCACTTGCCAAGAAACAACGAAGTGGACTTGATCTTAGTGCTTGTAAATGTCAAATTTGACCATAAAATAAATGTAATTTTTTATACATAATGAGACCAATATAATCACACTGTTTCAAAGTACAAAAAAAAATCACTTTCAAAAAATTGTACTCAAAAATATTATTGTAGGAGCAATAACGAAGGCCTAAAAATTCCCAAAACAAGAACTACTTAGCAACACCTGTGAGAATCTGCAATTTTTGGAAAAAATAAGTATCAAAATCCAAAATTGATTACACCACTATGAAGAGCACAATTTTTTTTCACAAATAAAAAAATCTTGAAAAATAAAGGCCCTAATCCTGAGTTATGGTCATTCAAGGTTGAGCTTCAAAAACAAAACTATCAATGGAAAGGGGGGCCAAAAATTAAAAATGGGGTGAATGATATCATGATGATGTCACCATCAACCATTCATTGGAATATTATACTGCTAATGGAATATGCTTCTACATAGTATATCCTTCAAATTATTTTGTCACTGAAAATCACACCAATATTTTTTTGTCTTTGTTGGAATGAGTCTACTATGGAATCTTTCTTTTATTTGTCAACAAATTTGATGGTTTGAATGTTGGCAGGGCTTACGCTCATGCCACATGGCAAGCGTGGGGTATCTCACGTACCTTGTGAGTACCGCAAGTACTACGCGGGTTTTCTTTTTTTTAATTAAAAAATGATTTTTAAAAAAATAGAACAAAAAAATATTTTTCATCGTACTAAAAAACCTACATTAACCTAGAGACCATACAATAGTACTAACATCGTACAATTATACGACTGAATAGAGAGAAAAAACCTCTAAGGCTCTAGGGAAAAGTGCTTCAATTTTGATGAATTTGCAATCAATCTTAGGTTCTTGGGCCTTCTAGACATGAGGGTAAGGTCTATTTTGGCCCAAAAAACTTCCAAAATTGAAACTACCTTTTGGATTTGGAAACCACCTCTCAACTTCAAATCCTCATAGATCTAGCCTTAGATATCTAATTTAGATGAAACAAAAGGAAAAACTAACTTTTTTGGAACCTTTGAACTCAATTGTGAGCTTAGATATACACCAACAAGCTCCAAAATGAACCTACAATACAATTCCACAAAGAGAAAACCCCCCAACTATGGTATTTCTATCAAGTTTTTTCTGATTCTCTAGGTCATCATTCAATGCAAAAGAAGAGAATACTCAACTTTTCAAGATCCACCAAGATTTGCAACATAAATATCTCAATTAAGACTAACAAGAAGCAGTTCCACAAGCTCTGATACTATGTAAGAGTTGGTATAGAATTATCTATACCATGCAAGATTTGGTCAAATATTTTAGCCACCCAAGATCTAGGAACTTCTATGAAATTACAAGAGAGAACGACTATGAGAGAAGAATGCTATTCTATCAAAGGATGCAAATGATATATTATAATGGATTGATTGAATTCCAAAGGGAACCCCTTGGCTATATGGGCCAGGATGAACATATGATCTTGCATAATATTATGACATGTGTCTTAATCTTATGACTTTAAATAGAAAGTGATGACTATCCTATATGTACCCTAAGTAAACTTAAGTAAAAAATGTGAAAATGATGTAGGGGATGAACTAGCTAGGTAAAACACCCCTTTCACACCAAAAAAAGGCAAGGATCCATTGGTGCATGGGGAGGATCTCACTTTGGTGCATGCTCATTATTAAGAATGTAGGTGGAGCAATATAAGCAACCACGAAGGGTTGGGAAACCTGGGTAATAATTAAATGTTGTAGGGTGGCTTTCTTCATATATATTGAGAGGTAGGATAAAAAATTGAAGCTAGCACTTGAGGTTAGGAGAGTAAGGGGGGACAAGAGGGTGTCCCAATAAGGACTAATTTTCCTTAGCTACCTCAGGGATAAGAAAAGGAACAAAAGCATGTTATGAGGGCTAGGAAGTTGAAGGGGATGTAACTATAGGAGAAGATGAAGAGGGGATAGAAAACAAGGATGCTAGATGGCTTGCCTTAAAATTTTAGCAAGCTTTAAACAAGGTGTCAAAGCGAGGTCATAAAGGTCCCTTCATGGTGGCAAAAAATAGTCCAAGGAAAATTTCCCATGTAATGCAAGTAACTAATATCCAGTGTGATGGATAGTATGTACAAATCCATTGTGTAGAAACTTAAAGCACTTATGGACAACAAAGGTGATCAATTGATTTCATGTAAGTAAGCCATTTATGAACCAACTTTGCATTGAAGTGATTAGAGGGAGGGATGATAGAAAAAGGGATGACTAGGTACTTAGGTCCCACTTGGATTGAAAGGGTTTTTGAGCCATAGGTTAGAAGGGATAAGCCATTGTGAGTCTATATAAAGACTTCCAATCACTTGTACTAGTTTTTGTATAACTTGTGTACATACAATATTTCCTCTATAACCACATTAACAATAAAAATAAGGTCAATAAGATGTCATTAATGGGTTTATTTTTGAATTGGGTATGATTGCATAGAGGACCATCATCAATGTCATCATGCATGTCGATTGAAGAAAAGGATACAGTAAGTTCAAGAATAGCTCTCTCAATATGTTTGAGAGTGTTGGGAATAGGATGCCATTTAATTACAATCCTAAATATTATTTCATGTATCTCCTAAATCCTTGGAAAGTGTTCCCCAACACTAGGATTAGAGAGAGATTAAATTTGAATGAAATGAGCATGTTAATTGACATTTGTAATTAATTCTAAATGATAGGAACATGTGAGGGCATCCAAGATGAGTTCCTAAATAATATGAGCACATGGGGCAACCACATGGAAGGTGGAACCCACCTTGAGTTAAGTTAATTGTTTGGAGGAAAAAAGATAATATTTCAGTAATGCATGTAAAGATCCTAGAAGTTAGGGATTGATGTTTACATACATGAAGTTTAGTTCAGTTCAGTTCAGATCAGTTCAATTTAGTTCATTTTAGTTCATTATCAGTTCAGTTCAATATCAGTTTAGTTCACTCCAATTTAGTTTAGTTCAATTCAATTCAGTTATGGTTCAGTTATCTTCAATTGCATGTAGTTAGTTTCAGTTGAATGCTAGTTGACTTTAGTTGACTTGGAATGCATGACTAATGACTTGAGTTGCATGGTAGATAATAGGTGACTACTTTTAGTTAACAGGGGATGATCATTCTTGCGTGAATGGTGGAGAGATATGTTTCAGTTAACAGAGAATGACTTGGACCCACCTTGGGTGCCCAAGTTGGCTTCTTGGAGTTAATACTTTTGTATGATAAGATATTTCAGAAGGATGAGTTAAGTGGTCCCATTCTTGGGTGCCTACTTTGAGGATAAGCTTTGAAGATATCTTTGAAATAAAGGTTGAGTTATGACTTCAGTTTGGGATGCCCAAATGGATGAAGGAGTTGATTTGACATTGTTCTTCACTGTAGAACTCTACTTGCAAAGAATAGGTGTGGGTTTTGTGAGATAAGCATTGTGCTTTGTAATTGTAAACTCTTTGGAGTTTACAAGGCTCATTATTGTCTATTTATTGCAGCAAGTTGAAGAGAGTTTATCAGATTTTATTGTAAGTTGTGAAGAAGAATTTTTGAAGGAAAAAGAAGCATCTCAACGAAGGATTGATAAAGAATTATTGTAATCTTGTTCTAAGGTTAAATAATACAAGCACTATTGATTCTGGTGGTAGAGTTTTTTCCCGAAAGGATTTCTCCACAGTATATGTTGTGTATCTTCTAATATTCTGTCTAATTCTTCTACAACCTTCTATCTTCATTCTACAAATGATAAAATGAATTAATTGGGTAATCACCCACAAAGAATCTGTAACAAGAATACATATTTAGATAAACAATCATAAAGTTTTACAAAGTATTAAGCTACATAAACACCTCAATTTTTAACATTTGGTATCATAGCTAAGGTTGGGTAGAGTTTGGGATGCCTTTCTCTTAAAATTTTGAAGGTTTTTTGGCTGTAGTGGGAGCTTTTACTATTGTGTTATTACTGATTTTGGAAAACAAGTTTGTTACAATGAGTTTTAATTCTCATTTAGATATTGAAAGATTCAATGGATCTAATTATGAGATGTGGAAACTAAAAATGGAGGATCTCCTTGAAGAGAGAGATCAGTGGTTAGTTGTATGTAATGAGACAAAGTCACCTACAACAATGTCAGATCAGGATTGGGCTAAGCTTGATAAGAAGGCAAGAGGGACCATAAGATTATGTCTTGTTTATGTTATTCTCTTGAATGTTTCAGATAAAACTACCGCATATAAGTTGAGGAAGAGAATAGATGATATCTATCAAACCAAAAGTCTTACTAATAAGTTGTGTCTGAAAAGGTAGTTGTATTCTTTAAAGATGAAAGATGGTGATTATGTTGCAAATCATTTGAATGATTTTAATTTAATTCTAAGTCAGTTAGCATTTGTAGATGTAAAGCTAGAAGATGAAGATAAATGCATTTTGTTACTTTGTTCTTTACCAGAATCTTGGGAAAATCTAATTGTTGCTATCAGTGGTAGTGGTGCAAATCCGAAGATGGACAATATAATTCCTACTCTCCTATCAGAGGAGATGAGGAGGAATTCTAAAACGGAAATCCAAGATGCCTTGTTTGTAAAAGGTAGGCTTGAGAAAAAGGAACCTAAGGGAGACAAGGAAGGGAAGGGTAAGTCAGAAGGATGAAGTAAGGTAAAGTGTTGGAACTATGGTAAACTGGGACATGTGAAGAAGGATTGTAAGAACAAGAAAATAGTTTTGATTCTTATAAAGAGGAATCCTTGGATGATTGTAATAATGCTTTGATAATTTCATGTAAAAATGTTAGTGATGACTCTTTGCTTGATGTTAAAAAGTGATCTTCATGAGGAGGATGGTAGTCATGATGCCATGTGTAGCTCGTACCATGGTTCAGTGGGAGTTGTTGGCAGTGACGTGGATGCATCATTGGTAAGGTTATCTTCATGTGATTGGGGATATGGTTTTTTCTTGGTTTAGAGTGGTTGCTATTATGTCATGGTTTACTCTTGATATGCATTTAGAGTTTGGCATGGTACTTGTTCTCTTGAGACCAAGATGTATATATGTTATGGTGCATGTGATCTCCTAAGTAGGAGATGGTTAGATCATGTTGTCATGTTTATGTTCATGATTCATGATTGGAGCTTTGACATTGATCTTGTGTAGTTCTCTTATGTATTGGGTACATTAATCATTTGCTTGATTACTTCATGATAGTGCTATGTTGCATTTGGAGTTTGGCATGGATTGGTTGGTTATAGGTCCTCATGGATACTTGGAGAAATAGGTGAGGCTTGAGTTCTCTTATGGTAAGAGATATATATTGGAATGGTTACTTGTAAGAAAATATTTTTCAATAGTAAAGACCGAGAAGCCTACACCTTGGTTGGACGTGAGTTCAACACACTCGGCGGTTTCACATGCCTCCAAAGAGGCAATTTGGATACAAAGACTTGGGAAAGGTATTGGTTTTAATTGCAAGTAAGTTAAAATTGAATGTGATAGTCAGAGTGCTATGTGTTTAGCCAAAAAATCCTATGTATCATGCTCGTACTAAGCATGTTGATGTTCAATATCACTTTGTACGAGAAATGGTTGAGAGTGGGAAGGTATTAATTGAGAAAGTTGACACTTTAATTAATGCTATAGATTATCTTTTGAAACCAATTCGTACAGATAAGTTCTCTTGGTTTTGAGTATTAATCATTTGCTTGGAGCTTCATGATTATGCAAGTTGCATTTGAAGTTGGCATGGATTGATTAGTTGGTGCAGGAAGGCCATTGGCCTTGAGTCCTGTACTTGATTTATAATAATGATTCCTTGTTTAGAATAATTGCAATGTATAATGTCAAGTGGGAGAATGTTGGGAATAGGATGTCATTTAATTACAATCCTAAATATTATTTCATGTATCTTCTAAATCCTTGGAAAGTGTTCCCCAACACTACGATTAGAAAGAGATTAAATTAGAATGAAATGAACATGTTAATTGACATTTGTAATTAATTCTAAATGATAGGAACATGTGAGGGTATCCAAGATGAGTTCCTAAATAATATGAGTACATGGGGCGTCCACATGGAAGGTAGAACCCACCTTGAGTTAAGTTAATTGTTTGGAGAAAAAAGATAACACTTCAATAATGCATGCAAAGATCCTAGAAGTTAGGGATTGATGTTTGAATACATGAAGTTCAGTTTAGTTCAGTTCAGATCAGTTCAATTCAGTTCAGTATCAATTCAGTTCAGTTCAGTTAAGTTATGGTTCAGTTATCTTCAGTTGCATGTAGTTAGTTTCAGTTAAATTCTAGTTGACTTCAGTTGACTTGGAATGCATGACTAATGACTTGAGTTGCATGGCAGATAACAGGTGACTACTTTTAGTTAATAGGGGATGTTCATTCTTGCATGAATGGTGGAGAGATATGTTTCAGTTAATAGAGAATGACTTGGACCCACCTTGGGTGCCAAGTTGGCTTCTTGGAGTTAACACTTTTGCATGATAAGATATTTCAGAAGGCTAAGTTAAGTGGGCCCATTCTTGGGCACCTACTTTGAGGATAAGCTTTGAAGTATCTTTGGAATAAAGTTTGAGTTATGACTTCAATTTGGGACACCCAAATGGATGGAGTTGATTTGAAATTGTTCTTCACTGTAGAACTCTACTTGCAAAGAATAGGCGTGGGTTTTGTGAGATAAGTATTGTGCTTTGTAATTGCAAACTCTTTGGAGTTTACAAGGCTCATTATTTTCTATTTATTGTAGCAAGTTGAAGAGATTTTATCAAATTTTATTGCAAGTTGTGAAGAAGAATTGTTGAAGGCAAAAAAAGCATCTCAACCAAGGATTGATAAAGAATTATTGTAATCTTGTTCTAAGGTTAAATAATACAAGCACTATTGATTCTGGTGGTGGAGTTTTTTCCCGAAAGGGTTTCTCCACAGTATATGTTGTGTATCTTCTAATATTCTGTCTAATTCTTCTACAACCTTTTGTCTTCATTGTACAAATGATAAAATGAATTAATCAGATAATCACCCACAAAGAATCTGTAACAAAGAATACATATTTAGATCAACAATCATAAAGTTTTACAAAGTATTAAGCTACATAAACACCTCAATTTTCAACAAAGAGCAAGCACCCACCATCACTAAAACATCAAAAAAGAGGAAAAAAACATAACAAGAGGATATTAAAATGCAAGAGAAGTAGGAGCAAAGCTAATAAAGTTAGTATAATGTTTTGGAAATAGATCAATATAGATTTAAAGATTTTGATTGGGTTTAGCAACTAATTTATTATATTTGTTAGGGCCATCTGAGATTTGGATGGAAGTAGATTTGATGTTATCTTGGAAAATATTTTAATATGCATACAACGCTTGGTATCATGACCGAGAACTCAATGAGATTGATAAAAAACCTTTGGGTCATAAGAAGGAAAAATTGGCTAATTGGTAGGAAGCAGGCTAATAAGAAGTGATTCTACAAGATGGGTTTTAGACAATAATTGTAGAATGCTATGGAGAAATCTCTTACTATATGAATTCTTAACACCTTAGCATGAGATCATTTACTATAGATCAACTTCTAATAACATTAACAAAATAATAAATACAGTATACATGACATTTAAGAATACACGTCTAACAATCAAACAAGAATGCACTTTAATCAATAATGTAAACATAAACATAAGATTTACATTCACATGATTACAAGAATATAGGTCATGACAACATGAAAAAAATATACATGAATATAAAATAATATTAATGTAAGATAAGGCATACCATCCTTGAAATGAATTACATCAAAACACCATGGTCCCCTTTCAATGCCAACCCTATAACTCAATGTCCTTGTAAATTTCAGCATACACCTTTCTAATATTAGAATCACCTAAATTGGTATGTAGATACACCAACTAGGTTTAATGACTTGTAGAAAACTATCTATCAATTTGTAGAGATGATAAGACTTAGCCACTTCAAAGCCTCTTAATTAGACTTAATATTGTATTAGTTAATATATTAGGATATAATATTCTCAATAGTTAGAATATTAGGTTAGTGAAATACTATTATATTTTTCATTTAAATTCCTAGAAGATTCTTTCTTCTAGAATCATCGTTGAATTCATTTAAAAGGCTTATTGAAGATATTTGGGATTGTTTTACTAAAAAATATTTCTTTTTAGTTCTTCTATTCTTGTGGACTCATATCAATTGGTATCATACCCAATGAATCATGGACTTGGATCTTGTCTCATCAAAGGTGTGATTAACCTTTACCAACTCCCTCCCTTTTTTGTTTTCATAGATCTATATTTCTTGAAGGTCTCATTTTATACCCCCTTCTAGATCTTCATTTTCATCCCACTATCTAATCTTCTTGAGGGTTTTTTTATTTAACCCTTATTGGATCTATATTCTCTTTTTCCTTAGATATCACATCATTAAAAAATTTAGCTCATTTTTTGTGGTCTTTTACGTGGCCTTAGAGGGGTTTAACAAATGATAAACTAATCTTTGATCTATTTAAAATGTCTAGATCATCGGGAACTCCAATCTAAAAATCACCAAAATTGGAGCTATGTGTAATGCCCCACCATGGAACCCATAGGAAATTAGTTAAAATACATGGGATATTTTGTACAAGATACAATTTTTAAGAACAATAATGCAATTAGACAAACTAGGTCTACACATGACATCCTGCCGCAATATGACATCGCACAAGCAGAAGAATAACACTCCACACATCCTTGACCAAGTAGTAATGTTGATAACACTTACAAGAATAACTTAGAAGGGTTCCAACCTTCTCTAGCATTCACAATACTAGGAGAACAATCTTCCACAACCCTAGGTTGACAATCAAGTCCTTTCGAAAAGTTGCATGCAAAACGATGCAGGAAATGACATAAGTCCTCAATGATGGCACTTGAGAACTAGGTCAATGCACTACTAGGAACCCATGACTATGGTGAATAATTTTTAAAAAAAAATTCCCAAACAAAGTCCCAAAAAATCAAGGAAAGAACAAGTTCAAAGTTGGAGAAAATTAGACTAGGTTTTGAAGGTTCAGACAACCAAAACAGTCAGAATGGGAAAACTATAAGGTATAAAAAATATTTTACAAGGGAATAGTGCGTAGAAAACCTCTATCTATCAATGGTTAAGAGGATTTACTCTTTGGTTTTTTTATGGGAACTAGGCCACCCCAACACACTTAGCCAAAAATTTACATTTTCTAGCCTATAAAACCAAGTCGCCCCAATAGTTTTAAGTCAGTTTTCTAAATGGTTGGGTTAAAGTATTTAATAGGGTCACCTAGGTGCAGGACCAAGCCACCCAACTATTTGACACTTAGGTTCATTTTAAGCACCAAATGAAATATTCCTATGATTTTTTTATCCCTTATACATCATGATTAAGATAAGCATGAGATATCATGCTTGGTACCAACACCAAGACACACAAATGATCAAAATACTATTTTCTTCAATAAGATTACATCCATCTCCAAAGAGAGGTTCCAAATTAATAATTTTACAATAAAAATGAAGGTTATACATCAATTACATGAACTAAACTTGAAATTACATGATGCCATGTCATTCCTCGATCCATGAACCTCTGATCCCCAACGGTGGTTCCACACCAGCCGACCATGTGATACTTGTAGGCTCACCCCACCATGCTATGAGATAGTCACAAGTCCCAAACACTCACACACACAATACATAGGGGAAGAAGGTATACACTCATGCAAGACACAAAGAATACACATAATACAATACAATATAGTACACACCAACATCAAGGAATTACACATCTTTCAGGTGCTACTCAATCTACTCTAGGGTTGAATGTTAGAGAGCAAGAGAGGGAATGTCACTGCAAATACTCACGTGGGGCTCCCACGGAACCAAGTTCCCTCTCGTATAGACGAGAATACTTGACCTTACAAGTCTTACACTCCTTGAGCGTCTTGTCTTCCTCGATCATCCTTAGCATATACAAGCACTCAATGCATGAGATGGATACCATTATCTAATTAGTTTATTACCCTATTTTCATTAGTTCTCACTTATTTTTAAGTGACTCCCCACATCGTGATTTCCTACATGCCACTTTGGGTTGAGTTCACGTTGGGAACCACTCCCATCACTCTCTTTAACACTTAGACCCTAAGCTCATCACACCCTCTAATGAGTGTGGCACAAAAACAAATGCAAAAATATATATTTTTCCTAATTTCAATGGCACTTTACCATAATGCATAGTTCACGTTTCATAAGGTTCTATCTTTTTAAAGTATCCAGATTCATCCATTTTCATGCAGAACTTTCAATCTTTCCTGTATTTTCATAATGTAAAAACCATGAAATTTCCCAAATCCACCATGGAAACTCATCAAAATTTAAAATTTTCAAAATCAAAATTCTAACAATACCCTTTGGTGGAAAATATGCCCAACACCCCTCTCAAGCTATAAAATAGACAATTTTCTTATTTCCCTTGAAAAATATTTTTTAAATAAATCAAACAATTAAAAAATCTAAATTTCTAAATGAAACAAGTTTTCTACACTCCTATAATCATTCTTCTACAAACAAATTCAAAGGAAATTGATCAAACGAATTAAAAACAATAAAAATACCTCAATGCCCTCCAAAATTTGAAATGTAAAACCTGTCAAGCACATCACACAAGGATTCACAAAAAACTAGCAAGCATGATCCCCTCTTGAATCTTATCCTAATATATTTGACCTCGTCAAATTTTGGTATAGCACTCCCAATCAACAATTTTCCAAATTGCTCTTATAAAGTTTCTCTCCCAATATTTTCACAATTTCAAACATAAAAATGAAAAACAAAAGATTTTTCCCTATTTACCGATTTCAAAACCCAATTAATTTTTTTTAGCAAACTGCTACCAGAGAGGATAGCACTCTTTCATGAAACAAATCAAATATTTTACATAATGGATTACATAGATTAGAAACACAAACCCTACACTGCACTAGATGTATACAATGTTATCAAACTACTGGCTAACTCAACCAACCTATCCACTTCCTCACCGCCAAAAAGGTATTTGTTCTCAATGGTGAAATATAGAAAGGGCTACAAATTCTTCTTGTAGAAACACTCCCTATACAATGCTACCATTGTGTAATATCCCTTGCTAGTTCTGATGTGAATTTTCCCTCAAGGAATATTGTCAAACACTTTGCACACAAGGTCTGATCTTGCTGATATGAATTTCTGATTGTTTTGTTATGAGTTTGAAGGCTGCAAATGATATTTTGAAAGCTTCTAATAATGCAAGATTGACTAACAAAGTCTCAACAATGATATTCCAACTATTTACTACCTTGTCATGCATATAAGTGACTGAACATGTGCATCTACAACAACTAGGAATTATGACAAACACTGCCATGCAAACTAGAAGTGAAATATGAAAGCTACAACCTTTAGGCATTAATCCAAACAGTTGGCATACAAATTTTCTTATACAAATCAAGGCTACAACAATAAGACATTACATCAAACAATTGACATGCAACTTATTCCCCTTTATTGAATGCAATCTCAAGTACAATGCTGATAGGATTAGCCAAGACTCTTGGTTTTCCAATGGAGTTCTAATCTAATGCCAATCTAGTATAAATGGTCATCTACAACAACACCATATGCAAATTGATAATGCAATTACTAATAAAGAAATCTTATTACAATTTTAATATGTAGAGGTAATGTAATGACTGATATTTGATTACCAAAAACCTCTACCTAGCGCTATCATGGCTACCAACTACTACAGACTTTTGGTACTCAGAAACTCATGCATTACAAATATAAATGACATCCAAAACCTAATTTATAGATGCCAAATGGAAGTACATGGTGTAGCAATGATCTCCAAATTTTATTGTGATTTTTGAAACACCCTTGAGTTAAGTCAACCTCTTCTACCATGGCCACCCATGCCCTAGCCGAAGATGGATTCCATGAAATAATTCATCTACTAAACCCCTCCTTATTAAGCTCAAAATGATTGATGGGACAAGAAGAACATGTACGCAAAAACCCACAACCAAAAGATGCCTTCGAACGAAGATATGAGCAAAACTATGTTTCCAATGGCACCCTTGCTACAATATATCAGACCACTGAAATTATTTATCAACAACTTGATAGCTACTCCAAAATGATTACCAAGCTCTCCTAAGATGAATGCTCAAATACTCACCAAGAAACAATGCACGAATGAGGCCATACAAGCAAAAGTATGAATATGATATGCAAGGTCGACCTCCATTAAAATATGATATGTATCCTCAATATGCTCAATGAGAAAGACTGAGTTGTCTCCCTCTCACAAAGTTGCAACCCTTTAGTAGATAGTTTCACTACCTCAGTTATGCAAATCAATGGGAGTTATCCTTCCCAAAGACCTCTAATGTAGACTGGAGAAACCCAAAGGCTTCTCCACCACAAGCATATCAAAATCAAGTATCAAATATTCCAGATGCCTAGAAGCTTGGCTAACCCCTCTCTTTATACTTTTTTAATCCATCTTCAAGAAGCTTCTAGAAATAATATTATTTTATTTTAGTGACTTTATGATATAATATTTTATTTAAGTCACTTTATTAAATTAATTAAATACAAGGTTACTTTATAATATTTATTTATTTAATAACCTTACAAATAATTAATTAATTATTTATCTCCCTTATTACTCCCAATCCAACTGAGTCTAGGAAACCATCAACCACAAGCTACATTAGGAAAAAATGGGGACATTACAATTCACCCTCCCTGAAATTGCTTGTCCCCAAGCAATTCACAGCTACAAGGAAAACTCTCCCCCACCTAGATCCCAAGGGAAGATCTGTATAATGTTCGTGCTATCACCAAAAATCTCTTGTAACACCACCAGCATAATTAACTGAACCTACTAAATCAACTCAATCTCACCATCAAGTGTCACAGGAGTATGAATCTCAAAAGGAAACAACTCAAAAGACTAACCATATTTGCTTCCAATCTCTGCGCAAGGTAAGCTATCATATAAACTATCTATCACATGTGCCACTAAACTATGCATTTGAAATAAGTCATGTACATGAGAATCAAAAGTAAAGTTGTACACACTCCTCACCATGTACACCTCAGAAATATCCTCTATGAGCCCTGTTTGCAATCCCGATGCACTAGGAGGATCACAAATGCTACAATCAATGCTCATCTCAGGACTAGAATCAAGTGAGTGATCAATATCCAACTCGAAGAGTGGATTATCATATGACCATGTAGCATCTGTCTCAAACAATGGATTGTAGATCATCTCATGAACCACCTCCTTCTCTCTCTTCTTGTCCATGCTCCCACAACAAGAGATAGAATGCAAGCTCCCATCTGCAATTCCCCTCAACACATATTTCCTGCCATCAACATCAAATTTCATTTCCATTTTAGGTACGTTGAGGGTAAATTCTCCTAAGTCCTGGAGCCATTTCATGCCCAACACTATGTCCATCTCACCCATGTTGACCATATAGAAATCAGTCTGCAACTCATAACCATTCAACAACAAAGTGAGATTATTAACTCGTCTAGTGCATGTGAGGGTATATCAATCAGCAACTTGGACCCTGAATCCATCAAAATCCTTGGCCTGTAGCCTAAATCTAGCCACAAAACCCTCATCAATAAAGTTATGTATTGCTCTCATGTCAAGCATGGCAATGCAACACTATCCCTCGACTATTCCTCTGAACCTGAATGTAATCTCATCCTGTACATTAGCAAGAAATTCCAAAGGAGACAAATTCCCATCCTGATCAACCCCTATATATGTTTGTTGCTCCGCATTTTCAGAATCAAAGTCCTCATAATATGCCCACATTATTCGATTTTCCTTGCCCTTAGGTCTCAAAGGGCAGTCATGATCCTTGTTATATGGTTCCTTACACCAATAGAACAATTTATTTTTCCTTAACTCCTCACATGACTCCTCATCCACCATGGTTGTTGATTTCTTTTTCTTATCAAATTGTTGAGGAGTCTTATTGCTAGTTGAAGGAACATCCTTGTGCAAGCTCTTGCTTTTTGTGGCTGCGAACTCCATACTCCTAGCCTTCTTCATAGCTTCCTGAAGTGAAGGGGGATCAAAGATAACCTTTGAAAGTCACCTATGTAAGTATCCAAACTCCTAATCTACTTGAGTTGAGCCAAGTCTTTGAAGTATGATTCAAGATCCTTCTTATCAAAATGTTCAACCAACCTATCAACAAACTCCTGATAAGAGGTGATGCGATTATGTTGCAATGTGACCATCCCATGGTACCACCAATCATGAGTTGCTCCCTCCAAATGTAAGGTGGCATACTTGATTGCATCCTCCTCTACCATAGGACATAGGCTCAAGAAAGTGTCTAACTTGTGAACCCAAGCTTGTTTTGTACTCTTTCCACTTTCATCAAATGTAGGTAATGTGAGTTTTTTGGTGGCTTGCTTCAATTCCTTGTTTAGATTTCTTGGTCTCTGATTTTGTCTTTCTCTGTAGTGTTCCCTTCTTTGACTTAAAAACCTATCAAAGTTGATGCGCTCCCTAACCTCCAGAGTCAACAATTCTCATTCATTGTTTGTTGCCATAAGAATATCAACAAACGTTGCCTCAACCTCTTCTTCCACATTTCCCTCTTCCCCTTCATTTCTCAAGAAATTAGGATGTTTAGGTCTATTTGTAGTACGAGAGTGTGCTCGTTGTTCTCTAGGTGTTCCAAACACACTTTTGTTATCATCAAGTACCTAGTTTTGTCTTCCTTGAGTGTTCATTTGTTGCAACTGTGTGATAAGTTCCTGAATATCAACTGCTACATGTTCCTGCCCAGCTGCCAAGCATCTAAAAATTTGACGGTCATCTTGATCCTCATTATGTCCCCCATTCCTTCCTCCATTTATAGGTGGACTACCATTTCCTCTACCTCCCATTGTGACCTATTGTATATCAACAATTTGATTTCTTTGTTGTACTGCTCTTTGACGGGTATAATATCTATGTGGACCAACTTCTTGTGGTTGCATGAAAAGATTCTAACCCTCCAGAATGGCAAGATCAAAGCTCTGATACCACTGTAATATCCCTTACTAGTTCTGATGTGAGTTTTCCCTCAAGGAATATTGTCAAACACTTTGCACACAAGGTTTGATCTTGCTGATATGAATTTCTGATTGTTTTGTTATGAGTTTGAAGGCTGCAAATGATATTTTGAAAGCTTCTAATGATGCAATATTGACTAACAAAGTCTCAACAATGCTATGCCAACTATTTACTACCTTTTCATGCATATAAATGATTGAACATGTGCATCTACAACAACTAGGAATTATGACAAACACTTACCATGCAAACTAGAAGTGAAATATGAAAGCTACAACCTTTAGGAATTAAGCCAAATAGTTGGCATACAAAGTTTCTTATGCAAATCAAGGATATGGCAATAAGACATTACATCAAAAAATTGACATGCAACTTATTCCCCCTTTATTGAATGCAATCTCAAGTACAATGCTGATAGGATTAGCCAAGACTCTTGGTTTTCCAATGGAGTTCTAATCTAATGCCAATCTAGTATAAATGGTCATCTACAACAACACCATATGCAAATTGATAATGCAATTACTAATAAAGAAATTTGATTACAATTTTAATACGTAGAGGTAATGTAATGACTGATATTTGATTACCAAAAACCTCTACCTAGTGCTATCATGGCTGCCAACTACTATAGAATTTTTGTACTCAGAAAATCATGCATTACAAATATAAATGACATCAAAAACCTGATTTGTAGATGCCAAATGGAAGTACATGGTGTAGCAATGATCTCCAAATTTTATTGTGATTTTTGAAAGCCCCCTTGAGTGAAGTCAACCTCTTCTACCATGGCTGCCCCTTCCGTAGCTAAAGATGGATGTCATGAAATAATGCAACTACTAAACCCCTCCTTATTATGCTCAAAATGATTGATGGGACAAGAGGAACATGTATGCAAAAACCCACAACCAAAAGATGCCTCTGAACGAAGATATGAGCAAAACTATGTTTCCAATGGCACCCTTACTACTGTATATCAAACCACTGAAATTATTTATCAACAACCGGATAGCTACTCCAAAATACTCTAAAATGATTACCAAGCTCTCCCAAGATGAATGCTTAAATACTCACCAAGAAACAATGCATGAATGAGGCCATACAAGCAAAATTTTGAATATGATATGCAAGGTCGACCTCCATTAAAATATGATATGTATCCTTAATATGCTCAATGAGAAAGATTGAGTTGTCTCCCTCTCACAAAGCTACAACCCTTTAGTAGATAGTTTCACTACCTCAGTTATGCAAATCAATGGGAGTTACCATTCCCAAAGACCTCCAATGTAGACTGCAGAAACCCCAAGGCTTCTCCACCATAAGCATATCAAAATCAAGTATCAAATATCCCGGATGCCTAGAAGCTTGGCTGACCCCTCTCTTTACACTTTTTCAATCCATCTTCAAGAAGCTTCTAGAAATAATATTATTTTATTTTAGTGACTTTATGATATAGTATTTTATTTAAGTCACTTTATTAAATTAATTAAATATAAGGATACTTTATAATATTTATTTATTTAATAACCTTACAAATAATTAATTTAATTTTTTATCTCCCTTATTACTCCCAATCCAACTGAGTCCAAGAAACCATCAACCACAACCAACATCAGGAAAACATGGGGACATTACACGTTGCCTTTAGCTTCTTGTTCCTCCTTGCATTCTCGGCATCGATGATATCATAGATCTTGTCATGCGGGGGATTCTTATCGAAATCTTTAATCTCTCTCAAAGCATCAAATTTGTATGTTTCCTTCAAATATTTGAGCATTAACTTACCAATTATATTTCGACCAGTTGTGTGGATTATATTCCCCAGAAAGGTGCCTATCAAAATGATTTCATGGATATGGTTGGCTTGAAAACGTTGCTTACCAATCATTTGCTTGATCGCCTTCTTGATTTCTGGAATGTTGGCATTGAAGATACGATCCACCTGTGCATATGGGACTTCATATTGTTTTTCTATTACTTCCTCGGTCAGTTCCTCCTCAAACTCCACTCTCGAGCCCTTGTCACCTAATCCCTCATCCTCCTCCTCATCCTCAAAGCATTTACATAGCACATATGGGAACTCCATTTTTTATGTGGCCTGCTACTACCCGAGTATTAAATAGAAGCACACCTTCTCCGCTTCTTGCCCCAAGGATAGGATGTTCATTGATGGGAACGATTGCTTTTAATTCTTCGTGAGATTACAATCCACTCGCTTACCCAAAAAGACTTTGTGGCATTTCTAAACACTACTATTAGTCCATCCCTTACCTTTCAGTACAGGACCGTCCCCTACATGTGAACCTATCTACATCAAGAAACATGGCGACGTTTGTCCATGTTCGCTATGATCAGAGCTTCATGGGAATAACCCCCTTCATATATGTACCACAAAGACACCATCCCAACCTATTGTTGGACCCTCCAGATTCTACTAGTTGGAATGGTTACATCAACACGACCCCTACAGGTCCTTTTCCAAGAATTGTCACATCCTAAGCCACGTGGCAGGATTATCTGAGTGGATAATTTTTTTAACCTGTTCAATACCTTGATTTGGTAAATAGTCTTCCACCCTATTTTCCTCTCTATACGTGTGTGCCATTTTGTAGTCCTCAATTAGATTTATCATAGATAATATTCTCTCTAGCCATTGTTTCATTTTCCAACTTTGGGCCTTTTTGGTTATGACCATCTTGATAACCACTTTAGAGTCACCTTCAATAACAACATTACACATACCTTCCCTTACACAATAGCTTATTTCCTTGTATAGAGTAAAGCATTTTTCTTCATTATTCATCCCTTTTGGTAACTTTATGGACATTTCCCAGAGCATTTCTCCTTTCTCATTCCTAATTATAAATCCAACACCTGATTTCCCTGGGTTACCCCACGAAGCACCGTCAAAGTTCAATTTCAATCTACCTTTGGGTGGCAATTCCTATTTAACTTTGCTCCAATCCATTTTCCTCTTAAGTAAAGATATTTTTGGAGGATTTAGCAAAGGCTAGTTCTTCACCATTTTATGGTCCCATGCTGATACATAATTAAAACTTTTTCTTTTTTCTTGGACATTCAAATGCTCACTGATGCCAATTTCAATCTTGATTAGAAGATTTTCTACTAGTGACACTTTACCCTTAAAGATGCGAGCATTCCTCTCCTTCCATATTTTCCAGATCACCATTGCAGGAACTTCGGTCCACAACCCTTCCATTGTTGAGCCTTTGTAAATTCTTTGCTAGGACTCAAAGATTTATCTTAGATTCTCCTACAAGGGGCCATACCGGTCTATTTTAGCACATATAAATTTCCAAAAATCTTGTGCCACTTCACATTAGACCAAAAGGTGATTTTTTATTTCTACATTCTTGTAACACATCACACATCTGTGTGGGCCCATAACCCGAATATGATTCAGGCGCTCCCCTGTTAAGATCCTCTTGTGAATTGTTGTCCAAGAAAATGTGCATGCTTTTGGAAGGACCATTCTTTCCCATAATAGCTTTTTTTTCCATGAAGATATTCTTGTTTCCTTTTGTAGTACCATGTAACCCAACATTGCTGTGTATATTCCAATTTTCGTTGCACACTAGATTATGGTGTCGCAACCCCATAAATAAAAGCTCATTACTTTTCCAACTCATTGTTTATTACTTGTCTTACTTGGGCATCAATAAATTCAAATTTATTTTGTTTTGCCTCACATTGCTCCCTTGTGTATTAATATAATGACAAACATTTTCACCATACACCATACACAATACAATAATGGCCTCCTTTATCCTTGGTATCTGGTCTAGTGGGGCAGACCCATTCCACAAGTCATGCTAGAAGGAAGCTCTCTTACCATCCTTTATTTTCCAATTAATGTGATCCATTATCACTGATTTGTAGTTTAATATAAAATTCCATATGGTAGATCCTCTTCCTATATTTACAATTGTTAATATATGCTCACCTTCTAGTGCATCCAAATATTTTGCACTAAGGACTTTACACCATAATGCCTCTGAGTTTGTGAACATTTTTCAAGTGAGTTCAACGCACAAAGCTTTGTTTTTCAACCTCACATATTTCCCCCCTGTGCCACCATGGTCTTTTTGCTTCTTTACCATTTCCCATGCTAGAAGATGGATTTGCTTCTTATCATTAAATCCATCCCACAAAAACTTCCTTTGGACACCCATGATTCACTTGCTAGTTTTTTTTTAAATTACGATACAAGACAACAAGTAAATGGGTATAGCAGCCAAGACTACCTTCAGCATTGTTAACCTCCCTACCATCATCAACCACTTGCCTTTCCAACACTAAACCCTCATACTGCATTTCTTGATTGTCTCCTCCCATAGATCACTTTTTACAACACCATGAAACAAGGGCACTCCTAGGTATTTCATTGGAAGGTTCCCCATTTGAAACCCCAATGCATTCATAGCCTTTTGTTGTAGCCATTTCGATGTGTTGTAAAAATAAATATTTGATTTATCTTCATTTATTAGTTGACCAAATTCTAGGCTAAAAATATCTATTGCTTTTTTTATAGTGTCAAGTTCATGCATATTTGAATTTCCATACAGGATTGTATCATTTGCGAAAATTTGATGAGTAATGGGATGGATAGATGGAGTAACTAATATACCTTCCACATACCACTTTCTTGCAATTTAGTTATGTGTCGGCTAAATGCATCTGCCATTATTATGAAAAGAAATGGTGAGATTGAATCTCCTTGTCTTAGTCCCCTTGTTGCCTAGAAAAAGCCATGAGGAGTGTCATTTATAACAACCAAGTATCTAGGGGTAGTTATACAACTATAAACCCATCTCAACCACTTTTCCCCAAAGCCAAAATTTACCATAGCTTTCATCAAAAATCTCCATCGCACACGATCATATGCTTTACTTAGATCAATCTTTAAGGTCATCCATTTTGTATTGCTTCTCTTCAAGGTGTGCACAATCTCATGTGCAATTATTATTCCATCTATTATATGCCTTCCTAGAACAAACCCACTTTGTTGTTGTGAGATAATTTTGGGAAGGACCCTTTTCAGGTGATTGACCATTACTTTCGATATGATTTTATACACCATGTTACATAACGAGATGGGCCTATATTATTCAAATTTTCTACATGATTCCTTTTTGGGGATGAGTACTATATTGGTATTGTTTAAGTCTTGCAATATTCTACCCTTCTTTCTTGACTCCTCCCCTACCTTGTTGAGATCCTACCCTATGAATTCCCAACAAGCTTGAAAGAATAGTGTTGTGAACCCATCGGGTCCTAGTGCCTTGTCTAGTTACATTTGAAAGGTGGCCCCTTTCACTTCTTCCATCGTTATTGGAGCACGTAGCATTTCATTATCTTCTATGGTTACCAACAGTTCTATATTTTTTATTTACACATGTTGCAATTGATTTCCTTGGCCACACTGATCCCCACCTAGCAAAGATTCAAAGAACATGTTGCAATTGATTTCCTTGGCCACACTATCCCCACCTAGCAAAGATTCAAAGAACTTTATGCCTAATTGTGCTATTGTTTCTTCATCTGAAATGATACTGCCATTATGATCTATTTGATTGATTTTGTTCCAAATTTTCTTCACATTAGTCAAGTTGTAAAAAAACTTTGTATTGAGGTCCCCTTCCTCTATCCAAGTATCACACGATTTTTCTATCCAATAGCTCTGCTCTCTTGCTATAATTTCACCATATTCAGCCATTAGATCCTTCTCCCTGTCAAACTGAACCGTTGTCATCCTTGACTTGAATACCAATTCACCCAATGCTTCCAGATCCTCTTCTATGCGTTCCTTTTCAATGAAAATGTTCTTGAAACATTATTTTTTCCACACCTTAAGGTTCCCTTTCATGTGCTGCAATATTTTGTAGAATATGAACATCTTAGTGCCCTCAATCTATATGGGATCTTCTCACCATTTCCTATCAATTCCAACAACCCTTCACTCCTTAGCCACATTCTCTGAAAACAAAATTGACCCTTCGTTGGGATTGAATCTTCATTTATTGTTATTTCCACCGGAAAAATGATCAAAGATCGCTATCGACCATATTGGTGCTTTTGGTAGCAATGGTTCTTGCAACCAATTTTTTGACACCAAAAACCTATCTAGCCATTTCGCTATGTCGATGAACTTTTTTTCCTATTGTTCAAGGTGTATGTTCCATTACTTGCTTTAATATCTATTAGATTATTATTTTCAATGAAGTTTGTAAAATCTCTTTATGATTGTGAGATTCTCTGAATACCCTTAGATTTTTCATGTATGTCCAAAATAGCATTGAAATCCCCACCAACTAGCAGTTTTCCACTTGTCACTTTGTAGTTCAGGATTATTGCATCCCATACTATTTTTTTATCTTTAGTTCTGATTGGACCATAAACATTAAAAAGAGTATATTCATTCTAAGATGACAACATTTGTACCTTGACTTTCATCCAATTGGTATTTGAGAACAAATGAGTAGTCTTTGTCCTTGATGAGCACCACATCATGCCCAATCCCCTTGATGCACCAATTGCATCCACAAAAATCCATCCCAATCTTTGTAAAATTTACAAAAAAGAGTTGTTTCCTCCTTTGTTAGCTTCATCTCCTGCAACAAAATAACATCTATTTTATGGCATTCTAACTGGCACTTGGCCAACCTCCTTTTGTTAGGGGCATTAAGGCCCCTAACATTCTATGTGAGAATCCTCATCTCCCACCAAGGGAGGAATTTCCTCCCTTGGATCTTAACATGTATTATTTTATTGATGTTTGTTCCCCATTCAAAGCCTCCTCCTCTCGATCTTACCTATTTGTTTTCCAAGTCCTACCTTTGAGCCTGAGGTCGTTGTTATCTTGGTTGCACTTTGCGATATTCTTCTTGGTTCAAGAATATCTATGGCTTCCTCATCACCTCTTCCGGAAGCCAAGTCAACTTCCACCTCTATGCACATGATACCCTCTTGTTGTGTCGCTTCCACCATTGAAGGAATTTCAAACTTACCTTCTTGTTGTGTTATATCTTCCAGATGTGGCATTTCCAAATCTTCTTCTATTTCGATCCCCACTTCCCTTGTCTCTGGGAACTTAGTTTCTAATTTATAAATCCATGGAAGGGCCAAAAAACCTTTAGGACTTGTTGGCCCTAAAAACACTTATTTATTTTATGTATTCTTATCCTTATTCTCCTATAGTTTCTCTATACATACATCTTTGAATTTAGGAGGGCATCTCTTGCAATCTACCTCAAAATGATTGTCTCCTACATTTTAAATAGAAGAATTTTTGCTTCTCTATTTCAATTGGTTGAATCCAATATTGACCCCCCCACTGATAAATGAATTATGTTGAGGACATCTATGATGGTCACAATTTTGATCCTAGCATAAATCAAGGACTCACCATCTTTGAGATCCACTTCCACCGTGTGGCCAAGGGCATCACCTATTTTTCGTAGGCAACTACCTGACCAATATTCATATGGAAGATTATATAACCTTAAGCAAATTGGCTCTTGCTTTGGGTTAAATTTTAATGGATCGAAGTTTCACTCCTACTTCTACATATATAAATAACTGCTTCCATTTTTCCATTCATCAATTAGCAACATTTTTTCCCCAATTACGCTTGAAGCAAAAAATGCTACAAAAAATACTTTTGGAATGAAATTGATCACAAGATTTGTTTTCCAATTGTTGCATACCCATTCTCCTATCTCCTTCTCGGTAAACCTCTTCCCAAAAATGGTCGATAATCGCCTTGTCTTCCAAATCCTTTGCATCATTATCAACAATATGAAATAGATCCACCACTAGATCCATGTCCTTCTGTTGTTTTTTATTCTTTCCATTCTTGTTGAGAATGGATTCATCCTCTTCCTTTTATACTGGATCGCCATTGACCTTGATCTTATGATCACCCTCACCTTTTGCTTGATCGCCTTCCACCATCCTCCCTTCGTGCATTAAACCCAATTAAAATTTAATTAAAAATTCCTTTTTCTATTTTGGAATTCAAAACTCCCTCAATTTCTCCCAAAACCAATTTGATTAGTTAAATCCATTAAAAAACATCATTTAACATATAATTTAACCACTAAATCTATTTAAGCATAAAATTGAATTAATTTTGTAAAAAAATGGAATTTAAATAATTGAACACACACAATTTCATTGGGATCCCACAATAGGGTTACGCTATCTGAAATCATACCAAATCTGACCAACATGGGTAAGATACTAGGAAGTCACACGTGAATCTAGTATGACAGTTAAGGCTAACAATTTGGCCAATGTGACATCTCCTATATAACCACCGTTGGGGAATAACTTAGACCTGTGAAGCTAGGTGGAAAAATTCCCTGTACCTGTATCCACTCAACAAACGTCAAGTGTACCTGTGCATATATATAATAGTCGAAGCACATAAAATTTTGAATGAGGTATACAACATAATCATGAAATATTTATCTAGATATATATTGCATAAACATAAAATACTCATCCAGATATACATGTCCATAATCACAAAACAAAACCACATAGTCCATCATAGCATAATCATAATAGAAAATAATAATGATGCTATGAATAATCTTGAATCAATATACAAGTAAAAGAATATGATCAAATCCAAAACATGTACTAAAGATCACAAATGTGAGAGGAACTACATCCTCCCCCACTAGAAATAGGCTTACTCCTAGAAGCCTACAAAAATATGAGGATTAATAACTCTCAATTGCATCACATCCTCCCACGTTGTTGAAGACTCATCATCCGGGCCCCATTGGACCCTTACCTGCTCTAGATCCTGACCTATGAGGGCCAATATCTATTGTTGGAGAATACAATCAAGCTTGAAAGAAATTTTCCCACCCTCCTTGACTTGCAAAGCACCCCAATCTAGAACATGGGTCACATCCTAAATATACTACCTAATAAATGGAACATGGAATATGTTGTGGATATGTGATAGGATAGGTGGCAAGGAAAGATGGTAGGAAACATGAACAATCCTCTCAAGGATCTCAAAAGGTCTAACAAAGTGTGGTGCAAGCTTAGAGCCTTTCCTATAATGGATAGGAATCTCCCACAGTCGCACTCTCAAGAAAACATGGTCACCTATTGAGAAGTTTCAATCCAATCTATGGGAATTGACATACTTCTTCTAACGGTATTTGGCTATCACCAACTGCTCCCTAATATGAACAACTTGTTGCTCCATATCCTAAAGCATCTTGAGACCCAAGACGCGATCCTCCAAATGATCCCAACTCAAGAGAGTATAGCAAGGTCAACCATACAAGGCCTAAAAAGGTGCCATACCAAGAGAAATGTGGTACCCATTCTAATAGGAAAACTCTACAAGGTACAAATAGTCCTCCCACCTTGATTGTTGTTCCATCACATGAGAAGCATGTCCTCAAGAACCTAATTTACTCTTTCTATCTAACCATTTATCTCAAGATGATAGGCGAAACTAAAATTATGTTGGGCCCCCAAAGCATGCTGTAAAATGGTCCATAACTCAGATGTGAACACTAGATCCTGATCCAAAATGATCCTGTGAGAGATCTCATACAAACACACAATATCCTCCATGAACACACATGTCACTAATGCAACTAAATACAAAGACCTCATAGGTGAAAAATGTAAAACCTTTGACAACTTGTCAATTGTCACCATGATAGAATCATGATGGCAAGAAGACATAGGCAACCCAACAAGGAAACCAAGAGAAATTTTATCCCACTTCCACTTGGGAATGGCATGTGGTTGCAAAAGACTTGTAGGATGGTGATGCTCGGCCTTAACCCACTGACACTCAAGCATATAGCCACAAAATTAGCAACATCAAGCCTCATCTCGATCCAATAATACAACTTTCTAAGGTCGGTGTGCATCTTCTTGATGGCAAGATGTGTTGGATATGGAGCACGATGTGCCTCAGACAAAATTACTGAATGAATATCCCTGAAAACTAGAACATAAATATTACCAAGATGTTGTAATAGTCCATCAATATCTAAAGAATAACTAACAAACCTACCCCCAAGGGATCTCTCAGACTCTATCTCCTCTCTCACATCTTGATACCATGTATCACTAGGAAGTGGCTCAAAAATACAACCCCGCAAATTGGTACCAAGGGTCAACACTAAGATCTCATGCCTCCTAATCAAGGAATTTGTGACAACATTCTCCTTCCCTTTGATGTAATGAATATCAAAGTCAATACTCACACAAAAACTCCATCCAACAATGTTATCAAGAATTCAGGTTTGGTTGAGTAAAGATATATTAAAGACTGTGATAGTCGGTATGAAACTACTGCCACTAACTCCAAATCATGAGTGGGGTAGTTCATATCATGATCCTTGAGATTCTATGAATCATAAGCAATCACTCAACCCTCTTGCATGAGAACAACCCCAAAACCATCTAATGATGCATTGGTACAAACAACAAAATTTGATGCTAGATCTGGCACAACTAGGATAGGTGTACTGATCAATAGATCCTTAAGAGATTGAAAATAAGCTTCACACTTCTCTAACCACACAAAATTCTTCCCTTTCCTCTAAAGAGAAGTAATAGGATGAGAAACTCTAGAGAAATATCTCACAAAATGATGGTAATAACCCACCAAATTCATGAAGCTACAAACCTCTAAGACACTTGAGAGCACTGGCCAATCCATAATAGCTTGAATCTTTGAGGGATCCACTAACATACCCTCACCTAATATAAAGTGGCCCAAGTATCTCACCTCACTTTTGAATAACTCACACTTCGCCAAGTTTTCATAAAGTTGATGATCATGCAAACACTACAAAACCTAATGCAAGTGGACCTCATGTTCCTCTGTTGTCGTCAAATAAATAGGAATATCATCTAGGAAAATAAGGAAAAATTGATCAAGATAAGTGTGAAACACCCCATTCATCAAACTAATGAATACAAAAGGTGCATTTGTCAACCCGAATGGAACCATTGTGAAACCATAGTGTCCATAACGAGTATGAAATGTTGTTCAATAAATGTCAGCATCATGGATATGAAGCTAATGGTATCTTGACTTCAGATTAATAGAACACCTTGGCTCCCCTCATCTGATTAAACAACTTGTCGATCCTTTGCAAAGGATATTGGTTCCTCACCGTCACCTTATTCAACAATCAATAATCAATACACAAATGAAGAGACTCATCCTTCTTCTTCATGAAGATGACTCGTGCTCCCCAAGGGGAAACACTAGGATGAATGTGTCCCTTCTCCAACAACTCCTCCAATTGAAAAAAAAATTAATTGATCTCTTGAGTGATCATGCAATAAGGTGCCTAAGAGATAAGTTATGCCCCAAGTATGAGATATATCTAAAAGTATATATCCCACTTAGGTGGCATACCCAGAATGTCACTCGAAAACACATCTAAAAACTCTATGAGAAGAGGATGATCATCAAGAGTCACCTCTTGACACTGACCCTCAACAAGATCACTCACTGAGATGGAAAAAATTTGACATCCTTGTCGCATACTTTGTTTCAATTGCTTAACAAAAATCATGTGAAGAGAAATGGGTCTCTAAACCCCAAGAAGCTCCACTCACACACCAAGATCATCAACACACTTGACTGGCTTATGTTGGCAATCAATACATGCCTGATGAGCCTCTAACCAATCCAAACCCAAGATGATCATGTATGACCCTAAAGGTAGGATACATAGGCCTACTATGGTGGTGAAGGTTCCTAACTCCAACACACAACCATGCACAAGGATTTCAACTATTTCCTTAGCACCAATGTCTAACTCAACCTACCAACTAACACTCTACCTTGTTGCCACAAGCCTACATGCTCTACAAGGAATGGATGTTAAAGTTGTGAAAAATTAACTCCACATCTCCCAAGGATCACCTACAATCAAACACCTATCACAAAAAGAGAGAATAGCAAAGCTATGGAGGCCAAGAGATATTGATCCAAAAAATCATGAATCATATTGAATGTGCATTTTAATGATTATACAATAAAGAATCCTTATAAAAGAGTAATGAACCTAGAAACCCTAGGTCAGGATAAAACAAGATCGTGATGTGTTCCCATCCTATGACATGAGACATAAAATAACATGACCTAAGTAAGCTTAAGTAATCAGAGGAAAAGTAACCTAATGATTAAATAAATAATTAATTAGGAAATACCTTTCACTTTAAGACCCCCCTTAAGCGAAACTTAGGGAGAAGCTCAAAAGTCTAAAGATGAATGCATGATGGGTCCCGACAAACAAGGCCTAGTGAGGTACCCATGTACAAACAATCAAATATCTCACAATCAAAGAAAAGGAGAAAAATCCAATGGGAGAAAAACCCTCTCCAAAAGAGAGAAATACAAGTGAAGGACTAAGAAGCCTCCAAATGAGATTTTCCCAAAAGATAGGAACAAAGGATGAACATGAATAACACCACCGAAGCATGAAGAAGCTACAAACATTATCAAAGAAAGACTGTTATAATGATGAAAGAAGAACCTCCACTAAAACAAATAATTATCAGGATCAAGAAGACAAGAAACTGCATCAGTGCCCCTAATGACACTACTCGAATTAGATGGAAAACAAAGGAAAAACACCTAGAACTTGAAGATACAAATGGAATAGGTACCAAAAATTCTAAAGAACGTCGATCAAATGAAGATGGAAGGTCACCTCTAGAAATAGGAATACAATAGTGTCCATATGATAAATGCTCTATCTCAACGAAATGTATAGGTAACCAACTGTTGATGTATGTCGCATCCACCTATTACATAGGAACAAATACTGTACACATAAATCACTCCAACGTAAAACCAAGAATTACACCAATAGTAGAAACTACCCCATAATTCTTATAAGGGAAATCCAAGACAAATCCACTAAAACTATGTGCCAAAAAGAAGTGCATGAAGAAGAATCAAGAACATTTGAACATGCACATGAAAGTACCAACTGATAGCACCATGAAAAATCATGCACTTCCAAAAAATGACACCTAAAAAGGAGTCTGGATGGAGAAGATATGGCTCGTCGAAGTCTCCAAAACGAGAACTACACAACAACAACATTGACAAAATTAATTTCTGGAAAAAAATAAGCCAAAACTGGAAACCACATACACCACTGCAAAGAGCATGAAATTTAACCCCATTTCAAAATAAATTGCGCTAAAAAAGACCATCGTATGGTTGAGATATTGCCTTTGGAAGATGGGGTACAAAATTGAAAAGCCCAATGAGAGTGGTTGAGCTAGGAAAAAGAGCATCTCCGCCAAATTTAGAAAAAAGCACCTTCAAATGTGGAAGTCCGAGAACTTTAGAATCTAATAAAAAATCTCCCCAAGGTACAGTGACAATAGATTTATTTGCAAAAAAAATTCCATGAATTTTTTTTATTATTGTTTGTATTTAAACAAAAATAGTTAGGGGTGGTATTGTTGAGTGGTTGTATTAGGGATGAGGTCCCCCATTTGTGACCTCACCAGTTCATAGCTCTAGGTCAAAATTGTTTACCCTTGAATTAAAAAAAGCAGTTAAAAAACTATTATATTTTTTGTAAAAAAAATATTAAAAATGTTGATTTTTTTAAAAATATATTAAAAAATTAATAAAGGGGTGAAGCCCCTAGGCAAGTCCCAAGGGGTCATCTCCCTACCAATGGAAGGGGTCGATATCTCATGGTACCCCCATGAGGAGGGGCCCGTAGGGAACATGCCCCTTACCTAATACCATGTTGAAGTTGGGAAAAATCAACTCCATAAATCCCAAGGATCACCTGCAATCAAACACCTGTCATAGAAAGAGAGAATAAAAAAGCTATGGAGGCCAAGACCTATTGATCCAAAAAAACAAGAATCATATTGAATGTACATCTTAATGATTATACAATATATAATCCTTATAAAAGGATAATGAACCTAGAAACCCTAAGTGAGGATAAAACAGGATCATGATGTGTCCTCATCCTATGACATGAGACATAAAAGAACATGACCTAAGTAATCTTAAGTAATTAGAGGAAAAGAGACCTAATAATTAAATAAATAATTAATTAGGAAATACCTTTTACTCTAACAATTGGGAAATAAATGAATTTAAAGCACAAAAATGAAATAATATAGATACATGAACTCCATCTAACACACCTGATGACTCGACAACGGTGCCCTAATCCTTAGCTTGATAGTTAGCCACCATCACAAACACTCTATGGGATCTCCCAACATCCTCTATTGTGGGCTCTAAAACTTCTTGCCTCTGACTACTCCTTGTTACTGACCTGTAAGGAAAATACTTGACATAATGACCTTGCTAGCCACAAGAGAAACACGGTCCCCTACACTATCCTCAACATTTTGACAGTGCTCAAGACTGGTGATAACTCCCTCTACTAGAACTAGGTGGATTTATCTACATTGGTTGACTCTATCTGGGATGCCTTGGATGCCCACTGTAGTTCCTAAAGTAACGACCACCCGAACCTTGCCCCCTTTGTGGAGCCTATGAAGGTCTTTGTAACTGATGCTAGTGTTGTTGCTAAACAGGCTTAGAGGGTGTCGATAAATCCCTATAGGACCTTGCAAGTTGATACTAAGAGCCTCACACACCTGATCCTAATGGAGTTGCACCTCCAACATAAACTCCAATATATCCTTCAAACCTTATTGCAAGGTTCTCCTCTATCAATCTTTCCTTCTGCACAATGAACTTCAAAGACTTGGGCTCAAATACTTGAACTCCACCACTGATTTGAGCATTCAAACCATCCACAAAGTACTACACTAAAATTCTCTCATCCTCACTTATGCTTGCATACTATTTAATCTCAAAGAAATGATTCTCATACTAACCAACCATCATAGCCAACTAACGAAGCTCATGGAACTCATCAGCACCTCTCTACCTATAGTGATCTGAGAGATAACGTGAACAAAACCTCTCCATGAAAGTCTCCCAAGAGACAATGGCAATATCCAGATGATACTTTTTCTCCTCTTGGCACCACCAAGTGGAAGCAAAGCCTCTCAAGTGCATTAGGCACACTAAGCCTTGGTATTGCTACCATAGGGATGCATCATAAAACAACGGTCCAAGTCTAATAATAAGTTATCTACCTCGGTACCCTCAAGAGATCCCTCAAAAGTAGGCGGACGAGCTCAAAGAAGGTCCCTCATATACCCTACTATCATACCATCCACATCTACTACCTACCTATCCCCTCCACAAGGTGGATCCTTCTCAACCTCTCACTCTACTTTGGAATGACAAGGGCTCCTAGAACACTCTCTCTCATTAAACTGAGGTTGCTCCTCCCAAGATGGATGGGAATGAACTAATTGGGAAACCTCTTGATGAGGGCCCAATCTCACTATTATCTCTTGAAGGAGATCAACAACCTGAGGATGACCAAGGAGATCAACTGGTGGATCTATCTTTGGATTCTCAACTTCCTCCTCTATCATACCCTAATGTGGAACATGAGATTTAGGTGCCATCCTTCAAACAACAAGGACATATATGTGCCTATCTCTAAATCCATGCTAAGGTATATTACCATTAGATTGAACATTATAATTACATAATCCATATTTAACAAGAACATGTCAAACACATAGATCAAAATACATCACCCACAAGTAAGCACATAAGTCAAAGCTCCTAGCATATGAACATGGGTCTGATACCAAATGTAATGCCCCTCCATGAAACCCATGCAACATTAGCTTAAATACATGAGGTAATTTTTTAAAGTACAAGATACAATGTTTAAGAATAATAATGTAATTAGACACACTAGGTCTACACTTGATGTCTCATCGTAATGTGACATTGCACAAGCGGAAGACTAACACTCCACACATCCCTAACTAAGAAGGAATGTTGAGAACACTTACAAGACTAACAATGTTTAAGAACAATAATGCAATTAGACACACTAGGTCTACACATGACGTCTCGTCATAACATGACATTGCACAAGTGAAATACTAACACTCCACACATCTCTAACCAAGTGGGGATGTTGAAAACACTTACAAGACTAACAATGTTTAAGAACAATAATGCAATTAGATACACTAGGTATACACATGACATCCCGTCGTAATGTGACATCGCACAAGTGAAAGAATAACACTCCACACATCCCTGACCAATTAGGAATGTTGAGAAAACTTACAAGATTAACTAAGAAGTGTTGCAACCTTCTCTAGCCTTCACAAGACTAGTAGAACAATCTCCTAAAACCCTAGGTTGACAATCGGGTCCTTTCAAAAAGTTACATGCAAAATGGTACAAGAGATGACATAAATCCTCAATTATGACACTTGAGAACTAATTCAAAGCACTAATAGGACCCCAAGACTATGGTGAACAAATTTTATTTACAAATTTTTCCCAAACACAGTCCTGAAAATTCAAGGAAAGAACAAGTTCAAAGTTGGAGAAAATTAGAGTAGGGTTTAAAGGTTCAAATGACCAAAACAGCTTGAACAGAAAAAATACAAGGCATAAAAATTATTTGACAATGAAATAGGGACTAGAAAACCTCTACCTATCAATGGTTAAGAGGATTTAATCTCTATTTTTTTGTATGGGGATGAGGCCACCCTACATAGAACCAGGCCACCCCAATACACTTAGCCAAAAAAAAAGGCCTACAAAACCAAGTCACCCCAATAGGATACTAGGCCACCCCACCTGATACCCAACCACCCCAGCATTCTACTAGGTTGTCCCAACAATGTTAATCAATTTTTTGAAAGGTTGGGTTAACTTAGTGTTTAATAGGATTGCTTAGGTGTAAGACCAGGCCGCCCAACTGTAAAATTTGACACTTAGGTTCATTTTAAGCACCAAATGAAATATTCTTATGATTTTTTATCCCTTGCATATAATTATTAAGTTAATCATGAGATATCATGCTTGGTACCAATATTGAGATACACAAATGATCAAAATACTCTTTTCTTCTATGAGATTACACCCATCTCCAAAGAGAGGTTCCAAATCAATAATTTTTTAATATAAATGAAGGGTATACATCAATTACATGAATTAAACTTGAAATTACATGATTCCATGTTGTTCCTTGATCCACAAACCTCCCGTCGCCAATGGTGGTTCCACGCCACCCAACCATGTGATACTAGTAGGGTCACCCCATTGTGCTAAGAGATAGTCATAAGGCCTAAACACTCACACACGTAATACATAGGGGGAAGAGGGTATACACTCACACAATACATGGAGAATACACATAATATAATACAATAGAGTACACACCAACATCAAGGAATTACATATCTTTCAAGTGCTACTCAATCTACTCTAGGGTTAAATTTAGAGAGAAAAAGAGGGAGTGTCATCGCGGACACTCATAGGGGGCTCCCGCGGAACCAAGTACCCTCTCGTACAGACAAGAATACTTGACCTTACAAGTCTTACGCTCCTTGAGCGACTTTTCTTCCTCAATCGTCCTTAGACTATACAAGCACTCAAGGTATGAGAGGGGTACCATTATCTTAATTAGTTTATTACCCTATTTTCATTAATTCTCACTTATTATTAAGCAAATCCCCACATTGTGATTTCCTACATGCCAATTTGGATCAAGTTCACGTTGGGAGTCACTCCCATCACTCTTTCTAATAGTTAGACCCTAATCTCATCACACCCTCCAACGAGTGTGGAACGAAAACCAATGCAAAAATATAATTTTTTTCCCAATTTTAATGACACTTTCCCACAAATTCATATTATCACATTTCACGAGCTTCCATATTTTCAAAACATCTAATTCATTTTTTTTCATGCAAAACTTTCAATTTTCCCAATATTTTCACAATGCAAAAACTATAAAATTTCCCAAATCCACCATGGAAATTCATCAAGATTTAAAATTTTCGAAATCAAAATTCTAAAAATACCCTTTGGTGGAAAATATGCTCAACACCCCTCTTAAGCTATAAAATAGACAATTTTTTCATTTCCCGAAAAATTGGGCATGGTAACCTACCATTTTGAAAAAAATCATTTTTTAAATAATCAAACAATTTAAACATCTGAATTTCTAAATGAAGCAAGTTGGGAGGATTCTACACTCCCCTAATCATTCTTCTACAAATAAATTTGAAGGAAATTGATCAAATAAATTAAAAACAATGAAAATACCTCAATGCCCTCCAAAATTTGAAATGTAACACCTGTCAAGCATGCCACACGAGGACTCACAAAAACTAGCAAGCACAATCCCCTCCTAAATTCTATCCCAATGGATCCAACCTCGTCAATCAATAGTTTTCTGAATTGCTCCAATAAAGGTTTTCTCTCCCAATATTTTCACAATTTCAAACATAAAAATGAAAAAAAGAAAGCTTTTTCCCTATTTACCCAATTAAAATTTAATTAAAAAATCATTTTTCTATTTTGGAATTCAAAACCCCCTCAATTTTTCCTAAAATCAAATTGATTAATTAAAGTCATTCAAAAACATCATTTAACATATAATTTAACTATTAAATCCATTTAAGCATAAAATTGGAATTTAAATAATTGCAAATGCATACTTTCACCAGGCTCCCACAATAGGGTTACAGTATCCAAAACCATACCAAATTTGACCAACATAGGTAAGATACTAGGAAGTCACACTCAAATCGAGTACAATGGTTAAGGCTAACAATTTGGCCAATGTGACATCTCCCATATAACCATTGTCATGGAATAACTCAAACCCATGAAGCCAAGTGGAAAACTCATTGTACCTGTATCTAATCAACAATTGTCAAGTGTACCTAACCATATATATAATTATACATCATAATCATGAAATACTCATCTAAATATACATGTGCATAATCATAAATACTTATCCACATATACTTGTACATAATCATAAAACAAAAGCACATAGTCCATCATAACATAATCTTAATAGAATTGTATCTAAAGGTGCATCCAAACTAATGCCAATACAAAATAATAATGATGCTACAAATAATCCTAAATCAATATACATGTAAAAGCATACGATCAAATCCAAAACATGTACTAAAGATCGCAAACGTGAGAGGAAGTACACTATGGATTAAAAGTTATGCCCTCTTAAAGGTATTTTATTGAAAGCCCTCAATAAGAAATTTTTTTTACACTACATATTTTAATGACTCCTAAGTGAGATGCAATATGAGAAGAGACTTCTAAAGAGTCTATGATCATGAGAACTCTCTAGAAAATTTTGTAAAATTAATTAGAGAGCCAAAATTGTGCCATGCAAGATCTAATCATAGCTTTTCAAACAACACTCTAGTGTCTTGTATCCTATATGTAGGTCACTCAAACCTCTAGCTTCCAACTTGAAACAAAGGTTTCCATTCCAAAATTTTATGGAAGCTTTGATGGTGAAAAATAGACTCTTGGCATCAAAGTCTAGAGGCATATTTCAATACAAGACTTGATTTGACTAACCATTAAAAGGTGTAAAATTACTAAGGTCCATATATCAAATTTAACCTTGGATTGGTTGAAAAATTATAAGATAATTCTTGCAAAAATATGATAGGAGATTATTGAGTTGCCAAAACTACAATAATATCTTAAGGAAATATTTTGTCCCCTTGATATCTAGGAAACATGGTAGGTCGATGAGTACAACTTAGGAAAGATCAAGATCAATCAATGCTACAATATATTAAGAACTTCAACAATCTTTAATTTAATCTCGATATTATAGATGAAGAAGAGGTATTTTTTGTTTAATTTTATTTTGGTTTATCTCCCTTTCCTTTGTAAAGAGTTGGTTATGTTTTAAGTTAAATCTTTAGATAGGGCTTTTAAGTTAGCAATGGTTGCAGAAAGTAAGTTAGGGCTTAAAAAGGAGATACAATTGGGTACCTCTAAAACCTCTAATAACCCTAGTGGCTAATCATGATTTCCAAATAAGTCATCCTCCTCTCTCACTAGTATCAAGAAACCATTTTTTAGGTATCACAAACAATAGGGACATTCCATTGAGTGGAGGGTACTCCAAAGTAAGAGAGAAGGAAAAACACTCCTTGTAGAACAATAAGGAAATATGGAAGAGATGGAGGATACACCCATATTGGAGGTTGATAATCGTATAGAGTTTGACCTTTCCCTTATTCTTATGACGAAGAACTACTCTAAGGCCTCTCATGAGTCTATTTTCACATAAAACTATAAAATCAAGAATATTGTGGCTCTTTTGATCATTGATAATGGAAGTGAAAATAATTTGTTCAACAAAATTTTGGTCAACACTCTTCAAATCCCCACATAAAATCATTCCCAACCATACCATCTAGGTTGGGTACATGAATATGGGCCTCTTAAGTTAGTAAACAAGGTTTTTGTAGTGACATTTGTTACTGGGTTTTTCTAAGATATAACTGAATGTGATGTAACACCATTATATTGCTCATATTTCCTTCTTAGATGACTATTCCAATATGATCATAGTGAAATTTATGATGGATTCATGAACACCCACTAGATCAAAAAATATGGAAAGGTGTATAATATTGCTTCTACTTTTAATGCTAATTCATATTTCATTTCAAGTAAGCCTACTCTTAAGCATGTTAAGTTTTCAAAATAATTAACAATCTATATCATTTGCCAAGTTTTGGAGGATAATTAGGACAAGTTTCCATATCCTACTATGAGAAGTTTAGTGGAGATGTACTCAGATGTCTTTTAAGAACCAAAAGGTTTAATGCCTTTCAGAACTATCAATCATTCTACAAATTTGGTTCTAGGGTCTTCATTGTAAATTTTCTAGCATATTGCCTCTCCCAAATTGAAAGTGTACAGATAGAGAAGAAAATAAAAAATATTATGAAAGAAGGGAAGATCTAGCCTAGCACCTATCCTTGTGAGTGTCCAACCTTTATCATTCCCCAAAAGGAGGAGTATGAATGGAGAGTGGTCATTGAGTATATAGAACTTTAAATAAAACCATTGTAACAAATATATATTGTTTGTTAATGATTGATGACCTTTTGGATCATCTTAAGGGAGCTCAATATTTTACAAATATGGATCTCACCATAGGCTATCATCAGGTAAGAATAGATCTTGTAGATACTACTGAGTTATTCCTTAGTGACAATAATTTGCATCATATTGTTGGCAAAGAGAAGATCAGCTTTGTGTTCAATGTCGGGAGAGTAAATTTGTCATAGATGTGTTAACATTTCAAAATTAGATTGAAATAACTTTAAATTTATAAAAGTGAATGATGGTAGAGTGCATGTTAGATTGTACAAGAGTGGTTGCAGGTTGGATAAAGAGAATTTGGTGCTAGATAATGGATCCTAGTGTAGTACTTTATTTGAGCTTGATGTATCTACTTATTGTAACTTAATTTATGCAATTGCAAACTCAAATTCATGTATGATGTGGCACCAAAAGTTAGACCACATTGGCGAATAAGGGCGTAAGACTCTAGTTAATAAAAATATAATGAAGGTTGTTTAGATATTCTACAAATTTTGATTTTTGTGAGAATTATGTTTTTGGTAAATAAAGTAAAGTTTAATTCTAGTACCACTAGAACATGGAGATTATTGAAAGTTATTCATAGTGATTTTTTTAAATCTATAGATGTCACTTCAATTATAAAAACTAATTATAACGTTCCCTTTATCAATGAATATTTATATTATACTTATTTATTTTTTAGGCACAAATCTGAAGTTTTTAACAAGTTTAAAGGTTTTGATTATTTTTTAAGATCATATGGATCAAAAAATATAAGTACTAAGATTTGATAATGGAGTGGAATATTGTTCTAAGGAATTCGATGACTCTATATACGCCATAAAAAAAAGGATCATAAAGAGGATGAACAAGACATTAATGGTAAGAGCCATAGGCAAGCTATTTGGTGCTTAGTTGGATCAATGTTTTTGGGTTGAGGTTGCAAACTTACTACTTATTATTTAATTAATACATCTCTATGTTCTACTCTAGCTAATAACATCTTATGAAGAATGGACAAGTAGAAAACTATGTTTCATATATTAAAGTGTTTAGCTCTAAGGATTTTTTTCACATGTAACAAATTGGATTTCAAAATTTATTTATTTTTGGGGGGTTATGATGATAATGTTGAGGGTATAATATTTGGAATCCTCTAACCTTGAAAATGGTATATGAAATAGAGATGTGATTTTAAAGAAACTTAGAGTTAAGTCTAATCAAGTATACCCAAAATAAAATAAATAAAAAGTATGCATTTTGAATTTAAAATAGATAATCAAGAAAATGCACAGGTGACATAACAATGGGTTGGATAGGAGAATGTATAAGAAGATTTATATTTAGAGGTTTTAGAGGAAAAATAGTAGGAGCCTCTTAATACACCCTTGAGAAGGTTTACAAGGCAATTGAAATTACTTGACATTATAGCCCACCAGGTTTTTGTTATGTATTTGCTTTATCTTATACTAATAATGAACCTAGATTTGTGAAGGAAACACTTTCTTTGAATGAGTAGAGTTTTGGACGAATGCCATATAGGAAGAGATAATGACCTTGGATAGATGTGAAACTTAGGATATGATTGAGCTCAAGATAAGGGAAGAAAAGCTCTAGGTTGTAAGTGGGTATTTAAGAATAGATTTGGAGTAGATGGATAGTTGGAAAGGTACAAGGCATAATTGGTGGCAAAATGTTACTCCTAGGTTGAGGGAGTTGATTTTAGTGAAATTGTTTCTCCTTTTTCAAAACTAACTTTTATTGAGTTCCTACTTCTCATCATGGAAACATATCATGATAGTGAGCAGAGGATGGAATAAAATTATAAAATATGTGTCAAATTGTTAAAAATATATAAGGAGGGAGAAAATCATAAATTTTGAAAAATACACTTGGAATATTGACTAATGACTACTAGGAAAAGAATTATGAGGTCAATTTGAGCTTGTAGACCAAATTCTATGCAATAACAAGCTTGTGATATTGCTACACAAGAGGGGGGTGCCCAAGCCACGGCCCAAGACCGAGAAGTCATTTTTTGCATAGAAGACTAGGGAGAACTCCTTCCCTACAACCAAGATTGAGGAGAAGTCTTGCCTTCAAAGAAGCCTAAAAATTTGTATAGATTTGATTCTTAGCCTTCCAGTCAATTTTTTGAATGAACTCTAAGATTTCTTCTTTGTCAATTCTTTGTAAAATGACCTATAAGTACAAAAACACAATAGAGAACACTATAAATCAAATGGTTAAAGGGGAAGTTGTCTTGGTCATCCCCCTTGTCACATTCAAGAAAATATATGCAAGCACATAAATCCTAATATAAATATGATAAATAAAATTAATGATTGGAAACTATGATGTAAATATAATATGCTAGTTAGGTGTGACTTTGGAGATAACAAAAACTTCGAATGATAACAAAAACCCACAAATATAGTACAAAGAGATAGATTAGTAAGATATAAAAGTGATAATTATATTTAATTAGGATAATAAATTTTGATTGTTACTGTTTTTGCTCTATAATGTTTCGCATGCCTTCTGCTCCCTCCCACATTTTGTCGATGATTTCCTGCGCTGATTTGTGTTCCCTCCCGCAAGGCGTTGAGTGGCATGATCTATCGGCGGATCACAGTTTGGATGCTGGTCATTCATGGATTCCCTTCATGGAACTAAGGCTGGTGATGCCCTTAAATATCCTTCGAATCAAATATTGCGACAACAAAATGGATAGGAGCGAGCGTCGACTACCTCTCCCTCTCTAATGGATGCTCACCACTCACCAGGGGTCTGGCATTCCTAAGCCGTGGCGTTCTATCGGTCCTATCATCCACTCGACCTCTTCCCACGTTGCCCCCTCTGCACAATGCAGCTTTGACGGAACTACCCTCCACTGCACTGCCCTCTATCCCTCCACCTTTCCATGCGCACTCCAGATATTAGGATTGAGGGTTCTATCCATGATAAGGAGGAGTTTATGCAAGACCATGCTCTCATATGTAGATTTGTCAAATTGTGGCCTAAGTTGAGTGATCTTCATGCTTGGATCACAACAAATTCAAAAGACAGATTGAAGGAGGAGATCACCATTTTCTCGTGTCAAGGGATTCTTCATCCTGGAGTTTGAATCCATCGAAGATAAAGATAAGGTGCTGCAAAATGGACCTTGGGTTTTTGAAGGGGACTCCCTTTCCATGAAGCCCTAGTACCCATCTTTTGACCCTCGCACATAGATCTTCACTTTTGCTTTCCTTGGGTTCATTTACCCTATCTCCCTTTTTAGTTTTTGGAATTAGAAAGTTTGGAGGCTATTGGTAATAGTTTAGGAAAATACAATTGTACCTCAAAGGAGACAATCAACTATGTGAGCTCCACTTTTGCATGAATTTGTGTAGAGATGGACCTTTCCAATGGTCTCCTAGCAAAGATCCTCTTGAATGTGGGCAAGAGAAAATGGTGGCAACTAGTTGACTATGAAAGGATTGCTTTTCGATGTCAAGTATGCTTCTCAATTGAGTATTCCTGCTCGTAGTGTCCAAAAGGAAATCATGTTGCACAAGAAACTCCCACTTGGTGGATTGGTGTTGCGCCTCACCATTATATTATCCCCCCAAAATCAGGTGGAGTCGAGCTCCACTATGGATCCAACACTTGTGTGTCCAATTCTTAACTCTTCTCAGTCTTCTTCTTTGGACAATTTACAAGATGCATCCCCAAAGACCCCACATGGGGATCCTAAAAGTAATGCTTTTTCTGAAGTTTCACAGCTTGAACAAGTAAATATGGCTTCCAAGAATGCAAATAATGCAAAAGCTTTGCCATTATCATTGGCTACCCTAGAGATGGAAGGAACTAACCATAAAAATGACAGCTCAATTGAATGTCTTGTGCAAGGTACAACTTCCCATTCAAATCAAGTATGGACTGAAGTCAAAAGGAAAAAATCCCCCACTGATAAACCACCACATCATATGTTGATCAGATCTGCGAAGAAAGGGGAGAAATCCCAAAATAAGTAACTATTCCCTATCGGGATAGAGAGATCAAGGAAGTAAGTGATTGTGTGCACCCCTATCTTCAGGGTATGCAATTCTTTATTTTTAATTAAATTTTAGTGCACTTTTATTAGAGGGTTGATGTGATTAACGATTTTTAATATCTTTATATATGGGAGTGGACCCCATGTCCACAACTTATCAAGAAAAAAAAAGAGATATAAAAGTGACAATTGATTTGATGTAAAACTAATAAATTATATATAATTTATTAAAGAAATGATAACACTAGATTTTTAAAGTCTTCCAATGGTGAAGGATGAAAAACAAAGGTAAACAAATGGAAACCCACTAACCCAAGTCAAATGCAAAATTGATAATGAATAATGAAACCATTGATATGGATATGAAATAATATTTTTTTAGATTTTGATTTAAATACAAGATAGAATGCAATCTAGGGGGTCCTAAGACTTTAATGGGGTTAAAGTAAGCCAGGGAAAGGAAAATGCAGCCTAGTGAAATCCATTTTTATGTATGTTAAATGAAAATGTAAGTTAACAATGCCTAGAGTTATAATGAGGCTAAGGAAGGATGGGCAAAGGAAAATGTGGAAAAAAATTCAATGGGGATGGATGGGGAAGGATGGGAAAGGATGAGGACGGATGATGGATGGCTAAGGAGAGTTGCTATATAGATTAGAAGTTAAAACTATAACATGATGGTTGGACTATAGTGGATGATGTGGGCATCATAAAACTTTTGCAATAGCTTGAATAAAAGGTAACTCTATGTATAAATGGTCTAAACACTTATATACCCCTACACCTTTAGCAAATATCACTAAAAAATAATTCTCAAGTTAAAATTTATTGTTATGTTAAAATGAGATATTGTGAGGCCTTTTTAATAAGTTCCTAGAAAGAATTTGGGTTATAAATGTATTAATATTTTGTTAGTGGTAATAAGGTAAATTAGTTGTAAATTTTTAAATTTTATTGAATTCAAGAACTTAACTTCAATCCATTCACCCACCACAAGGGAGATGCCTCAGGGTTGAAAAGCCTCAATTTCCTAGAGCCACTCAAGAGAGTGTTTTTTTTTCCATTTAGAGGCAGTGGTCACTAAGATTGAGGAGATATGTCATACCCACTTTTTACAATAATAAACTTTAACACAACCACAATTTTTTTTACATTACCTTGTATTCCTAGATACATGGTTAAGAAACTACCTTACAAACACACTAAAGTTTTATTTCCTTTTTATTGGTTTAGTCTATTTGGTATTTACTTCTAAGTTCCTAAGAAATGAATGTTAAATCCAGTCACTTTAAGATTTCCCTTCTCACAAAGTTAAATTAGGTTAATATCAATAACTAGTAAGATAAATTAAAATAGATATATGATCAAACAAGAAATTATACTTACCATAATTATTTATTTAAATTTTATATAATTTGATACACATTTATGAGTTATTACTACACACTGAAGTAATTTACAAAGGACTCTTACTCTATAGGGAAATTACCACTTCTCTTTACTATTTACTAAAAAAATGTCCCTCTACATGGCTTAAATAAAAGTAGTAATAATAAATCATTCTTATTGATGAACATTACCTACCCTTGTGCTGAATTTACCAATTTCAATCTTCAAATTCACCTAACACCCAAGGATACAAAAACAATATCTAATTACCCAAGTATTCTTTGGTCTTGAATATCAAATGAAACGTCGGTGTTTAATGTAAGTCAAGAAAGGAGAATTATAACCTAATACCTTCAATACTAATAAGCTATCTCATGAAAATAACAAGGCTATTTCGATGACAACCACTTGAAAACTATGTTAAGCTATTGCAAAAAGATGGTTGCTAATGATAATTTGAATGATAACAACTTGTTAATGAAAGATGATGAAAATGACAACTAGGGTCATTTTAAATGGTAATGATTCTACTAGTTTAAAGGAAATCCTTAACAAAGAAATAGTGACTAAGTGTATTTAAATAAAATGGTAATTGTGTAAACCTTATTGGGTACATATTGACTACTATTGCTCATTAAAAAAATGAAAATGATATTTATGTAATGTTTATGAATAACAAGACATAGAATAAACATACAAGTAATTATCTAATCAATGCTAAACCCTCTAATCCTAATAAATATCACATTGTTGTAAATTAAAGATGAAACCTTTGTCTATTGAATGCTAATGAATATTATGTACATAAAAGTTATTAAAAGAAAATTATTTATGTAATGAAAATCATGGCTAGTTAATTGTGTTATTAAGTTTCTAATAACTATCTGTAAAACCCAAGGTGGCTTTAAGTTTGTATAATAATTCCTAACATTTTCAAAAACTAATCAAGTTTCAATTTTGATTTGTTTGGGTTCATGATTCAATTTAAGTAAACATTATTTTATTAATTAAAACTAACTTATAACTACATGTTCCTCTTTTATATATCACATTCATTTCTTGTTGCCATTTTAGTTGCAAGTTGGCTTCCATTTTACTTTTCAATGTTTCTTTATTTCAATTTGAATTGTTTATTTTCTCAGTTGGTTGCAGATTGTAGGTTTGAAAGGTTGTTAAAGGATTTTTATTGTTATACAAATTGGATTAGATTATTTCCTAATTTTCAAATTTTAAATATATATATATATATATATTTAATGTCAAAATTTTGTGTTTTGTTGATAAATCGACTTTTTTGCAAAATTGTAGACTATCAAAAGAGGGGAAATTGCATTATATACATTCCTTTTTACTGTTTTCTTTTATTTGAAAGGATTTATAAAGTGGGTGCCATAGTGGCGACCCATAGGGGTACAATGGCTAACATGGAAGCTGCGACTTCCATGGACCATAGGCCCCCCTTCAAGGAGGGGCGCCTTGTGCCTTAGGCACAATTGACCCCTCATTCGACTATGATTTTTTAATTTTATTTAATATATATATATATATATAATATAATATAAAAACATACATATATTGTATGCTATATATACATATCTATTATTTAGCATATATAACTTATATAATATAAATTAAAATATATTATATATGCATTATATTAAATATAATTTATATATTTATATTATATTTATAAAATGTGAATAATAATTTCATTTACAAGTTGATATCAACAAATTTTTATTTTGAATATTATATAAATCTTCTTTTATATACAAATCTTAACATAATAAATATATTTGTTATTTATATAACATATTTATATTTTTCACTTACTAGAAAATATATTCCATGGCATATCAATTTAACATAGATATATCATCTTATAAATTTAGTTATATATTTCTTTTAATTTTCTTTTCAATTGTATTAGTCAATTATAAGAACCATAATGTTAGTTCAAATTTTCTTTTTTTCACAAAAGTTACTTTTACAAATCAACATGTTGGGTAAACAAATTCCTTAACACGCACATACCACTTTCCTTCAATGATAGATAGAAGTCATAAAAATAATACTAATTTTACTAAGAAAAGTTAGTTTGTTTATCTCATCCCTATATGCATTATGGAACAATATTGTATGAACCATTTTTTTCTTTAAATCTCATCCAACTAGAAAAGTAACACATTTTCTAGATCAATATTAATCAATATAGAGTTTCTTTTGTAATCCTAAATGGATGTACTCCAAGGTATTCTCCAACTTCACACAAACATAAAAAGAGCAATAACAAGAAAACAAATTCCACATGGCCAATGGGATATCTACCCAACTATAGGGTTGATAATCAACCCACCCCCAAGCTAGGCTCACACAACTATCACAAGAACTCACACACACATTTCACAACTTCCAAACCAACACTTATCACAAAGATCCTTCAACAATAACCACCACATATGGTTCACATTCCTATCCTTTGCACATTACAATAGTTAGATTCACATCCTATTATTCATACACCTAAAAACACACATATGGTTATTTATATTTAATTTTGGACAAGGTGGGTACTCATACCCAAGAATAAACTCACACATAATCCACAACAAAATACATAAGAATTTGTTTGGAATAGGATGCCATTTAATTGCAATCCTAAACATATTTCATGTATCTCCTAAGTCCTTGGAAACTATTCCCCAACACTAGGATTAGAAAGAGATTAAATTAGAATGAAATGAACATGTAAATTGACATTTGTAATTAATTATAAATGATAGGAACATGTGGGGACGCTCAAGAAGAGCTCCTACATAATAGGAGCACATGGGGCACCCACATGGAAGGTGTAACCCACCTTGAGTTCAATTAACAATTTGGAGAAAAGATAACACTTCAGTAATGCATGTAAAGATCCTAGAAGTTAGGGATTGATATTTGCATGAGTGGAGTTCAGTTCAGTTCAGTTCAGTTCAGTTCAGTTCAGTATCAATTCAGTTCAATTCAATTCAGTTCAGTTATGGTTCAGTTATCTTCAGTTGCATGTAGTTAGCTTGAGTTGCATGCTAATGACTTGAGTTTCATGATAGATAACATGTGGATACATTCAGTTAAGTGGGGATGATCAATCATGCATAATGTTTGCATGAATTGATGGAGAGATATGTTTTAGTTAACAAAGATTGACTTGGACCCACCTTGGGCGCCCAAGTTGGAATCTTGGAGTTAAAACCTTTTTCATGAGAAGATATTTACAAGGCTAAGTTAAGTGGGCCCATTCTTGGGCACCAACTTTGAGGAGAAGCTTGGAAGATATTTTCTTGACCAACAATCAGTTAGGAGTTTAGTTTGGGGCACCTAAATTGAGGAGATACTGGATTTGACTTCATGTTACATGTTGAAACTCTACTTGCACAAAATAGGTGTAGGTTTTTGAGAGGAGCTTTGTGCTTTGTAATTGATAACTCTTTGGAGTTTTCAATGCTCATTATTGTCTATTAATTGCAGCAAGTTGAAGAGAGTTTTATCAAAGTTTATTGCAAGTTGTGAAGAACAATTGTTGAAGGAAAAAGAAGCATCTCAATAAAGGATTGATAAAGTGTTATTGTAATCTTGTTCTAAGGTTAAATAATACAAGCACTACTGATTCTAGTGGTGGAGTTTTTTCCCAGAAGGGTTTCTCCACGTATATGTTGTGTCACTTCTATCTTCTTGTCTCATTCTTCTACAATCTTTTGTCTACTTCTACAGTTGGTAAAATTGATCTAAACAGATAATCATATACAAAGAATTTGTAACAAAGAACACTTAATTAGATCTACAATCTCATAGTTTTACAAGTTTTAAAGCTACATAAGTACCTCCATTTTCAACAGAATTCACCATCTATTTTCATAAAACATTTCAAACATAGATCAAATCAAAGATATAGCAAAAAGGGTTTAGACCCTACCATAAGAATTTGTAGAAGACTTTCCAAATCCTCTTTTCCATCTCCCTCCCTCTTCCCTTCTTCTCTTCCTCCAACTAGCTTTTTCCTCCACCCAATGAAAAACTAAAGAACTCAAAAATAATTCCAAAGGAAAATTCCCCTTCTCCACTCAAGAAGAAGGAATAAATAGAAAGAGAAAAGAAACTACCATTCCTTAACCACCTAAACTACCCAACCGACTCTAATTTTCACCACTTTTCAAATTTTGGTAAGTAGAATGGGTTCTAGACTTCATTTAAGGTGTTTTATAATAAAATTTAACCCTTCACCTATAGGTCCTACACCTAGGAACCTTTTTAAACCATAAAAAATGAAATCTAAACCTTACAAAGGTACTTAAAAACCATAAAAGAATAAAACTCACTCAAGAAAATTAAAAGAAAAATAAATAGACTTTCATATTTATACAAAATTTGCATAACACCTACAACACATTATTTCACAATATGAACCAAAAGACCTTAGTACTCCATACGAGACAAGGTCGGTTATTATGTTAGAAATAACACATAAGTAGCTATGTGATCTCAACCACCATTGGAAAAATTGACCTATTCACTCAACAAAAGGTGTCAGTTATCATATAATAATAATAGCCGAAGCAACTATTAAATTCACTTCGAAAATAAATATTATTTCCTAAAATTTCTTATCTAAAATAATCATCTAGGAAATCACATAGAAATTATTTAAATCTATAACAATCATAAGTAAACATTAACATGTCAAATCTTATCTCCACAATAACACCTATTCACACATCCATATTAGGTAATTATCTAATAATAATAAAATACATCATCTCAACAAATCCTATCAACATAATGTAATCCATCTAATAATAGTGCTACCACTAACAATAACTCAACATATAACCAATAACCCATCATAAATGAACATCTTGATCAACACATACATAATTAATGAAAGGAGCTCGTCTGGTTATCACAGAGAATTCACAACAACCATTAGTTAGATGAAATTAGTTAGTTAGTAATATCCAATAACAACCAAGCATATGAAAATCCTTGATGTATAGGAACAAATTTCACTCATAAAACTCATGTATAATGTCTAAACATATAAGCACAAGAAACATTGGACAAGAACATTAAATACACATAGAATCAACATGATCACAAGGTGGGGTCTCACAAGATATTAAGGTTGAGAGTTAAGGATATTGGAGGTGTTTGTTGCATTAGGATTAGGAAATTTAATGTTTCGTTAATTAATTTGATTAAGTGGATAAAATGTGGCAAGGAAAAGGGGTAAGTGGTTATGCAAAGAAGAAAGACACATAGGACCATGAATCAAAATAATAATAAACCAAAAAAGGGGTAAACACTTGAAAGGGGATAAGATGACAAATGCATAGTAGGACTTGTTGGGAGATTGTTGGATGTTGTGGATGTGTTGCTGATATGTGGTTGTCATTGATGTCAACACTATTAGCATTTGGTGTATCTATTACTGTATATGTCGAGGATATTGAGAAAATTATAAGGAAAAGTGTTCCAGGTTCCTAGTGGAATTGCGTAGGTCATAAAGGCATTTTGTTCTGTATGCAAAATATTAGTTGATGTGGATTAAAGGGTTTATTTTTTAGTATGATTAGATCATCTACCGGAAGTTTCAGAGGTCCGTGTGAAGTTCTGTGTGAGTTATGGTCTGACAGTGTTTTGTTGGTCTCTGTCAGTGTTCCTGAATAAAGATTATGTGATTCTGGTTATCTCAGTCGTTGTGGATGCTTCTCTATTGTTTCTTGGTGTTCTCAAATGTCTCTAGTTCATTCTCTATCTTTTTGGTACGTCCACATTAATCGGTGAGCTCGTGGTTGAAGATCTTTGTGCGGCGCATGCCCGGTTTTTCATGTTTTTGGCCGACATGTTGGTGATAGCTTGTGGATCTTCGAGGTGAAATTAATTAAAGTCTTTTTGTATTGGAGATGTTAATTTGGGTCTCCACTATGTTGTGGCCGACCTTGGGGGATACGCATTAAAATTTTATTTGTAAAACTGGGCCGACATTGCAAATATACTTTATTTTCTTGGTCGACGAAGTTGTGATGGAATCTCATGTAGCGGATAAATAAGAGCGATTGTGTGATCAGTGGAATGTATGCTTCATGTGCTCCTATGTGTGTATGTGCGAATATCATTATTGAGCAGAGTGTGAAGAAGATTGTGTGAAGTGTAAAGAAGTGTTGAGCTTAATTGGAACTGTAATTAGGCTTGAGCAGAAGCTATTTTCTCAGTTCATACCCTCTGGATTTTTAATCCAATTTTGTTGGGCTGTGAGCCCCTTTTGTAATTGAGCAGTGAGCTCTAGGTAGTGTGCCCGAATGCATGTGCATTCCTCTTATTGTTCGTCATTATAGTTTTAGCAGGGTATAATCTTGTGGACTAACATCCACTGTGGTTTTTCCCCTAATAGGGTTTCCACGTAAAAATATTGGTGTTATTTGTCTCTCTAATGTGTTAATTTCTTGTGGTTATTTGCTTATTCATCGGTTCTGAGATTAAGGATAAGTTAAGTTAGAAAAAGTTTAAATTTTTGTGACAACTGATTCACCCCCCCCCCCTCTCAGTTGTCTATCCTTGTTTTTCCAACAGGACTAGACTAGCGGAGATGATAGATCAAGTTGAAAACACACATGAGATCAAGATAACTAAAAGAAGTGTAAATATAACAAATGAAATTGCAAAGTATGCAATTTTGGATCTTATATTTTTCTCCCACTTTAGTTGATTTATGAATTTCTTTTGAAGAAGTCTAACAAATTAGAATGTAGTAAATTATGAAATGTAAAGGACACATTTTACCATAGAAGAGATATCAATCTTTGACTAGGCTCTACTTTTTTATTTTTTCATGTGCGCTTATCATACAAAAGTCCATAAAAAGAGTAATTATTATACATCAACAATAGTAAATGTATTTGACTCAAACAAGGGAAACACACAAAATGGAAATACATAAATAGGGAATATATATATACACTATGTAATTTGATGGAATGTGTGACTGTATCTAATTCTAAATGAAATGCATATTTGTTTTTTCTATTATGCCATAATATGCTAGTGGAATATTTAGAAGCATCATGAAAAGTTTAACCCTCTACTATTGGGAGAGATCTATGAAGATCCACTCCATTAAAAGTCTCAAGTGAGGAAACATAATAGCGACATATATTAGAAACTAGAAGAGGACCTTCAAAAAGGGCATAGGATAATCAAAAAAGATAGTTGGGATATATGTATTGTAAATAGGTGAACAATGTAATGGTTGTTAAGTAGCCACCCACAAAATAGGTCAAGCTAGGTCAATAGTAGAAGGTTATATTAAAAATTAAATTGTAGCAAATAAATAATAACTTTGAGGTTGTGAATTTGGTTATAGGTTTTCACCCAAAATATTGGCTACTTGGCAGTGTCACCCTAGCTATAGGTTTCCACACAAAACATTGGTTGTTTGGTGGTTACAACCCTAGCTATTGAAAATTTTCACCATGACTATAGGTTTCCACCTTAATGGAAACATGGTTTTGAGGTTTCCACCCAATGATTGTTATTTGGAAGCTACCACCTTAGATATAGGTTGTCACTCAACAATGTGGTTGTTTGGAAACCACCACCCTAGCCTATAGGTTGTCATCCAATTAAATATATGTATTTGAATCTTTCGATTTGGATATTTGGTGGTTACCTCTTTAGTTGTAGGTTTTCATCCCTCTAGAAGGATGATGATGTCATCATTTTGTAATAAAGGGAAAATGAAACTTAAATTATAAAGTATGCAAACTCTCCAAGTTACATGATTTTTTTAATATTACTCTTAAGGCTAACCTATGTTTGAAAATAAAATGTTTTGAATTTTTTCTTTTTTAAGAGAAAATGCTTTAAATAACATAGGAATGTAATTTAATCTATAAAAATGAAATTAACCTAGCTAGAGAAAAGAGTTGAAATGAAATATTTACTATTTACTGCTATCAAAAATAAAATCTTGGAAAATTAACATCAAAACAATAAACAACAAATAAAAAGGAACATGTTTCCAAAGGTTGGATTTATTTGGCCTATACACTTGTGACACATAAATTTTGATGTGATTTGTTATCATTCTTATGGATTTCACAAATCGAATATCTAGAAAACTTACTTTAGCTTCCAGAATATGCTTCAAATTACACATAGGATGAAAAAGGAAAATAATTCACACTTCTAGGTAAAATGAATATCAAAAATTATCTACTCTAAAGATTCAAATGAAATCAAAATGATAAAGAAAAAGGAAATGAAATAATAAACCCCATTTGGATGAAATGCTCCCAATAGAGACCTAAAAGCTAGAGATGGAGAAAGTTTTTGGGATAGAAATGATATTTCCATGAATGGTCAAATCGAGCTAATTTATTTTTTCAACCCCAATGGGTAACTAGATGTATAAATAACAAAACATTGTGTGTGATCCTATCCTATATGTGTCTAGGAATTGAAAGAGTAACAAAAAAATACAAGTAAAATAAACTAGAATGAAAAAGAGAGTGTTGGTAATAAGGAAATGAGTTCCTATGTGGAAAGCTAGCAACAATAGGATTCTACAATGATAGGGTGAAGGACAAAGTGAGAAGCTAAAGAAAAATAATAATACAAAATTACCTCTCAAGCTTGGTGACACCAATGGAGGCAAGAGTGCTATTGAAAGATGTTAAACTCCCAAGAGTTCAATGAATAGTTGTAATTTTCACATACACTTCTTAAGTGCTCAAGAACGTCGGTACACTACTCAAAATACTAGTAAAATTAGTGTAGAATACCAAGAGAGTAAAAAATTGCCAAATAGAGTAAAATTGTGTGCGATAGTTATTCAAAATGAGATGAATGGATGGTGATAAGGGAGATGGGTAACCATTCATATTCACTCTAGAGTGGTTACCACCAACCTAGGTAAGTATTAGGTGAAAAAATGCTACAGAATGACAACTAAATCACAAAATATCACGGGATGCTAGTGTTTCATACAAATATTTGCACATCACACTAGTGTTTATATATTTATAGCTTTAAAAAGGGCCAAACAGTATAAAAACATTAGACTAAAATAACTATAACATCATTTTTGAGAAAAAGAACCATAGGAGACAAGCCCTCGGCACCATGAGTGGAAAAAGGATAAGATAAGGGTTGAATGGGCCTAAAAACACACTAGGGAATATGGACACAAAAGTGAGTCTGAAATTTATTGTGAAATTTAAAGGGAATGTATTTTTTGTCATTACACATTACCCCCACTTTAGCAGGCTTATGACACTAGATAAATATGCATGATAAAGTACATAAATAAAAGTACTCAAAATAAATAACATCATTAAATCCAAAAGGATACTACAAAAGAAGTGGAGTGTTCTTTAAGGAGGATAATGACATCCCCAGGTTGATAGCCTACAAAATAAATGCATTAGACAATAAAAACTTGCACAAGAAACAATGTTAGAAAACATATAAAACTTACATAAGACAAAGATTAGAAAAATACAGCCTACAAAACAAATATGTTAGTAAATAGCATAGCCTAAACATAAATTAACATGCATGAATAAAAAGGACAAAACTAGCAAACACACAAGAGAGACACATAGGAAGAGAGAATGATGAAGTAAAAGGAACAACCTTAATATGCTCTATTGTTAGGAAAATACAAAGTATGGTTCAATGACTAGCATGCTCTATAGCTAGGAACCAAACAATGCCTTCCTGAATAACATGCACTATAAACTAGGTTGTACAATGATCATAAGAGATATGAAAAAAGGTAGTTCATATGAAGCACATGGCTAGAAAGGGTTGTTGCTAAGTGACTCAATACTACTAAAGTAGGCCATCTAAAGCATGTGGTATAGCAAGATTTTTTTTGTGACTAATAGGATACAAATGTAGGGCATTGGAAGGGCACATGAGCTAGCAAGTTGTGTTGCTAGGTGGCTTACATTGTTCCAAAAAATAATTGATATGAAGTGTATGGGCTAGAAAATATCAATGCTAGATGACTCATAAGCTTCTAATGCATGACATATGAAAGGAACATGGGCTGAAATACTTTTTTCTAGATGGATCATATGCTACCAATGTTGCAAGGAGTGTAACAATGATGTGGGTGCATGCAAATGGATGACCCCCATAAAATAATTGCACGAATAATGGAGATGCAATTGATTTTATGGTGGAAGAGGGAAATAAGGATGCATATAAGAAGAGGCATAAAAGATGATGTTACAATCATAAATCATACAAAATTGTGCTCATGGAATGACATTGTGCTAAATAGGGATGTGTCATGGAAACAAGTAACTTTACATGAAGCACACAAATGTATCCATATGCTTGGAATAAATATGTATATATAAGAACAATAATCATCATGAGGAAGGTAATGAATTTTTGCCATCCCCCGAGTATCTAGAACTATTAATACAAACAAATAATGACACATAGCAATAAAAATAAAAAATTTAGTTCAACAAAGAAGAGACTTAATGTCTTAATGCTTTACATTATCCTCAAAATGTCACAAAAGCAAAGATATAACATATAGATGGAAATGAGATACACATAGAATAATTACACAACATGATGTTCCTCCTATATCCAACCACCTCCAAGGGTAGCAAGGTTCCTCTATGGGGAACTAAAAAAGAATAAAAAATACATAGAAGAATGAGAATAAACAAAAAAGCAATTCTCATCTAAACAAATAATACATGAAACAAGGATGACATACTCATGGTCCTCAATTAGTTAAACCATCTTGCTCCAAATATAGATCAAGGTTAGGAGCAAGGTGACTAGATGATGGGGACATCACAAGTGTATAACTAGTAGAAGAATATACAATAAGAGTCCCCAGAAAAGAGGTTTAATTAGTGTCCTCTAAGGGATATGTGGGAGTGGAAATCATCAATGATCTTGTGAAGATTAAATTCAATGCCATAATATCCAAAACTAAATCAAACATACACTCTTCTTAAGATAGAGGAGGAGAATAAAAGTTTGGATCTACAACTTGAGACTACGGCTCACTACCAACTAAAATATTGGGAGTAGGAGCACTAATAGGTTGGGGTGGAGGAATAGTCTCCACACTAGGGGGGAAGATGCACAAGTGCTTAGTGGTGGAAAAATAGTATTGGGATTAGTTTGGTGGAAGGTTTGTATAGGAAAATTCTTGGGATTGCACTTACACAGAGGGTGAGGGATTTCTATGTTTATTGTGCTAGGGAAAATCTTAAGCAAGACCCAATAATGAGTGTTCATGAAAAGAACAAGTGAGAATGATGCAAACAAAGACACATACCCATCCACAAACTCACAAAACTCAAAATTTGAACAAATAAAATCAACTGCATTCAAATCTGAAAATGATGTGCAACCATGTTAAAACAATTACAATATTTATTCAATAATATGATCAGCAAAATATTTTTTTACAAAGCTTGGCTCTCCATGGCCATTCTCTCTCACTTGTCCTCAAACTCAGTCTTCATCTCTACTTCCTACAAGATTTGAAAATATGCTCTCAAAACTTCCATGATGTTGTCCTCATCTTCACCTTACTTCCATGTAGCCTTCTAGTTCTCCCTCTCTCCTCCCTTCTTAAAACTTTTTGAAATCTGAATTAAAAAACAAAAAACAATTAAATGCTCACCCCAAATCTGCATCCCACTCCCTCAATAAAATATATATTTTAATAATTTAAATCTCTGTTGGAATCTTCTATGTTTGGAATTCAAACCTGGTCTCACGTTTTTCTAAAGATGCCCTCCAAAATGGAGGTCTAAGCATAGATTGTTTAATCAATAAGGTCAAAAATACTTGCCTCTTACCAATCCATACCCCTGGGTCTTCAAATTAATGATTATATCCATGTTTTCAGCTCTAAATTTGTCTTTGCAACAGCTGAAGGAAATAATTATCATTTCTTGTTTTACTGGGAGCGATTACATGGAGAAAAGGTGAAATTATGCCAATAACTTAAAATCCTCCACCACTACCCATTTTGACTTTTTAATTTGCTTCAAAATATGAATATGAGATAAATAAAATCCATCAAACATTACCTTCTGAGACTACATAGATAATTTGTAAAAAAATTCAAACATGCGACTTTGATGTTGTGCAATGGGTGCTAAAAACCGACTTTTTGCATAACTCTTACCTAGAAGCTCATATTCACATGAAACTTTGTCAAGATATGAATATTATGATTAAAATGATTCCCTCCAAATGATTTTTCTCCAGCATTTAAAAATATTGAAAATTAATTATTTTCGTGGCCATCTAGGACAAAAAAAATTATTTTAAATTCTCTCAATCTGTGAGGAGTTTGGTCACAAAACCTTCACCAATTAACCCAACTCTTATATATTTCTAGAGATAATTGTTTTCGTAAAACTTCATGTGGGAGCCTTAAAACTGTGACAGAGCAAAAACACAAAATTTGAAAATTAAATCACATGAGAGGTTTTCCAATGCTAAGAGATGCCAAATGAACCCCAAAACACACCAAAATCGAAATCCAAACCAGAAGCTTATTTTTGGTTGATGTTGATTGCTATTCCGCCCGGATGCTCCTACATTAGAGAAGAAAGTGGTGCTAGAAATGACATTCATATTAGGGAGATATAATGGAGTGGAGAAATGTGGACAATCAAGGATCTAAGGCATGAGAGGAGGTTCAATGGATGGAGCTAGTACAACCTAAATGTAAGGAGGTCTCAAAACATGAGGTTGACTAAGCGAAAGTGAAATTTTAGGTTTATGAGCGGATGGTAGAGGTGAAGTATGACAAACAAGGCTAGATTGTGGAGTTGTGGGAAAATCGAGAAGAGCACGAGTGATTGATTAAATAAGAATGTTGCTTGCACAATCTAGCTAATTGGTTACATCATGTTTATGTGTTGAGCTTAGTGCTAGGAGTGGGGCCATCCAACTTTTGTTGCTTTTTGTTTTTTCTTCGAGGGATAGGTGGTGGAATGCAATAAAATACATGAGGTAAAGTGACCACTATTAGTACATAAAAATAAGGGGGAGGATCAAACAACATGGGTTCCTTTCCTCTTCTTGTGTTGAGTAGGAGGAGGAACATGAGCAACCATCATAGGTTGACTAAACCCAAGGGATGTAGAGGTAACTAAAGTGTGAACTGGATATAGAATTTGACTTACTTGATTATTTTGATAAATTCTATATAATATGTCCACATGAGGTCAAAGGGGGCCATAAGTATGTGTCATATTATGTATCTCATTGCTATGGGGGAACTTTAGACACTTATGCACAATAGATGGACTAGATTCCATCATTTTGAGTTATGGATGACCCAATAGAACATAGAAGTGATCTAAAGTGAATAATTATGAAGGTGGTGTCTTAAGTCTTAGGTATAGCCTAGATGGAAATGGTAATCATACTCATAGAAGGGGTGAAAAGATTGATGTGTATGCATAGTGAGATATCAAAAAATCATATTAATATTAGTATGGTTAGGTTAACATACATGATTCCTCACACACTATATTCACCATACTCATAGGATCAATCGGAGCACTGTGAAGGATTTTCTAGTTTATCATGATGAGAATATAAAGGGGGCCATCTTATATGTTGATGAGAACATTGATACAAAAAAATGAAATAGAGGGATCAACAACCTATTTATATTAAGGTGATCAAGGTGAGAGGTCTACCATATTCACCATGTTAGATAATATAGAAGAAGAGTGATAATTTGTCACAATGAGTGAAAAGGTGGAGATGGGTGAAGTAGGGTAGGTATCATGATTGATATAGTTAAAGGAATAGTTTGGAAATAAAATTTTATTCATCTATAAAAAAAATTAGGAAGATAAATTTATTTATTCCCTTTTTTATTCACTCTAGGTAACTAGATTTGATTATATTTGTACACATAAACATCTTACAATATTGTGTTTAGGTACTCTATAATGTTGACATTGGTCATTAAGTAATAAGAATTTGGACTAATTTTATTTGTATCATGAAAATTAATGGTGGAAGTTGGATCATACTATTTGTAAGGATTTTTTTGTAAGAAAACATGAAGTAGTTCATTTAGGTAGGTGAAATGTTGATTTATCTATATTTTTACTGTTAAAGTCATCACTATAAAAGAGGGTGATGAATTAGTTGTATTATTCACAACAATAGAAGCAACATTAATAAATAACTTATTGTTATTTTATGATTTTTGTGATACAATATAGAAGGCCTTGAGAATACAGTAGGAGCAAGCGAGGAAGCCTCAAATTGGTTGACAATCTATTGATAGTCCTATAAGGAAATGCATAAGTGTGTGAACAAAGGATTCTTCATTAAGAGATTTTTTTCCCTAATCAAAGGTTGAATATTTCCTATAAAAACTCTCTACACATAAGCATCATGGAGAGAATAAGCTATTTGTGAGAAGACGGATTGATAAATAAAATGAAATCAGTCACCTTCTATCACATACCGATTTTGTGCTTGCATAGTTTTGACATTATATTATTTGAAAAACTAAATTAGACCTTGGGTCTTTGACATGTGTTAATCTATGAATGATTTTTATAGATGTTAGCTAGATGTATTTTGAATTTGATGCATATGTTTTATTATATGATGATGTAATGCACATGTTTTGCTTTGATTATGGTTTATGGGCTAACTCTATTAATGAAAATTTAAGTGCAAATGGGTGCAAGTTCATGTCAAAGACGAGAACATGGTCAAGATAGAGGTGTTTAGTCGATTGACATCAATGATTATAATAGAAATCTTGCACACACCATGTAGATTCACATGTTTTGCATTTTGCATATAGTTTGGCCAAGTATATTTTGTGAATGTATACTTTGTGTTTGCTTGAAAATAAAGAAAATTAGTTAAAATACATTTTAATGAGGTTAGTAAATAAAAAATAAAATTGATTTAATTAGAAAGACCAAATATCTTTATGATCAAAATGTTTTCTCAAATTATGCATTATGTTAATTTGTTTAAAAAAATTTGAATTAAATAATAAATGAAAATAAAGGTTCTTTATTTATTTTAGTTGGTAAATTAACCTTGTATATGTAATGATATAAATATTTATTATTCTATAATATGAATAATTACTAAAATAAAAAGATAGTGAAAATAAAGTTATAATTGGTTAAAAATTAAATGTTGCATGACATTACTAAAATTAAATAAACAAGTTTTAAATTAAATAGAAAATTTATTAAAAATAAAGAAATTTAAAGAAATAGATTTATATGAAATCATGCATTCATGGGCTTTAAAGGTCTAGTATTAAAAAATTGAACTTTAGTTAAACTAAAATTTGCATGACATTAAAACCTTAGAACCACATGTTAAAAACTTGAGAGGCTTTTTCAAACTATTTTTTATAAGTGTGTAATGAGCCACAAAGGTCAGGGATATTGGGAGGGAATTGTGATTTCCTTATTTGTTCTTTATCAATCTTGAAGTGTGAAGTTAGCAAGAGGCAGCCAAGAAAGGATCTTAGCAGTAGGGGAAATCCATTCAATCACTCTTTATTGTCCATCTGATGAGTTATGAACATTTTCACTATGAGAATTCACCTAAGTTCATATGGTTGAGAAAAGGAAATATATGTATAGTAGTTATAGTCGTGTTCGGCCTGAAAACTAGAAGATTGAGAAGGCATCAAGGATCGAATAAGATTTTAATGTGTAAGTTTTCTCCTAGTTGTGTTGGTATTACACATACAGAGTTTATTAGATCTAGAAAGAGGGTTTTGGTTTTGAGTATTAGTTTGGCAGATTTTGAAAAGCTTGATTGCAATAATCGAGGGTGAATGCTTTTATTATTACATACTCAAATCTATTGCCATCTGAATAAAACAAAGAGATTTGAGAGGTATCCAACATTTTTTAGTTAGGCATTGGGGTTTTGCAAGGAATTGGACAAAGAATTAATATTTTGCTATGCTTGTAAAACTTTCCCAATCATCAAGGCAATGGCCCTAGCTCGATTGGCTAAAGCATCATGTTGCAAGCAAGAGGTCACGAGGTCTAGTATCCCCACTGTCTTTGTGGTACCAGAGGGCATGTCACACCAGCGTCACCGGTCACATGAAAAAAGTTTACCAAGTGCGCTCCATTTTATAGGGGGACGGATACCCAGCCGATTTTGTAGTCTTAAAAAAAAAAAACTTGCCCAGTCATCTTACCATGAAAGGACATCATAATTTCAGACAGTCATAGAGAAGTTAAAGAAGTTGTATTTTCCTTCAAATGTTTCTCAATTAAATGGATGGTACAATTTATGTAGGGCCACAATCTAACAGTTCTTTACAATCAAAATTCAACAAGACCGACTTAGGAAATTTCTCTTTATCTCATAGGGTGTCAACCAAAAGGGGTAGATATATCCAATTATATGATCTAGTATGTTGTGTCATCGGTTACAAGGGAAAGTAGTAAGCTTTACAATGCAGATAATGATGGAACAATCAACCTTGTCGACAAGTTCCTTGAAATGCAACGTAATAATGCCATTTAAAGATTTGGAGATATATAGGCAAGCTGGAAAGCGAGTAGGACTTCATTACTTCATATGTTTCATGGTTTAGCACCATTATTGTTTTTATGCGTGTCTACCTGGGTTGTCGTGGCTGCAACATAGGCAAAAATTCATCTATCATTTATGCTTAATGTATGCCTCATATTGTTTTCTTTTGTTTTTATGATTCTATGATTGAGGAATTATGTTACTCGGGTTGCTTGGATTATAGAATCAATAAACCATAGTTTGATGGTTTTCAGAGGTTGATCTTTAAATCTTCCTATTTCAGTTAAGATTGAACCACAAGTAGTTTGAAGGTGAGACTTGACTATTCATAAAGCTAAGCAAAGAATGCATAGAAAATGTCATTAAGTTACTATTCAAATCCCTAATTCTAAGTTTTTGATAAAGGAAAAACCGGGTTTTACAGGGACCCGAAACCACAAAGTTTATAGAAAATAAAAGGAAAAAGCATTAAATAACCCAGAACAAGAAGGCTACAGTAAGAAAAGGGTCAGGAAAGCATAGCAGCCACCAACCCAAGGCCAGCAAGGGCCACCAAAAAAACCCAACAAAAAAACCAGCAACAGAAAAAACCCAAAGCTAACTTAAAGAGTTAAGAGCCTCAACAGCTTCAGCTTCGAGAATGTGCAATGCCTAATTCTAAGTTGCTTGATTGTTTTTTGAGGTTTTTGGTCAAAAGGGTGTGGGTTTCCATCTTGCCATGAACATGACTTTTGAAATTATGTGTGTGGGCCTTTAGTGCCTTGTCTTTGATGTCGGCTAATTCAGTTTGGCACATCATTCACTATCATTATCATCATACTAGTTTTATCCTCAAAAGTTAAAACTATAGTTTGGTTGCTTATAAATCCAGTTAAAAATATTTAATTGATTTATTTAATATTGATTTATATGATATATACATAATTGAATATATTTAGTTAAAGCATTAAAACTAAGAATAGCTAAGATTTACTTTAAAATTAGACAAGTAAATTCATCATAATCTAGACACATGTCAATAGTCAAATTGTATGACCAAAAGTGAATTACATGTCAATTATATATTATATTGTTATTATGCATGAAGGAATTGAAATGAAAACATATCATCATACAATCATTTCTTCATGGAAAGAATAGTTAAATTTATTATACTAGTTAATGATGTATGTGAATGCTTGTCAAAATACATGTTTTTAGTATTGTAATCTTGCAAGTTATGATTAAATGTTAAATTAGGGAAAGATTGTTTTCTTAAGTGATTATGGAAAATTTACCTTCTAGGATAGGTGTCGAAAATGGGTTAACAAGGAGCATAGACACTGCTTTTTGAGTTCTACTTTTATTAAGTTGTATATGACTTTATGCTTGGCCAAGCTACTTAGACCATTGAGATAGGTGGATTTATTATATATATTTTCTCTCTACTATATCCTAGTATCGATCATAGCATGTTCTAGTATGATAGAAATGCATGTAGATATACTAGGCATGCACCAAATTCCATCATGTTTGTCGATTTATTTTTGCTAAGAATATTGTGTAGGGTCAGTGGTTCTTCATGTCAAGAAGAAATCTCTGGGGAAGCGTAAGCTTCATGGTTAGGCGAAAAAAGTGCCTAGACCATGTTCTCATCTCTTGAATTGCAGATGACTATGAGGGTTGATGGCAGTTGGAGAATATATTATTTATATCTTCACATTATTATTGAATTATTATTTGTATATGTACTTTTAGAATGTAGCTTTATTGAATTTTGGATGATTAGTGGATTGTACTATTGATGATTCTCGTGTATGTGTAATTATTTATACTCTCATTGTATTATTATGACTTATTGGCAATGGGTTGCCTAAGTTAACTATTGTATCATGTTATTTCAAGTGCTTATGATTCCTTATGAACAATATGTTGTATGATGACATGGCATGTGTGTAGTTATTTCTCATGTCTTTATGTACTTGTAAATGTTTCTTGTTAATATGATTTATTTGATGTTTATTTGGAATCTGAATGTCACATTTGGTATTAGATCTCTAGGTTTAACACTAGGGACTTGGTCTACTATGCTAAGATGCAAAACTTGATCCAATTCATTTCATAGCCATTTGGCAACACTAGAATCTCTGAGTTATGTTTTTTCCGTATGATTTTTAGTACTTGGTGCATGATCATGCAAGTACTTGTTTTGGTGAGTTGGTGTTTGACTCCTTGCATGGTTGCCTTGGGTGGCATTTAGTGAGTTTAGTGTGAACCAACCCATGTAATGTTTTTGATGAGGAGGATTGCCTCCTAGGTCTTAACGCATTTGATAGGGATGGAAAGATACCCTTGTTCGACAGTCTCTTAAGTGGGGAATGATCACTCTTTGATGATTTGTTCATTGTGCAATAACTTTGGTCGGGTCTTTGCATGTGTGATTGTGATGTTGGTAGCAATTATTGTTGCCATTTTTTCCCCTATTATGATATATTTGAGAAATGCTTTCTAGTGAGGGTTAGTTAGACCCTTGAGTTTTTTGAGAAGTGCTTTCATGTGTGATTTCTATCTCGATGTCTTGATTGATGTTAAGTATGAGTGTGCATTGACCCTTGAGTGGTCCTAGTTTTGTGTCCTCTCGATATGTGTGTGTATGGATGCATTGATTGGAACTAGTGTTAATGTTTGGGCTCATGATAGAGTATTATGAAGTGTCTTATGTGACTTATGCATTGAGAGAAATGTGGGTATGTCTTATGCCTGAAATCTAAAAATGTGTTCTTCTAGTAATGTTGCTTATGGTGCATTGTGCATTACATTCATAGTGAAGTATCATCGTATGTGTGAAGTGATAATATAAGTGCATGAACGAAATGTTGCATTGTCATAATAGAACATTTGGGTCAATGACTTATGTCCCCAAATCATGTTGTCCTTAGGATTCTCATAAGAACCTAGATAGGTATTTGGTATTGTTTTCCTCTTGCATGAAAATGCATGTTTAATTGTTAAAAGAAATTATGCTTATTAGTCCAACATTATGTTAATTTGTCTTAGAACCTCATAATGTTCCCTGTGAGATACATGGATATCATGTTGTTTTACCATGTGTTAGTGATGTATGAAGTGAGTAATGTGTGTGTCATTGCATGTAATTGAAAAATTCCTTGTTAAAGTGGTACTTAGGCGAATCCCTACCCTTTTGTGGATAGAAATTATGGATGTCATAGTGAACCTTGCATATGCTTTCTTGCACTATAATATGGGCATATCTTGAGGAAGTGGATTTGGATAGTGTGGTTCTTATTGGTATGGCTGAGTGGAATTGATGATTTATGTTTGTATTGTATTTGAGCATACTATCTCTAATGCACTTTGGATGTAGTACCCCCAAGGTGTTGTGTACTCATCACTCCCCCAAATGTGGATAACCTTAGTCACCAAGTTTATGTAATCCTAATTTTCAAGTTGATGCTTTATTTTGGTTATTGATGAATTCTTTAATTATTTATTATGGATTGGAATTGAATTTTTAATTTTCTTATGAGTGGACTAGTCACAAAATCTTCCATCTATCTATTTTATGACCCTTGGTCATGATTGATTTATTGTTGGAATTGCTAGCATTATATTCTTACTGTTGCATTGATAATTCTTCCTTTTGGATTATATTTTATCCTTATGGTGGCTAACCCAAATGTTTGAAATTGTTGATCATGTTCTATGTTGTGTTTGTTCCCTATCATGTTCATAATGAACCCCTGATAGAATGTACAAGGGAGTAGATGGTAGAGAATGTGCTAAGTCTTGGTGTTCGTGTTAATTAGAATAATAATGCTTGAGTTCTTGTTCTTAGTGAACTAGAAGTATGTTGTGTGGTATTTAAAAATTATTGGGAAACTTATATTCATATGGTTTCTAGCTTTGAGTGACTTTGATGTGTGAATATATTTGTACTTGGAATTGAGTGGAGTATATTCAAATCTTTATATGAGAGTGTTTATGAAATCATATGTTCTTTGAGTAAGAATGAATGTGTGGCTCTTTGTTTCTACATCATGATTGAATATATTTTTTTGTCGATGGTTACATGCGATTTAATCCACCAACTAGGTGTACTCTTGTTTTTCTTAGATTTGCTTGTTGTGGTCTTGTGATCGTGTTTCCTAGTATTGTGGCATTAAATGGATGTTTGTTGAGGCGTCTTTGGCACCACAATCCATGGTATTTGATTGTGTGAAGATGCACTTTGATTCATTGGGTATGAAGATGCATTAGTAAGTTTTCAACAAAGATTATTATGTTTATTACATTATATTATTTATGTCTTCCCTTGTTAAGTTGCTAGTTGACATTGACTTGGTGGGTTTTAGGAGTTTCTCCTTGGTTGTTTAATGGTGTTCCTAGCATAAGGCTAGAAGTAGATGTAGTTATGGTTTGAGGAATTGGTTATCTTGAGAATACTCGATGGTTGAACCCCATAGTGGTTGTGGTCTTCTTTCTGATCATGATATCATGATCTTGTTGAATAGTTTAACCCTTAGGGGGTTAGAGTTGAGCATCATGATAGTGAAGATATAAGTTTTTCTCCTATGCTTGTTTTCAACTACTTCCTTGGTGGTTGCAATGTGGGTTTTGGGGTTTCCAAGCCTCAATGTTTGGGAGTGCTTATGCCTTTCAAAGATAGTTTCCTAGAGCCTTGCCTCTAAGGAACCTTGTGTTGTTCTTAGTTTGTCTTGTAGATGGTTGGACCCAGTAGCTGGTTCATTACATCAGTTATAATGGCAGCTAGTGAAAATAGTGTGGTGATCTCTAAGGTGGTTGAGCACCTATTATTTGGTTCAAATGAATTTTTGGTTGAAGTGTTTGTTGTCTTTCTAGAGTTTCATGTTTTTATGTTGTTGCCTAGACTTGGTGATAAGTCTAGAGGATTGATCTGTGTGTATGACATGTTTGGAGGATCCAAAGGTGGTGCTAGTAAAGCCCACTCAAATTATTGATAGATGCAACATAAGTTACACAATAAAGATACAGTACAATATAAGGTCCTATAAGGCTGATTTTTTGCATGGATAGTGTTGCATGGGAGTGGGAGGATGTAGTGGAAATAGATCATTATCTTCCTCATTGAGTGCATAGTTTTAGACACATGGTTGTTTAGATGAGATACTTTGTTACTTTGTTTTACATACTATGATATTGCATACTGGGATACTTGTTTAGCATATTTTTGTACTTTAATTACTTCAATGTTTGTTTAATAAGACATCATGACGATGTCTATTCCTAGTGGGGAAGGATGTCACATACTAATTATGTGCTTGCATAGTTTTGACATTATATTATTTGAAAAACTAAATTAGACCTTGGATCTTTGATATGTCTTAACCTATGAGTGATGTTTATAGATGTTAGCTAGATGTATTTTGAATTCGATGCATATGTTATATTATATGATGATGTAATGCACATGTTTTGCTTTGATTATGGTTTATGGGCTAACTCTATTAATGAAAATTTAAGTGCAAATGGGTGTAGGTTCATGTCGAAGACGAGAAAATTGTCAAGATAGAGGTGTTTATCCAATTGGCATTGATGATTATGATGGAAATCTTGCACACACCATGTAGATTCACATGTTTTGCATTTTGCATATAGTTTAGCCAAGTATATTTTGTGAATGTATACTTTGTGTTTGTTTGAAAATAAAGAAAATTAGTTAAAATGCATTTTATTGAGGTTAGTAAATCAAAAATAAAATTGATTTAATTAGAAAGACCAAATATCTTTATGATCAAAAAAAAATCTCATATTATGCATTATGTTTAGTTTGTTTAAAAAAAAAATTGAATTAAATAATCGGTGAAAATAAAGATTCTTTATTTTTTTCAATTGATAAATTAGCCTTGTATATGTAATGATATAAATATAATAGAATATTATTATTCTATAATATGAATAATTACTAAAATAAAAAGATAGTGAAAATAAAGTTATAATTGGTTAAAAATTAAATGTTGTGTGACATTTACTAAAATTAAATAAACAAGTTTTAAATTAAATAGAAAAATTATTATAAATAAATAAATTTAAAGATAGATTTATACGAAATCATGCATTCATATGTTCCTTGGTTTAGCACCATTATTTTTTTTATGCATGTCTACCCGAGCTGTCGCAGCTGCAACATAGGAAAAAATCCATCTGTTATTTATGCTTAACATATTGCTTTTTTTAGTTTTTATGATTTTGTGATTGAGGACTTTTGTTACTCGGGTTGCTCGGATTATAGAATCAATAAACCATATTTTGATAGTTTCTAGAGGTCGATCTTTAAACCTTCCTATTTCAACTAAGAGTGAACCACAGGTAGTTTAAGGGTGAGACTTGATTGTTCATAAAACTAAGCAAAGAATGCATAGAAAATATCATTAAGTTACTAGTCAAACACCTAATTTTTTGTAGCCCAGTCGTTTGTTGAAGTTTTTGGTCGAAAGGGTGTGGGTTTCCATCTTCCCATGCCTAGGAATTTTGAAATTGTGTGTGGCCTTTAATGCCTTGTCTTTAATGCTAGTTAATTTGGTTTGGTACATCATTCACTATCATTATCATCATACTAGTTTCATCCTCAAAAGTCAAAACTATAGTTTGGTTGCTTAGGAATCTAGTTAAAAATATTTAATTGATTTATATGATATATATACAGAATTGAATATATTTGGTTAAAAAATTAAAACTAAGAATAGCTAAGATTTACTTTGAAATTAGACAAGTGAATTCATCATAATCTAGATAAATGTCAATGGTCAAATTGTATGTCAAAAAGTGAACTACATGTTCAGTTATACATTATATTAATGTAAGTAGATTTCCACAATCCATATGAATTTAAATCTAATTGCTTCTGGATTTGATTGTGTGGTAGTCTTTTTTCATCAACGTTTCGGATCACACTCAGTGATCCATCATCTTTTTCAACTCTCTATCTTGATGATGGATCACTGAGTGTGATCCGAAACATTGATGAAAAAAGACTACCACACAATCAAATCCAGAAGCAATTAGATTTAAATACATTATATTGTTATTATGTAGCAAGGAATTGAAATGACAACATATCATCATACAATCATTTCTACATGGAAAGAATAGTTAAATTTATTGCACTATTTAATGATGCACGTAAATGCAAGTGTCAAGATACATGTTTTTAGTATTACAATCTTGCAAGTTATGATTAAATGTTAAATTAGGGAAAGATTGTTTTCTTAAGCGATTGTGAAAAGTTTACCTTCTGGGACGAATCTCGAAAATGGGTTAATAGGGAGCGTAAACACTGCTTTTTGAGTTCTACTTTTATTAAGTTGTATATGGATTTATGCTTGGCCAAGCTACTTAGACCATTGAGATAGATGGATTTATTATATATATTTTCTCTTTTCCATATCCATGATCGATCATAGCATGTTCTAGTATGATAGAAATGCATGTAGATATACTAGGCATGCACCGAATTCCATCCTATTTGTCAAATTTTTTTTATAAGCATCTCATGGAGGGTTAGTGGTTCTTCATGTCAGGAAGAAATCTCTAGGGAAGTGTAAGCTTCATGGTTGGGCGAAAAAAGCGCCTGAACCATGTTCTCATCTTTTGACTTGCAAATGACTATGAGGGTCTATGGCAGTTGGAGACTATATTATTTATATCTTCACATTATTATTTGTATATGTAATTTTAGAGTGTGCCTTTATTGAATTCTAGATGATTAGTGGATTGGACTATTGATGATTCATGTGTATGTATACATTATTTGTACTCTTATTGCATTATTATGACTTATTGGAAATGGATTGCCTAAGTCAACTATTGTATCATGTTATTTCAAGTACTTATGATTCCTTATGAATGATATGTCATATGACGGCATGGCATATGTGGAGTTATTTCTCATGTCTTGATGTACTTGTAAATATTTCTTGCTAATATGATGTCTTTGATGTTTATTTAGAATCTGAATATCACACCTCATTTGCCCCTTGTTTGTAATGAGCTGGATCAATGAAAGTGGCTTAGGGGCCAATGTTTTCCTAAAAATGCTATAAGAATTGGTTAATCAATTAATCAAAAAAGCAATAGAGTGATCATTAAGAGAGACAAACTAATCCAACATCATTTCCTTGAGGGAAAGGGGAAATATAGATTTGTTGGCATTTTATCTTGAAAAATAAAATCAGTACATGGAGCAACAAAAGAAAAAACAAGTGATTGTGGGTCATCTTTATTTTTGTAATTTTTTTTGAAGCGAGGTACCTAAAATCCCGCAAGAAGTGGCAAAGAAACAATAGTAAGAAAGAGTATATATTGTGGTGATAATGTGTGGATGTGAGAGGGTATAGAGTGATAGAAAGTGTAGTAAGTTACTATTTAAGGTTTCCTATGCTTTGTAAAAAATGATCAATAACTAGATTAGTTGTATGTAGAGGGTAGTTGTAGTAGTGAAAGAAGCAAAAGGATGCTACAAAAAAGTGCTTAACATGGAGGATCCTGTGAATAGGTGAGCTAACCACCAAGATACTTGAATAGAAAAGGTAGTGTTTATGGAATTTATGCATATGATTGAATAGGATTATAAATCAGAATCATAGAGGTAGAAACATGGGTATCAGTGGCCATCTGTACAATTATAATGTGCATATATACATGCTAAGTTTATTGTGCATGATATTAGAGTGTGTCATGAGTTTTCTCACATGTATCATTTAATGATAAAACATTACCATTGAAGATTAAGGCTTATCCTATGCTATAAATCCATAATTTTTTGAATAATTTGATGAATCTTAATTTGGATGGGGTGGATTTGGTTTTGATTTTAGGATTTTGTGGTGATATGCACATTAGTTTTGAACTTTTGAGGTTGATTATGATATTGGATTTGGATAAGGCTTAGGACCTTGTGTAACTTGGTGGGGGATTGGATTAATGTCAAACAAAGGTCAAGGACCTTGAGTATCTAAATGATATGGATTTAATTTTTTGATTTGATTAAGGTCTAGGATCTTGAGGGTAGATGATGGATTTGATTATTTGATTTGATTAAAGTCTAGGACCTTGGGATGATTTAATTGTCAATTTTATTAAGGTATAGGGACTTGGGACGATGTGACTATTTGATTTGATTAAGGTCTAGGACCTATAGGTAGATGATGTATTGAATTTTTAAATCTATAGGGTTAAATGGATAAGGTCTAGGACCTTTAGATAGTGTGAGGAAGGATAGTATTTATAACTTGATGAGGGTTAGGACATTTGGTTCAATGGTTAATTTGTGATTTTGATTTGGTTTGATTGGATTTGTGGGATAAGGTCTAGAACCTTAGACAATTTGATTTAGGATAGTTGGTTGTCAGATTTGAGATGATGTTTTGATTTTGGGATTTGAATTTTCAATTTTTTGGATGGAGAACCTTTGTTTCTTATGTGGAGTGAGGATCTTAGACTTATTATAGGACTTTGATTATGTTGCCTTTTCAAAATTTGGCTTTTTGAGGAGTTTTTGAGATTTTTTTGGATGTTATTTTTTTAAAAATGATTTTTTCACAAGACACAAACAACCCAAGCACAATAACAACCTAATTATTCAAGTGTGAGTCTTTGTATTGTGATCTCAAAAATATACATGGACTTTATTGTGAATAGTATTGTCCCATGATATCAGAACACTAACCACATACTTTATTTTCATTTGATTGTAGCCCACTATCTTAGTTCCAAAGGTACAACATAAGTAACTTCTTGGATTAAACTTCTTATGAATGCATCATAAGTTACAAATTGCTAAAGGGTTTTATGCTAGGTTTGAACAAGGACCATTAGGGGATATACTTGATATACTTGAAGGTATGTGAGTCCTAAATCCATGAAATGAGGTGTACATCTAATGGCTTTGTGCGATAGAGTAACCCACTCTCCTCCTTCACTTTGCAAGATACAAAATTTCTTGCAAGTTTATCTTGGGTGACAAGTGTACATTAAAGGGAGATTCTTTCAATTCTCTCCTTGATATTTATAACCCATCAAAACATGTGGGTTCAAATCACCACTTGGAAATGAAATCAAATCCAAGCCCACTAAAATGAAACTAAAAAAAATGACTAACCATTTTAATTTCCAAGATCACCTTTCTCTATAAGGAAAGATCATACACAAGCTTAGCATATTGGGGTAAAATAAAAAGTGAACAAAGGGATGCTTTTACTTGAGAATGCCATGTTATGGTGTAAAGGAAGATCAGATGCACCCAAGTAATTCACATAAACATAACAAACAAGTTTTTGATCTTAGAAATAAAAATGTGAGGTGTGGAGATTAATGTGCACAAAGGATTATTTTAATTCCCAGGGCCACCTTGTTGTTTAAGGGAAGAACATACACACCCTTGGATGCACAATCCAAATAAATATGTTAAATTACTTTAAATAAAGTAAATAAAAACACACAAAATATGTCTAAAGTTGTTGCTTGGTCAAACAAACCTATAACACACTTGTTAGTAGTTTTAAATTATGATTGCTCTTCAAACAAATAAAATTATAACAAGCCCGGTTAATAAATGATATAAAAATTTCAACAAGACCCATACAAGGATTAGGATTTCTAAGAAAAATCTATAAAAAACAAGAAACATACTATAAGGAGTGGATGCACTATTACATAGAGTACATATGACACAAAGAGTGTGCATACATTGTTATATAGAACACCTAAATTGAATGATTAAAAATAAAGTTTATAGAGAGAAGGTATGCTAAACATAGTGCAAAATGCTAAAATACAAATAGAAATGCTAAACATTTGTGTAGAAATGCTAAAATGAGAGTGCAAAACCAAAAAAGGTGCATACACTGTGAATGATTGTGGATATGACACTCAATTTACAAGTTTGCTATAGGAAAGCGCACATATACTAAAACTATTCAAAAAATCCTTAATCGTTGATACAACATACCGGGTGCACATGCACCATAGGGAAATGCAGTTGTGCCACTACACATAGCACTTGCACTATGGGCCAAGGTTTAGGGTTTAAGGTTTCGTAGGATGCTAATGCATTGGGGCAAAGTGAAAATGAGTTGAAATGGAGAGAAAGTGCATTGTTACACATGTCATCTAAGCCAAATTGGAAAAATGATAAATTCATGTAGAAACCTACATAAATTAGTCAAGACACAATTTACAAAGAAGAAAATTGGATTGGGAAAAGTTCCCACTAGGCATGCTAGAATGTGTGTAGAAAAATATAGAATAAAATAATGGAGAATAATGTATGAACAAAGTTCCTATTGTACACCTAGCTACACGTCCAATTGAGCTAAGGTAAGTAAACAAATGATGAAAAAGAAATAATATTAACCTTGTTCGCCATGTGATGTGCTCAAGGTGGGTTGTTGTTGAGAGGTAATGAAGGTGCCCATTTTAATAGCATAACCTTAGCTTGCATTTAATTCTTACCCTTTGAAAGGGCTTGTGGAATGGTTAATTTATAGATTTTGGATGAGGATGATGGATGCATATGATTCGATCATGTTTAATGGAGGGATGGGGTCGATCCAATTGCAAGAGAGAATGAAAATATTGCAAGTGGCATCTTGTGATTGGTGCATGTGATTAGATAAAATATTGGAGGGAGATAGAGATTGCAGATTTTTGTCAATTTGATGGAGGGTGAGGATTTAGAAAAGGGTCATTTTGGAGCCTTATGCACTTGGAACCTTATGCATTTGGAGTCTTGTGCAAAATTAACTTTGTTTATTTTAAATAAAGTGGTGGAAGAATATGTAATTGATTAATTAGTTGATTAAACTTGATTTGTTTATTCATCTACTTATGAGGGGGATTTTAGACGAAATAAATAAATTTTATGTATTTATTTAATTATAGGAGAATGATTGATTTGATTAAATAAATGTTATTTATCTAATTAATGTGGAAACTTTAGAATAAAGGATGAATTTATTAAATGAACTAAATAAATACATAACATTTATTTAATTAATGCTAAAAGAAAAGCTAGATTGATTAAATAAATTATCAAGATTTATTTAATTAACATTATAAGAATGGTTGGATAGATCAATTAAATAAATAGTATGTATTTAATTAATGTTGGAAGGGGATATGTGGGATAGACTTGGTGTGATCAAGATGCAAGCAAAGGAATGTATTTTAGGTGTTTACAACAATTCTCAATAGGTTGCATATTGTTATAAAATTCTAGATTCACATACACATAGCCTGCGATCTCCAATTCTAAACAACACCCGTATCCATATATATAATCCTATATTTTCTTAAAAAACTAGCTTTAATAAATTCAACATCATGAAGCAAGATACAATTTATTAAAAGAATGGTATTTTCAACCAAGCTTACCAAACATACTAGTACATATAACAATCAAGAAATGAAACTCTTATACTAAAATTATATTAAATTAAGACTAAGTGGAAATTTTATTATTTCTCTAACTCTAGATTAGATCCTTACATTTCTAAATTTATTATATTCTTAAAAAATGTAACAATGATTTACAAGGTTTACATCTTTGTCGAAGTGTTTCTATTCTCTTCTAAAAATGTTAGCCATCATATCACATGTAATTAATTTATAAAAAAATAAAAAAATAAAATTTTAGAAAGAACATGGCACATGTTTATGTACAATAGATAATATTGAAAATAATAAATAAAATTTTTGACTAAAAATAGCCCCATGATATATATGTATATTCTTGCTCTACAATATCATTGTATGGATGCATATAAATGACCACCACTACATATTTTGACACAAGGAGACATAAAAAATAATTTTCAACCACCAATTACCTCTATTTAAAAGATTCTCCCTATATACTAGGAGCTTTGCACACATCACTTTTTCTATAGATTTTCAAAGGGTAGAAATACACTAGACATGAGACACCAATCACACAAAGCTATCTAATCCACATAAATGTAGTTACATGTATATACACAAATTAATTTAAAATAAATGAGAGATTTTTGACCTTATTGCCTCTAATGATAGTTGGATCGAATACCTATGCATGCATAAATCATTATTATGCTGAGAGGCATTACAATGATATCCATCAAAAAACAAAATTTAATGTAAGGAAAAACTCTTTAGTATGAATTTGACGTTCAAATGACATGCAACTAGCATAACTACATTCATTGTATGTAGACGTTTTTTTCAAACAAATTTAAAAACAGTTTAAAATTGATTTGATATTTTATTCACTCTAAAATACTTATTTTTTATATCATAATCAATTTTATAATGATTTCATTTTTATTATTATTAATATTAAAATTTAATATTAATACTTATAATTAATATAATTATAGTAATTATTATAATAAATTAGTATTTATATAATTATCCTTTTTGAGACACTTATTTTTATCATTTTTTCTCATTGCAATAGTATTTCATCATTCGTATAATTATAATTTTTTTTTAATTTTATAATATATATGTATACATTATTTTTATTTTGAATGTTAAAAAGGATAAATTAAAACTAAATACTTAATGTCATGTAATAAATTTTTAAGTTTTTAGAGTGAACATTTATTTATAGTAGTAACACAAATATATTTTTTATAATTATTACGCTGAGAGGCGTATTACAATGGTATCCAAAAATCTTTATAAGGAAAAACTAATCCAAGTTAAATTTGACGTGCAAGTGGCAGTCGTGTTGCTTTTTTAGATTTTAAAATCAATTTAATTAAAAAATAAATTAAAACTAAATACTTTGTGTCATATAATAAATAACTGCATCCAAAAATCGTTGTAAGGAAAAACTAATAAAGTTAAATTTCACATGCAAGTGGTGATAATGTTGCTTTTTTAGATTTTAAAATCAATTTAATTAAATAAATAAATAAAAACTAAATAGTTAGTGTCATGTAATAATTTTTTAAGTTTTTAGGGTGAACATTTATTTATAGTACTAACACAAATATATTTTTTATAATTATAAGAAATTTCAATATATTTATTCAATTAGGATTAGGATTAGAGTTTTTATTTTATTTAATTATCCATATCCACTCTTAAATCGTATCTTCTTATCTTTTGAAAAAAAAATGCAGTCATTATTCCATATTCACTCTTAAATCTTATCTTCTTATCTTTTGTTCGAGATTCTGCTTTTTAGATTTTTTAAATATTTAAAAAAAACTTAAATATTATTTTAAAATGGTTACAATTTAAAATAGCATTCAATTAGGGTTAGGATTAAAGTTTTGATTAGAGAAAAAATGATGAAAATTTTAGGATTAAAGTTTTGATTTTATTTAATTCATTTGTATTATGATTTTTTAAAATACATTTTTAAGTTTTAAAATTAAAAGGAAATTAGATTAGCTTAGTTTTTAGTTTTTTGCTTTGTTTTAAAAGTATTTTTAAAGCTTTTTTATTCACAGCTTTATTTAGATGTTCTTATCTTTGAATTCATGAAGACCTCTATTAAAAAAGGTTGTTGTAACCTGTTTTAATCATCAAAAAAATTAATTAATTAATTAATTAAAATTAAAATTAAAAAATTAAAAAATTAGTCTTTGTTTTGTTGTAGCAGCAGTTATAGTTTTTTGTTTTATTTTTCTTGTCTCTACTTACTAGCAAAATAGGTGAGCAATTTTTTTTGAAAATAGATGTTGGCTTTTGACTAGCGGAAGAAAAATATTAGTGCTAACAATGTTGTTGTGTTTTTCAGGTCATCCTTTGGCAGATCTTGGTGAAACAGTTGAGTTTAAAGCATAGAAGAGCAACGACTCTAAACGAACTCCAAACGAATTTAACAAAACCCATATTGAAAGTCTACGAAGATCTCTTTCACATGATTGTGAAAAAATTGTCAAGAAACTTGAATTAACAAGCATGTATGCACGAAATATCAATTTTTGGGATATCATATCAATGGAAGAAACTATTAAAAAACTTTGTGCTACTTCTAAAAAGGTGTTTGCATTTTACAAAACATAATTCAACACCAAAACTTTAATTTTACCCTATGTAAACTCTAACCCTAACCCTAATTTAATTGTAAACAAAATTTTAGAGTAACCCTATTTTAAAAGTAACACCAACCTTAACCCTAATACAAACCCTAATTAATTTTATAATATTAAAATTAAAATTAATAATAGTTCTAAAAGTAGTGTAATAGATGCCTCAATTATGATAACTCTTTGCGTATTTTATAGATATTAATATTTAATATATGTATGCTAGTCTAGTTCAAAAGACTCCTTAATCAATATTAATATTTTATTATGCATACATATTGTACATGTTAAAAAGATACAAGTACATACTCAAGCTCCTATAAAATTATTGTATGCAAATATATGTACAAATATGTTTGTAAATACAACCTAATGTGGTTTAGTATAAATCAAATGCAGTTTAGGCTACCTTTGACTAAAAGAAACATATCTAGAGTCCTTTGTCACTATCACACCTTAATTTTGATGTCATGTCATTTGCAACCTACGAGTCCCTTTATACCATACATAGTAAGAGGTCAATAATTTTATATCTATCAAATATGTAGATTCACATGTCATGTTTAACATTCCAATATTATTGGTATAAATAAACATTGAACCACAGAATAAATGCATAAAATCCATGATTATTGGATTCTTCACCAATTTGAACATGTCAAATCATTTAAAAATGAGTTTGGTGTTGTTTTATTTTACGGATAAGCTATTATATACTCTAACTTTTTTGGCCAAATAAAAAATTCATACTAGAAAGGATTTATGATTTAGATCATCTAGCTTGAGTTTCCAATATAATAATGGATCATCTATAAGAATGATAAAAAAAAAATTAGTTTATAATTGTTTTTTTTTTTTTTATATATTTATTTATAAGTTTATGTTGGTGTGTGAGTGTCTGTATCATGCATATAATGATAAAAAATAATTAATTTGGTTAAGTATTAATATGTATCTATTATTTTGAAATAAGTATATTGTTATCAATAAGATACAAGTCTTAAAAGAAAAATAGAATTTTTCTTTCATATCATTAAGACTTATTATATTAATCTTCGGTATTTTTAGAAAGATTAATATTGATAAGCTATAATACTTCTAAATTTATTTCTTTTTTATATAATCATTAAAAATATATTAAATTATGAGACTCCATGAAATTGTTAAGAACTAGTAGCAACATCTAAAGGTGCCATAGGTTCCATTGAATAGTTGTGACAGTTATTTACAACCCTATTAGAAAAGTGCTATATCTTCATGTTTTTAGAAAAGTTATTATGTGAAGTGCTTGGCTAGCAAGACAATAAATATATGTGTATATTAACTATTCAATATCATAATTAGATGTTGTTATTATTTTATCTTTGTACAATATTTTATTGAACAAGAAATTATTCATTTTATTGTCACCAATCACCAAATATGCATACTACTTGTATAACAAATAAGATCTCATGTTTTTACTACACTCTTCTCTTTAACAAATTCCAATTAATTATGTCTCATATACCATTTTAATTAACACTTTCTAATTGAAGACAAGGAAAAATAAGGATAAAATAAAGATCTAAATGTAATAAATAGACCCTTATACCTTATTTATCTTTGCTCTACTAATTGAGTTGAAGTAGAGTGCACATAATGCTCCACTTGATGTTCTTAGTATGATGTATTGATGGTGGAATGTGGTTGCTTAGTAAACCAACAACATTACTTTAGAATTAGGATGAGAGATCAAGTGGAGAACATGATAGTATGATTGAATGTATTGTTTAGAATGATGGAAAAAAAATGGATAATGTGTGAATAATTAATATTAAAATGGTATCATAATATTATCATAAAATTGGATGATTAAATGGAAGGGAATGCCTCCAATTTGTATATTTTCTATTAGAAAAATCAAGGGCCAAGATGTAAAGTTAGTGGAGGGAAAGGATTTGACAAAAATGGAGGCATGGATTGAAGGTTTAGCCTTGTGAAAGTGTCACACAAAGTGGAAGGGTTAGGCATGCTCACACATGTGTGAGCAAGATGGCATGTGTGGGAGATATACTCACACATGTGCAAGTAAAGGAGTGGAGGTGAGTTAGAATGCTCACACATGTGGGAGCATGGAGTGGGTTGAGGTGAAAGTGAAAGATGCTTTCAAGAAAGTATGTTTACACATGTGTGAGAAAGGAATGGGATAAGGTGGCATGCTCACACATGTGGGAGAATGAGAGGAGAAAGGACATATGATAGATGATGGTGGATTTAGGTTTTAATCCATAGTGATAAATTTAATGACTAGGATTAAAAGGATAAGGATCAATGATGATGTGGATTTAAATATTAGAAAAAATGGTAATAGGGATTAATTATCCTAAATCAATTAATTAAGTAGGTATTAATTAATTTATTTAGTTGGAGGATTTAAGGACCAAGGTTAATTAATTTAATTGATTTAATTAATCAACCTTATCGAGGTATTAATTAATAATGAATGATGAAAGCAATTAATTAAATAATTACTTATTTAATTAATTTACAAGAAAGTTAGTATGGTAAATTGGTGGTAAATTTGGGGTGTCTATATTTTTCCCTTCTTTGATATGGTGTCACAAGTAGAAGAAGTGACATCATATCAAAGGAGATTAAAACATAATGGTTAGAAATGGACGAGGACTAGTGGCAAGATACACTGGTTATTGTAAGAATGGGGAAGGGTGATGAGGAAGGAGTTTGGTATGCTCCCTCAAGAGGATAGTCAGGTTTGAAGAACACGAGTGTGCTCTCAAAATGAATGGAAGGAATAATGAAGAAGGGGTAGAGGAAGGATGAAAAAGCTCAGGAAGACAATAGATAGGATAAGATTAGAAAGTGGAAAGATTAAGGGGATGGAGAGATGGAGGGTAAAGGTATGGATGCTTGAGTCATGTTACAATAGTGCAAGTAACCTTGATTTAATATTGTACTGAACATTAATATACCAAGTTATAAAGAATCAATGTGACAATGGTCCAAGCATGTGATCAAAAGTTTAGATGCAAATATATGCCATATGACACCATGATATGGGAGACCATGATGCCTTGATGTCAATATGGTGCAAAGATCATGATAGATGCAAGCAATCATAACACACACAAGTAACAAGCAAGCATACACAATAATAAAAAAGACAAACCATGATTATGCCCATAGTCAAGCTAAAAATTCATCAATCAATCGATTGATGACGAGGATAGCAATGTTAATGATAAGAACAATGTATATCTTGAGGATTGTGTTGTTAACAATAAGAACAACACAAGGATTGGGAATGATAGATCTATATGTGTAGTGTAGAAAATTGTCACCCTTAACAATTTCACATTATGTTTTGTCCCCCTAATTTATTGGACTTAATTAAGCTTCTAATTTTCCAAATTATGCATTTCAAGGCCTATTTTTACCATTTTTTTAAGGATTGAAAGCATTGAATAAATGTATCAGTAGACATATAAAAATGACCTAACATTTATCGCACACCCTGAATGCCATTTTCTCATCATCGACATCATTATTACCTAATATCATTGTATTTCACATCAATTACATATTCAAAAACCATAATTTTCTCTATTAATTGAATAATATTACACTATTTAATTAATTCAACTTTTCATCATTTTTTATTAATTAAATAAATTTCATTTATTTACTAAAGTCTTAATCTAACTTTATTCCTCCTAATTAATTAAATAACATCAATTATTTAATTATGTTGCTAATTTACCCTATTTCCCTAAATCAATTGAATTATTAAAACATAATAGTTTAATCAAATCACTTTCCCCTTAACATGAATAATTAAATAAATTATTCAAACATCATTCAAAAAGGTCAAAACAAACAAATACAACTTTGTTTGTAAAATTCAAACATGATTTGCACGTTCAACTCAAATAGATTAATTAATTTAATCAATTAATTAATTACCCTCGCCCACTTTCATGATTGGGAAAATTATGATCCCTCGGTTGCTCACTTTGATTGGTTGATTGATTCATCTATTTCCTAACTGATTCATTTATTCTTCAATCCCACTAGAGGTTCAATCTATTTCCTCAATTCCACTGAACACTCAAATTTATTTCATCAATCACACCGATTACATAATCAAAATCCATTGATTCTTCCCATCTAATTCCTCTCAACAGTTTTGAACCATTGATCAAGATATTCTACTACACGATCTCGATCATTCATCTCAAAACACAAAATCTATATAGCAATCATCTTCATCCTCAAAAATGATTAGAGAATTGACATATTTTACACAACACAATGAAGTAATGCTGAAATCACAATCAATTTCTTGAAGTACTTTGACACACATCTTCGATCAACATACACACATTTGGAGCTTTTTGCAATGCATCAATAGAGGCTTCACATTGATACAACGATCCAACATCATTTTGAATACACTTCGACAAGGGATGTGTGACGACATTAGTTAATTGAATTCTTTGTATGTTCTTTGATTGCATTGCTTTAAGTTCATTGAATTCAGTAACCTCATATCATTCATTTCGTGAGTAATGGGTATGAATCTTCATCTTTTGTTTAAATTAGATTAGTTTAAGTCATTCATGTTTGATTATCTTACGCATATTGATTTCCCCCTTACACAGTATTCAATTGATACTTTGCCCCCAACACCTTAAATTCTAAAAAATAGGGTTGGGACTCATTCACCATAATGGGACTTATTCACCCAATAGGGGCACTATCCCGATGCTCTGTTTCCCTCCAAATTTAGACATGTCAGTGGTGGCATTGTAACATTTGAATTTCCACTTACAAAGGTCGGTTATTGGGAGCTAATTTTTGGGAATTTAAATAAATGCCTATAAATAACTTGTCTTTTCACCATTTGAAACTAGAAGAAAAAGTTATGAGCAAAAGGTTATCATCAAGAGCAAGTCAAGAGTATCATTTTAGTATTTTATTGCAACAATTCAAGATCCAAGCATCATTTCAAAGTGTATGTGAGTTTATGTGTTCATGTTATCATTGTTTTATGAAGGCTAACCCTTGTTGTAGGTCTTTAAAGCATTCAAGCATTCAAGCAAGCAAGATCCAAATCCTTGAGGTGATGTGCATGATTTTAGTCTTTCAAGGAAGTCATTGAAGGATGATCCCAAGTTAAAGAGGACTGAAGACATTTTTTCCATTGTTGAATTTGTTGTCATAAATCTCACCAAGCCACAAAAACTCAACTACAAAATTTATTGACGACATTTTGAAAACTCTGGAAGTGGAAACATGGATCTCATATATGTCATCAAAGGACCCCAGAAGTTGAGCAAGATACCTTATCAAGGACTCATTCACCATTGGGTGAATAATTCCTTATGCGAATGAGTCCTTGTAGGCACAGTTAGACCAATTTTTTTGGGTAGGTACACAGTCATCTACACCTTCTAGATCTGTCAAAACTTGACTATTTTAGTTTTCCAGTTGTCGAGATCTTACATTTTTAATATTAGGGCACATAGTCTAATTAGGTTAATCATTCCAAATCATTTATAATCCATTCCAATATTCAATTAGATGTAGATCCAGGTTTGATTGGTTCACCTTCATGGTTGTGAGTCAATCTAATCACCTTGTTGATCTACATCTTAATGTAACTTGGAAAAAGGCCAAATCTCTCCTTGAATCTAATTACATGACTCAAACTCATCCAAAACCTGAAATCAACACATTCATTTAAGACCTGTTACAAAATTTATTTCCCCCGTGAAACCAAATTGTGAGAATTTTTTTTGCAAATGAAATAGAAAAATATATTTAAGGAAAATGGAACAGCCCTAAATGAAAATCCCTCATGACAGTTGGCATCATTCAAGTCCTTTGATCAACAACAAACTGGCATTAAAAGAATGCCTCTTCACTTCATTTTCCCGCTTCAATCTGCCCTTTTTCTTGCTTCTAAAATTTGTTTCTCTTTTCAACTTGTAAATCCCGTGAAAACACTTTACCTGGCTGTAAAAACCCGTTTACCGGCTTCATTTCACTTGGAAGTGAAAAATATTAAATTTGGGTCAAAACCCACATATCCAACTGTCAAAAATGCTTTTAGAAGTTGCAATTTAACCTTCATATATTTCAATTTACATATTGCAAACTATTTAACAATTTGTCAAATAGTTAGTTGGTATCAGCGTCCTATATACTTTAGTCCACAACAATCTTGTCCCCTTTTATTTGCATCTTAGTAATGAAAACCCCACTTTTAAATTACCATTGACACCCATGAGCATCATTAAAAACATTACAAATATTGTTTGGTTGTGAAAAAGGATTTTTGGGCTTTTTCACCTTCAAGTCAATAAAAATGCTCAAAATACAATGGGAAATGATATCCAGGCATTGAAAACACTTGTTGGGTCAATTCTATCAATTTTTGGGAACCAAAATTGCTCAAAATAACACTAAAATAGTCATTAAAGCATGAGAAATTTATGCTACAAATTTTTGGATGTGAATACCATTATCCTCCACTCCTTCAATGGTGAAAACCTCCCCCAAATGATAGAGCACATGAGCAGTAGAGGAAACATTAAAAAAACAATCATTTAAACTGCCCACAATCATTTAAACTTCCCAATGGAACCCATCGCCACACACATGAGTATGTTGTAATGAATTTGTTTGCTCACTTCAACTAGCGATATGTGACGCCTGAGAAATGTCGTGAAGTTTTTTTTAGCTAGTGAGAACTCATCGCTGCCTCCTTTACCATCATCGTATTTTTCCCAACATTTCATTAATACAACGATGAGCGATGGGAATTTATAAAATTCAACACTGGAGAAATATTTTAAAAGCAAACCTTCAACCGTTGACAATAGACTCCATTTAATTAAAATATTAAATGTCAATGTTCATCACACCATCACATAAACAATTTGAAAAAGAAACACATTACAGCGATGAGCGATGAGAAACTTCGTCGCTAAATTGATTTTATTCCTCCTTTCACTACAGCGATGAGTGATGAGAAGCTCCATCACTATAATTGTTTTATTTTTCCATTCACTACTATGGTGAGCGATGGAGTTGCCATGAGAAAACTTTGAGGCGTCCAAAAGTTTGCAAAATGAATACCAATCGCTACCAATCTATGCATCGTTGAATTTCTCCTCCATTTTCAATCAATACAACGATGAGTGATGTGCAACCATGAAGAAAAACTTGAAACTTCAAAGATTTGTTGTCGTGAGTTCAACCAATAAGAAGCAAGAATTAAACTTGCTTTTCCTCACAAACATTTGAAATTGTATTTTATGTTTGCCCTAAATGCATTTTTTATCATTCCACAATATTTAAAGTATTTTTAAATATTTTAAACATTAGTATTTTGAAACATTAGAAAAATGCAAATTTTAATTATGCATGTAGGCCAATGGAGAAAATTCATTCCGCGCAAATGAAGACCCTTGGAGCCGATATTTTTTGCGTGCAGCCACGATCAATTATTTAAAACATGGATTTCAAATCAAACCTCACCCAACCATCATAAATCGGGTACCTCCTTTGTAAACTAGCCCTTAGGACATGTTCACCACAATCGAAATGCATTAAAATGATGCATCATATAACCTTTGTTTTTGATGAAAATGGAGTTGGAGGTATTTTAGACCAAAACAAAAAATGGGTTGCCCTTAAAATTTAAAATTTTGAAACTTTCTGAAACACCGATTTGGCCTTGTCACAATCAGAAAAGGATTAATTAACCCATCAAACTCATCCAGGAGGCGTGATACTGAACATGAACACTACCATATGTACCAAAAAACACTCCACCAAAGGAATTTGCAAGATGACCTCCGAGTTGCAAAGTTTTAATCGGCAAAGAGGCCCTCTGGGGCATATTTAGCAAGATGCAAGCCTAGGCTTTGTCAGCACATTGAAAAGATATAAGCACTTCAAATTTGCAAAATTTGAAGTTGCCATCAAAATCCACATGGTTTTTTTTTGCTTCATAGGCCTCTACATCCCTTTATATTTAGCTTGTTTTTTATCATATTTTTCTTTTCTTTAGCATGTCTTTTGGATGGGACATGGTGATCCTTTGATTGCTAGGGAATTTGGATTTATAATTTTTTTTTTCTGGCATCCAAATTGATTTTGAGAGCAATGGTATAGGTGTTTGAATATTACTTACTTATAGATCTTATTAATCGGGTGATGGAGTGAGGATGTTGGAAGAGGTTCAAGGATATGTGCATATGTGGATCCTCTTTTCGGACTTGAGGTTATGGATGGGTAGAATACATAGACTTTGAGATATGAGGGATGAGGGTGATGTATTTAGAGGTATAAGGACTCAAAATGGATGGAAGAGATGAAGGATGTGGGTTTAGAGTGTAAGGGCCAAAAATGGATTTGGAGGAGGAAGGAATGGGCTATGGGACATAAGGAACCAAAATAGATTGGAAGATGGGGGATGGGGATGCATGGATTTAGATGGGGGATTTGGGATTTGGAATAAATATCTTGAGAATGAACTATGTAGCCAAGGCCAAGAGAATTTGGACTTGCTTTGATAGTAAGGGGTTCTAAGTGTAAGAAAATTTACAGCACACAAAATAAATAGATAACAACAATAAGCATAAATAACACATAATTTACATCGAAAACCTGGTAAAATCATACCAGGAAAAATACCATAGGCAAATATCTCATATTTTATTTCTCAAGAAAAATTTGCAATTACAACATTCTTCAAAAGTTGTAGAAAACATGACTTCAAAAGAGTATAAGAAATCTAAGTTGTAGAGTCCTTGTTGAACAAAACTTTCTAAAAATAGAAAGTGCGACTCATGCAACTACATGTCAAATATTTTTTTAAAATTACCATGAATAGCGAGTTCTAAATTTTTTTTGGCTTCACCAGAAAGACCCCTCATCATTTCAACCTTTGATTGAAAAAAAAGGCCTTCAATCGCACTAGGCTCATACATACTCAATGTTGACTATTTGTCATTGGTGGAATAACAATAAAGTTGACTTCATATTCCAACACTAAGATTCCTTGCTCATGGAGGCCTAACCCTTTTCCTTGATAGTGAATGTTCTTGATAAATCTAATTGCCAATATGATACTTATTGTTTTGGAAACAATATGTGAATCCATGTTGAGGGGGGTAGGAAGTGGAAGGGATTGTGGGTTCTTCAAGGAAACTAGATTGAATGAAGGTGGAATAACCAAGTTGATAGGTTGGTGATTCATGAATGGGTGTGTAGGGGCGATTAGTTCTTGAGAGGGAGTGGAAGGACTACATTGATCTTGATTTGGAGGGGAATTGATGGTACCATTTTTTGGATTGGGTGCTTGGTATATGTGGATTTTATTAGAGGAGATGAGGGAATATGGAATATTGGTGCTATAAATTAGTGCATGGATGGATTGTACAAGTGGTGTAAATGGATGTGAGAAGAACATTTTATGTTTGAGAATGGAGGATTTGATGTATTTGAGGGGTTGGGGGAATTTGGTAGACTTGGGAAATGGGGGATGAGTGGATGAAGTTGGATGGGCAATATAAAGAGGTGACACAAATTTCTTTGTGCATGGTGGCATAGGATCCTTTGTGAATAGTCCTTTGATGAATTCATTAAATAATTAGGATGAAGAGGATTTTTAGGATGGGAATGGCGTGGATTATGAGGGTGTGGAGGATGAGGGATTGGAATAAGAATTGTAGGCTTCAAAGGGTTTATGGATGGATGATGAAGATATGATTCTTGGAGTGGATTTGGGGATGGATATTTAGGATAGAGGATCAATTGGTTCATATTATTAAAGGAAGGGGAAGGACAAGTAACATAATTAATTAGGATTTGATGGAGATGGGGAGGATGGGAGCTTCGTATCAATACTAAGGAGGTATCTAACCATGTAATCATTCTCTTGGTTCAAGATGTAGGCTAGGATGTTTGTCGGATTGGGAAAGGAATTGGTAGATCCTTTGGATAGAGGAATGGTGGATGTGGGAGCTCATCTTGTTCCATAATAGTAATTTTATCATCATAAGGATCATATTTGGGTTCGTCAACAAAAATAATAAGGATCATATTCAGGTTGGTCAATGAGACTAACCTCGTCACCATCAAAGATTGGTGGTGAGGTATAGAATGGATACATGATGTTGGATGTGATCACTATGGAAGAAAGTAGATTAGAGGAGATCAAATTAGGATAAGTTAGGTTGGGCAGTTGAATGAGATAGATGATTGATTTATTAAAGCTCATATTTTGGATTTGATTAAGCTTAGATTTTGGGATAAGGTTGGTTGGATTAGATAAAGGATAGAGATGATTGGGGAGTGGATTATTATATGGTTGATATAGGATTAGAATATGAAGGTTGATTAGATTTGGGATGGGGGTTTGGATTATGACTTGGATTAGAAGACTTGGGATGTATGGATGATTGATTGAGATTTAGATGAAGTTGGATTAAATTGGATTGGAAGAAAGGTTTTATGAAGAGATGGGATGAGGATAGAAGATAAGGATGATGGATTTGATTGTGGGATAGTGTCTAGAACAAGAAAATTTGTCATTGGTTTTGGATGAGGATTAAGATACAAGAACAAGATGATGGATGAAGACATCAAATTGTAAAAGGACCAAATTATGCAAGAACTAAATCATGAAATCCTTGATCCACTTAAGAACTAAACTACGAAAATGCTAAAGCATAGGGTGGTGGAGATAAAATTGGATTTTAGATGGAGAAAAGATGGATTTAAAATAAAGGATTAAAGAATGTTGGATTGTGGGTGAAAGGAGGGTGTGATTTTGAAAGAAGATTAGATGTGAGGAATTTGGATTAGAGGGAGTGGGATGATAGAAGAATGGGGCTAGAAGGGATTGGAGACATATTGGTGTTGGATTGAATGGTTGGATGATATGGAGGATTGATTTACAAAAGCTTAGATTTTAGATTTGAGTAAGCTCAAATTCAGGATAAGGTTGGTTGGCTTAGATTAGAAAATATTTATTAAGACGAGGAAGGAATAGATTAGATTTGTAAAAAAGGTTAGATGAAGAATTTGGATGTGGATTATGGATGACAAGGAAGGATGAAGATAAAAATAGACAAAGTAGGAATGAATTAGAATGAAATTTGGATTGGAGGAAGATCTATGATAACTTCAAAATGTGAAGGTTTTGAACTATGAAAGTGTTGAATCACATGGTGAAGGTACTAAATTGAAGGGATGGAGTGAAAATTGGATTTTGGATGGGGTATTTATTTTATTTTGAGATGAAGGATTGGACTAGAGATATTTGGGTGATTTTGATGAATGAAGTATTGGATTGAAGGAATGAATAATGAATTTGGAGGAAAATAGTGGATGGTTGGTGTAAGATGAAGGTTTGTTTACTTGAATAAAGGGTAGATTTGAAAGCACAAGAAATAAATAAGTTCGATTGACAAGATTTATAATGATATACATGTACTAGTTTTGTACAAGAAGACATGTCAAATACTTGTAAAATCCTATATTATTCAAGTAGGAGTGCCACCTTTCATGGGCTCATATTTATACTATCTACTAAGTGTGTGGGTCACTAGGGAATGCAAGGTCATGGAACACCTATTCACCCCTTACCTTGGAGGCTCAAATCCTTCCCAAAGTGAGCTCTACCTTTGCCACTTGGAAGTAAATTATGAGTAACTTCTCTATCTTAACTGATATTCGATGCACCACAAATAATATTATTGAAAGGTCTTAAGCTAGGATAAGTAATGGTTGCTAGTGAGTCCTCTATATTCTGCAAGGGTATGTGAAGCCAAATTTGTAGATGAAAGAAAAAAATCCAAATAACCAGAAGGATAGGATAACCCACCTTCCACCTTAAATTCCCTAAGGTATAAAGTTTTGGGGGGCTTATCCAATATTGAAGAAGTTTCTTCTGAGAGGCATGTCTTTCGACTCACCCCTTTTTTATACTCCGTCAAAATATGGGAATTGGAGTTGTCCCCTAGGGTTATCAAATCCTTAGGTTTCCCCCCTAAATGGAGTGATCCAAGTGCTTTTGATCACCTCATATCACATGAAGCATAAGGGAAGAGTATACACATGTTGGATTCCTTAGGATAAAAATAAAATAAAAGAGACTATGTGATGTTTTTTATGCTCACAATCACACAATATGGAAGAAGAGAGAATACACACCACTCACCCAAAGACATGATAAACAATATTATTTTCCCACTACTCTTACATAGTGCAACTAAAACTAATAAAAAAATTCTTTGACAGGTGTAATCCTATACCAAATAGATTAGTAGTTTATTAGTGGTGTTAGACAGACATAGATCATTGCACAAATTGGTCAAAACCACAAAAATAATAATTTCACATTAAGATCAAGAAAATGAAAAATAAATGTAGAAAAAATAGAAGTGAGCTTGCATAGATAAAAAGTGCCAATTCGTGAAGGCATTGATCTATGGAAGTGTTGATATGCATATGTGCTAAAACATAGAGCATCAGCACTAGACTATGAACAAGTAGAAAATAGTAAACAAGCATTAATGATTTCTCCTGAAAAACTTGAATAACTTATAAAAAATATGTTAGCACTGATGAAACAACAAGGAGACATTTTAGTAAAATAATAGAAAGTGAGCAACTAGAATGGCAAAACAATTGAATGATAGAAACAAAAAGAAATGCTCCCAGGTGCAAAAATGTTGAATGATAGGGTAAAAGCATTGTTCCACATAAGTGTCTATATGTGTAAGTGTAAAGTTTTAGAGGTGTTGATATGCCTAAGCGTTTGTCTATAAAAGCATCAACCTTGAGAGAAAAAGTGTTGAATTGAGCTAGGAGAAAACACTTGCATGAAAAACACATTATCTTGTAAATAGGGGGTTAGAAAATGTTGAAACAAGACTAATAACCTACACAAAATAATGAGAATTCAATAACCAATGGGAAAAATATGAAAAACAAGACACAAAAGTTGGCGAACAATAAAATCATAGAAGGACCAGTTTATGCATAGGCATTGATATAAGTAGTGTAAGAATTAAATCATAAAACTACACGTAAAAAATCATACAAAAATTAAACAAAGATTAATGATAGGAACCCATCAAGTGTGCCAAAATGAAGACAAGGAGAAAATAAAGATTCAAATGAAGTAAATGAACCCTTAAACCTTATTTTCCTATGCTTCTCTAATTGAGGTGAAGTAGAGTACACTAAACACTCCACTTGATGTGCTTAGTATGATGTATTGATGGTGGAATGTGGTTGCTTAGTGAACCAACAAAATGATTTTAGGATTACAATAAGAGATCGTATGAAAAACGTGATAATATGATTGCATGTATTGTTTAAAAAACAAATGTAGTATAGGGATAATGTGTGGATAGATGATATGAAAATGATAACATAAAATTAGCATGAAAGTTGATGATAAAATGGAGGGAAAGCCCTCCAATTTGTATATTTTTCATATGAATAAACAAGGGCCAAGATGTAAAGTTGGTGAAGGGCTAGGATTTGAAGAAGATAGAGGCATGGATTAAGGGCTTAGTATTGTGATAAATGTCACGAGAGGGAGAGAAGTGTCATATGAGGTAGAAGGGCTAGGCATGCTCACACATTTATTAACAAGATGACATGTGTGGGAGATATTGTCACACATGTGTGATCAAAGGCATGGAGGTGAGTTAGCATGTTCACACATGGAGCACAGAGTTGGTTGAGATGGAAGTCAAATATTCTTCCAAATTCAAGCATGTGTGAGCAAGGAATGAGATAAGGTGGTCTGCTCACACATGTTGGAACATGTGAGGAGAAAGGAGATATGGTAAATGATGGTGGATTTAGATTTTAATTCACATATATGGATTTAATCACTAGGATTAAAAGGAAAATGATCAATGATGAAGTGGATTTAAATATTAGAGGAAATGGTAAATAGGGATCAATTAGCCTAAATCAATTGATTAAGTAGGTATTCATTCATTAATTGATTTAGTTGGAGGATATAAGGATTAAGGTCAATTAATTTAATTGATTTAATTAATCAACCTTAAGGGATAATTAATTATGATGAATAGTGAAGGCAATTAATTAAATAATTACTTATTTAATTAATCTATAAAAAAGAGTATGGTGAATTGGTGGTAAATTTGGGGTTTCCATATCAACTTTACAACATTTATAATGAATTACCATTCATTAAAAATAAATCAATCAAATTAACATAATTTTTTAAAATAATAGGAGTAAAGACATGTTCAAAATAAATAATTAAATACACATCATTAAGTATCCATCATTATAACTCAACAATAAAAACCCATTTCATATTTAAATTCAAGTATATTACATTTGACATGTACATAGATTTTTTTTGTGAATTAAGCATACATTTTTAATCACATGAAATTTATATCCTAATAAATATACATGTGAATACAATGAGTTTCCTTCATGTGTAAGCCTTGGGCAATCTTCAACTATAAGAGGGAGAGCATCATTAGAATGCCTTACCTCCAACCACAGACCGATGGTCCTTTTGACATCTTCCAATTGGAAGTGGCCCTAACCTTCATAATGACAACAAATAAAAGAGTTTGTAACCATATCATGCCATTTGAAATCTAATGTAGTATACTAAATTTGTCACACTCAATCTACCATACAACCTTAGATGCCCTTTGACTAAGTATGACAACTCTAACTAAAATGCAACCTATCAAACACAATGAATTGATAATGGACGCAACATTTGCATTACTTTGGCCAAAGTTTTGAAATATAAATTGCATTCCTATAAAAATATACATATCATTGTTCACACACTTCTTTGTCAAAATTATCATCAAAAGACCTCATGGTATTCATAATGATCCATTATTACAATATAAAAATATGGTAATCAAAAAATAATTCCACTAGCTTGGGGAATATTCTAAATCACAAACAAATTGTATATTTTCCATATAACTGGGATAGGTACATTCTCGAGTATCTTTTTGACTCACAAGAATTTATCTCATTCTAGTTATCTAGAACTGGTGTTATAGAACACTCTTTCCATTATATAAGTTTATGTAGGAATTTTTGAATAACACACACATTTGTACCTACTATTAAAAACTTATACTTGAATATTTGTTTTAATATTTTAACCCAAAAACCTCATATATCAGTCAAACGTTAAAACTTAGGACAAACCCATAATATAGACAACTTCAGTAATGTGCTAAACATAACTAAATTTTTACAACAAAACACTTACACCTTGCTTATGCTTTCTCCTTACTTTGTAGAGTAGTTTTCCATTAGTATTGAACTTGTCCAATTGTCTAACTAAATCTTTCTTTTGTTTTACAGGTAATGATCAATATATTATAAATTTTGTTATGCATGCTATGCAAGAATGTTTGTGTATATGTGTAGGTATACATGTATATACACTTACACATGATTACATATTTATGTCTAGTTTATATAGTGATGCTCTATGCCATACATACACTTAGTCCATTTATTCATTATAGTAGCAATCCCATTCATTGATAGAGAAAGTTATTGTAAGATAAGTAAAATAGAGTACATATATATTCAACAATATTATAAAATGGCAATGCTAATATAATAAGTATGACATAGTAGAAAAATTCACTATCTTACCCTATGGTAACTAGGCCAAAAGAGAACAACACATTATTATTTTACCATAACAACTAGCTATACTCTGTGAAAACAACATTAATATTTAACCACAAAGATTGGGAAATTCTTTGTGAACAATAGGGTAAGAGGTAACCAATTAGCTTGATTGAGCTCTAAATATCAACATGGCATAAATATTGGTTGGGAATAAATATATACTTAAAAATTAAACATTAATCTATTCTTACATTTATATGGAGAATAAGTGTAGCCATATCATGCATATTTTCAAATGACAACTAAATTCTTTATGGAAATTTCATGGTCTTACAAATGGTGGTTCCAAAAGACCCACAATTTCCTTTATGATTTGGTATTCCTCAAACAATAATGATACACTATGAAATACTTATTCACTATTGGTAAATGATTGAGCTAGGTTTTGGTTCTTTTAAGACATGCTCATGATATATTTGTATGAGTATGAGTATATGTGTATATATATATACATATACACATATGATATATATCCACATATGCAAACATACTACTAGATTTGTGGAGGAAAAATCCATAAAAATATTAAACATGCACCAAATAATGGTGCTACAAATAACACATAAGAACAAATACAAAAAAACATTAAAGAGAGATTATAGAGAGCCTAGGTAATGGCTTGAACAATAGAGAATTTCACATAAGATTTACATTGTTTTTGAAATGAAACCATCCTTTTTCTTATGTTGCCCTTTTATTTTTGCAAAAAAATCTTTAACAACCTTATTTAAGAAAACACTCAAACTAGGAATGTAAGAACATATATACACATCTGACCTATATAAAAGCTTCCTCACAAAATATCCTCTTTCCTTTACACCTTTTTCCTTCCCAAAATCTCCAATCACTTCCCCCAACATCTCCTCTATTTTTAAATTTTTAATAATCATGAGCATTTAGTTCCTCTTTTTCCTCCCTTTATGTCAACATGGTGCAATACCATTTACCACCTCTCCTACTCCAGTAGACTGCAAACTCAACTTCGATTTCAATTATTCCTTCCTCTAAATACTAGGTGCTAAGAGGAGAGACAACAATCCCCAAAAGGCTATGCATTAATTTTTCAAGTAAGACACCTTTTGCATGCTTTTAAAATTTAGGATATGTATTTTATATTTAATTATTATCTTTTTCTATTTTTAAAACTATTATTTCTTAATTAAAATAAAATATTAATTTTCACAATGGAATCAATAACCTAATTAAAGAATAAACCCTCTCTCCTTTCATCTACTTGAATGATAAGCATGAAAAGGGTAACCAAGAAACAACATGCTAACAAACCTAGCCCAAAATTGGAACATAAGCCAACTTTTGACCTTCAACCTCTATTGTTGGCTAAGTAACAAAAAAATTGATGAAGACAAGATCATTACATCGGATTGACACTTTTAATAACAACGATATCTTATATGTGTGTGTAATTAATGACATGGTACGGTTACTAACAATCTCCATCTGTAACTCCCTCTATGATGATACTCTCTCTCCTCCTTTGGGAGGGGGAAGTATACTTTCCTGTATCCATCTCATCATCATAATGTATTTAGCCTGTTAGCCATAATCACATCATAATTTGATTAATAATCAATGATCAACATTAACAATCAAATAATAATAATTTCTAATTTCTCGTGTTACTAAAACTAACATTTGTAGCTAATCTGCAATTGAACATGAGTTTACATTGGAATGATCAAACCAATAGAAACTATATTCTATTCTAGATATTCACATATTAAATTTGGCTCTAGGAAAATTCATCGCCAGCAATTCACCGAAGGAAAATTCATCGCAAACAATTCACCGCCATGGAAAATTCACCAATGGAAAATTCACCGCCAAGTAAAATTCATCACCAACAATTCACTAAGTTTTTGAAATATATATTAAAAAATATTGGTGAATTGCTGGAGGTGAATTTTACTTGGCGGTGAATTTTCCGTCAGTGAATTTTCCATGGTGGTGAATTGTTGACGGTGAATTTTCCTTCAATGAATTGTTGGCGATGAATTTGTCGGATGCCATTAAATTTATATAACTTAGTCATCCAAAATAAGCACTGAAAAATCTACATAATTAAATTGTTTTAAAAATTGGGTGTGACAACATTCTTGATTTTCTTATAAATAACAATGAAAGATAAAAAAATACCATAAAGAAAAAGGCATCATATAACCATAAGCATAAAAGAGGTAACTAAAATTATTTACTAACAAATAATCTTACAATCTCACTTATTCATTTTATAAATTTAACTCTTGACTACCTTGTGGATTCACTTATATAGTCATATATTTTCTTATAGAAAAGCCTTCTTATGTAGACTCGATAGACATAAATGATAAATAACAATCACCATCAACTTGATTGAAAATATTGACCTTACATTTTAAAAAGTAACATCATATTTATCCTACATTAAAATAAACAATCAATAATATTTCATTTTAATAGGCACAGTAATCTTTTGTTCATAAACAACACATTTAGAAAAAAATTACTTAAATTCTATGTTACTTAACAACTTTCTCACACTAATATTGAAAAGAAGACTAGTAGGAAGAAGAATATTATGGTTTGAGGATTCGGAGATTGGGGAAGAAATGCACAAGAAAGATGGGTTTGAGAAAGGTTAAGAGGATTTCCAAATTGAGGATTAAAGAGCAATCAAGAAGGGGAAAACCATTATACTTGAACTTTCGATTGGGGTTTCCTTTCTTGGGATCTTAGACCCTACCCCAAATATCCTTAGGGATTTCTTTGTTCTCATAGCTAATGCTTCATCCAAAGAGGAGTTATTTGAAATCTTGAGTATCTCTAATGAGGCTACAACTGTCATGCATAAAAATTTAACATGTGAATAAAGACACTGACCAATTTTTTTTCTCTTTTTTAGGAACATAAACATAACTTACTAACATCTATTCACGTTGAGATGATGTGATGCCTAACACATGCACTTAAGTGTGTCACACATGTGATGTCATAACAACCATACCAAAAAAGAGAAACATACGATCAAGAACAACAATATCCATTCCCCACTCCTTGAGGTGGTGACATACCAATGGCTCTCATATGCTAGGTACTAATCAAGATCAAATGGCAAGATCTACCCTAAAGTAACTAACAATCAAATGTATTGTTTTGTCATAAAGACCATAATGGTTTAATTTACATGTTTACACTTAATCCTTTGTCCTTAGGTTAGTTTTAAAATTTGAACCTCCCTTTTTGCTTAAATAAGGCTAATACCCTAAAAGTCACTTAGAAGAAAACACACAATGAAATGTGTTACACCCCATTGTGTTACTACTTATTTACTTTTACCTAGTTTGGTGAAAATGTTTTCGATAAGTGTATTTATGCTTTATGTGTTTTGGAAATATGAAGAATAAATGTTGAAATAATTTGATGTTATGAAATGTTTTGGTTATGAAAATATATGTTGCAAGTGAATGCATTGTTTTCAACTAACTACTATTGCAAAGTGTAAAATTGGATGCAAGAATAGTATCAAGCCTCTTGAAGAGGGGAAGTATCACTCAGGGAGAAGAACTTGGTCTGGTAACCTTTGATATAGACCTAAGCTGGGCTTTCACACACACACACACACTTCTAGTTTTGTCAAGTTGGGATAATAGTTGGGAAATAGTAAGTTATCTTTAGTCTTGCTTGCATTTAATTTGTGAATGTTCTTGCTTAGGAGTCTAAGTATCGAGTCTCTTTGAGATGTGTGAGTTATTATTTACGTGTTTATATCTAATCAATGGAATATATATACATAAATATATATATATGTATGTGTTAGTGGTAAACTCGTACACATGAGTAAATACATGCATAAGTATACGTAGATAGACATATCCACGTATGCTCATGTACAGATTACCCATATGCATGGGAATATCGTTCGAACAAGGAGACTTATATACATATATATACATACTATGTATATATGTCGATCGATATGACTGTGAATATATGTGTTTAAATATTAAAGTATGATATATATATATATACACACACACACACATGCATGCATCAATATGTGAATGTGTAATCGTATATCAAATAATGTGTTATATAAACTTGTGAATTGATATATATATATATTCATTATGATAATGTTATCCATAACGCTTAATTATTTAACCAACACATAGATAACATGTAAATCATAACATATGCCAAGTATTGAGTGCAACATATTAATAAAGGGAATAGCACTAAGTTGAAACATCGTACATTTATTTAAGTGATGCTTAAAACATTTAAAATGTAGAGTCTTATGACATATGGACAATGCCATATAAAAGCACTTAGTATCCAATGCTTTTCAATGTGTAAAAATAGCTGCCAAGACTTTGTCAAAAGAAAAACAACAGTAAATGCTAATGCATGGGAAGTGTTGACCAAGTCAAATAGCAAACAATGACCCATGTAATAGGGCACAAATGGCATAATGTGGCACCAACTGAGAATGGTATGAATTGATTAGAAGTCTATTTTACAATATGAATTTCTAGAATGTGAAGCATTTTAAAATAAGTAGAAATGGTCAAGTATGCAGCTGGCCAAGTAAGTCGACCTGTAGGAGGCAATTACCTTGCATTTTTTATTATCATTCTTGTTGTCCTTTTGAGTAGTGACTCATTCACCATGGTTGTGTATGTGTTTACCGTACAATGAATTTAGTTGCCACCTTTTCTTAACCTTGCTAAGTTGAATCATTTGAGATGAGAAGTATCATTCTTGATACCTTGTTTCTAGCCTTTAGTTGTTGATCTTTGTGTATAAATAGAGGAGTTATCTACCTCAATAGGGACACATATTTGCATTCTTGCTATGATTTTATGAGTTATTATATTTTGATTTCCTGAGTTGTGAGAGAGTTTTTGAGTGAATCAAGATAGGATTTTGAGAGGGAGTATTTGGTAAAGTGGGAGAAAATTGTTTGGGAGTTTCTTACTGATTTGGGAAGGCTGTGTTGGGAAACCAGATCAATCAATTAGAGCATTGCATAAACAGGAATGTTGATTCCTACTTCCTTTTATATTGTTTTATGTATTTGAAAAGACAGTGTGACATTGTTTTTTTAATTTGGGAAGTTAGTTCAATTTCTTATTAGGGAGAGATTATTCTATTCTTTTGTGAAAGTGAAAGGAAGCTTGTTGAACTTATTATAAAGATCTATATTGCTTGAAGTGTTTGTACATATTCCATATTAAGGAATGGGTGAATATAGTGGGAATAAATACTATATAGGGATATAGCTTACATAGCTAATGTTTAAACTAGTTGAGTCTTAGAGTTACTATGATTTACTTAGTAGATGTGAACTAATTAAACATAGAGGTAATAGGTTATTCCTAGGGTTGGGATAATCCAGTGAAGGGGATAGCCTATGTATAGATTATGAATGGTCAATACAAATCGAGCTAGAAAGGTGGGTGAAGTATATGACGTCCACTCGAAGTATTGGGTGATGAATACTTTGGCCAAAGTAGTGCAAGTTGCCACTGTTTACATTGCCAATTCATTGTGATCCAGGTTTACATACTAGGTAGGGGAATGTTATATTTGTAGGTTGTAGCCACTATGTGACAGATCTAGATATTTAGGACACAACACCAAGCTCAGGAAAGGTCAATTTTTATTATGAGGTTACCAAACCAATCTCTTCGTCGAAGGGTAGGGCCATCTATCGGTTTGGTAGATGTGCGGGGGACTGCAGTTAGTCCATGGTTGGCGAAAAAGTTCTTGAGTGATGCTTCTCCTCATCAGTAGGCAACCAAGATTTAATGGAGGGCACCTAGACCATTCGTACATCTAATGCCAGTAAGCTCTACGATGCCTTGTTTGTGTATTTTATATCCATATTTATGGAAAGATTGTAAAAGAGAAATGTTATCTTGTTAACATGTTCTATGTAATAATTACTTTAGAAAGTTGTAATACTTTGATATAATGCAATGGAAAAGTTTGGAAAGATATTTATTTCAAATGTGCATGCTATCTTTATAGTTTTGAAAATAAAATTTTTATTACTCACAATGGTTAGATGCTTAAACTATTTACTTGGGGTTAAAACTTAGGAAAGTTATTATGAAGAACGATGGGCATGTTACATAATGACTTCTTTAAAACTAATATTTAGGTATTCCATCCAAGGGAAGAACTATAGAACAGTACTGGGTGCTTACATAAACTAATCGATTATAGGAGTACCATCAACTCTATTATACATTATTAAGAGAATTTCAATAATATGACATTAGGGTTAAGTGTATTACAAATATTTCTTAATGAGGGGAATGAAATAACTTAATTTAAATGTCATCAAATTTGAATTCTAACTTACTACTTTAATTGAATATTTACATATATCTTTATTATGTCCGTTATAATCCATTGTTAATAAACATATTATTGTAGTTCAAGAGTATTATTATCATACTGCAAATGACAATGACTATTGTTGACAAAATAAAGACTCTTTTATCTTGTAACTACAAAAAAAAAGTATATTATCTTGTAAGATTGAGTCCCAAGTGATTTATTTATCTTTTTGGTTATGAAAATATATGTTGCAAGTGAATGCATTGTTTTCAACTAACTACTATTGCAAAGTGTAAAATTGGATGCAAGAATAGTATCAAGCCTCTTGAAGAGAGGGGAAGTATCACTCAGGGAGAATAACTTGGTCTAGTAATCTTTGATATAGACCTAAACCGGGCTTTCACACACACACTTCTAGTTTTGTCAAGTTGGGATAATAGTTGGGAAATAGTAAGTTATCTTTAGTCTTGCTTGCATTTAATTTGTGAATGTTCTTGCTTAGGAGTCTAAGTATCGAGTCTCTTTGAGATGTGCGCGTTATTATTTGTATTTATATCTAATCAATGGAATATATATACATAAATATATTTATATACATGTATATATGTATGTGTTAGTGGTAAACTCATACACATGAGTAAATACATGCATAAGTATACATAGATAGACATATCTACGCATGCTCATGTACGGATTACCCATATGCATGGGAATATCGTTCGAACAAGGAGACATATGTACATATATATATACATACTATGTATATATGTCGATCGATATGACTGTGAATTTGTGTTTAAATATTAAGGTATAATATATATGTATATATAGTATATGAGTATATACATATATATATTGACATACGAGTATGTATTGATGAAAAGGATACGTCCATACTAGTATGTTAATATATATAAATATATATATATATACACACACACACACACATGCATCAATATGTGAATGTGTAATCGTATATCAAATAATGTGTTATATAAACTTGTGAATTGATATATATATATATATATATATATATATATATTCATTATGCACATGCATCAATATGTGAATGTGTAATAGTATATCAAATAATGTGTTATATAAACTTGTATATATATATATTCATTATGATAATGTTATCCATAGCAGTTAATTATTTAACCAACACATAGATAGCATATAAATCATAACATATGCCAAGTATTGAGAGCAACATATTAATAAAGGGAATAGCGCTAAGTTGAAACATCACATGTATATTTAAGTGATGCTTAAAACATTTAAAATGTAGTCTTATGACATATGGACAATGCCATATAAAAGCGCTTAGTATCCAATGTTTTTCAACATGAAAATATGGTTGCCAAGACTTTGTCAAAAGAAAAACAACAGTAAATGCTAATGCATGGGAAGTGTCAACTAGGTCAAATAAAAAACAATGACCCATGTAATAGGGCACGAATGGCATAATGTGGCGCCAACTGAGAATGGTATGAATCGATTAGAAGTCTATTTTACAGTATGAAATTCTAGAATGTGAAGCATTTTAAAATAATTAGAAATGGTCAAGTATGTAGCTGGCCAAGTAAGTCGACCTATAGGAGGCAATTACCTTGCATTTTTTATTATTATTCTTGTTTTCCTTTTGAGTAGCGACTCATTCACCATGGTTGTGTATGTGTTTACAGTGCAATGAATTTAGTTGCCACCTTTTCTTAACCTTGCTAAGTTGAATCATTTGAGATGAGAAGTGTCATTCTTGATACCCTTTTTCTAGCCTTTAGTTGTTGATCTTTGTGTATAAATAGAGGAGCTATCTACCTCAATAGGGACACATATTTGCATTCTTGCTGTGATTGAGTCCCAAGTGATTTATTTATCTTTTCGTGTTCTTTTACATAGGACTAAATGCTATTTCAAACAATATAGTGTGTAGATAAATGAATATATTATATTAATGAACTTCACAACATTGAGAGATAGATTTTACGTTAAGTTGAAAGGAAATATTTACAGATATGGACATTTAAATTAGATCAATTCAATGTACCTTTGTGCACGACAATACACAAGCCTACTCTACCATAAAGATAGGTTGATAGGGTAAATATTACAACTGTCATTTCTCATCATCATAACACTTTACATACAAAGTAAATAAATTCTCTCAACATATATTCTCTCTTCCATTTATTGATATATACATACGTTGAGAGAATTTATTTACTTTGTATGTAAAGTGTTATGATGATGAGAACTAAATAGTTGTAAGATTTAACCTAAAATGAGTAGTTTCATGCCATCAACACTTTCAACAAGTTTTCATACAATGAGAATAACAAAATAAGTGTTAATGTCATTTTATGACCTTTCTCTATTATAAATTCTTTGAACACAACAATATTGTAGCACCCCTATTTCTAACGACCATAAGCTTAATTTATATCAATAATAAGTGCATGTTGGTATAACATATTTAGCAAAATTCTTGAAGATAACTACACATTTTGAAAAAGGGAATAATGTAGTTATAGATCTCCTATAATATTTATAGTACTATATAATGGTTACAATAATACCACAATGGCAGTCTTCGCACTTGATAGTTTGTATACACCAAGGCTCTTGAAGATTAAATTACATGGCTGGTTCAACAACAAATACAAAAGATTAAAGAGGGGTTTCTCAAGGTCATCAATTCTTCAACATAATCAACCTACACATAATACCACATAAAAATCCTTTATATTTCCATTGGGAGCTCACCTTCCAACCTAGGACTGAAGACAGTCCACCCCTAGCTAGGGAAAAAATACATAGTGATAGGGTAAAAATTTACATAGTAAATATAACAAAATATCAACATAAGGGGTACAACACCGGTTTATAGCCAAGACACACACACATTCAATCATACAAAATAAATTCCCCAAGGAATTCTACACAAGATGCTTCTTTAGGAATCTCAACAAGGGGGAGGGATGACATCTACTCAAGGGGGATAATATCCAACAAAAATAAAGATGAATAATCTTTAACAACAATCTGTCCTCTTGAACTCCTCATAATATACCATAACACAACCCCAATCCACACCTTCAAACTCCTCTCTATACTCAAGAAGCAACTTTTTCTTTAATTAACTAGTGTGGGTAGTCTTATCTATACACAATAAGCAATTGTTTCTTTAATTAAATCATGTGGGTACTCTTACCCATTCAACTTCCCCCTTAAGAACCTCTACTTCCTCAACCCCCATAGAAGGAGTGCTTTCACCTATCTAGGAAAGCATACTCCTCCTACCCCAGAAAACAAAACAAAATTCCACATCACAAAAATAGAACATAGAAAATTCACATTGCATGCTTATTTCAACACTACCAACATAAGTATAACAGTCCAAATATTATAATTATAAATTAAAAAATAAAGCACAAAATTTACATTTGGTGGCATTATTGTAGACTACCTTCAACATTAAAAATGAAGCCAACCTCTACAAATCTCCAACACTTGTAGTGGATAAACTATGTTGCACGTATAACCTCTCTTCCTCTGGCTTTCACCCTTTCTAGCAACCCCCTTCCTTCCAATTTTCTCTTCTTTAACTTCTCCTCAAAGTCTAGAATTTTAGTAATACATAAAAAACAAAGGACATTGTTCAATATACTATATAATAGAATCCCCTCAAAAATCTTGTCCTCTTCTACATAAAAGGAATGCCAAGTGGAAGTTCTAACCTCCCCATGTTCGTGTACCTACACAACTAATCCTCCCTTTTTCATTACAATAATCATGCAAAATTCAAATTTCTTCACTTTAATAATGTTGAAATAAAAATTACTTTTTTTTATATTTTACTTATTTTATGCCCTAAAAAGGCCTTTAATCCCTAGCCTAATGACCTAGGGCCTTAGGGAATTTAAGAGATAATGAAATGGGCATTAAAAAACATTTAAACCTTATAAGATTTAAATTAAATATTCACATTTAAGAATCTATTTTTTTTACAAGGTGCATTCTCACAATGTTATTGTCATTGATCATACATCACATAACGATACATCACAATCTAAAACAAACTTCACATTACTAAAGACAACATAAACCATGAAACAAGATGTACAATACAAAATACCCGAGTCTCTCTAAATAAATTAGGTCGACTCAACTAGGTATTCACAAAAAGTTCACTATTGGCCAAAGGATATCTTGCACACTAGATTGTATAAATTAGTTCATCATCAAGAAATTTTTATATCTGAACCAATGTAACAATAAAGTGCAATACTTTCATATATAATATTTTATAACAAAAACATCTCTATTGCACATTTCCTTTCTTATCATGATAATATAAGATTACTGATTTAAACCATATTCTATGATAGACAATCATGATTCCATACCATGTAAGACGTGTCATAAACCATCAAGTCACAACATTAAATCATTATATGGAAACAACAAAATAAGGTCACTAGATAAATTTTGCCATACAGATAATCAATCACTACAACAATAATCACAACAAATCCATGTTTGTATACATAAGTACATCAGGAATCCAAAATGAATGTGCCAAAACCAGAAATCCATGACATCATAATGACACATTATATAAATGTCTCATGATGATAACATAATAATCATGAATCATAAACATATAAGTCTATTAACGAAAAATGGGTCTCACAACTTCCTAGCACACTATGGCTAAATGTTTTTTTGTTGAAATCAATTGGCTCAGTATGAAGTTGGCAACTATTTAGAAGAAAATAGGAGGTCAAAATCAGATGCAAGGGGAGGATGACACTAGCATTACTTAGGGATGTGAAGCTATTTCCAAGACAAACATAATTGAGAAAGATTTATTTGATCTAAAGGACGAGAATACGGTCAACTTGGTTGAATGGGATAAATGGAAACAACACTTTAAGAGACTTATCAATTTTGAGAAGGAACTCATGACCATCAAAGACAATCTCATCTATGTAGTCTAAGTCAATAAATCTATTATTTAGAATAGTGTTGCAGGTATCAAAATTCTTATCGACAAATTGAAGGATTTACATTAGAGCCATGTTATCCATGTTACTGATGATAATATAGCTCAAGGGAAAAGAGTGGAAAGGTAGGTCCTAGTACCAGAACTAGAGCTAGTAAGAAGAAGACCTTTGAAGAGGAAAATAAGGACCTGATGGACTTTGTCAAGTTATATGAGAATTTCTAACAATAAGAACTAGAGGCTACAAAAATTCTTAAGCAAATGTAATTGGGGTCTTGTGTTGTTTTCTCCTATTTGCACTTGATGGTTTAGGTTGCCTTGGTTGTTGGTTGTTTTGTAGGGGTTCATTATTGCAAATAACTTGTGTTTTGGTCGTGCTTTTGTTATTTCTCTACTTTTTGTAAAGGGTTTCAGGCCCCCCTCAAAATCTGTTTTACCACCTTAATCTAAAACAATTTTCCCACATATTACTTGTTCACCCTCTTATTTTCATCAACAACATTAGAGAACATGTTTGGTCGCTCATCTTAGGGATGCATGAGACATAATCAAATGAGATGCAACAAAAAGTGACCCTATCTCTTTGCATCCATCTTGTATAATGTGCATGACGCTCATTCCAACTAGTTAAGAGGGATGATTACAAAGCATGTCTAACTTATATTACTCCAACAAATCCATTATAATACTTTACAATGATACATCTCATTCTATATTTAGTTTAAAATTCTATTGTCTATGCTTTGGAATGATATTTCCTATCCTAAAATAAATTACATAGATTTTGTTTTTTAAATCTCCATAATTTTCAATTCACATTTCTTACATGAACTCCAAATATAAACTACGTACTCTAATCACTGCTTCGAATTCATTTAATGCGTCTAATTAATTAATTATTTATCCTTGGTGAAAAGTAAGAAGAGGCACGACAACCATAGAAATGCATAAAAAAGAGGAGATGAAAACGCTGCACGTACCGCATAAACTTTTAAAACAATCAAACAAAATGAGTTTCAAGACATATTCCATAGAGATATTAAGTTCTCCGAGTACCCCTGCGCTAAAACAAAAAAGTTTCAACACATATTCCGAGCACCCCTGCGCTAAAACCATGTTACCAGACAAGATGGTATATCTACACATTCAGGTATGGCTCCCACAATACACCAACCCATGAAGCGGAGAAATTAAAAAACCCCTACTAGAAAACTATCAGGCTGACTTCGTCAGTGTTTTTAAGTGTGTTGGATTGCTGTGAGTGCTTTTAATGGCGTTTTACAAGAACACACTGCAAGAGTATACACAAAAGATGCGTCTGGCAATGCCAGTGTATGAGAGTGTGAATGAGGGTTTTGACCATCTACCAAGTTTCAAATGTTTTGTCACTGTCAATGGGTCGAGATACGAATCTACTGGTGCTCAGAAGCATAAAAAAGAAGCAGAGCAGTCTGCTGCACAAGTTGCCATACAGGATTTGGCCACCAAACACTCTGACTACCAATTTGAGGTAACTTTTTTAATTATTGAATTGACCCAAATGCTTCAAATATTTTTCAGTTTTAAACAATCTCTTATGGCAGATTCTAAAGAGGTTTTATATAATCAATCTCCTTATGGCAGATTCCAAAGTGGTTTTATATACAAAATTGGTATTTACTTGGGTGACCTATATGGTTACTGGGAAGATATCAGGTCAATAATGGGTACGTAGAAGAGATGCTGTAACGGTCATGTATATGTTTTTGTGTGGACATGTATGATTTATGTATAACTGTGTGTGTATATGTGAATGCGTTTGTAATATGTATATATTTATGTGTTTCTATGTACACATCCATATGCACCCCATAGGGTATGGTAGGGCAAATTCTTTTGGTGAGTATGCGGAGAGGAGATAATTAGGTCGCGCTGTCGTTAAGGTGGGTCTGATTACTCTTGTGGTGTCGAGTGTGCATTGCTTGTGATCAACAAGTTGGTTGTTTCTATATATACATCCACATGCACCCATCGAGGTATGGTAGGGCAGGCACTTTTGGCAATTACGCAGAGTAATAATGTGAGCATTTTTAGTTGTAGAAGCAATTACAAGACCTACATTTTTGAGGGGTATCTGAAGGACATTACTCTATAAGCTTGTATAAAGAGGATTTTTATTTATTTATGGATAGTTAGGCATTGCTGTTTTTAGGAAAGGCTATTTCTGTGCGTTGCTTATGAACAAGAAGTTTGTGTCCACATGTTATTGCTTGCATGGCAGATCAGTGAGTGCTTCCAGTGGCTAATGCAGTAACCTGGTTAAGTAAGATGTGTTTAGTGTGGTTTTGAGCCCTGAGCGTCACCAGCTTAAAATTAAAAAAATGCACACCTTAATGTTGAGCCAGTATGGCTTGGGCTAGTGAGACTAAATTTGGGCCAGGGCAAAAACCTGACAAGACTCATTACAGCAGTAATTGCAAAATTTATTACAGTCACTGAGAAATTAAGTTAACCAAAGTCATCAAAATTGCCCAAAATGGGTCCTGTGTACTGCAATAAATGTTTTTCTGTTGCAAGCTGACAGACAGAAACTAAGATGTTGGAATGAAGGGATTGCGCTGGTAGCAGGGATATGTAGGCAGTTTTACAACTTCTAAGATTTATTTCCCTTATTTTTATTTCATTGAGTGCCTTTGAGACTCTTTAGTTTCAGGCTAACTTGCAAGCCCTGTGGACTTGTCACTCGAGTTTCTGCAGAGATTAGCCAAGTTTCCTAGGTTGAGTCAGCTAGACTAGTTTTAACCGGTTTAGCTTGGGACTCCTAACCTGTTCATGCTGAACCTAATCACGTCTATTATTCTTTCAAACCTCTCCTATGGGAGTGTGACGCTAAGGAAATCATTGTCTTTTTGGAAAGGAAGAGTGAACTTGGGACCACATTCTCCTCATCAGTACAATTTTGCAAATTAAAGTGATTTTTTTCAAAACCCAGAGAGTCTCATAACTATGGTATATATGTTCATCTGTATGCATGTGCATTAAAGGTGCACATGTATGCGCACATGCTTACAGACACACATAATATTTCCACTTGCATTAGCTGCAAATATTTTATGTTTGCTGGTGAGGCGATTAGAAATAAAAATTTGGAAATGTACCCAAAGACACCTATTTACCATATGTGTGGTTCATTTCATATATTTTTGGCACAGTTAGTTTCCCAAATGAGAATAACAATCAATATGCTTCTCTCTGAGTTAATGCTAAGATTATTTTTGAAGAATAGGTATTTGGGGTTGTGCCCAAATGCTGACACTCTGGTTGGATTGGTTTCTTAATGTCATTTGTTTGTGTGGTCATGAATGCAGTTGCTTGCATGCGTTTTCTGATTACATAAGAATGGTACATTTTCTAGTGAGAGGGTTTGAATCTCTGTGGGGAGGAAGCAGAAATATTTAAAATTGTTTTGTGCTTTGCTGGATGGAAAAGCTGTAATTTTGACCCTGTCACCCAACTGATACAGGATTTTTTCTGAGTTTGACAATTAAAAGGCAAGCTTACCCCTAGAACTCGCCAAAAATGCAGTGAAATTTGTTTGCTTTGCCTTCATAATATTGTAGCTTTGATTTTATGCAAGCTTATGTAAGCCTTGATGGGTGGTAACTAGTTTCTCTAAATGAAAATAGGAAGCATAAGTTGTAAGATAAAACTAAGCTTAAAGCATTAAGAAGGGAGGCATGGGCCTTATAAAATAGTGATTTTCTATGTTCCAGTTTTGGGATTGGGAGATGGAGGGGACATTGGGGACCCAAATTTGAGCATGGCAGCTGGCAGTGCAATTTCACATGCCATTTTTTATAATTTTATCACTGTGTTTTCGTCAACACCAAGTCCTCACTATTTCTGATCAAATCTTCATTTTTCAAAGAAGTATGGGTGAAGCTGGACAATCTTAACAGTCTAAATGGTCAGTGCTGCACAGTTGAAGACAGGAATATTGTCATTCTTGAATCTTTCTTTTAATTTTCTTCTTTGTTTTCTTACTTCTAGAAGATGAGTTTTTGGAAACTCCTTACAGCAGTGAGCAGAAACTCACAAACTTTTATAAAAAGTTGATAACAGTGAACATCCACTACCACTCCACCCTTACTGCTTCCTCCATTCTCTACTAAGCCTGAGGTGTCGATGTATGAATTAAGAAATATTTGAACTCCGGTTTCCTATGTTAAGAGAATAAGTAGAGTGGAGGGGCAGAGCCACCTTCTTTGTTGTGATATAGGGTGGTGTCGAGTTGTGGAGCCCCCACTACCAAGCTCAAATTAAGGCCTTCAAGACCACATGGACCTTCATGACACATGCCATTTTTTATAATTTTAATACTGTGTTTTTGTCAACACCAAGTCCTCACTATTTTTGATCAAATCTTCATTCTGCAAAGAAGTATGGGTGACGCTGGACAATCTTACCAGTCTAAATGGTGAGTGCTGCACAGTGGAAGACAGGAATATTGTCATTCTTGAATCTTTTTTTTTAATTTTCTCCTCTGTTTTCTTACTTCTAGAAGACGAGTTTTTGGAAACTCCTTACAGCAGTGAGCAGAAACTCATAAAACATTTATGAAAAGTTGATAACAGTGAACATCCACTACCACTCCACCCTCACTGCTTCCTCCATTCTCTACTAAGCTTGAGGTGTCATTGATGTATGAATTAAGAAATATTTGAACTCCGATTTCCTAAAGTTAAGAGAGTGAATCTGAGTAAACAAAAACAGTAATAGCTGTTGTAATAGTCTTTTTTGCCTTTAATACATATAAATATTTCTTCTTTCTTCTGAGGTTAACCATTTGTACATGCCATCATGTTGTCTACCTGTTATAAAAATATTTTTTTCTCCGTCTTTATGAATATTTCAGTGTTTTTCAGTTTTCCATTTTTCTTCTGATTTATTCTTGAGCAATTGAATTCTATTTATACTTTTGATTTACTTAGTCAATCCTGAGTCCAAGTAATTCTACTATGCTAAGTCACAAGGTTCGAATTCGGCAACAATAACATTCGGATGAAGTTTGACGAAGAGAAAAAAATTGAAAAAAATTTCGAGATTAAATTCACATTATATAAATTTAATTAAAAAATAAATAAAAATAAAACAATATTATGTGAAATTTGAATACATTATAATAAATTTAAAAACATTATAATATAAGTATGTTTAATTTAAGTACTATTAGTATACAAATAATAAATATATTATAATTAAAACACTAATTTAATATTTTAAAATATTAAATTTTAATATATTACTTTAAATAATATTAATATATAAATAATAAATATATTAAATTTTATATATTAAATAATAAATATATTATAATTAAAAACTAATTTAAATATTTAAAATATTAAATTTTAATACATTAATAAGAAGACAAATCAACATTATTTAGAAAACAAAAAAATATAAAGATATTAAATTTTATTTGGAAAATAAAAACAAAAGATATTTATAATTTATTGGAAAATAAAACAAAAAGATATTTATTTTATTAATGTAAATAAAATAATATTTATAAACTCTTGTTAAAAACTTAATGCACATATACAATTTTATAAAAGACCAGTAAATAAATAAATACAATAAAATAAAAAAACTAAAAAGAAAACCCTAAAAACCAACCTACCTACCAGTCAAGTCACGCAAGTCTGCATACGCTTGGTGGGAGCCGCTTATTTGGCGTGACAAAATCTGAACTTGAAGTTGTTGCGTGGCAGTTGCTATTCAGTGAAAACTGATCTCTTTTTAGAAATGAGGCTTCCTCAAAATATGAAAAAAATTAAACAGTCAGCTAAAATGTTAGAATCGTGATCTCTTCAACTGTAGATTAATATTGTGTTTCGACTAACAATTGCCATCTCTTTTTTTTTCCAAAACCTATCAAAAACCCTAATAAAAAATGACATTTCAAAAATATTTTTAATTCGTACAAATTTATGGGCAAATTTTTACGATTTTTTAAAAATAATTAATGTTCGCCAAATTTTGAACTTCATGGCTGAAATTTGGCGAACTCTGTGACTTAGGCTGACAGTCCCAGCAGGTCCCAAATGAGATTGAAATCACTCCTTAACTAGAAAGGAGTTTTCTTATGTCAATTGAGACCTATCAGATCTCATCAGTTGCTTGGTGGGCTGTTTCTGAGGATTGAAAAATATCATTACTCTTTGGATTTTTTATTTGCCACTGCTCCAAGTCATAAGGTGATATGCCTTGGTTCCTATGAGCCTATTTCTATGCAGAGATCGCATCTGAAGTGTGCTGCAAACTGTTGATTACTAATCAAAGATGCTGGTAAATGTCTCATTAGATAAGTTCTTAGCCATCTTATGGGCCAAAACACCCTGCACTTCATCTAGAAAAATTTACACAGTTTGCACACTTTCTAAGTCAGCATAGGCCTCAACCATGGCAGGCAAGCATAATTTGATGTTGAAGTGGTGGCTCAAAAAATCTTGTTTGGGGCTTTATGCTCTTTGTGTTATGGGAATATGTTCCAAAGATATGTTGCAATTGGTTGTGACATATGATGCTGCTCATTTTATTTAAAATCCTAATATTTTCAAATATCAAGGAATATGCTAATTGCCTTGTTCAATTGTTACTGACGATGAAGCAGGAGCCAATTGGCAAAAGACAACTTACAGAACTTCTTGTAAAGATGGGCGTAGGTTCTCCTACATTTTCTTCTACAATGACGGGAGTTGCACATTCTCCAGATTTTACTACAACAGTGCAAATTGGGGGGCTTTCCTATGTTGGTGGTGTTGCAAAGAGTAAGAGGGAAGCTGAAACAAAGGCTGCCTTTGTAGCATTTCAAGCCATCAAAGAACAAGGCGGTGAGTTTTATCATTGTTTGCATTCTCCTTAGCCAACTGCATATTTATTAGTTATCCTGATTGTTCCTGTGACCTCATAAATGCTATTTGTAGTCACTCAAACCACTGATCTGTTGAAATCTGTTACAGGTGATCCTCATTTCCAGCTTCAACTTCAGGCTGAAAGCACGGCAAGTCATGAGTTGAAACAGCCTACCAAAGAGTGCAAGGATATTAACTCTGAATTGAAGACAATAACTAACAGTTGTCCTGCTTGTGATAAATTCTTAGTTGGAAACAACCCTAAGCAGACTGAGAATTCCTGCGAAATGACAATCATGGAGAATGCGTGTGCAGTTGAAAAGGGTCCTGAAAATTTAAATGCGAATGATGAAAATTCAGTACCTTCAATAGAACCACATAACCAGCTTGAGCGAGAAAATTTTCTGATTCTGCCAAAGCAGGAAGAGTCTGAATCACAGAAGACAATAACTGACAGTTGTCCTCCTTGCAATAAATTCTTAGTTGGAAACAACCCTAAGCAGACTGAGAATTCCTGTGAAATGTCGATCATGGAGAATGTGTGTGCAGTTGAAAAGGGCCCTGGAAAGTTAAATGCGAATGATGAAAATTCAGCACCTTTAATAAAACCGCATAACCAGCTTGAGCAAGAAAATTTTCTGATTGTGCCAAAGCAGGAAGAGAATGAAGCACAGAAGCAAGGTGTGGAGGAAGTTAATTTAAAAGATTCTATAAGCAAGAGAAGTAGAAGTGACCATGAGAATTGTGATGAACAGATTAGTGGAGAGATGAAAAAAGGAAAAAAGTAGAAAGAACCACAGGACGATTTTCAGCAGCACATCAATGAACAACTGACACTATCAGTATGTTGAAGATTTTCCCATATATCTGGATATTCAAGTTTTGACTTAGGACTCATTCTCTTCCTTTGGATTTTTTTGTCAAAATTTTTCACAATAATTGATTTTTATCAATCAGGGTCCACCACAAAAAATACATATGATAACACAAAAGTTAACTTTGGTGGTGTTGTATGCAAACACTTCAATGAATCCATCAGTTAACTGGAGGACTCCATATTGAACCTAAACAGACTAACTTAACAACAGTCTAATTGTTATAGCAATTTTCTAACTCTATAATATGGCAAGCCATATGCAACCCAGAAAACCACCAAACATAAATGATTACTAAACAGAAAATTTTGCAACTATGAGGAACTGTAACAGGGTCCAAGCTAGGAGAGTGTCATATAATTGAAATACAAGCTGCTTTGATTGGATTTAAGTTTCTTCACCTAATGCTAGCTTAGTCAAGCCCAAATGCATTTTAAAAATGGATGTGCAATGAAGTATATGTCAAATGTAATTTTAATCAACTTTAAAGCAAACTGTATTTAACATAACTATCACAATATTCGCTAGATGTTGACCCAGTTGTGCCTGAAGGACACCATGGGCAAATGTGTTAAAATCATGTGAGTTGATGAGAAGGAGATGTTGTAGAATGGGAACTAGAATGAAAGTGCAGAGCAAGAACATTATAGAATATAGTACAAAGATGGAACTTTGCCAATCTTTATGGAGATGTATAGTGAGGACAAAGATAATTGTCTTTGTGTGAGCCAATTGCGGTCAAAAAGGATTAAGGACTCATCTCATATACAGCTAGTGTTGACCATTGCAGCTGGTTGGTAGCCACTATTGGTACAAAAGTAAAAATATGTCTAAAAATTGTGTCATTGACACATATTCACGAATTATGTTTATTGGAATGTTTGATGTCTGATGGACCTCACATGGAAGTATGCTGTTCGTTACACTTGACAAAGTTTTCCAGGTCTGGATGTTGTCTATTTACAAGAGGTAAAAATTTCTGATTTTTAACCGTCTGCAGCATGTCATGTTATTTGGCCTTCTAGTCATATTTTGTGTAGCAACCATGAAGCAAATCATGGTGGCATGCCACTTTTCTCCCTTCTACATGGCATCAACACTTAGTTGATCAGGGATGTGATTTCACCAATTGAGCATTGTGGGCTCATTTCAACATTAATAATCATTTTGTTGGAGGTATTAGTGTTTATGCCTTGAGTGATGTTGTTGAGAGATTTGCCATTTGGAGATGGATTACAAATTCAATGCCTGCTGCCACTTGGGTTTTGTGCATGATTTTAATATGATTGAGATGGCTTATGATAAATGTGGGATGCTTCCATGCTTCAGATGATTGGCAAAATGGAGGTGTGGTACTTTATGTACAATAAATTGGGGCTTTTTGATCTCAATCTTGGTTGCCGCCAAGATTCTACCACATGGAGTAACCTCGGAGCTGGAATTGACAGTGCTTAAGTATTTTGATAGAACCATGTTATTATTCCAATCATCATTTTCTTTTGCAGCTTTTATTCTTTGCCTGTGGAGCCTTTGTCAGATGTTGTCCTTTCAAACCACTTTCTAATATAGTTTCATATTGAGTGGCAACTTGCCAAACCAAAGGCCATGAAGACTTAGTATTTTTTAAACATGTTGCAGCTCACTCACAAGGACAGGTTAGCTCATATTCAACGTGTTTGAAATTGGACCCATGCCTTATGCATGAGATAGGATGGATAGCTTGGTGGAATAATGCTATCAATTGTACCTCTCACTTCCTCTGCATTTATGGTTACCAACTTGCCTCTTTCCGCTATCACTCATATGAGGCCACCACCATGGAGCTCTGCCAAGCCACTGCTGCTTTGGAGGCACAACCTTTCTATTTGGAAGCTTAGCTTCACATGGCTATGGTTCACCACTAAAAGCAGGTTGAAGATGCTCACTCTCCTCCTGGTGCCCAAACCAAAGCTCCGGTTCATTGGCTTAAGTTGGAGACAAGGTCTCTAAGTTATTCTTCCAGTCTTTGCAATCTCGTTAGACATCTCAAGCCATCAAAAAAATTAAGGAGGCAAGAAATCTTTACGGAGTTCGCTGACATTTTTCCAGCCTTTGTCAAGCATTATGAGCAAGTTTTTGCTACTAAAGATTATACTCCAGCTCGGAACATTGCTTTGCAGCAATGCTTGAATGTGATTCCATGTCAAGTTTTCACATCTCAGTGCATTCTTTGTGATCAGCTTCTCACTAAGAAGATTTGCGTAAGGCTGTTTTCTCTATGGTCACATGGTTCAAAATTTAGTTGCCAAACTTGCCAAGTACTTGTGAGTTTTTTTGTTGGCCAAGTACTCCTAGGAAAAACTCGCTGTCCCAGTTGGCTGAGTTTTTGGTGAGGCACAATCTCCAAACCTAGCGAGTTTGTGTGAAAAATCGCTGGACATGTAGTGAGCAACCCTATGTGATAAGTACATGCCAAAAATGTGGCATAAACATTTGAATTTTTGTCGAATTTTCGCTGAGTTCAAATTTTTTGGTTTGCTGAATTCGGGTCAAGCCTGAGTTTGTGAACTATGGTTTGAATCAATAAGATTGTGCCAAGCCAAAGTTAAAAGGTAAGTGGAAAGGTAAAAGGAATGCTGCTACTCTTGTAAAGAAAGAAACTAAAGATCATTTTGATAAGATTATATCGTTCATTATGTTTTTGGGGGAATCTTTACTAGATGCCTATATATATTGGCAAAAATTTCTGTATTGTTATTTAAGTTTCCCAGCTGTCCACTCACTCATATTTATTTCTATCTACCCTTAAGAGCTGTTTTAGCTGTTCATCTACTTTTAATTTATTACTATGTACTCTTTATAGCTAAGTTATTGATTTTGGTACCAGTTTGGATTCAGAGGTTCAGTCTGTGGGTTCAATCAAAAATATTTTGGGGTTGGGTTCGGTTTGGGTTCATCCACACAAAAACATAAAAACATAATAAAGATATACATATTTGCAGTAACAATTATGTTCAAAATACTGCATAGCTTCATATAATAAACAAAACCACTATAAAAATAAAAATACTACAATGTTAGTTAGGCAAACTCAAATGTCATGATATCTATTCATTGTTCAAACTGCTATATTAAAATTAAAAATAACAATGCCAACAATCAGCTATTAGGCTTCAGTGTCATATGGGTATTCAAAAATATCATCACTACCATCAATATTAAATGATGCAGGTATATATAAAGAAGAGAGTTCTTTTCAAAACAAAGCAAGCAAGAATGAATGGATTTTGTGTTTTGCATTTGCAAGGAGATAAACTAATTTATTTTGAGCCTTTCAAATGCTTTAGAATTATAATAAGGTCATGCCTTCCTTTGTTGGAGTGAAGGAGATAGGGTGCAATTGTGATGAGGATGAGAGGGTTGTTTGCACAAGCATTTGAAGAGAAGTATGATTATTAGTTAAGAGGTTACGACTATATGTGAGTTCACTAAACTCTCTCATATTAATTTTTAGATTAAGAAGAGAAAAGTTAATGCTCTTTCTGATTCTCGTGCACAAAGAAGTTCTCATCTCTATTGAGTTGGGTTAGATAAGGTATTGAAATAGACTTCATCAAACAATGCAAAGTAAGTTTTTCAGATAAATGGGCATTCTATTGATAGATTGAGTTGGGTTAGATAAGGTATTGAAATAGACTTCTTCAAACAATGCAAAGTAAGTTTTTCAGATAAATGGGCATTTTATTGATAGATTGTGGTAGATGTTATTCCTCATGATGTGGGTCATGTAGTATTTGGTCCCCCACAAGTGCATGAGCGATTCAACTTTCATGAGAAGAAGTAAACAATAACCCCTGGTGAAGGGTGCAATAGACTTAATTATTGATACATATAAAGGCAAGTCTAAGCTGATTGGCTTTTAGAGATGAGCAAGCAAATAAGGTTGTTGAATATAAGGTTTCTTTGAGCATGTCTTTTAACAAAGAAAATAAGCAAATAGAAGTGTTTTTGAATTCTAAGTAAGTCATTTAAGAGCCCAAAGGAATGCCACCCAAAAGAGTAGAAGAGCATGTGATTTAGTTGCTACTAAATTGCTCTCTTTCTTATAGTGGTCTCTATTGGCTTTAACTCGTAAAGACAAATGACGTAAAGAAGTGACTTTAAGCTTTGTTGGATCATGGTGTAATCCTTCTTACACTTATTCTTGTGGTTTTCTTATTGGTATAGTGCTAAAAAAGGGTGGTTGGTGGAGGATGCATATTGATTGTATTGTGGTGTATAAGATTAAAAATCAAGAACATGTACTCTCTTCCATGGTTTGATTACTTGTTGGATCAGCTGCAACATGCCAAGTACTTCACAAAACTATAGACTTCAAATTTAAGCACCTCTAGGCAAGAGTAAAGGAGGATGTTTGGATAACAACTTTCAAGATAAGGGGAAGTATTTATGGATGGTTTTAGTTTAGATTGTGTAATGCTTGGCTTGTTTCATGAAATGGATGAATGAGTGGTTGAGACTTGAGAGTCTGAGACCATTCACAGATTCTTGTATCATTATATGTTTGGATAATATGTTAGTGTTTAGCAACAATAGCAATTGGCATCTAATGGATTTGAGAAAAATCTTGCGAGTTTTTAAGGAGAATAAGCTGCAATGAGAATTAGTGTAAATTAGCATAACACTAACTAGTTTTTTGGGACATGTGATTGAAGAGCTGAGATTGATCTAACAAAGACACTCTTATCAATTGGTCCAAGTCTGCTAGTGTGACTGAAATAAGGAGTTTTGTAGGGTCCGTTGAATACCAAAGTCAGTTTATAGACATATATGCCACTTCCATTCCTTCTGGACCACAAAAAAGCATCTCCATGGATTTTGTTGGAGGTTTTCCCATGTCAAGGATGATATTTTCATTGTCATTGAAGACCAATTTAGCAAAATGCGTATATTTATTCTAAGCAAGAAAACACAATGCAAGAAAGCTCTTAACAGGCCATGAAACAATCGATAGAGATGCAAGGCCATGGGTAGAATGGACACTAGGTTAAAGAGGTCAACCACTTTCCATCCACAAATTGATGGTCAAATTTAAGGAGCCAATAGGTTATTGGTGCAGTCCTTGATATTGTGATGGGGGAACCAACAAGAAAGCAAGACAAATATGATTTAGAAATTCAAAGAGCTGATAAATATATTGTCAATATAAGGCAAATTTGTCATCAAGTGCAAGAATAGTTGTGAGAGTCTCAAGCAAGTACAAAACTAGAGCATTGAATTGATGATGAGTTGGGGACATGGCATGGATTTATATAAACTAAGTATAAAACTAAAGCATTGAATTGATGACAAGTTGGGGACAAGGCTATACCTTATATAAGCAAAGAAAAACTTCAAGTCCATGCTAAGAAGTTATAACCACTTTTGTATAGTCTAATTGAGATCGTTGAACAAGTTTTATTTATATATGCTGGATGAAGATTTGACATATATCCAACATTCATTCAATAGGGCAATTCATTTGTCTATTTAAGGTCTCATTTTGAGATCTGCTATAGCCATTTACCTCCCAATATGTTTTATGCTATGATGGGAAAGCCACAAATAGAGAAAGAAGAAATGTATTTACAAATCCACAGAGCTGAAAAGTTCGTTAAAAAGATAAGATAAATACACCTCAAGTGCAATAGGTTGAAGGAGTTTTTAGTGAAGTATAAAAGAATACATGACTAGTATACTATGGGTGCAAGAAGTTCTAAGTTGGGGACAATGTTTGGCTTTATTTAAGTAACGAAAGATTCCAAGATACAACAAAAAAGCTAAATCAATTTAGTTATGTTCCATTTGAGATTGTTGAACAAGTGTGCACTAGTACTTTCAGGTTAGACCTGATTCTACACATGAAGATATATTCGGTTGTGAATATTGGAAACTTTTGTTGCCTTCCATTGAAAATTTTGCAGCCAGTGCTCAAGAATTGTTGTATGAGTATATTGTTTTGCAGAAGGTGAGGACACGAAGGAAAGCAAAGCAAGAGAAATTGGCAAGTTGGGCTGAGAGGGCATCCAAGCAAAGCCAAGTGGTATGGAGAAGGTTGGGAATTCTTCACTCATCTTGAGTCCTTGAGTTTCTGGAGACCAAAAGTTTCCTAATTGGGGAGGCATGATCCCAATTGCATCATGAAAAGATTGTAAGTTCAATTTATTAAGCCACTATTTTTAATCTACTACTCAAATTGACTAAGTAAGGAACTTGAAATACTCAACATTCATAATATGATCATTTTTAGCAGCAACAAAATACTCATGTTTGTACAAGTGTATTCAAAGGTTGTAGTTGGTTATGGCATGTAAAGGTTGTAAGCAACTTACTAAGACATTATTCTTAATCAACTAGTCCAATTGTGCTTTGTAAAATGGATTGAGATAGTTGCTCAGAACAACAAAAGTTGTCACTTTAAGGCAAAAGATACTGAAGGCTTAGAAGCCCTTGCTGTGATGGTTTTGAAGTGAACAATTAGTCCTTAGTGATGAAGATGACCTTGGGGTGTTTCAGAGCATCTTAGAGAAGTAAGAAAACAAGGGAAGAGATGAAGAATCATAATATTTTTACAGTTGGTGAAAAAACCACTGGTTGTAGCATGGGTTGTCCTTCTTGTTGCTTTGTAGTTTTCACAACTGCCAATTCATACAATAGATGATTTTGTATGTGCCAAACAATTTTGTATTTTCCCTGGCTATTTTGCATTCGCATTGGCAATTATGTAACCATTGGTCTGCGGGAAGTGGTAGGGTCGTAATTTTTTCTTGTGGGGGCAAGGCAACAGTTGTAGACTAGTTTGAAGACTCACCGAATACTCGACAGGACTTTGTAAACTCTTGAGTCTTTTTCTTGGCCACACAGAGTCGACTAGGTTCACAAGATGAGTCTGGCTGAGTCTTGGGCTAGGACTCATTGAGTCTCAGGCTCAGACTCTTGAACTGTGCCAAAATGCCCAGCCACAATTTTTTAGTCAAAAATCATCATTTTTTTGTCATTTTTTGCTCATTCGCCCATTTTACCTAGAGAAACATCAATCTAACAAGAAGATGATTTGAGAAGAGAATTTTTAAGGATTGGAAGTTGATCAAATCATCCAACAAGTAACTTTTCTTTTTTCTTGATTTGAAAATAAAAAAATCTTGAAAAATTAGGGGAAATGCTGTCAAAATGTATTAGGGGAAATGTTGTCAAAATTTATTAGGGGAAATACTTTCAAAATTTATTAGGGGAAATGCTGTCAATTTCTTTTCCATTTCTCATCCCTTATTTCCAAACACTTTTAGCTTCTATTTGAATTCTATCTTTTTAAAAATAAATGCTTATCATTTTTTTTTGCTGCTCATCCTTTATTTCCTAACACTTTTAGCTTCTATTTGCATTCTATCTTTTAAAAAATAAATGCTTTCATTTTTCTTGCTGTTGTTTTTCGCAAAACCCTACTGATTTTTTTTTCCATGTTAAAACAACAATGTCAAGTTCATACAAATGATTGGTGAAAAAGATTCTGCATGGAAGAATGGGACACCGGAAGCTATCAAGGGCCAAGTCACTTGTAATGAATGCGAGACTCATCCCTTATTCCTAACACTTTTAGCTTCTATTTGCATTCTATCTTTTTAAAAATAAATGTTTATCATATTTCTTGTTGCTGTTTTTTTGCAAAACCCTACTGATGTTTTTCCCATGTTAAAACAACAATGTCAAGTTCAATACAAATGAGTGGTTAAAAAGATTCTACATGGAAGTATGGGACATTGAGAACTATCAAGGGCCAAGTCACTTGTAATGAATGCAAGCAACCTAGGATAGGAGGAATTAATAGATTAAAATACCACTTTGCTAAAATTACTGGACAAAATGTGAAGGCATGCCTTAAGGTGTTCAAAGAGGTTACTAGAGAGATGAATGCCCTACTTGTTGAGTTCAAAATGAAAAAAGTGGAAAAGCAAAAGGCAAAGGAAGCAATAGCAACGATGATGAGTCATAATGTATCTACGGATTCCTTTGTTACCCCCGCTCCAAGCATTTGTCATCCACATTCCTCTATTGGTGAGAGTCTTGAGGGTTCTATTTCTACTTCTAGGCATATTCCTTCATTATCACCAATTTTTTTATTCCATGCAATGTTCCAGGAGCACAACCCTCACTTGAAGGTACCACTTGGAATAAAGAAAAACAACATGAGGCTAGGATGGTAGCAACAAAATTTTGTTACTATAATAATTCACCTTTCAATGTGGCAAACAACCCATATTGGGAAGGATTGGTGAATGCATTAATAGTTGCTGGTAAGGGGTTTAAGACTCCAGTAGCTGAAGATTTGAGTAGGCCATTGCTAGAGGAAGTCATAAAACATACACGGCTTGTGGTTGATAATCAAAAGAAAGTGTGGTAGAAAAAAGGATGCAACATCTTATCAGATGGATGGATAGATGGACGGAATAGGAATCTCAACTTTTTAGTGGCTTCTAATGACACATTAGTATTCTCGAAGTCTATAGATGCCTCACATGAAGTAAAAAATGTTGAGACTCTATGCATTTTATTGGACAGGGTGATCAAGGAGGTTGGAGTTAAGAATGGTCTCCAAATTATCATTGACAATGCAGCAGCATATGTAGTTGCAGAGAGACTTATTATGGAGAGGCTTCCTATTATTTCTTGGACTCCTTGTGCTGCACATTGCTTGGATTTGTTGTTGGAGGACATTAGGAAGATTGGATGGGTCAAAAGTGTGGTCGAAGATGCTAAAAAAGGTTACCAAATTTATCTATAACCATGCTTGGGTCCTTTTTTAAATGAGAAAGCACACAAATGGCAAGGAGCTTGTGCGACCAAGAGTGACACAATTTGCTAGCCAGTTCCTCACTTTGCAAAGCATTCTTGCTACAATTCCTCATCTCAAGTAAATGTTTGTGTTTGATGCTTGGTTGGAGTCTCCATTTTCCAAAGAAGTTGAAGGAGAGAAGACTGCAAAAACTATTTTTGATGACTTTTTCATCAAAAACAGAGATGAGTTAATCAAGGTAAATAACAAATATAAACATAAACTTTATACAAAATTATCTATTTGCTGTTTTTTTTAGGGGTTAGTTTTGTAATAATTTCAAATTTGTTTTTTGATTTTTAGGTGATAGAACCTTTGGTCAGGGTTCTTTCTATGGTGGTTGGAGATGGCATGCCAATGGGTTTCCTTTATGAGGCCATGGATAAGGCCAAAGATGAGGTCATGTCCCCAAAATGACATACCCTTGAAATGACAAAATAATACCAAAATACAAATAACGAAATTAAATAAATATCAAAATATGAATACAAGTAATCTCAATTTAAGTATTACTATTATAATTATGATTATTTGGATAATATTATAATTATAATATATAAATTAACATTATTATATCATTATTGCTACGATGTGACTAACAACATTATAATTATGAAATGTCAATCTATAGATATAAAAAGTATATAATATATATTAATAAACATCAATGTTGAGCCACAACTGTTGACAAATTGTGATACCCAGGAAGCATTCCGACTGCCATCTTTAGACATCGATTTACTCATTGAAGAGTTATTGAATATCCCTGAAGACAACGTCATCAAATCAGTGATTTGAGTTTAGAGAAATCGATACGGATAAAAGCGCCTAAGACTAAGTACGTCCTAGGAAAGTTAATGGTGTTGGCCGATAATTATCTTACGGGATACTATCTTCAGTAAGAGTCACTTTATACTTGCTCCAAAATCGCGGGCATTTCTTCATATCGCATCTTAATACATTATCATAAGGAACCACAAATGTGAGGAAGAAAGCGATCAAATGGTCGATCTTTCCATACCTAAGCCACGAGGAGAATGGATTTCCATTCAAGTCTGTCAATCCTAATCTAAGAATATTATCATAGTTAACGGTAATCTTGGGTTGATGATATAAGAGAAGCATTACAATATGAAATACAGATAGCTTTCTTGTTTAACTAGGAACGTCGACCAATCACCATGGGAACCATATTGTCTGATGATGTGAGAAATCAAGGCACGGTTCCTTATAGTTATCTGGCCAAGAAATGTATCATTATCATCGTAATCATATCTTAAAGCTTACATCTCCTTATTAACCAACAATCGTAATATATGATAAAATTGTTAAGGAAACGATTACGAGTAATTATAGGTAGCGGTAGGCATAATATAAGACATTGATTTGTTATGGAAGCCACCGGTTAGTTTAAAGTTAGAAAATAAAATAAGCCAGAGGCAGCGATGCCTTTTACCAAAGGACACATCCTTTACAAAAAGACATAACCATTGGCAAGTATAAATAAAAACTGAAAAATGAAACCAAAAGGGGATCATCGAATAGTAGAGATATATGGATTGGAAAAACAAAGTATCATTAGATTCTAAAAACTAGATCGGGGAATGGTAGCGAATACATGCACACAGTTTAGCAGCGACCCTGGAGTGCTCTAAGGAGCATCGATCAATTTAGCTTTTGGGGAGATATTAACAGAGAGGGATATGCTGACTTAAAGGGGGTTAAATAAGTAATGCACTATCATTTATGAGCAAAGTGTGGAAGACTTATGGGCATTTTTGGGCAGACCTGGTGAAGACATTTGAGTAGAGTCGATAGCCATTTTGGTGCAGACTTCATAAGTATTTTTTGGACCATAATATCAAGGCAAATTGGATCAGCATATTGAGGTGATTCTTATATTGGAGGAATGGCTCTATACAAACAAAGGTTATAATATGGAGGGCATAATGGATTTGGAGAGGAGAAAGTAATCACAGGGAATAGAAAAGGATAAGGCATCTAAATACATATGTGGGTATAACAGTTAGTAAGTAACTTAGTGATATAATTGAATTATCATGAAGACAAAAGCAGCGATTGGATATATATAAAGGAAGCACTTAAATGAATTATAAATAGTTTGAGGCAACGATCAAGGAATAAGGATCTAAAAGGACAAGATTTAGGGTGCTCCCAAAAAGGGGACGTTACAGAGAAGTCTACAAAAACAATTTTTGATGACTTTTTCATCAAAAACAAAGATGAGTTAATCAAGGTAAAGAACAAATATAAACACAAACTTTATACAAAATTATCTATTTGTTGTTTTTCTTAGGGGTTAGTTTTGTAATAATTTCAAATTTGTTTTTCGATTTTTTAGGTGATAAAACCTTTGGTCAGGGTTCTTTGTATGGTGGTTGGAGATGGCATGCCAATGGGTTTCCTTTATGAGGCCATGGATAAGGCTAAAGAGGCCATTTTGCATTACTATGGTGGAAACAAAAAAAATGAAATCATTTGGGGCATCATTTATTGCAGAAGGACAAATCAACTCTACCAGTTGATACATGCCTTGGCCTACTACTTGAACCCAAAGTTCTACTTCTTTGATACATTTAAGGCTAATGAGGAGGTGGAGGTGTTTTTTCATGCATTGATAAGATGGTGCTAGATGTTGGGATAAGAGACAAAGTTCTTGATCAGTTGAAGGTGAGATTTACTATATCTTATTTATGAATTTGGCAATGCCGACTCTCTAGAAACACCCATTTTACATACATAATAATTAACTTGCTATATTTCATCTATCAAGGTCTACAAGGGTGCAAAGGGGAAACTCTTTTCTTTTGCTCAAGGAGAGAAAAACAACAACCCGGTAAAAAAAATCTTTTAATTTTTAGCTCAATACTACAAGTAGAAATTAGAAACTTGATTCTTATATATTTTAAATGTTTTTTTGTAGATTTATGGTGGGAGAATTATGGTGTTGGCACGCCAAATCTTCAAAGGCTAGCCATCTGTATTTTGTCCCATCTCTATAGTGCTTTGGGTGTGAATGAAATTGGAGTCTATTTGAGAGCATTTGCACGAAGAAGAGAAACAGGTTGACCCAGGAGCGCCTCAATGATCTTGTCTTTGTTCGGTACAACCTTCGCCTTCAAACTAGAAAGGTGGAGGGCATTTCATATGATTCCAGTGACTTGGATGAGATTGATCCTTATGGTGAATGGACTCTTGATGAACAAGATGATGCCCTCCTTACTGATGAAGATCTTGCAGAATTGGAGAGACGAGCAGCAAAAGCAACAAAATTGGATGCAGTTGGAGGAAAATGAAGACACTTTTGAAGAAACAATCTATCATTATTTTGATATTGACTTACCTTCTAGTTCGAGGCCTGAAAAATTTACACTAGGAGGGGAAATAGGAAGATGTAGATTGTATTTGGTTGTTTTTTTCATTTTGACATATCACAATATGTAAACAGTTATAAATTTATAATGCTGTTATAGATTTGAAACTATGAAATTGCAAATTTTGAGAGTTTGAGGATCATATGACATGTGTAATGTTTAAATTATAACATTTTTTTTGTATTGATGATAAGATAACGAGATACAATTCACAGATTGAGCATTTTAGCTTGCTTTACAACAGATTACACATTTTCAGCTTTCTTTGTATTGTCAAAATATATATATATCGACATAACAGTTTGGTATTATCCCAGTAAAGATGCTTACATAACAATTTATATATCAAAAAGAGTGAAGTGTATCCTTAACCATGTTCTATACTATATAACAAAAGGGTCAAGTTGCCACGAGACTGTTTAATCCTTGCAGTTGTTGCTATTCACCTCCGAGTCTCCAATTGTAAATCTCCCTTGATCTGTTGCCAGCCCCATCGTTCCCAACAACTGCCTCATTGAAGACTCTTTGGAACTCTCTCAGTGCCTTGAGGAAGGTCTCTGAATCATTCTGGTTGTGATACCAGGTGTGTCCATACTTAACTTCTGCTTTGTTGACCATCACTACTCCATCTGTTATTAGCCTCATGAATTTGGACATCAAAATCTCCATTGTCACTGTAACCTGCAAAACAATAGAAAGAAATGTGAGTCATTTGTTAGACTCAGAAGCCCTCTTCTACCCCCCTGAAATTTCTCCTCATTCCTAGCCTTCCAGATGTACCATAGAATTTCAATAGTGAGACAATCCCAAAAAAGCTGATATTCTTTACTTAGTTTCCTTGAATTAAATAAATATCATACCAGTTGATCTTTCCATTTTCATCCCAAATTGACATGTTATTGCAAAAGATGTTCCAAACCTCTTTAGCATAGAAACAATCAAAGAAAATATGTAATAGTGTTTCAGGAGTCCTGCATATGTTGCATAAATCCACATCAACATGATTAATTTTAAAAGGAATTTTGTGCAACAATAGTTGCCACCTGAAGCAAGCCTTTTTGGTCTCTTTCACATTTTGCCAGATAGAAGAAATGATATTTTTCCATTTAGATTCAGTTACATTCAAACCCCAACATAAATTTACATGCTCTCTAATTGAAACATCTTTCGTTAGTTCCTTTTATAGATTCTTAGCTTTAATTTCAGTTAGAGGAGTACCATCATTCCAAATTAGATCTACAACAATATCGTAGTTTTCAATAGAAGCCAAAGGAAAGGAAGCATTTTTGCAGGCATCAACAATTATATTATATGTTCTAGTATTGGAGTTAATTGACCATTTTCAATAATATTGTGGAAGGTTTGGATGCCAGCCTGGCTCCAATTTTTGGTGGAACACCCCTGCAAAAGAGCAAGAGGTTTGTTGATATGCTCAAGATTCCACCACAGGGAGCAGTAGGTTTGGCACTTTAGGTTGTTATTGACCAGTATGTTGCAACTTTTGAAGTTCACTTTATGCTTGACCAACTCCCACTCTTTCCAAAGGCTTTTGAAAACCAGTGAGCCAGCTGGGGACATGGGGTGCTTGTTTAGGAGAATATCACATAGGGGTAACTTCTTCCATGATTTTGCCTGTTTAGGAGTGGCAAGTAGAATATTGTTTCTTATTAGGACCTTCCATGGCTCTTCACCCACCATGACTCTGGCAATCCATTTGACAGCGAGTGCAATGCCTTGTGTTCTCAAGTCTTTAAGGCCAAGATCCCCATCCACTTTATCCATACAACACCATTCCCATTTGACCAAGTGCCTTTTTTTCTTACCTTTCCTATCTGACCACAAAAAAGACTTGATTCTTTTCTAAATTTCATTTACCTGATAAATGCTGAAGAACCACACAGAGGAAAAGTAGATATTGTATGATGAAAGAATCGTCTGACAAACCTGGAGTCTCCTTGCAAAGGATAGGTATTGTCTATTCTAGTTTTCTAGTTTTTTCTCAATTTTAGCACTTATCCAAATCCACATTTCTTTTAGGTTGGGGCTAATGGCAAATGGAATCCCAAGATATCTAACCAACTTGTTGGGTCCACCCATTGGAAATCATACTTCTGGAGCTAGTTGGGGGGGCTTTAGTCCAACCAAGGAAGTTGGATTTGGCTATGGAAATTTTAGCCCCAGAGGCCTGGCATAATAGGTTTAGTTTTTCAATTAGGATTTCCAGATTTCTTTCTTCCAACTCAATGAAGATGGCAGTATCATCTATGAACTGTATGTTGATTAGCTCATTATGATTTGGGAGGATGATCCCCTTGACCTTAGGAGAAAGGGACTGTTCCCTTAATAGGTAGTGCAAAGCGTTTGAGGCTATCACAAAGAGAGCAGGGGCAAGGGGGCACCCTTGTCTAATAGACCGACCAAGGTGATCTCTTTGGACAATATTCCATTAACATCGACTTGGGCTATCACATCCTTAAGTGAAGTGTCAATTGCATTGCAAAATTCAACTAGAAAGCCAAATGCTTCCAACATTGACCTTAGAAAAAGGCCACTCAACTCCATCATAAGACTTTTCAAAATCTAAGAGCAACATGGCAGAATTTTGACTTGAGTGTCTTGACAATCTATGGCCTCCCAACTTGTAATCAGGTTCTCCAGGATGTACCTCCCTTTGATGAATCCAATCTACGTACTGTTTATGAACTTAGGGAGTATATACACTAGTCTTAGGGCAAGGATTTTAGCAAGGATCTTGTAAGAGACATTAAGAAGAGTTATGGGCCTCCAGTTTTTTACTAGAGTCTTGTCTTCCCCTTTTGGAAGCAGCTTTATAATGCCCTTATTTATGTTTTTACCCAAAAAGCCATTTTCCAAAGCCTCCTTATAGACCTGAAGCAAGTCATAACTTATCTAGTCATTGAAGGGTTTATAGAACTCCATTGAGAGTCCATTACATCTAGGAGATTTATTGTTGTGCATAGAATGGATGGCTCTTAAGATTTCATCTTTAGTTATAACAATAGCCAATTTGGAAGCATTCCCTTGATCAATTTTCTTGGGAATGAGACCTTTTATATAATCTCTAATTATCTTGTTGCTCTCTTGGTAGCCTTTTGAGGTGAACAAATTCTGGTAAAAGGTGTGGAACTGATTCGAGATCTCTTCTTGAGTGGTAAGCAACTTCGCATCCTCCCAAATTTTCCCAATCTGTTCCTTGCAACTTTTCTCCTTGATACAGTTGAAGAAGAATTTGAAGCCCTTGTCTCCATGACTTAACTAGTTCAACTTGGTCCTGATTTTGAGACATTTGGTTTTATTCACCTGAAATCTCCTGAGGTCATTCTTAGTCTGCGCAAGGATCTCGCTAAGAGCAACATTTGTTGGGTCGGCCTGAATCCTAATTTCAGCCACAACTAACTTTTCTTGAAGTTCATTCTCTGTTTTCCTAGAATCCATGGCTTTCTTTTTACCAATGGTTTGTAGGAGCTTTTTCCATGCTTCCACATTTTGATTCCATCTTGATATGGCACTTTCATCTTTTAATAACCAATTGTTGATCTCTTTGAAGGAGGCTATGCCATCCCTACAATCCTCATCTTGCAGAAGCTGAGTGTTAAGAATGAATTTAGGATTCTTGGGGGCCTCACTGATTCTGCTTTGGATGGTAGACACCTTGGCTTTAATGGGGTGATGATCCAAAAGGGTGTAAGGTAACACATTGACTTTTTGACCTGAATTGTCTGGAGTGAAGTCTAATACATTCTTGTTAGCATAAAACCGGTCAAGCCGGCAGTAGATCCTGTTCCTTCCTTGTGCATTACACCAGGTAAACCAAACCCCCTTACTATCTTTCTTGCTTTTTTCCAAAGGGTTTGCCAAGCTCAATTTATGCTTTAACCTTTGCCAAAAGTGCCTCTCAGCCCCTTTCCAGGCCATATCAACACCTCCCCAATTTTGCTCGAGATGCTCTACCATATTTAAGTCACCCCCAAGCACCTAGGGGGCCTTAGGTAGTTGGGAGGCCATCCATTGCCACAATTGTGACCTCTCCCTATGATCATTAGGGGCATAAATTGAGCAGATCCCCAAGCTCTCCCCTTCTTTCTCCAAGATGACCCAAACCACTTTGTTGCAAGGGTAGGTACCTTGCTTGGTTATAAATTGCTTCCATTTGTTGGAGATGAGGATAGCAGCCCCCCCTCTCCCCCTCTCATGTTTCGTGGAAAATTGACAAGTCTTTCCGAACGAATTTCATATTAACTTCTAGGGTGAAGCAGGTTGCCTGTGTTTCTTGCAAGAAGACAACATCCTTCTTGGGTTTAAGATTTAAAAATCTTCTGATAATATACTTTCTATCTGTGGATTCCAAAGATTTAAAAATCTTCTGATAATATACTTTCTATCCGTGGATTCCAATCCCCAGACATTCCAAGATATGATGTTAAGATTCATACTCGCTTGTCATGGGAGTGTCATCTTGGTTGCTCTTGAATTGTTCAAAGCATTTGGGAAATCTATTCTCCACCTCCGGTCTCTTGGGAGTGGGAGATTGAATTACCAAGCTAGTTTTTTTCCTTTTGTTCTTTACCAATTGTAGGTTCGGGTTACCGGAGATTTGATTACCATATTTCCTCGGTCTTCTTGGCCCATTCTGCGGTTTACAGAGTTTCTCTGTTTTACCCTTAGTGATATTCTCCTCAACTTCTCCCCTAGTATCATCAATTGACTCATAAGCCACATGGGGTATGGAGATTGGCATAAATTTGGATTCCAATCTATTTGGTATTGGTTCAATTTTGCCAACTGCATTGGGAGCAAGTTGGTTAGGATTTGTCTGGATATGATTACCATTACTTTCTTGAGAGCAATTAGTTTTATGGTTGTCTTTTTTGTTATTGAGGTTTGGCTCACCCAAGATTGTCGGTGCCCATTTGGTCGAGGTCCTGGGAAGACCAAGGTGGCTCTGGATCAACCTCCACAGGCGTTATAACCTGGTAGGCAATATCTGCACGGAGTGCCCCAATGCCCGTTGCGCACAATTCCGGTTGTGTTGCTGTAGTGGTGAAGGCGGGTAAATTAGGAAGCCCCTCATCCCCTGGGAGCCCAACCAAATCAACATCGCCAATTTGGGCTTCCTCTAGACCATTCTTTTCAAGGATGGTTTTCCCATCAACTTTTTTAATTTGCATAAGACTGGTTTGTTTAGACTTTCTGCCAATAGAGAGATCACCTGAGAGGTGGTTCTCTTCAATTCTTTTCCTTAGAGTGCACATGGCAATTTGTTGTGCATTCAGCTTTTCAATTTGGGCACCAATCAGGGGCCAGTATGAACGGGCACAATAGCGGCAGGAATAGGTTCGATGTAACACTCACTTATTCAACAGTTTAAAAATGTTAACCAACCACCATTTCTAGCCGAAAAACAACTAACCGGTTTCCATTCTAGGGGTTCCAAAACGAATACAACCGATTCAATTTAAATTCCCAATTAACTTCTAAGTTTTCAGGTTTAGCTGATCTGAAGCAACTAACGGTTTTCACCAACCATTTCACAAAAGATCAATAACTAAATAACTGTCAAACTAGGGTTTCCCTAGCAGTTAGAAGGAAAAGAAAATCATTCTCGATGTCGTTACATCATTCAACTCATCAACTAACTTTTAAACTTCCATTTCTAGTTGAAAGAAAACTATTAATTTTAAACATATAACAGAGTATCTCAGAAAGATAATAACTACTTTTCTTTGCTTCCAGAAAGTAATGAACAATTACTACAGCGATGAAACAAATGTAACAGCTGTCATTCTATGGTTTAAGAAATGAAAAACTAACTGCCGACTTTTATCCGGCAATAACTAACTATTCCGTCTAGGTTTCCCATTCAACCAATTAACTAATTGAAGAAAGGAAATAACTTCTTTATTTTCATTAACTAATTTCAGATCTTTCATTTCAGCTGAATGGATCAAGTAACTATCTCACTAGTTAACTGCAGATTCGTACATTAACATAAAAGAATAACATTCATGGCATAAATGAAAGTAAACTTTAAATTAGCATTGCATGTACTTGGATTTACGAGTGAGGAAGAAATACATTTGACATCATCTTCATGCTGTTATACTTGGGCTTCTTTATCAATGAGGGAAAGAGAATTATCATCAGGGGCTTTACCGCCCAACCAAGACCTACTGGTCTCCCGGGTTTCTTCAACTGAAGAACCCGCCCTTCATGAGGGTAATCAACATGGATCAAATTATCATCATGCCTTTGAGCTTGGTGTCAAGAACCTATACCTCCTGATCAACCTTACTAAGGGTACCTCCCAATTAGAAAGGCCACTTTGATCAGTGGTATATCTGGTACTTGATAGCTGACAGATGTTGAATCTAGCATCGTACCTTGGCCAAGGATTTTTAATATTATTGACACTCCTGTGCCGATATCGCTGGCACTACTGTGCCGATATCTCTGGCACTATTGTGCCGTCAGCACTCTCACCCTTGCTCGACATGATAATACTTAGATCAAGGTCTAATTTTACATTAGCAAGTTTGATTATCATTTATTCTTGGTTCGAGGTTATATCTTAACCAAAGGATTCAATATCGCAATAACTCTTATGGATCTTTTCTTAAGATTAAGTTGTTTTCATAACCCTTTAAGAGAGATGAGAAGTCTTATTCGACAATAAGGATTCAGAGTTTAGAATTATTGTGCCAGATTTGATATAAAACTTAACTCAAGGTCTAAATTACAACGATTGGAATTGATAACCTTTCCTTGATTTCAAGGTTAAATCTTAACCATAAGATATATGTATACATAAAGAGGCTTATTCGATATTAAGGGTCTTGAATAAGAAATCACAGTCTTTCAGTTTTACAGAGATGAGGAAAAAGATCAATCGGTTCAACCAAACATTCCTCTCAAGGAATCATAAGCTATTATTTAAAAAAATAAATAAGGAAGAACTCTTATTCTGTTCACCGTACAAGTTTTCTCAAATGATATATTCTTTGAAACTCAAGAAAATGCAATAATATAGGTTAGACCGATTTCCAAGTAAGGTTTGCAAGTTTAAGAAAATATGAAGAGGAATAATGAAGTTGGGTCCTCTTAGGTTGTCGAAAGACAATTTGAAAGAAGAGGGCAAAAGTTCACAGACTCGGTAGAGATGAGGATACAGAGTTGAGCAACAAAAGAAACTAGACTGAAAAGACTCTTAGCCAAGGAATGCTGAAGGCTTAGGCTTTACATAGAACCCAATAAAATTAAATCCTCAACAAAAATCGAAACTATCTCCATATCTACAGGTTCGGATTTTCATTATATCAAATCATATGCATATAAATTTCATTTCGTTTTTAAAAGAAAATGTTATGCAACAGGCTAATGCTTAAGACTCATATGTGCCTGAGTTAATTATTCGACTTGTAGACTTCAAAACTATTTCCTCTAGAGAATTCGTTTGCAAGCTGCCACCCAAAGAGATGCAATTCCAAGAACTTGATTCCGCCATCTCCTAAAAGATTGAGATGCATATTGTTTCCCAGACTCCAACGCGTACAACATCCACAGAGATTCTTCAAGAATGAAATCTAAAGTAGACGCCAACAATATTGGAAATGAGGCAGAAGAATGGAGCAAGCCCGAGTTGAAAAGAAATAAACAATTACAGAGAGGGCTTTCCAATTATGGGAAACTTGAAATCATGAGCAAGACGGATGGAAATTCAAAGAACAGAGCTAAACTATATTAAGGTCTGTGAAACTCCTTGATGTCGATACAGAGAATTCCTCAAACGAGTAACTCAGGAAAACGTGAGAATCCCTAGAATAGTGGAAGAATAGAGAAAAGAATTAGGAGGTTGAGACTCGATGATATTTTTCTGGAAATAATCGTCTATGAACCACCATGGATGCCAATGGTGTTTGCAGATTTTACGAGCCCCAAAACAGAGTGCCCCCGTGTGCCAAAAATCTCCCCATGAAAATGGAGAGGCCTCCAATTAATTGCGAATACCTTCCAGTAACCTCCACTCCAAGATTGCTTGAACTCCCAGAGATCTCTCGACTCCCATCTTGGCCGTTTCGACTGGAGGCAGGGGAAAGACTACCGCCAAGGACTCAACTTTAAATTAATTCCTTTTTTGATTTAAGCCTTACTTAAGTTTAAATTTAGATCGATGGCCTTTCAAATAAATTTATAATTGATTGGTGGTCTAAGGCTTATATCCAACATCATTAATTTAATATTAATTAGCCATTGCAAAATATATTTATATATATCAAGAATTATTCCTCTCAACTCTCAGGAGGATATTATTATTTAATATTTTATTTATATCAATTATTTTAATTTAATATTTATAAACCTTTTGAAATCTCCTTAAAAGGTGATTAATGATATTTATATATATAAATATTTAAAATCGATTTGCATAACGATAATTATATTTAATTACTTTTGACCAAGTTACTACTTTGATACACTGTCTTACATCGACTCAAGATTTGATGATAAAATTGATCCATTATTAACCACGTCCTCTCCCTGATGATATTTCCCTTTCTCTCGTGGCGTCAACAATCCTGCATCCACTGACAAGGATTATGGTTAGATCGTTTTCAACAGCTAGATAATATGCATTTAAATTTAATCTCATGATCTCATTCAACTTCACGTGAACAATAAATTCATTTGCAAAATAAAGAGTTCGTTAATATTACCGTTACAACAAAAGGAACAACTATTGCATTCTCAATATCATAATCACATGAAAGCAGTTATTTGCAACTAACATTGCATTCGAAATACATAACCAAACATATAGTCTCAATGTAAGAGATGTGACATTCGAGAACACCACCACTTTCGCAGTTCTCATTCTCCTCTTCGACCAGAGCATTGAACGCGTTGCTAGTGGGGAGGTACCCCAGGGAAAGGCTAGGGTTTTGGAAAACATGAGGAGCTTCACCAGAATTAGGGTTAGATGATCGAGAATCAAAACCAAGTTCAGGCAAGGCTGGGGAATGGAATCACCGTCAAGGTTATCCATCCCCTCCACCATGGACTGGGTTGAGTTAGGTTTCGGCCTAGGGTTAAGCACATGGCCACTCTTGGAGTTGCCATTGTTTCTTCCATTGTTTTTCTTTATCAGGGGACAATTTTTCCTAATGTGTCCTTTATGACAAATAACAGGCATTTATGCTGCCCAAAACTTCCATAAGACAGCGAATAAGTCTTTCTTCATCCTCAATGATAATTCCAGGCGGAAACTCAACCCCTGGATGCAATGACACCAGGGCCTGGCATCCAGGTGTGGGAGTGGGTTTGGCCTCATCCATTCGAATAACATTTCCGAATGGAGCAAGAAGAGCAGGTACCAACTTCAAAAAATCCAGAGGCACATTTTTAACCACTACCCATCTTGGGTAGGAGAGGGCGAGAACTTCTTCTGCGATGGCCGAAGGAGACCAGGCCAGCGCACGAAAGACGTACCCACCCACATTCCAATAAGGTTTGGCAAGGGCTTTGCCCTGCATTTCATGATCTTTAAGGAAAACAACAAAGAGCGCCCACTATAGCATTCTAAAATAGCTAGTTTTAATACCAAATTTAGATAACCAAACATTTGAACACCATGCCTTTTCTAGCCAAAGTTTTATTAACATATACAACAACAAAGAAAGTAGCCACATGCTTAAGCCTACACCTTTCATTTTTAATAACTATTTTCATTTTAGGATTCAGAGTGAGTTTAGCAAAGTCGAGGGTATCAGAGGGATTACCTTCTCCTCCGCCATTACTACCCACCTCGACTTGCTCGGCCACAACAACGAAAATAGCACTCTCTGGAATAACCACCTTTCCGCCAACAACTGCTTCCTTAAAGGTTTTACCTTGAGAAGATGTGCCATTACTATTTACTTGAGGGGCGGGGGAATCCGTACCCCCGTCCATAAATGCCCCAGGGGGCTGAACCCCAACTTGTGCGCAAAGCGAACAATGGAGGGGACTAACCACCATGCGAAAGAAAGAGAACCAGAGCCAAACAAAGGAAAGAGAGTTAAATCAAATTAAACACAATAGTATGGAAGTGCCACGGGGCAAACATGCGTGGAGGAGGACAAAGCCTCTGCTACCTAGCACGACACAAAATCCAAAGACAGACAGCGTGTCCGCCAACCACCAAGTTGCAGAGCAATCCGAAAAATCACATTATACATTTTTAAATTATAACAAATTGATAATCAAATTAGACTTTTATGTTCTCTAAATGCATTAATTTCTTATTTTTGTGTAATTACAAGGGTTTTTTTTGCCATGTCCATGCCGAGTCTTGAGTTTGAGTCAAAATTTTGGGTTGCTGAGTTCGAGTCTTCAAACTATGGTTGTAGAAAATACCTCTTCTCCTTCCTGCTGATGCGGGTTTTGTGACCTTAACCAACATTAGAATAAAATACCCAATAGAATATCCTATTCTCTCTTGAACAAAGACTCCAATGTGCTAAGCTAAGTGATCACAAAGTAGGCTCCAAGGTTCGTGATGCATATAGCATAGTCTCAGTTGGTTTGATGTGTTTTGTTGGTATTTCAAGGGGGACTTACGCTCAACTTTTCACTTTGGACTATGAATGCTATGGATGATGAGTGGTGAAATTCTATTGTTGCCAATCTTCGAAAAAAATAAATAAAAAAAGGATAAGGGCTTGAGAGACTAGACTAATGCCAAACTAATCCTATGAACTCAAGAGACAAGTGCTGGATGGCGAAATTCAAACCAATCTTTGCTTTGCCAAGTACGATGACTACAACAACTAGACAAAGATGGTGCAATCTTCAACGGGATTCACAAAAGATATCCTATTACTCAATACCATCATCAATTCAAACAATGAACATAAGTAATAGAATTGGAGTTTAACAATTTTAAAGTTCAAACTAACCTTGCACATCAAATTGAAAATCATTCAATTGAAAAAGGTATGAACTAATTTCACCATTATCAACACTATCAATCTTTCATCCATTTAACCTGCATTCAAATCAAATTCTATTCTAACTTTACTCTAAATTCTACTTTAAATCTATTCTATGTTGAAGGGAGGTATGTAACCATGCAACCACTTGACAATCAAAAGGATTCAAAGCAAATCATGCAATATGAGCTTTTATTATCAAAGTAGCTATACGCAAAAATTTCATAAGACTCTCTCCATACAATGAAATGAGAGAATGGGCATTTATATAGAGTTTTTGAAATGAAATAAGCGACCGAGATTGATCCAAGATCAACGACAGAGAATAAAACAAATCAAGCCTAACTAGGGTTTCCAAGAATAACAATCAGCAACCAATGGGTGGAGAGCAAGTGGAATGAGGGGCTATCTTTGAGGGGGTGCACCCTTATCCTCCCAAGTGGCAGTGTATTCGATGAATCTGGACACTATTGCGTTGACCTCCTCCAATGTGGCATGTGGTAGCATGTTGACCTTGTATTCCAGTATGTCCAAATCATCCACACATTCAGCAAAAGCAATCTCCCACTCTGACTCCTGTTGTTGGAAGGCATGCTAGATGGACAAGAAGTTGGCTGCCTTAGTCAAATTTTGTTTCACGATTGGCCCAGTGGTGGCGAAGAAAATTTCTCGAACTCTGTGCTTCAAGTTTTCAAGCTGCATGTCGTTTTCTCAAACAATGTCCTTCTCAAGTGCATCTACAACCACTAGTAGAACCTTGTTCTAAATTTCCTTCGTCTGCTCCTCAGCTCTAACAGTATCAACCTTCACGCTCTCCAAGACTCCATTCCGTGCAATTAGCGCCCAATACCAGCTATTGAAATCGTATGCAGCGCCTGTTGCAATAACCTTTTTGTTGACTAGTTCCTGCTTCGGAACCCCTTTTAGCACTCTGAGACATGGAATAATTCTATCTTGAATATCCTGAATATGATCCCATGCTTCCGCCAAAGATGCGATCCTTGAAAGCAAAGAAGAAGCTTGCCCATATGCTAATATTAGTTTTTCCACAAGTACAGCCACTTCTTTGCTTTTGCTGATTATCCATTCCTTAGCCTATTTGGTTGTGGTCATATCTTCTTCGAAATTTTTGATTGTTTCTTGCGAAGAGTTCAACAATGGGGGAATCGCTAAGCTGGCTTGATCAAGAGGCTTGGTTAAATGCTGAATATACTCTTTTAGGCTTTCAACTTCTTGTTTGTATTCTTTCTTCTTTGCCACTTCCTTTTCCAACCTTGCCTTGATAGAAGTGACTTAATTGTCTAAGTCTTCTACTTCTTGACCTTTTGTGGTTGGGCCTAAGTTGACAGTGGTGATGGCGTATTCTTGAGGAGCAATATCCTCCTTTGACTTGTCTACTGTCGGTACAACAATTTGTATTGTATGGTGGCTTGCTTCGTCCCTCTAGATGGTGGAAAACATTTTGGCGGGCTTCTTTACAACAACTGTTTCTAACTTGGCCAAGAAATCGGCCATATCATCTTCCTCTGGAATGTTTGTTTGTACTTTTATCTTCAATCTCTCCTTCAGCCAATCATGAATAGTAGGCTGCTCTATACCTTCCTCTTCCTGAATATTCTGCACACATGGAATATCCAGAATCCCTTTAAGAGTGGAAATCATTCCCTCTTGAAATTCACCATCTAGGACATCCATTTCATTCTCGGACTCCAATATTTTTGTACCTATGGGAGATGGGGGCTCATCATCCTCTGTCTGGATACGAATGGGAGAAGGAGTCCTTATGTCACCCAATGACTCATCAATATCCAATATCTCATTCATATTCCCGGACATGGTAGAATGAAGAGGCTTTGATCTTTGATTCTTTCGGGTAGGTTCCTCATCCCCAATCTTCTTCCCTGCCTCCTTCCTTTTCTTGGGATTGGTGCTCTCGATTGGCTCCTCCCCTTGGGATGCACCAGCATTTGAAGAGTAAGATTCCACTTTGCCCATTAGATTGTAAGTCAGAGTCACATTCCGCTGCCGTAGCTCTTAGATCTGCTGATTTGCCCACCATTGTGAATACCTGACGATTGGCCTCATCAAGATGGTCAAATTTGCAAGCTCAGGTTTTGACCATTTTATAGGAGGAAGTGGCCGACTCTCATCAAAGCCTGGCTGAATAAACTGTCCATCGTCCTCAAGATGATTTGGCACACGGAAGAGCTTAGTTGTCTTGATCAAGTTCACCGACAATATGGACCATAGTCTTTTTCTAACATCATATTCATCTGCAGCATTGGCACAAAAGTCCTCCAGGTCTACCTTATGCTTGTACTTCCTTCCGTTCACGACCCCAATGTGGTGGTGAGGATCGAAGGCTGCTCTGAACCGGTAAGATGTGAAAGGGTACCATTGCATTTCTAACCTGGCACTTTCAGCTGCTTGTGCCGATGGACAAGACTTTTGCATATTCCCAATGAAGAACGAAAAGGTGATGGCTGGCTTCTGCTTTGTTCTCTGGAGGTCTTGGTATGTTTCCAGTTGTCTCAGAACCTCAAGCAAGACCATCCTGTTAGTGGGATAGATTAGGAGTCGGTAAGGACATCCTGTGAATCCTTGAACTCTTATGTAAGTGAATCTTGGAAATTGGATGAACCAGGATCCGTACTTGTCGATTAAGCTCTTAGCCTCATGGGTTAGCCTTTGATGCATTCCTCCTTGCAATATTCTTGTAATGTACATTAGGAAGGCATCATGTGCTCTTTTGAAATGGGCCTTCTCGCAGAGTTGCAACTGGGGATAGCAATCATATGACTTGAACTTGTTCTCTCCATTGCCCACCACGCCTCGGCAGATCAATCTCGTATATCTATAGGTCCTTGCCAAAAGATAGACAACATAAGAACTCATGTAAAAAGTTTTAGTCCTTTCTAAATTTATTAGCTGCTCATGGAGATTGTCACTGATCATTCGTGACCAATTAAACATTTTGACTCCTGAAGTGATCTCGTCAATGAAATAATACATTCATGTCTCGAATGGTGCACCTTGGGGCTGCCCATTATTTTATTCAATAGCAAAATAATATCTCCATAATCTTCTTTGAAGTTTGTCCGGAGCAATTTCTTCGGCATCTTCTTAATAGAAGGCCTTGGCTTCACCAACCATGTCTTGTTGATGTTAGTTGCACAAAGATCCATCCGTTCCTCATAAAGTCTTCTTGCATCTTCCTTAGTTCTATATGAAGTTCGGTTGTAACTGGGTATGCCGAATGCTTCTTGAATAGCCAGTTCTCTGAGATGTGCCAGTATTCTTCCGTCAGGCGCAATAATTTGCCTCTCTTGTGGGTTGTAGTGTATGGCACATTCTACCATAAGTTCAGCACACTCTACAGCCGGAGGAAATCCTGCTGCTTGAACAATGCCATTCTGCATCATTCTCCGAGCAATAGCTGTTGGTAGGAGTCCATCTTGTCCGTACATCCTTTTCTTGAATTCCTTGAAGTCCACATGTCCAAGGTTGGTGTCCATGATATTTTTCCACTTGGAGTTGATTTTCGATTCTGGCTGCAGTCCTTTGCTAGCGAACTTCATCTGTGCCTTTCTCAACGGTTCTCCTCGGGTGGTCATCAACTTGCAAGAAGCATGAAAATACATTAATTTCATGATTTTAATTTTGATTTTCTTAGACCTTTCTCTCGAAAATTCTGACTTTCAGGCTGTTAAAGATTACATTCTGTGGAAAAAACAGACTGAAAATAACATAATTTAATTAATCACTCAGTAAAATTTTGTGAGAATAAATGAATAAGACCACAGAAGAATAAAGAATTCTGTCAAACTATAAACTTCAAAATTATACTCTTGGACGGTAATTCTGCCTTTGAAAATTCTGTCTTTAGCTTAGGAAAAGCACGCCTATCCTTTGTAAGTTCAGTCCTCCAACACTTTATCTCTGAAAATTTTCCTCAAAAATTACTTTCTCTTCAAAATCTTTCTTCAAAAAAATTATCTCACAATCTTTGAGAGAGTTAAAACCTTTCACCATCGAACTTGGAGAAGAATGATTTGAAAATGACAAGCTAAACTCTTTATAAAGTTGAAAGGTTCGATTATTTTAGCAAATTCATGTTTTTTTTCTTAGATTCATCGAACCTGGGCTTGTTTTATTCTCTCCGAAATAGCAACTCAATCCTCATTAAAAATCTTTAAGAGAAAGTTTCCAATTTCTTACCTAGGCGCCATCCTTGTGAAATCTTTTAGAAGATTTTGGCTAAGTGTTGGATATTTCAAGAATTTTCTAAGTGTTGGAAAATATTAAAATATTATAAGTGTTAAATTTGATTTTCCAACCTTTTCAACCTTTTCCGACCTTTTAACCATGGCAAAATTTATTTTATTCATGAGTTTTTCTTGAAATTTGTTCGGCATTAGGTTCTCCATGCCAAGGCACTTCTCTCCATGCCATGGCTAACTTGGTCATCCTTATGCCATGCGGACTTTGAAGACTCTTTGCCATTTCTTCATGGGCGGGCTTCAAGACTTCATTTCCATGCATGGGGACGGACTTCTAGGGCGGACTTTGAAGACTCTTTGCCAAGGCTGGGCTTTCTTAGCATCTTGGACAAGCTTCTCAAGGTGGGGCAGACTTCTCTTGTGCTTGGACATGCTTCCTTTCCACTTGGGCGGACTTTGTTTGCCATCTATTCCTCAGTGTCTAGGCGGACTTCATAAGATGTTTGACATATTCTCTCCTTTGACACTTAACCATTTTCTGAAATTTTATTCCCCAAGGTGCCAAGACTTGGCCAATTTCATGAAATTTTCTTCCCAAAGTAACAATACTTGGGCAAGGTATCAATACTTAGCCAAATTTTCTGTTTTTCTTTCCTCCTCTAGGCTCGGTGGACTTTAGCTTTGTCTTGCCATTCCTCATCAAGCATGGGCGGACTTTATGATGTGCTTGACACTTCCTTCTCCAACCTTGGGCGGACTTTGCACTGGATTTGACAAGTGCATGGGCGGACTTTTCCTTGTCTTTGCCATTCCTTCTCAAGCATGGGCGGACTTTGAACTTGCCTTGCCATTTCCATCTTGGGCGAGCTTGAAGGTTGGACATGATGCTTTCCATGCCGAGGGCGGACTTGCTCAAGTCTTGGACACTCTTCCTTGGGCGACTTTCTTTATGTGCATGTCATTGAATTTCTTGCTATTACTTGGATCTTCTGGAACAAAAACCTTCGCCATGTGATTTTTTTCTTTGCCTTTCACGATTTTTCCTTGCTTTTTATGATTTTTCCTGGCTTTTTACTCTTGGGGGTGCAAAACCCTAATTTCAAAGATGAAAACGTTGACTTCCATGCCCTGTGGAACCCTGGCACTTTCTAAAAATAGAAAAAAAACAAAAAGCAAAAAGCAAAATTTCTAAAAATAGTAAATCCCGGATTGGTCGAAAAGTGCCAAAAATGAAAAAAGCAAAAAGCAAAAAAACAGAATCCCTAAAAAGTAGGAAGTGTCAGAATTGACTCAAAGCAATGGCGTTCCTTGTTCTCCGGACCTTCCAAGCACTTTAACGATGTCCACGCATTGTTCTGGGCTTGAATTCTCCACTTGGCTCAGATGACTTTCAAAACTCTAACTCCGAACTCTCAAAGCAATGGCTTATGAAATTGCAACCTAAAGACAAAAACCCTAGAAAAAAGAAACTATTGGGGGTCCCCATTTGCAATGGGGCGATGTGTGAAATAGGTCACAACACTTTCATGCAATTTTTTGTGCTAATTTCACCCCTTCGATGTTGACAAGCATATAAAACAAGAAGAGAACATTGCCCAAGGGCTGGCACTTTTGGGATTTCCTTCTATTTGGTTTAGAATATGAAGCAGCAAGCTCGAGAATGGGTTTTCCATGGAGTTGTAGGCAGAATGTGAATGTTGAGCTCGGATTTTGTATGCCAAGAGCTCATTTGTAGTCTCTAATGATATTCATGTACATGTATTTGACTGGAATTCGTGATTGAGGATCTTCAAGTACACTCTTGCTGGAGTTTTCACCCATTGAGGTTTTTTCCAGGGTAATGTTGGTGTTTTCAGTTTTTCTTATGTTTTTACATTTTCCAAGATTTTCCAATGGATGGTCTAATGAACTAGTATGAAAAATTCAAACATTTTCCTAGAGATTACTGTCTATGAAACGATTGTTAGGGTGCTGGTAGGTTAAATCTGCAGTTGATGAACTGTTTGTGGAATATCCCATGAGTTTATGGATCAATTTGACTAAATATGCAACTTGAAACACTCTCAAATATTACTAATACAACCATTTTGAACAATGGAACATGCAAGTTTGTACAGATGTTTACAGAGGTTGTAGATGGTTATGAGGTGATTTGAACACCTTGACGTCAAACAAAGTTGAAGCAAGTTTCTGAAAACAGAGCAGAAAACAAGGAATAGTTTCATCCATGATAAAACACCAGAAACATGAGGTTGATAGCTTTGTCTAACTCATTGTGGTTCTTCCCTTTGAAGGTTTTGTTTCTATAATAGTAGTTCTTCCCTTATGTGGTGGTTTTGCCGAATCGGTCAGAAAAGAGAGGTAACACTTACAAACTACTTCATTTCATCTTCTTTGGCACTTGGGCTTCTTGTTTTAGCCTTGTTGATTTGTCTAGGCACACATTTGATGAGTAATTGAAGGTACTCATTGGCATCTAATTAATGAAGTACATTCTCAGTTGAGTGTTGTAGATAGTTGGAGATGTGAGTGTAGTAGTACTTTGTGCATTTGGAGCAAGTTGTAGAGCAATTGTGAATGTTAGGACCATAGTAAGGAGACTCGGACTCGGCGAGGGCGACTCGAGACTCGAACTCGGCACAAACTCGGCAAAATGAAAAAAAAGTTGAAAAAGCCCTAGAAATTTAGAGATTTTTAAGGATTTAAAACTTGTTTGAAGCACCCTTTATTGAATACAACACAAATAAAAGCAAATTTGATCACATGCACAAGTATACAACGATCACATAAGTATAAAGTACACAAATTGTAGTTGCGCTGCTGAAGGAAATAACATACTTAGATATATAAAATTAGTCAAATGTATACAAAACTCATGGAATATGAAATCTATGACATCAAATGTTCCATACAAATATGAAATATCAAAAGTAAAACAATAGCTATAAGTCTATGACTCTATGCCCTATGGCATAGTGGAGCCAACATCCTTCCTACGAAGGCGTCTAAGGGTCCTAGATGATGTTGTAGCTGCAGCCATAGTCTCTGCCTGTGTCTGACTCTCCATGCCACTCTCACCGACAGCAGCTATGTCTCCTCGTGCTCTAGCCTCCTCCTCAGCCATGGCTACAACCTCGCCTCTCTCTCTGCCTGGTCCACCCAATCAAGGTCCTCGTCACTAAAGACTGCATTTGTAGCCTCAGTGATCCACTCAGACTGTGATCAACCTCCTCTAGACTGATCGGGGTTTTGTCGTGGTCAAAAAGCTTCCTGTATCTGAGCCGAAGGTTGTAATGAACATATACCAAGTCATTCATCCTCTCCACTGTCAATCTATTGCGCTTCTTGGAGTGTATGTGCTCAAACATACTCCAATTGCGCTCACAACCAGATGAACTGCATGGCTGGCTCAATATACGAATGGCAATATTTTGCAGGATCGGTGTATCAGAACCAAACATATGCCACCATCTATCTGAGATGAGAAAAAGAAACAAAATCAATCTCATTTCAAGTTTCAAGTTCAAGTTCAACATTTAATAATAAATTATAATATAAAAAGATGAAAATTATGCCCTTAAATATATTTTTACCTGGCAGTAATGTTGTCCTATTATCTTTGCAAGTGTCTCCTTGCCTTAGTGAGGCATCTATCTCTACGTTAGTAACAGCGGGCAACATCACTCTATCGTCGTGTAGTTCACTAAGAATTTCTCTATCTGCAAATCATGGCGGAATTGGAAGGCCGGATTTAGGAAACATGCGGCTGCATGGATGGGCCTATGAAGTTGGTTTTGCCATCTCCTATCAATGATATCCCAAGTGGGACGATACTTCTCCTCAACTCCACCATAGACTGATCTAATGGCCTCTTTGGCCCTATCCATGCCCTCATATATGTAGCCTATTGCGGGCTTCTCCCCATCTGCAACTCGTAGGAGAACTAGCAAGGGCTCAATAAACTGCAAAGTGCAAACATGTTTCACAAATAAGTGTGAACGAAAATAAACAAATAAAAGTAAGATATGATTAAAAATTAAGAACATAATAAAGAATTAAATTTTACCTTCACAATCTCGTCCATTGGTGTCCAAAACCCTTGCTCATCAAAAATGCAATCAGCCACAACAATCCCTGCAGTGCTTGTAGAAAAGGATGAGGAAGACCACTCCTCACTAGTAAACATGTGCCTTAAAGCTGCCTTTGACCGAATCAAGGATTGCATCGTGATAAAATTTGTTGCAAACCTAGTGATGCCAGGACGAGACAACTCCCTCAACCCCGTGTATTGCCTCATAAGGTTAAGCACCCATGTGTGATTGTATACAAATTTGCATATGTTTTTTGTTGCATCCACACATGTTTTGATCCATGGGAGCTTGCCAAGATGCTCCAACATGAGGTCAATGCAATGGGCGGCACATGGAGTCCAAAATATAGTAGGGTGCCTCTCCAACAATAATCTACTAGCAGCAACATAATTTGCTGCATTATTTGTCACCACTTGCACTACATTCTCTTCCCCCACATCAACTATCACCTCCTCTATAGCCTCACACAGGTATGTGGCATTTTTGAATTGGGCAGAAGCATCAATGGACTTCATGAAGACGGTGTCACCTGAAAAAATAAGCAAAACCAATTATTCAATAAATTAAAAAACATAAATCAGCCATATTAAATTATTAATCACTAAATCAAATTCAAATTTCAATGCATTGAGGGAAGTACAATTACCTCCGGAGGAAACTAGGAAATTAAGCAGCGTCCTATTTCTCCTATCGGTCCAACCATCAGTCATGATGGTGCAACCAATCATCCTCCATGCTTGCGCTGCTCCTCTAATTGTGCTTTCACATCTACCACCTTTTGAGTCAAAAGTGGGCCCTTTAATTCATCTTCACTAGGGGCTTTGAACCCCGCCCCACATATGGTTATGGCATCAACCATGTTTTGCCAAAAAGGTGACCTAAAACATGTCATAAATAAATTAATAAGTTACATAAGTATTGTAAAATGAAAAGTTTTAAGTTTTTAACTTTAAATTTGAATTCGATAATGAGATACATCTAGATTCTAAAATTTAAATATAAATTTTAAAACAATTAAACGAAAAAGAATTACCTGGCTACATGGAAGGGAATGGTGCAGTAGTACCAAAAGTCTGCAATTGTCTTTTTTGCTGCATCATGTGCGTCCTTGTTCCAACCCATGCTCTCAAGCGACGGTTGGGAACCAGGAGTAGTGCGTGGTACAAAATATGAGTCCACCCTAGATTTACGAACTCTAGGGCCAATGCTAATACTGCCACTACCACTAGCAGTAGCAGCGCCACCAGCACTAGGAGTACGCATAGGCATAGCTGATGCAGAAACAAAAGCACTAGCACAAGCACTATCACTAGGACGGTATGGAGGCATGGAAGAAGCATCTCCAACAGCACCAAGTCCCTGTCCAACTCCAACACTCACCAACTCCTGCTTCTGTTTCTTTTTCATTTCTTTTTGCATTTCAAAAGTTTCTAATTGCACTGCACTTCACGAACAACCTCAGGAGGTGCTTTAGTGCAACCCACTGCATCATGGGCGGGTATGCGTGCAAGATGGTATTTTAATCTATTTATGCCTCCATGATATATTGTTTTGCAGTAGTTACATTTTGCGTCTCCTCTTTTCATTCCGGGAAAGATTTCAGCTTGTTTCCAAGCAGGGTCTTTTCTGACTGGGGTTTGAGACATTGTGAAAATAATAATATGGTTTGATTTGCAAATGAATGTGGCTGCAAAAGTAGGGTTTCTAAAATTATTTAAGTTGCAAGTAGGGTTTGTAAAAAAAATATGCAATCTCAAAAAAACAATGATTTTACAAATTACAATGAATTATTTGTTAAGAAAATACAAAAAAAATAAATTAAAATCAAACTTACCTCTTAGATTTGGCTTGGAATGCAATGCAAACTCCTCCCAATCACTGGTAATGAGCTCTCAATGCACCTCCTTGCTGGTATGAAGCTCCCCAAATGATATATGACCTTGGATTTGTCTTCAACAACTTGCTGGTTGCCCTCTCTTCTCCTCCTATTTTTCTTCACAACTCTCTCTTCTCCTCCTATTTTTCCAAATGAATGAAATGAGGTTGCTTTTAGGGCTAAGGAGATAATATAAGTAAAAAAAAAATATAAAAAAACTTTAAGTTATGTTTTTTTTGGCCTTTTTGGCCTTGGCTGCGCCGGCCGCGTCTAGGGCTCAGGACTCTCCTGGATGTTGCGCGTCCGGCGAGTCCGGCCTGGACGCGGCCGCGTCCGCGCCAGCGCTCCCAGGACGCGGCCAGGGGTGCACGGAGCGCGACTCGCTGCGTCCGGGCTAGTCTGGGCGAGTCCCGTAACTATGGTTAGGACACTGTTGATGTGCTGGCTATTGTCTACAAAGGCCTTGAGAAGGAAATAAGCTTGTAATTTTTACAAAGGAGATAGTGGCAAAGACAAGGCCTTACTTTGCTGGGGTTATTCTCACATTGGGTTTCTTTAGGACAAACTACATTGTGTCGAATTGTTATCTATATGTTGTGCAATCCTTGTTTTCTTTCATGCATACAACCATCTACATTAATTACAACACTTAAGCAGCCCAATTCTAAGCATATTTTGACAATTCTTAAGCAAATGCAAAGTGGAAATGGTTATTCAATCATTTAAGTCCAGTCATGAGAAATGATTCATTATTGGTGATTTAGCCAATGGATTATCTATGCTTATTACAGATCACATAACATGAGGGTACACTCCATTGAGAAATATCAAACTGGATGACCATTTTAATTATTAATAAAACAAATTTTGGAGGTGGTCAATGGAGGCCTGATTCCTAAGGACAAGCACTTGTTTTATTGTAGAGAAAGGAGGCTCACTGCAAAAAAAATCTGTAGACACCAATTTGTAACAGCACAGGCAATTGTGATGCAGAGATTAGAATCAAAGAAAAAGTTATAATAACGTTCATAGGTGACCAAAAGTAGATCTCAGTAGGACTTGATAAGACTATTGAGTTATAATAGAGAAGAGCTAGGGTACGAAGATTGTAAATTATGAAGACGAACACTAATAAGCAGTATTTGCTAAAGAAATGTAATCTAAGCAGAGGGGTGAACCTTGAGTGCTTAAATTAATAAATTTTGAATCATGAAGACCAAATGTAAATAAGAATAGCCTTGTGAGGGAAGGCCTCTGAAATGGAGCAGATGAAGAGGGGAGGAGGAGACCAAGACAAGAGATGAGTGGAGTCACACGACTAGCAAGATTTGGGTCAAGAGAACATACATCAACATCAGCTATCTTTCTTAAGAAGCCAATGTAGGCTCTAATTATGATTATGGTGGAATTTCCAGAGCTCATCTTAGGGGGAAATTGGATACCCTCCCTAAAACTTTGCAGGACATCCACATCTGATGAACCTATGGCCATAGAGAAAAACCTAGTAATATGTGCCTGCCTTTGTGACCAAGATCGATAGAGTTGTGTTATTTTCTAGAGGGAATAATTTTTGGCTAATCTATCTTCACTGGATTGATTTGAGTGTAAGAAGACAAGGTGTTTGTCTGATTCTTATTTTTGAGATGGAATTGGAGGTATTTTCTAAATATGTTATAAAAACCAAGACATGAATTGTAACTCATTCATAGTCTAGAACATTTTTTATGCTTGAAGAATTTGTATGCACAATGAAGGTTACAGTGAAGAGTAATTCTATGATTTTGGAGTAGTTATTTGGATCTGGTTAGTGGCAGGTCTTAATTGAATGTCATAAATGAGGAAGACACCCACATTATGAGAAAACTGGCTTGGAATAGATACTAGATAAATGGATATAAGACAATCACAAGGAAGACTGCCATTCACAGCAGTAAAAATTGACCTCCTTTATAGCATTTCCTTTTCTACTAACTGACCATTTCAGGGGAACGATCAAGCTAGTTCAACAATATGTGCATACAAAGAAGGGTAGAGCTTTTAGTCCTAGAATGCCAGTTCATCATTCAAGAACAATCCAGCCTTAACAGAAATGGTAGAATCATAATTAAATTTCTTTGAATATTGCAAAGGCTTTTGACATTAGCTATGTTGCTCGTCATTCGGAAGAGTTTTCTTGGTGTTGGTAATCCAAATATCCTCCACTTAAGAATGTTTATGTATAGTCTTTGTAGTCAAATGGGGGTCTGATTTAAACCATGGACACAGATTGCATAAGCTTATTTATAAGCAGCAGAGGACTGAAAATAAATCTGAATAGGTTCATAATTTTTATGGACTAATCCAAGCTTGAAAACATTTCAAAGTAGATTTTCCTAAGAATGGTATTTCTTTTCATTGGAGTATTTCTTTTTAAATTTTTTAAAGTAAATAATAATACTAGTGCATGATCATCAAAAAGCATGTCTTGCACCGCAGATTGATAAAATCATTGAGAAGTGAGAGATGACAACGTAAAACCTGTCATGATTTCTTGGGTGTGCTTTACTGGTGTGACAATGCATATTTTTATGTAATTTCTTGGATCCTTAATCCCATTATTTTTTTGAATAATTTATGAAGGTTTTTATAGATCCCCCTTACCATTGCATATTATACAAAGTCAAAGGATGCATTGATATAATATAAAGGGAGAAAACCTCCAACAGCCAAAAAGGAACAATGGACCAACATACAACGTAAACATAAAACTAAAAATCTGAAAACCTAGATACTAAGCTGAGCTGAGGAAAACAAACTTGGGACCAAAGAGAGTCCAAAAAGGCTAGCAGAATTTAGACGATAAACCACACTATGTCTGATAGCAAAACGTTACTGAAATCCTAAAACACAGGCTAACAAAAACAGAGACATACTAAAAGACCTAAGACAAGGGTGTTACACCTCATTTACCAACACCATGATTACCACCAAGGGTTGCACTAGAGCGAACCACCAAGGCCACCAAAGCATTTCTAGCACCTGATCACTGTCGTGCCAGCTGCAGAAATTGAACCCCATGCAGAACCTTCATTCTTTAAGTAGCCCAAAGGTGGGAACATTCATCCAGGAGGAGGGAAAATTACTGGCAATTTGTAAAATCCCATGTTGGTGAGTGATGTTTAGGTTAGCCACCACCTTTAGTATATCGTGGCAGAAGAGCTGAGCATCCTACAACTGTCAATTTACTACCAAAAGCTCCTTATTAAGAACCCTAAATTCACCCCTTGAAACAGCATGTGGCGTCATGTGTAATGTCTCGTGCATTAAGGGCTAAACCCCGATAGATGTAAGTTGTCGTGCTGGCAGGCGTGTACTTGATAACTAGACGGTGGGGCTCCACGACCATGTGTCCACTGTGCTTGTGGCTTCAGTGCCTTCACTTCTAAGGTTGGTGGGACGCAAACCTCACCCTTAACACCCTGGGTAGCCACCCTCACTACTAGGCCGGTCTTTTGGTGTAGTGATTGGGCCTTTGTGGTATCGAAGCCAAGGTCTCGAGGTTGAGCCTCGTGGAGCGTGGTGGGCTGTAATGTCTCGTGCGTGAAGGGCTAAACCTTGACAAATGTAACTCGTCGTGCTGGCAGGCTTGTACCTGATAACCAGATGGTGGGGCTCCACGAGCACAGTCTGTAATATACTGACCCAACAACAACGAATACGTACATATAAAATTCCACTTAGTTCAAATTCAATAACAATGATTGCTCAAACATAAGTGAATTAATATCCAAATTTGAGGAACTAGAGATAGCTATTGACAAATAAAGTAATGCACAAATCTGAAGTGTTCAAATGCCAGCTCATAAGCAGTTTAGGAATGAATATAAATACAAATTACACAACACACATTATCATCACATAGTACACCTAGCACCAACACTCAGACCTGTAGAGTGAAAAATACGGTAGCAATGAATATTGTTCAGAGTAACAACCATTGACCGTTCTACTTGTGGAACACAACAAGTAATAGGTTGGAATCAATCAAGATGCAGATAGCAATAGATGATATCCAGAGTTGCCACCATATGATGAACTCAAGCCGTGTAAACAATACCAAGAACATACAGAGCTAATGTCGTGCTTCCCATACCGGTATTCAACGATGAGACGCCTATGAGAATTGTACTATGCAAAGAATTCCACGATAGTTGTAGGATGCTTGTCGCCCCTCAAGCCGCTGCTAATTCCTTGAGTGAAGACGCCAAGGAAATGTGAGACTAGGAGCCTTCGTCGGTGATCTGAGCTCGTGAATTCTCCACGCGGTTGTTATTCCTGAGTTGGGGAATGGTGATTGAATTGCAAGAGTGTGGCCAAAGCGAAGCTCGACCAATAATCGTCTATGGTTGCCGCCACCTGAGATGTTGACACAATCCGCAATCACAACCTAATGTGATGATTTTGAAACAGGGCGAGGGTAATGACAAGTTTTAGATATTGTGCGGGTGTACTTGCAAAGAAGAAAGTCACAAACTTCTAGCGTGAGGGTGTCGTCTCACCTGGTCCCCTGACAAAGGTTTACGTCTCTGTCGACACAAGAGTCATTTCTCCAAATTCTTGACGCCTCATCTAGGAGATCAACCCAACTTAAATACTTATGCCAACAAAGGTCAGCTTCACAAAATTAAATTCAAACATTAATATTTAGCGCCAACACAAGGGTGTTGGCTAGAACATAAAATTTAAATGTTATTTATTAATAATTTAAATTTATTATTATTTAATATTATTTTAATTTTTTTTAATTAGCATTTAAAAATGCTTTTTCCCTGATTGGATCCAATTGGGGACATGATAGTCCTTCCGTCCCGGAAATTGCTTGCCCTCAAGCAATTGCAAGCTCGTGTCCAAGAGTGCTGAGATGATCAACAAGTGGTGAATGATATGGTCTTTAGAACCTAATCTTCCATTGCTCAACTCTGATGTAAATGTTAGCAAGCCAGTACGTGTGAAGCAACCAATCATGAACCCAAAGAGACAATGCATCAATATGTCAATGCCAGGATCCCATATCAACCTCAGAATCATTGTTTCGCCACTTCACTGCGCAACTTTGATATAAACATTTCTCTTCCAAACTCCATCACCGATCTTGGAACAAGGGAGTGTGAATTTTTCTTGTGGCACCTCCATGTAATTAGAGTGCATAATCATGGGGTTTCCAAGATAGACTTGCAATTCCTTTTCGTGGCACTCAATCTCAAACAACCCAATTACATCATCACATCTAATATGCTGCATAGTGTTGTATGGTCTTGTACGCTGTGAATCATCATAATTTATGTCCATACCTTGAATTTGGGTTGATGTTTCCTGAACATTACTATCTTTTGTCATTGAGATGTCCTCCTGTTTGATAGCTTGAAACTCCGATCCTTCTTTTTGCTCCATTTTCATTACATCTTTGTTGACCTCCTTATGAACAACTGAAATCTTCTCCACTTCAGGCTCCACTTCAGCGTGTTCAAGGGACTCAATCAATTCTACAACTTCCTCTTGTGCGTTTGGCTCTGATGTACTCGTCACAGTTTCAAGTTCCATCACCTTGGGCTCTTCTTGTTTCAAGAATGATTCTTCTGGCTCCAGCCCTTTAATCTCTTTTTTGGTAGTTTCTAAATCTTCTTTCGCCTTATGTAGTCATAAAGTCCTCTTTTGTGGGGGGTAGTAGCACTTGAGTGCCTTCAAGTACACATCAAGGGGAACACAAGCCTTTGCATGATCTGACAAACTTTGGTATTGGTCCAAAATTTTGGGGGCTTCATATGCGTACTCTTCTATCTTTTTTCGTGCTTTTAGCAATAGCTCCGAATAGGGTCTATGTCCTCTACGCTAGGTAAGAATTTAGGTCACCAATCCAACCTCCTTTCCTCTGATCCGATGTCGATCTGTATGCGAAAAAATAGACTCGCAGGTTGGCAGGATTGAGGCTCTGATACCACTTTAATATACTGACCCAAGAACAATGAATACGTACATATAAAATTCCACTTAGTACAAATTCAGTAACAATGGTTGCTCAAACATAAGTGAATTAATATCCAAATATGAGGAAACAGAGATAGCTATTGTCAAATAAAGTAATGTGCAAATTTGAAGTGTTCGAATGTCAGCTCACAAGCAGTTTAGAAATGAATATAAATACGAATTACACAACACATTATCATCGCATAGTACACCTAGCACCAATGCTCAGACCTGTAGAGTGAAAATTACGGTAGCAATGAATATTGTTCAGAGTAACAACCATGCACCATTCTACTTGTGGAACACAACAAGTAACATGCTGGAATCAATCAAGATGTAGATAGCAATAGACGATATCTAGAGTTGCCAGCATATGATGAACTCAAGCCGTGTAAACAATACCAAGAACATATAGAGTTGATGTTGCGTTGCTCATACCGGTATGCAACGATGAGATGCCTATGAGAATTGTACTATGCAAAGAATTCCACAATAGTCGTAGGACACTTGTTGCCCCTCAAGCCGTTGCTAATTCCTTGAGTGAAGTTGCCCAGGAAATGTGAGACCAGGAGCCTCTCGTTGGTGATTTGAGCTCGTGAATTCTCCACACGATTGTTATTCTTGAGCCGGTGAATGGTGATTGAATTGCAAGAGTGTGGCCAGAGCGAAGCTTGACCAATAATCGCCTATGGTTGTCACCCCCTGAGATGTCGACACAATCCACAATCACAACTTGACGTGATGATTTTGAAACAAGGCGAGTGTAGTGACAATTCTCAAATACTGTGCAAGCATTCTTGCAAAGAAGAAAGTCACGAACTTCTAGCATGAGGGTGTTGTCCCACCGGGTCGCTTGACAGAGGTTTTCGTCTCTGCCGACACAAGAGTCGTTTCTCCAAATTCATGATGCCTCATCTAGGAGATCGGCCCATCTTAAATACTTATGTCAACAAAGGTTGGCTTCACAAAATTAAATTCAAACAGTAATATTTAGTGCCAGCACAAGGGTGTCGGCCAAAACATAAAATTTAAATGTTATTTATTAATAATTTAAATTTATTATTATTTAATATTATTTTTTTAATTAGCATTTAAAAATGCTTTTTCCCTGATTGGATCCAATCGGGGACATGATATCATGAGATGCAAAACAAGTGGTAACTGGGATGAAGAAGGAATTGAAAGTGACTCCTCAAGGAAGATGAGCCTACACAACCAGTCTTTGATCACCTTGTCTACAACTTTAGAATCTAGACAAGCAATAAACTCTTCACAAATTGATGCCCTGCTACGACACTTACCAGTCATTTACAAACCATGTCCAAAGCTGCTGGGTAGCAGGCAAAATTTGCTTTTAATCTTCCATCAGTTATAGGCCCATGAAGGAGATGGTCCTAGGTCCCTGGGGTTGAGGGGCCATAGAAAAAAACTAGCACAAAAAACATCTAAGATCACCCACCAAGGTCAACAAACCATAAAAAGAAACTGGAAGGCGCACCACATTGCATGTTAGAGTAAAGTGAATCAATGCCTGACGATAAAGCTCTCACACAAGCCTTCACACCCAGCCTTGAATGGATGACATGTGGCGCCTTGTCATCCCATCTAAGCATAACTTGATTGCCATAATCACACAAACATGTTAAAGGCCAAATCCTCAATTGCAAAGCAATCTTCTCAAAGGACATCTTGATGTACAACCCATTGCAAACACACATCCCATCAAGATATAAATACAGTGGCTTTTTCATTTTGAATAATGCCTTCCAAATTATCCCAAATAAGGGTATTGTAAGAAAGGAGACTTGTTGTCAGATCAATGTCTATACCGCGGTTAGCAATAAAATCTGCCACCTGATTCCCCTCCCAGTGGGAATGGAAGAATATATCTTTAAAACCCCGGCATAACAGTTGAGCTTCCACTAGGAGAGCCTTGGCCAGCCAATTTCCCTAAGCTCCTCAAGACAAACCTTGAATAAGAATTGCTGAATCTCCTTTCACCATTAGATTCTTGCACCCAATCAACTGGGCAATATTCAAACTTTCAACAGCTGCTGTTTATTCAGCCTCATTATTTGACTTGGATTTGAAGAAAACAAAACCACCTGTAACATAATTCTCATACTCATCTTTGATGATAACTCCAACACCTGCTTTTCCTGGGTTGACCCTAGAAGCACCATCAAAATTCAATTTAAGGAAGCCAGGGCCAAGAGGATCCCATTTGGTGTTGTGTCTATTTTGTTTATCCCTTCCACTGTTAATGGGGGTCCTTAATTCCTTTATTCCTACAATATCTTTTTTTTTCATCGTACATTGAATTTTCGTCTTTAAAGGAGTTTTATCTGTATGAAAAAAATCATATATGGCCAAGTTATTTTTTAGGGAATTGATGATGTGAACTAAAATTTGGGCCAGCTACAATATGGAAATATCCTATCTATCTTCCTTCAATGGGCCCAATTTGCTTGTCTAGAAAGATTTTTCCGGAAAATATTGCATGTGAACAGATTATTGTTGGGAATTAGTGTTCACATAGGTGTTTAGGATGCATAAAATAATGTTTGTTAGAGTTATGGATATTAATATTAAGTTGTTGAGAAACAACTTAATATTATATGTTTGTTATATAAGTTATAGGATTAGTGGCATGAATAAATTGAGTTGTTAAAACAACTCAATATATTTAGGTGATTTGTTTTGGGAGTTTCCTATACTTTAGGAAACTAAAATCCTATATATTTGTAATGCATTCAAATGAAATAGAGTGAAGAAGAAGCATGTATTGTCTTGGATTGAATTATTTCCAACTTCTCTGTCCATATTTTCAATATGGTATCAGAGTGATATGATTACTATGCGCCTGTATCTTTGCATATTGAAACATTAAAATGATTCTAAGAGAAGTATATGCTGAATGTCTCGTGGATTGAAGGTTTCTTGTATTTGCCCGATCATATTTCTCCTTCGCTTGTGCTTCTTTGTCAGATCTATTTACCAAATCGACCTGTCTGGTTTTAGATTGGCAACTTTGTGGCAGACCCGTGTTGGTGAATGGAAAGCCCTTTTTCATTATCGCTGATCGAGTAGTAGTTGTTGTTTTTTAATTTCTAAGTTGGTCTTCTTTAAGCAAAGCTCTCATTGCGTGATTTCCACGTTCGAGCATTTCATTGATAGTGCTTGGTATCGGCTCAGTCTAGCTTGGTGATTATTCCTTTGCATGTGGTTTGCGAGACTCATTCTATCCTTAGCAGCACCATTGGGTAAGCATTTGTTTTGGTATTGGGCTCGCATCTTGATGAGGTGTTTGGTAAATGTGCAGAGGGAGTTTTGTGTATGCTGAGGTGGCATGAAGGTCTCTCCAGGCTCGTGGAAGTTGCCTTAGACGTGTTCGTTCTATGGATGCCTATCTTTGCACTTCACATCAGGCGTATTTCTCTGAATGAACCGATCTCATATTCACACTCAGAAGGGCATGGTTTCAACATTCTCTTATTGAACCATTTCGATTGGCAGCCTGTGATATTGCTTTGGCCAGGCATTTCATTTGATCGAGTCTCCTTGCAAGCCGCTTCATACTTTCATTGACCAGTGCACTAGGTTTTTTTCAACCGACATCCTTCTATTTGGAATGAGGGGTAATTGTTGAGTCATTAAAGTATGAGTCTATAGATTGAGGATTTTATTTTCTGTCAAAAAGTGTTGAAGGTGCATTATCGGTGGAATCCGACACTTTCAACATTGTTTAGATTAGGAGTCGTCTAATAGTGTTTCTTTAAATGGAGAAAAATAGTATATTGATAGAAAAGTTTCAAGGTTCAGAGTTCCACACATGGCAGATCAAGTTATGGTTGATCCTTATTGAAAAGGATTTGTGGGATGTGGTAAGTGGAGCAACAACAAAGCCAACTGATGCTAATGAACTCGCAAAGTGGACTGCAAAGGATAGAAGGGCAATAGCTCTGATTGGTCTTGGACTGTCAGATGCATACCTCCATCATATCAACTTAACAAAGACCTCAAAGGAAGTGTGGGATGGCTTGAATACTTTGTTTGGATCACAAGCAACGAACACAAAGACGAGTTTAAAGAAAAATTGTTCGGGTTAAAAATGGTGGAAGGTGATAATATTGTTCAACATATCAGTAAGTTTTGCTCTCTATTGAATCAACTAGTTGGGATAAATGCTACAGTAGATGATGATGATGCTAAAGCTATTTTGTTAAATAGCATGTCTCCTAGTTATAGTAATATTGTATTCACATTGAACAAACTAAGTGCTAGCTTAGAAGATACAATATCTACTCTAATTGATGAAGGAGCTAAGGAGCTAAGAAAATGGACCCAGCTTTAGAGGAAACTGCAATGTATGGTAAAAATAAGTCTAACCAGTCCTTCAAATCTAGTTCTTTTGCATCAAAGGAAAATCACTTCTTCAAGAATAGAATGTTGTGCTTCTATTGCAAGAAGAAGGGACACATTGCTATGAATTGCATACAGTGTGCCAAAGATCTCCTTGATATAAAGTTAAATACAGATAAGGCATTGGCCGCAGATGATGATGAAGAATGCCTTCATGGGATGGCTACTGAAGACCCTCCACATGAAGATAGTGAGGAGGAATCTGTTCTCTAAATCAAACCTACTGGAGGATGGAGGCATCGGAGGCTGGAGGACATTTAGCGACCTCTCGTCAGTCACTAGCGACGGGGTCGTGAAACTGCATTAGTGACAAAAACAACTTGTGCCCAAAATGACTAAAGCCAAGATCGGTTTCTAGGTGGCAGCGACAACCATCTCATATCATATGTGATCAGAGTGGCAATGATCTCCAATGATGGCTACATTCGCGACAACAAAGACTTGGTTCTCAAGCTTTGTATTTGTGATTGGATGTGTATGTCCCCAATCACATTTCTTGTTAGTTTGTGAATGGATGTGTTTGTCCCCAGTCATAATTGTTGTGAGCAGATGTGTTTGTCATTGTTCATGACTTGATGTAAAACCTTGGGTAGATGTGTTAGTCCCTATCCTTGGATGGAAGTACTAAGCGTAGTGAGGCTAGTTCCACTATTGCTTGACATGAGTAGATGTGTATGTCCCTACTCTTATCTTATATTGTTGGTGAGCTACTGTGTGTGGTCATCAAGTATTGTGATGTACTTTCACCCCATGTTCACACTAAGGGGGGGTGTTGGGAATTAGTGTTCGCATAGGTGTTTAGGATGCATAAAATAATGTTTGTTAGAGTTATGGATATTAATATTAAGTTGTTGAGAAACAACTTAATATTATATTATAGTATGTTTGTTATATAAGTTATAGGATTAGTGGCATGAATAAATTGAGTTGTTAAAACAACTCAATATATTTAGGTGATTTGTTTTGGGAGTTTCCTATACTTTAGGAAACTAAAATCCTATATATTTGTAATGCATTCAAATGAAATAGAGTGAAGAAGAAGCATGTATTGTCTTGGATTGAATTATTTCCAACTTCTCTGTCCATATTTTCAATAATTATAACTTATTTTGAAACTATGATAAATGTAGAACTTTGCAAGGCCAATACTGCTTAGAGCAAAGCAAGGTTAAGGTTTCTTATAGAGATATGCAAGGCCATGCTTCTTTTTGTTGGAAAAGCAGGAAAACCATATTAAGGAGTGACTAAATATAAGAGAGCGTTTCCTTAAGCTTTGGCACTTAAAAGGAGTATTTTCACAAAGATCTATGTGCCTAGTAACAGAAATCTGGAAAAAAACCCGATTAATCCCGATTTTTAAAAAATCTGCAGGCTGGACAATTTTTTCCCTAATGAATTCCAAAAATCTTTGACCTTTTGGTCAACGATTTTTTCCCATCTCAAACTGCAAAATTGCCAAAAAAATGCGTTTAAAACCTGCAAAAAAATGCGAATAAAATCACGCTGATTTTTGTGCAAAATAAAACCACGAGACCATAGCTTGTTGTTTACTATTATGCTGATTTTCTTTTGGTCTTCCTTCTTGTAATTGCCAACCTTTATATGGAGCATTTTGAAGAAATTGCCATCAATTATTTCCCCCTCAAACTGAGATGGTGGGAACGTTATGTAGATGATACCAATGTTTGTTGGCCTCATGGGCTGGACAAGCTCGAAGAATTCCATGCCCACCTCAACAACATTGCTCCTTCCATCTCTTTTACTAAGGAACTTGAATCCAATAACCACTTGTCAAAAACCTGATGGGTCCCTAGGTCGACGGGTTTTCCGCAAGGCTACCCACACTGATTTATACCTCCACTCAACTTCCCACCATCACCCTAGCCAAAAATTCGGTATTCTCAAGACTTTGGCCACTAGGGCATACCGCATTTGTGACTGCGAGAATTTGGACCATCTTCGTTCCGTCTTTAGGTTGAATGGGTACACCAACAAACAAATCTCCAAAGCCCTCAACCATTCCAAACGCTATTCTCCTCCTATCTCTGATGGTGGTTCCTGCCAACCTTCTTCTCTCCCTTGCGCCTCCTTGCCGTTCGTTGAAGGCATCTCCCATAAAATCTCAAAAATCCTTCTAAAAAAGGGCCTTCATTGTGCTTTCAAGCCTTTCTCCACGTTAAGAAATTGCATCCCTCCTATTAAAGATCCTAGAGATATCCTTCTTGACTTGGGAGTCTACAAAGTTGTTTGCTCTTGTGGCACTCCTTATATTGGAGGAACGGGTCGCTCATTCAGCACAAGAATCAAAGAACACAGCGCCGACATCTTACATGATCGGGTTGTTAAGTCGGCCCTCACAGAGCACTCCTCTTCAACCAAGCATCACATCTGTCTTGAGAACACCCAAATCTTATGCAAGGAAGACAATTTTCACAAGAGGAAGCTTAAGGAAGCCATTCAAATCTTCAATCACCCCACCAACCTCAATCGCGATGAAGGATGGAATCTTAGCCTCTCATGGCATCCTCTTCTATCCAACCTCTTAAACCGCCATTGAGCCCGTCCGTGGCTCGCCGTCCCCCCTCCCCCCTTTCTCTTCCTTTCTTCCCTTGCCTCTCTTTTGGTCTTCCTTCTTGTAGGTCTTGGGTTTGCCCCTTCTTCTTTCTGTGCCCCTTCCTTCCCCCCTCTCCCCCCTCTCTTTCTCTCCCCCTTGTTCCCTTAGTTTATAGATTCTTTGTCTTTGGCTCTTTCCGCTATTGCTTTATTTTTGGATTTATATTTTGGCCCCTTTTAGTTTATACTTTCTTTATTCTTATGTTTTCCTATAAAATTTCCTTGTTCTCTTATGTATCTCTCTTCCTTATTCACTTTGTTGCTTTCTTTACTTTCTCTTTGTATTAATCTCTTGCTTTCTCTTTCTTCTTTTTTTGTAATTGTGGTCTTTTCATTTTTAGTTTTTCTTACTTTCTTTCGAGGTTCCTCTTTTTCTGGGCATGGGTTTATCCCTTGTGCTTTTAGTTTGGGTAATTCATTTCTTCATTTATTTTTCTTTGATCTCTTGTGCTTTTAGTTTGGGTAATTCATTTATTTTTCTTTGATCTCTTGTTTCATTTTTCTTTATGTGCCTATTTTTTAGTTTGAGTTTTATTTGAGTGCTTCATTTGTTTCTCTCTTCTCGTCTATTCTTTATTTTCCTGGTTTCTCATTTGCTTGTTTTTCTTCTTTCCTAAATTTTTTTCTTTGGATCTTTTCTCTTTATTTGTTTAGTCATTTGTATTTATGTTTATTTTATTGGCCTTTTTTGGTGTCCTTGCTTTCTTTCATTATTGCTTCTTTTTCTTTAGTTTTGGTTAATTTTATTGTCTTATTTTTGTCTGTCTTTTTTGCTTTACATTTTGTTTTAGGCTCGTATCCCTTTGGCTTTGCATTTGCATTTAATGATTTTCTTATGATGAGCAATTGTTTATTTTTCTCCTTATATAGTTGCTTATTTATTTTTCATCTTATTCATGCTTCCTCTTTTGAGATATTTCTTAAATTTGTTGTGACATTCTTAGTTTGGGCAATATTTTGTTGCATTGGTTTGTCTTATTTTCTTCTTTTTCTTTTAATTTATTATTTTTTGTACCTTTGTTTCTTCCTTTCTTTTCCTCACGCTTTCATGCTTTGTTCTTCATTTCTGTGGTTCTATCTCCTCATAATTTATTTATTTATTTTATTTTCTTTTATTTCTTCTCTTATTTAAATGTTTGTAATTGTTTTAGCTTTATTGTTAATTTATATTTTGTCTTTTATTTCTATTCTTATATTCTTTCTTCGTGCAATGTTCTTCTTTTTTCTTTATTTTCTTAGCTCTATTTCTTTGTATTCTTTATTTTTTCGCATTTCTCTATTCTCATATAAATATATGTATTTGTTTTTAGTATTATTGTTCTTATATATATATATACTTAGTGCATTATTCTTTATTTTCTTGGTTCTCTTTCTTTGTATTTTATTGTTTTCATTTATTTCTATTATTTTATAATTATATGTGATTGTTATGGCTTTTTTGTTCATATATATATATTATTCTACATTTGATTACTTTTCCTCGATTTCTTTATTCTCTTCCTTTAGCATATGCATGCTTTCTTGTATTGAAGTTGGCATTTTTTGACCTTTATCTTTTGTTCCTTCCTCTTTATTTTGGAATTTTCATTGGGGTTGGGTTGCCTTGGTTGCTTAGTGGTTTTAGATGTTTTTATTTCTCTCTTCTATTCAATTCTTGTATTTAATTTTTATTCTTTCCCTCGTGGGTTGTGCCCTCCCCTCTGCTCCCCTCCCCCCCTTTTTCCTTCTATTTATCTGCTTCTCCAGCTAGTCTGCAACTAATATTTTCTCATCCTCTTCAACTCTCTATCCTGATGATGGATCACAGAGTGTGATCCGAAACGTTGATGAAAAAATTGAAACACAATTGAATCCAGAAGCAGCAAAACTAAATCCATAGCTTGTTCAAAAGCACTTGTTTTAGGCTTTTAGCCATAGCAGCTAGGCAGTGTACTGTTTGATAAAATGCTTTGGTAGACATGTATGAAAAATGTGGTAGAATAGACAAGGCAGTGAACTGGTTGAAAAATTGCCTCAAAGAAATGTGGTTGCTATTGATTGTCATGGCATTTCATCACCATTAGACCACATTTCTTTGAGGCAATTTTTGATCCAGACAATGAGTAGATTACTGGTGATGAATTTCTTGAGGCTGAGGATTTTGAGATCCTAGTGGAGTCCAACTTTGATACTCATTTGACTGAACAACTTAGGAGAGGCAAAGCCCCAGGAGCTTCATCATCAGGACCTGCATCCCTCTAGCATAGCTCTATTTGTAGTAGCAACTAGCAAGAGTCATTGGCTACTTTTGATTTTTTGAAACTTTGTACTTAGTTTATAGGTTGACTTTGTACAAACTATATTGTAATTGAAATTTTGTCATCTATCAGTTATGCATTGTGAAGTTAAACTGATGCTTTGAAAGATGTGGAATGCAATGTAATCAGTGATATGAATATAAACAACAAAATCTATTTTCTATGATTCATTAGTTAAGCTCTCTATTTTATTTGCTCTCTATAACTCTATTGCTATGGAAATTCCTTTCAATTATAAAAACAGTTTTTGTCTCTTATTCTACAATTTTTTACATTTTTTTAAAAAAAATCTTGAACTTTTGGTTTGCCGATTTTTTCCCCAAAAGATTTTTGTTGCGCTATGTGGTATAGCTGAACCAATACTTTATGTTATTGAAGATTGATTTATCTCCACAGTTGGGAGTGATGCGCCTAAGAGCTTTAGCTGTTTTATGTACTTGAATGTGAATGGTAGTTTTGGGTCGTCTTGAGTCGCCTAGGATTTCCATTCTAAATTGTTTTCCCAAGTTCAGTTCATAAACAATTGTAGGGCAGAGTTATATTGCTTTCATAGCTAAAGCACTCTTTAGGTTGTTTATTGTTCATTCACTAGCCTCAGTCCATTTCAGTTCCTGTAGTCATGAAAGGTTGTTTAATCATGACTTTCTAATTTTTTTTTTTAATTGAAGTAGCATTCTTGCAAGAATGCCTCGTACTTCAAATTTGTGTTAGTAGAAAAATTTCAAAATAAATATTTCTATGCTGTGTATGTATACTATTTTCAATTTTGATTTCATTCTTCATATATAATGTATGTATAGCTATTTAGATTTCATTCTTCAAATATGACGTATGTATAGCTAGACAATACAATTGACACTTTGACATTGTGCTGCAGTTGGCTAGTCAAAATCATCTTCATTACTTGTATCAATATCATGGAATGCAAAGAGACCATTTTGAGTGTGGTAGCATCAGTTTTGGAGGTAGTGCATGCTACTATGGTCACTGGATATATTGATATCCAGATTGTAGTCAAAAAGGCTTTGAGGTGGATGTGGGGTATTTTGATGAACTTGAAGTGACTTGATTTTGAGCTTGCAGATTTGTTCTGTTACATTGTTATGAAATGATATCCAGCTTAGAATGCGTGCTCATTTTGAGCTCAGTTTTGGTGCTATGATGTCATGGAGGGATATGTGGATATGTACTTCAGATGACAAGGCAAGGATCAAAGCTTAGTAGCACGCAGAAGCCATAAATTACATAAGCCATAGTTTCATTTCATTGCGAATTGCATGTTAAAAGACAACTACTTTTGCAACATGAATAGTCATTTAACCTTTTGACAAATGCTTGTGAAGATGCAAATGAACTCAACACATCAATTAATAGTTAAATCTTTTTTGCTGTCATTGAACCTCGCATTGTTAGAATATAATTTATACCATTTTGTTGATAGAATCGTGACTTGGAATAATATCTGAAATCTTATGTGTATGGCCACATGTTGGCTTCCTTTCTAAGTACATCATCTCCTACACCACTGCCACACCATAGACAATTTGATTTGGCTTTAAAGGCATGCCTTGGTGTCAAGCTGTATTAAATGAAATTTGATCATATGTTTTGCAATGAACTATATAATCATTGGCAACTTCCACCCCAAAATACATCTGCGAATCTTTGAATGTGCCCCTAAAGTGCAAGATGAATTTCACTTGTTCTGAAACCATTTAGGCTTTCACATATTGTATGAAGTCCTGGAATACTACAACATATTTATGGTGCAATTCAAATTTCTAATGATATTTTCATTTTTCTAATTGGTGAGAATTGAGATCATTCAATGTTTAATAGCCACTGCTATGAAAGCTGGATGCACAACCAAGAAAGCTCATCGATTGAGTATCCACATTCCCCAAATTCAGCCTTGTGCACTATCCCGTAAATTCTCCAAGCTTGCTTTGACTGCCCTCTTCTAGGATCTCATTTACTAAATACAAGAATTGCTTGAGTACCCTGGTTTAAGGTTTCATATACTAAGCATAATAATTTTTTGGTTGCCTTGATCTAAGATTTCATGAACTAAGCATAAGAATTGTTTGACTGCAACATGTACTAGGCAAAGATTTCATTGATTCTTATGTTTTAGAATTGTAATAGTCCATGAGACTAAGTTTCACTCCACTAACCTATTAAGCAATTGCCATGCATCATCGACCAGCCCATTTTGGGCATATCCTTCAATTTTAAGAATTATGTACATGAAAAGCTTTTAATTTGAACTTGTTCTTTATCTACCAGCCCATTTTGTGCATATCCTGAAATTTCAAAAAGAGATCTTGATGCAGCTTTTTAGTTGAAATGGTTCGTAGCAGGGATGTTTTGGGCTAATTCATTTGAAAGTATGATGGATTTTTAGATGTATAATAAAGGCTAAATGATGTCATCGGGCTTAATTCAAGTGACTGTTGATGGTCTGGAACAATGTCTGATTTTTGTATGCAATTTAATATCTTATAACGGGTTTTGCATGGATTATAAAGATTATAGTGTTTATGATGGAATTTTCAACTCAGCATTATCATTCAAGATTTGTATAAATCTGGTTTTCTCAGTTAAAACCAACACTTATCTACAGTTCGCTACTGAAAGGAACGTCATTTTACATTAAGCTGTTTATGTAGCTTGACACTTAAATAGAATGCTCAGTAAAATGGAGTTCGAATTTCAAATTTCCCTTGAAGGGTAAGCTTTTATTAGCACCGCAAAGTGTAATGCAGCACTCTTTATCCTTCATCCACTAACCAAATAACTATGCCATAGTTTTCCTTGTTTACTATGACTAGTGAAGAAATGAGATTAAATATTTCTAGAGTTCACTGTTTGAATCATTTATTAAGTTATGGTTACATTGTATTAATTTCTTTGACGTTAAAGTTGAAAAAATCTGTTTCAATCTTCTACTTCATTTAACTTATAATTTGAACATTCTTAGATTCACTTTTTGGGGTAATCAGAAGTTTCAATCCTGGAATAATTCAGGGGCTCTCAGCCCACCAGGGCTTGAACTTGGGTGGTTTGTACGATTCTTTGATAGTTCTTTGCAAGATCTTTACTACCAGGTTCGACAACCATTTCCTAGATTTTTTTTTTGTTTTTATCGTATCTTTGAGTGGTTGACATTATCTTTAATTTCACAATATAATTAATAGAATATCGCTCTTAGTTCTACTATTGTTTCTTTAAGACTTTCTTGCCTTCAAACACCACTTTCTGGTAACAAAAAGCTCACCAGATCCCAAAATCAAGTTTATCTACCAAACCACAGATTAACTGTCTAAAACTGAACTCTTAGCTGTCATGCCCCCGACTTAAGGTAATCGCAGCCATATCAATACATCGACCAAGCAAAGGGAAAGCTGTGTTAAAGTGGTCGATATATTTAAGAGGTCGTCCCACTTGGCAATTAATTAATATAGTGATTATGCTCAGACGATGGGAATTAAAACATAACAAAAGACAGCGAATAGAATTTAAAGGTGGCCGACTGCTTTGAAAGGCAGCGCCCCATTTTTGATTAAAAGATGCAAGCAAAGGTAGCGATTAGAATGATAAAAGCAGCGATAAATCCAACAGGCGTGTCTTTTACCAAGAGCATAAGGAATATTTGTGCCTATTCCCACCGTGAAGATATAAAGAGGCATGCTTCCAAAACAACGAGGGCATCGAATCACCTTCAGACATATATTTACATTCAGGCAGCCTATATCTGCAGACTAGTAAAAGAGATCAAACAGCAAAGCAGATCAGAATTAATTATTACATCTGCTGATGTGAATATATCAATCTTATGTTTTAATAGATATTGTGGTATGTTCTATCATGGTTATTGTGATATATTTATTATTGTATAATCTCTATAAGTCTGAATATATTTAATATTTGCAATTCTCATCAATGCAACCAAGAAGGGAATGGGGGAAGATTCCAGTAGGGTGAGCAGATACTAGATTTCTTTCTAGGTACACCACTCCAAGCTGGCCACTTGGGGCCAAGGGGGTGAGTATATGCCCTTGAGCTCAACCGATCTACATGGATTGGTTGTTGATCGCAAGAGGGATGGATAAGGCAGCAAGGGTAGGGAATGTAGATACAAGTTTGTCCATCCCACGTTGGATGATTGTGTCTGCCACTTGAGGGTCAAGAGGGATGGTATATCCGCTCTTGGGCTTGGTATCGGTAGCTTTGGACAGACTTATCATGCTCCTCATCCAAGTCCCATTATGATCTAACTTCCAATGTGCATTATGGATATTGTGTGGTTTTTATTATTTGAAATAGTTATGTATTTTACATGGTTTAAATAGATAAGACATTTATTATATATGTTTGATCATATGAATTATATTTCAATATTATCTAACATGATTGCAGGACAACCAAGATTTATCTTGCTTAAGGCATTTAATTGGTAAGATATAACCATAACTACATTATACTTGTGATTTTATGGTAAGATTTGGGGTTATTCATAAAGGGGACATTACAATTGGTATGAAAGCATTGTTCTTGCCAGCTTGAAGGATGAAAGATAATGGATGCAACATAGCCAAAGAGTTCAAAGGGCACTTGAAAGAGAAAAAAGGAAACTTGCAACCAACAACACTACTCCAAACAATATAATAAGTGAACAAATGGAAATTGAACTTAGGGCTTTCATGGAAAACGATGAAAAGATAACCCAAGCTTTTATGAAACAAAATGAGAAAACAAACCAAGCACTCCTCCAAGCTCTACAAAACATGAGTAATAAAATCAATATCCTCAGACCCCACTCTACAGATGGGAGAGATGTAAGCTCGAACTATTCAGAGAGTAATAACATATCCTCTACCCTTAGGATCCCAAGATCTTCATTCCTACCTAGGAATGAAACACCAATGGAGGAAGAGTTAGATAACCCATCCCCTAATAGCACCAAGGAAATTGCTAAAGCCTACATGAGCTTGGACCTTAGATTAGGAGGAATATCCCATTTAGGGAATTTTGAAGCTAAGAAACATGAAGCACCAAAAAAAGACAAGAGGCAACCTAGTAAAGGTTTGAGACAAAAAGTGAATAAATTAATTCTTTCCAACTTCGATGGATCGGGGAAAATCATAACACATGCATAGATACAAAGTTAAACACATATTTAAACCTTAGCCCTATGACATAAGAAGATGCTATTTGGTTTGCCATCTTGCATTTAGAGGGATTGGCCCACGAATGGTGGCATCATGGCATCCTCACCCAAGGACACAATAACATAACCTCCTATGATGAATTTACACACAAACTCAAAAAGACACCCCCAAAAAGACTTCAAGGAATTGATACAACTAAGGCAACAAGGATTTGTAGAAGATTACATAGCCGAATTCCAAAGAATTTTAGTAAGAGTATTAGGGGTTACTAAAGATCGACTCACATACCTATTCGTTGAAGGATTAAAAGATTCAATCTGAGGGTTGGTAAGTGCCCTTGATCCCACCTCTCTTGATGATGCCATTGATAAGGCTCTTAAACTTGAAGACACCACCACCAAGGACAAGACACCAAACACACACACCAAACCTCGGGCTATAAGAAAGATGGGCATAACGGGAATTTCAAAAGGAAAAATTATGTTTCAATTGCAAGGAAAAATGGGAACTTGGGCATATTTGTAAACAAGGAAACCCTAAAGAGCAACAAGAGGACCTAAGAGAGAAAGGTCTGTGCTTCAAGTGTAAGGAGAAATGGGGGCCAAGACACGTATGTGGAAAGGAAAGCAAGGCACAAAATATAGAGGCAATATTCGTTGAAGAAGAACAAGAAAAACCAAACAAGAAAATAAGGTATGACCAAGAAGAACAAGGAACCCTAGCAGCCATTTCTAGAGCCTCCAAGCATCACCCTTTCTAAATCAAAAGCATAATAAAAGGACAAGAAGTAATAGCCCTTATGGATAGTGGGGCAACCCACAACTTTATCGACAAAAATCTAGTTGCAAAAATGAAATTAAAACAAAAGATTTTAAGGGCTTTAAAGTAGCCTTGGCTGATGGATCCACTTCCTATGTGTTGAAAAAATTCCTCAACTAAGCATAATCTTAAGAAGTGATCTAGCCAAAGAAAATTTCCATGTAGTAAATTTAGGAGACGCTAATGTAATTTTGGGTACCCTATGGATACACTCTTTAGGACGTTTCTACCAAGACCTTCCAAAATTGGAGCTTTGCTTTAAACATAAGGGACAAGAAGTCCTCTTAAGAGGGCTACCCAATGGATCACCAAAAGTAGTTTCATCTAAGAGGATGGAAAGAATTTTTAGACACGAACAAGGAGAATGGGCAACACAATGCATGATTCTTGACAAGTCCTCCTCCCAAGGGAAAACTATACACATTGACATTCAACCTATATTAAAGAGGCACAAAAGGGTGTTTGAAGATATTTTGCAAGGACTACCAGCAAAGAGGGGCTTTGAGCACACCATCGAATTAGAGGAAGGGGCAAATCCTGTTATTACCACTTCTTACCATCACCCACAAGGATATAAAGAGGAAATTGAGAAAGCCATAAAAGAGATTTGGAAATGGGACATATCCAACCTAGTTCTATCCCTTTTGCCTCCTCTATTGTACTAGTTAAAAAGAAAGATGACACCATGAGAATATGTATCAACTATAGGGAAAGATAGGAATTGGATTAACTATGCAAATGATAGGATGCAAAATGGCAGAAGGCGCGAACAGACTACCTAGGGTTTGAGCGGATAGGTTGCAGGAAGATGGTGCGGCTAATGACGCTGGTGGTGGTCAGGGCAGCAGAGGCACTTTGGCTAATTCTGCTCGTGAGGCAAATGCGATTGGAGGTTGCCCTAATGCTGCATCGACAACGAACGGAGGCGGCTACCTTGGTATTGGTAGTGCCCATCCTTTTACTGCGAAGGGTTCTGGAGAAAGCGTAGGGAATAGGCGCAGAGGTCCCACAACGGATGCAAAGGGGGTAAAAGCGAATTTCAGACTTGGTAGGTCTGGCGGGTTTATCCCGGTAACCAACGCCATATCTGTGAAGCTTAAGGAAGAGACAAAAGAAGAAATAAATGATAATGTTGCTGAGCTTTCTGCTCGTGGGGTGATTTGTCGCTTCAGGGGCTTTTGGCCTAGCCTTCCTTAGCTGCATTCCTGGATCACCTCCGAGTGGGAGCCTCTAATTGCTGGTAAAGTGCATATTTTCCCCATGGCTAAGGGTGTAGCTAAGTTTGATAATGCTCAGGACAAAAACATAATATTATGTGACAACTTTTTTAGCTGGGAGGACAAATATTTGATGATGATTAAGCCCTGGCATTCAGATTTCAACCCTACGTTTGAAACTTTTAACAAGCTTCCGATATGGGTTAAGTTGCCTAATCTTCCCCTCCACCTCTAGAGTGACTCTCTTCTGGAGAATGTGGGTGAAGCCCTTGGTGATTTTTTGTTGGTGGATGAGGAATCTTCTGATATTTTTCATTCCACCTTTGCCCGTATTCTAGTTGAAATAGATGTTTCAAAAGGACTGCCTGTTGAGGTTTTACTCAAATCTTCAAAGGGTTCTTGGATCCAATCTTTGGATTATGAAGGAATTCCCTTCCGATGTAGAAGGTGTTTTAAAACATGACATGCTGCGGCACAATGCAGATTTGAGAAAAAAGCTAAGGCTTCTTGGTGGAATGGTGCTTCACAACATCATTATACGGTTGCGAAGAAATTTGATCAACATAGGAGTTTTTCTGAGGTGGTTGCTTTTGAACCACAGGGTCTTGGGGCATCCTCTCCGGCTGCCTCAAATGGCGGGGCTGCTTTGGCTTCCCCTATTGAACAAGTGACTAGGTCTCAGGCGGCCAGTCCTGGTGATAGCGCCACGACTTCTATGTCTGGTGGCTCTTCAGATAAGTCTTTGCCTGCGCAAAGGAATAATGATGAAATCTCTAAGACTATGGCGACAGGCATTCATCTTCAGGATAATAGTGAGCTAGCCTGGCTTGACAAGGCGACAGAAGTGGAGGAAGGCTTGATTACTGTAATGGGCAAGAAAGCTAAAATCTCTAGGCCTTCTTTTGACATTACTCTCCACTCCCACAAGAAAAATGCTAAATGTAAATCTTGAAGAGTTGTTTTGGAGCTGGTTTTTGGTTGGCTGCAGGCTATCTTTTTTGCAGCCTTGTTCATGTTTGTAAAGGGTTTCAGGTCCCTTCAAAACCTATTTTAACCTTTATCAAAAACTATAGGGAAAGATTTAAGGTTATTCAAAAAGGGGACATTACAATTGGTATCCGAGCAAATAATCTACATCAAGCCCAAAATCAACAAAAGATTTATGATGATCGAAACAAAACCAAAAGAACATTTGAAGTTGGGGATTTGGTTTTTTCAAGGCTACAACCCTATAAGCAGTCATCGATCAAGGAAAGTGGAGCCGGAAAGCTTAAACCTAGATTCTATAGGCCATATAAGATTTTCAGAAGAATAGGAGAGGTTGCCTAAGAATTGGAACTACCAACTAATAACAAAATTCATAATGTATTTCATGTCTCTCATCTCAAAAAGGTGCTAGGACAACATGTCATTCCATGTTCAGAATTGCCCCTATTGGATGATGAAGGTAAGTTAATTCTAGAACCCGAGATCATCCTTAACATGAGGGGGAGGAAATTAAGAAACAAAACTATCCCTGAGTATCTGGTTAAGTGGAAAGGACTCCCTACGGAAAACACAACTTGGGAAGTTGCCGAGATTTTTTATCATCCAAATTTGAAATTGCTCAAGGACAAGCAATCTTGGGAAGGGACTATCATGCCCACGACTTAAGGTAATTGCAGCCATATCAATACATCAACCTACTTGGCAATTAATTAATATATTTAAGAGGTCATCCTACTTGGCAATTAATTAATATAGTGATTATGCTCAAACGATGGGAATTAAGACATAACAAAAGATAGTGAATAGAATTTAAAGGTGGTCAACTACTTTGAAATGGAGCGTCACATTTATGATTAAAAGACACAAGCAAAGGTAAAAATTAGAATAGTAGAAACAACGATTAATCCAAGAGGCATGTCCTTTACCAAGAGCATAAGGAATAGTTATGTCTATTCTTACCGTGAAGATATAAAGATGCATACTTCCAAAACAAGGAGGGCATCAAATCACCTTCAGACAAATATTTACATTCAGGCAGCCTATATTTGCAAACTAGTAAAAGAGATAAAACAACAAAGCATATCAAAATTAATTATTACATTTGCTGATTTGAATATATCAATCTTATGTTTTAATAGATATTGTGGTATGCTCTATCATGTTATTGTGATATATTTATTATTGTATAATCTCTATAAATTTGAATATATTTAATGTTTGCAATTCTCATCAATGCAACCATGAGGGGAATGGGGGAAGATACCAGTAGGGTGAACAAATATTAGATTTCTTTCTAAGTACGCCACTCCAAATTGGCCACTTGGGGCTAAGGGGGTGAGTATCTGCCCTTGGGCTTAGAAAGGGGAATCTACGAGCCTCCTATTGTAGTTTCTCCCCAATCTCTACATGGATTGGTTGTTGATCGTAAGAGGGATGGATAAGGCAACAAGGGTAGGGAATGCAGATACAAGTTTGTCCACCAAGTATGCCACCCCATGTTGGATGACTATGTGTCTGCGACTTGAGAGCTAAGAGGGATGGTATATCCGCACTTGGGCTTGGTATGGATAGCTTCGGGCAGACTTGCCATGCTCCTCATCCAAATCCCATTATGATCCAACTTCCAATGTGCATTATAGATATTGTGTGGTTTATATTATTTGGAATAGTTATGTATTTACATGGTTTAAATAGATAAGAAATTATATTCCAATATTATCTAACATGATTGCAGACCTAAACCAAGATTTATCTTGCTTAAGACATTTAATTGATAAGATATAACCCTAACTACATTATACTTGTAATTTTAGAGCAAAATTTAGGGTTATTCAAAAAAGGGACATTACATTATCTACTTTCTTAATGACCAAAAAAAAAAACATTCAACATGGTGCGCATGTCAAATCCCATTAGCGTCTTTCAATTTCCAGCTGTCTCCACAGAAAAAATTCAAGTACTTGTTGCCAGCTGAAAGCCAATAAGACTCATAATTGTCCTACTGCTACCTTTTCCAGAATGGGCAACGTAATAAAAAAGTACCCCTGATCCAGCTGAAAGTCCAACTCAACAGTTCACTCTAGACCCTTAGTTGGATGTCCACAAAGCCTTGTACGTCTTGAACCAATAAAGCTTGAGCAGTAAAAAGAAAGTTTCAATCCCAACCTGCCTGTGAACGTTCTTCCAAACGGACAAGAGATACTCCTTTTGCTGTCCGATCAGCCACAAAGTTGCCTTTTTCTCTTATTCGCTTGAAAGAAATAATTTCAAACTTAATATGCAGCGATCTTGCATTAGAGAGGACATTCTATAAAGTCTAGGAATTGCAGTTCCTGGAGTTTAGACGACCAATAACTACTTTTGAATCATCTTCCATTTTGATTTTTCTCCATCTCCTCATAATTGCCTCTAATAAACTAGTAACCAATGCTAAAGCCTCGATAACTTAAACCAAAATCTAGAGCCATACGGAGAGTCTTCCCCTAACATTATTACAGAGAACACAATCACCATACACCTGTCCGAGGTTTACTTTAGCTGCACCATCAAAGTTTAATTTAACCATATCGACCACAGGAGGCTTCGGAGAAGATCAACACCTCTACAAATAACATCGACCACTTGCATTTTTTTTGAAGCCATTTCATCTGATGCCATGAACACATCCATACTGGTTCACACACTTTACAATTAGAATTAAATCTCATGTAACTTATTGATAGATGTCCTAAATAACAGTGATTGGAATTAACAACAATCAATTCCTTTCTAGCCTAACATTCCAAACAATTAAAGACAACAATGAAATCTATAATCTTTACAAGCCTAAACTTCTAAAACTATAAGGCCAAGCTTGAATCAAACTGCAGAAGGGAAGTAGGAATCCCCAAGCAACATTCCAACGCTCTAAAGCCCAAAATCAAAGAAGGGAAGCAAGGGAGTAATACATAAAAGGATGATAATTGGATTTCTTCGCCTTGCCACAAAAGAAACACATGGAAGCCCCAAACAATCCCAACCTTGTCAATTTGTCAAAAGTCAAAACGTGCCTGGTGAGCAGCGACACACAAAAATACTTTAGCTTTAGGCAAACCAAAGCTTAGTCAAATCTTTTCATCAAGAATGTTGGATAACTAAATCCCTTCTAATAATTTGAAGATAGGCTGAAGGTAAGTTTTACACAACCAACTCAAATCAAAACATATTATTTAACTTCATAAGGATAGCCCACCATTGCAACAATAATTCAATTGCACTATTAGAAAGATAATATTTAACTTCATAAGGATAGCCCACCATTGCAACAATAATTCAATTGCACTATTAGAAAGATGAGGGGCTAGTGCTATGATGAATTTCCTTTGATGCCATTACTCTTCTCCATATAATCAATTACATGATTAACCCAACATTTTTTTTAAAAAAGGCCAATATTCTTGGATCCCTCTATTCAATGACAAGCTCATCCACAATCTAGGCCTCCTTCCAAAGGTTGACCGGGTCTTCCTCCCCAATCTTATACCACAATTTATCCATCAAGAACTTGAAAAATTTCATTACATTGAAGCCCCAAGAAAGCGTTGATTGAGAAAAGACCTCACCTTACTGAGAATTGTTCACATATTTTGAGGGAAGAGAATTTTACTCAATCTATTCTTTTTAGAATGCCAAGCCATAATAATTTAGTACCCATGGCCTTATTCAAGGACCTACATTAACAAGACCTGGATCCTACATTGACAAAACCTAGATCCCATCCTTTTTAGGAAGATAAATTTGATTCCAACTAATGAAATTGTATTTTCTTTTGTCTTCATATTGCTTGTTTTCCCACTCCCTCCCCCAAAGGAAAACAATGTGTATCAAAAATTGCTTTAGCAATTCTATTTGAGATCATAAGCATAGACACTAAATACATTGGAATGGCAAAGATGAAAGATTGAATAAGTTGAATTCTTCCAATGAATGAAAACCATTCCCCTCTCCAGCTTGAAGGTTTATTTTGGATTCTATTGACCAAGAATTTCCAATTTTCAGTAGAAGCATTTTTTGCATAGGCATATTGAGATACAAGCCACTAAGTTGCCCTATTTCAAACCTGAAAATTTACCTGATCTCCTTGGCTTCAACACACCACTCATTAACAAAATAATTTTGTGATTTGCTAGCATTTATTTTCTATCTTGCCAATATCTCATACTAATCCAAGACACTCTTAAACCTCATGACCTCTCTCCTAAAGGCTTCATCAAACAACAACGTATCATCTACAAATTGGAGATGAGAAGTATTACAAACTCTAAGGTAATCTTCAAGCCCCAAAGACTATTAAGAGTAGCTTCCTTTTTGAGAGTTCTACCAAGGGATTTGGCTAAAATTATAACAAGAATGAAGAGGACTCCCCTACATTATGCATTATTTGGCATAAATTTTTTTCATTGAAATGTCGTTGATTAAAATTGAAAAGGTGGTAGAGAAAATATAGTTGAAAACTCAATCTCTTTATTCTTTTTGTGAAGCCAAACCTTTCCAAAACATTAATCAAAAAGTCCAAGAAACTTGATCAAACTCCTTATTCATATCAAACTTTATAAGCATTCCAGATCTTCTCCCCTTTATAATCGAAATAATGACCTCATAAGCTATCCTAATGCTATGCAAATTTTGACGACTAATTTCAAACCCACTTTGTTCATCAAAGATTGAATTTAAGCAAGATGTCTGAAAGCCAATAGTTTTTTTATATGGAGGATTAAATGTTGCATAACAAAAGAGTAAAAGTTGGCTCCTTGAGCGCAAATATATGACAATAACAATGTCAAGACCCAAAAATCAGCTTTATAAGAGCACAAAACTGAAGCTACAATGTATAAACCAACAAGGAGGATATTACATCATATAGCATTAAAAAAACCTTAGAAATTATATCAACATAAAAGAACTAATATAAAAACATGTAACGAAAAAATATGCTGAGCTATTTTTGTTGACTTTTTCCTTTCTCTCTAGCTTCTTGTTTCTTGTCTAATGTTTTGAGCATATCTCGAACTTGAGTTTCACTTGCCTTAATCTTGAGCTCCCTATATTCCTTGATCCATGGTTGGTGTAGACCCTATTAAGAACATTAGGATATGGAGTGTTAGCATCATCATTGTTGTTGTTAGAGGAAGAGTTATCCAAAGCATGTAATTGATTAGTCTTGGGAGCGCTAGTAGGTTCAAGGAGTGGAATGGCCCAACTATGTAGTCCATACTCAATATTATTAGTAACTACCCCATTCATCCAATTGGGAATCTCCTCATTTTGTATGTCTTCCTTGTTGGTGTAAATAGGTGTTTCACCTATCTAGTCATTAGTAGGTCCTATTTACATATTAAGTTTACTTAGGTCCTACCTAAGGGAATCTTTCTAGAAGGTGTTAGTTGTCATTAGATCTCATCTTTTGACTTTGAACACTTGTGTCCTACATAGTTATGATAAGTTGTCTCATGTCATAGGATTAAGACACTTGTCATAATCCTATGTCTCACCTTGGCTATATAATTAGGTGGTCTCATGTGTAAATTATATTGATTAACATCATTGATAGAATAATTGTTATCATTTTCACTTTGATAGAATAACATTATTCTTTTGTTACACCCCATTTCTTAGTTACTAGGTTACTTTTACCTTCATGAGTAAATATGAAGATAAATGTAAATCATAACCTTAATATGTTTAATAGGTGAATGAAATATTGAAATATGCATTAAGATGTTATTGCTTTTGAAGGAATGATTATGTTTTATACTAATGGAAAATGCGATGAATGAATATGTATTGCAATGTGAATAGTTTAATGCTTTGATGATGCAAATGAATTTCATGTGAATGGCTAACTACCTTTGTGATGCACTAAGTTGGATGTAGGAAGGAGTTGAGCCTCAAGTAAGAGAAAGGAAGTATCACTCAAGAGAAGAACTTGGTTTGGTAACCTTATGAGCGTAATTGGGCATACACGTGCACTCACATCCTAGTTTGGTCAAGTTGAGTCAAGATTAGTCGGGAAATATTAAGTAACCTTCGATCATTGAATGTGAATGTTTTGCAAAGGTTTTAGTCTTTGATTGTTCCTAATTTGGAATATGTGGTTACGTCTTTGTGGTATGAATAAGTTCTTTTTTGTGTGTTCATATTTATATATTAATCAAAAGGTATATATACATTATGTATATACATACTGATTGATGAATATGAATGTGTTTATTATGGATAAATATGTATATTTAGGTATACATGTACAAGTGTACATATATACGTATATATACATGTAAATGTATATATTATATATATTTGTTACTATATATGAATGATAGTTAATGATTTCAATGTATATATATGTATATTTTATTAAATTACGTATATATGCTCATATACATATATATTGATATGTAAATATTATACATTAAATTGGCAAATGAATTATTTATAATAGATATTATATATATATTAATATTAATTAATGTTCATTGAATGAGACAATACCCGTCACTTATACTAAATCGATGGAATATACAAATATATTAGGATGAAGTGTATTGTATAAAATACAAGTAAGCTTTGGCACATATGTAGTGGACCATCTATTGGTGAAAGACATGAATAAAGCCAACAATATAATACTTATATGTTGTGCATACAAAATGCGCTTCTGGGATGATGAAAGAGAATTTAAATGAAATGTTATAAGAGACCTCATCTCATATATTATGCAGATCAAATAGATAGTAAGTGGCTGGTATAAAGTCAACAACGTGTAAACCAATTACTGCGCATAGACTCGCGCTTAAGTGGGGATTATCATTTCAGATAAAAGCACATAGATAAGCGCTGCTATGTATAGTGGAATGGCTAAAGCATAATGCTGCACATATAGCACATAAAGGAGTAAGTCAAAAGGATTATTAACAACACTTAAAGTATAAACAAATGTTGATTCAAACATTGCTGCCTTTGTCTAAAAATTATGCATAAAATAAGGCGCGTGAAGTATGAAAGGTGGTACCATATTTTGCAAAGAGTGGGAACTAAAAGAAGACTATTTCCTACGCCATTATCCAAGCAAATTCCATTATCCAAGCAAATCCTTTTGATAAACATGAGACTAAGTCTCAACCACGAGCTGGCTGAGGTAGTCAACTTATACTACAATAAGGAAACCGAAGGTTGCATTTTCTGAGTTTAACCTTTGTTGTCATCAAGATATGGGCGACTCATTCTTAACTAAGAAGCTTGATTGTTTAGGTGTTTGCAAACTAATGTTTTGATTAGCCACCTCTCACCTCTTGAGCCTAGTCGATGCATTTAGAATAGGAAGGTGGCAGATTTGGGAGCTTATTTGTAGCATTAAGATGCTCAAATTTTAGTATATATAGAGGTATCCTCTCAACCCTTTGTTACCATTATTCATTTTGATTCCTTTATCCACTATTCTGCTGTAGTTTTTTGTGCAAGCATAATTAAGAGAGTTTTTGGTGAGAAAGAGAGTTGTCTTTGTGTGTTTGCAATTGTTGAAAGCTTTGTGAAGAGGCTAGGGTTTGGAGATAGGTTGGGCTTACAAGAAGTAGCAATCGTGATTGAGGAGGTTGTGCTTGGAAAGCAGTAATATCAGTTGGAGCTATAATTCTAAGCATGTTGATTTCTATTTCTCTAATCTCTTTATGTTGATATGTTGTCTATGAATGCCATTGTTTGGGAAAGAGGAATTATCAGTTTGTTGAACTTGCTTGTTTGATCCTTCGATGATTCTTATTTTAAGGAGTTTGCATGATATTTGGGTGATTTATTATGCGATCTTATTGGTTGATATTATATATATAAATATCTATTCCAATTGTTGAAATTGTGTGGTTATATAAGATAATCTTAGTGTATTAGCTTGAATACCTAGATTATCATAGATTATATATAATTCATAGGTTGTGCAGTATGGGAATTAATATTACATTGAAGTGCTATCTTGAAATTGCTAGCTTATATAACATGTAAGAACATGCATTGCAAAGTGGTCCCCACCCAGAAGTTGGATTCCCAAAGAGAATATGCTCCTAGGAGGCTATGTAACCATCATCGTAGTGGGTCCACCTATTTGAATGCAATTAAAAATTTTCATAGGAAAATAAATAATAAATATTTTGTCCCTCATGTCCTCAAGAACACTTTCCAAAGAACATGGAGACACACAATTATCAACTTAGGATAGCAAATATAATGTCACCTATTCTCCCACTTGACATTATACATTGCAATTACATCCATGTTCAATACAAATAAAATATAATCAAGTACATGGATCAAGGCCCATGGCCTTCCTGCACCAAGAGAACTTATATGTGGTCACTAGCTTCGTGAGAGAATCTGCAACATTATCCAAAGTGTCAACCTTCTCAATTAAGACCTTACCATTCTCAACCACTTCCCGCACAAAGTGATACTGAACATCAACATGCTTAGTACGAGCATGATACATAGGGTTTTTGGCTAAACATATGGCACTTTGACTATCACATCCAATCCTCACTGTCTTGCAATCAAAACCAATACCATTACCAAGTATCTATAACCAAACCGCCTTCTTAGAGGCACGTGTAGCAGCCATATACTCTTCTTCAGTGGTGAACAATGCAAGTGTAGGATGCCTCTTACTCATCCAACTCACTGCTTCTCCAAACAATGTAAAAACAAAGCCAATAGTGGACCTTGTACTGTCCAAGTCACTTGCCCAATCTACATCAACAAAACCCTGTATGTCCAATGACTTAACCACATAAACAGTACCATGATAAACCAAATAGTAATATGAAGTACCACACAAACGTTTAAACACCCTCTTAAACAAAAGTCCAATGCTCTCTACCAGGGTTAAACATAAACCTACTCAAAATTCCCACTGCTTGGGCTATATCTGGTCTAGTGCAAATCATTACATACATCAAACTACCAAGGACACTAGCCTAAGAAACATTAGACATCTCTTCAAAATCATCATTAAAATTAGGACACATGTCTAATCTCAACTTAGTACCAACCGAAAATGGAATATTTACTAGTTTACTGTCATGCATACTAAACCTTTGCAAATAGTATCAACATACTTACTTTGACTTAACCAAAGATTTTTGTGAACCCAATCTCTATTGATCTACATTCCAAGGATATATTTTGCAACCGCCAAATCCTTCATATCAAATATGCCAAAAATGGAATATTTACTAGTTTACTGTCATGCATACTGAACCTTTGCAAATGGTATCAACATACTTACTTTGACTTAACCAAAGCTTTTTGTGAACCCAATCTCTATTGATCTACATTCCAAGGATATATTTTGCAACTGTCAAATCCTTCATATCAAATATGCCAAAAAGCTAAGTCTTAAGCTCACTAATCATCATCTTGTTATCCATAAACAACATGTCATCAACATACAAGACAATGATTAGTATTTGATCATCAATAGCCTTAATATAAACACAATGATCCTCCTCACTCCTGAAAAAACCCAACTTCAATGCAAATGCATCAAATTTATGGTACCACATCCTAGGTGAATTTTTCAAACCATATAAAGACCTCTTTAACCCACAAACCAAGTGTTCTTTTCCTTTCACAATAAAACCATCAGGTTGTCACATATAAATCTGTTCCTCAAGATCCCCATGCAAGAAAGTAGTTTTAACATCCATTTGATCTATTTCAAAATTATAATCAACAACAATAGATAATAGGAATCTAATAGAAGTTAACTTAGAAACAAGAGAGAAAAATTCACTGAAATCAACTCCCTCTCTCTAAGAGTAGCCCTTGGCCACCAATCTAGCCTTGTACCACTCTAACCAACCACCTACACCAAATTTATTTCTAAATACCCACTTGAAACCAATGGGCTTCCTTCCTTTGGGAAAACTCACAAGATCCTAAGTATCAAAACTATCCAAAGCCATCATCTCCTCCTACATGGCCTGCATCCAAGACTCACTTTATTCTAAAGAAAGAGCCTCCATGTAGGATCTAGGTTCATCGTTAGTACTCAACAAAGCAACTACACAATGAAAATTAGATGGGCTATGTCAACTGGATTTCATTTCCTTGTGGATCTTCTCAAGGTAGGATTAAGGGGTTCTTGTTGCTCTTCTTCTTCTATATGCTCATCATGTACATCATCTAAACTTAATGAACTCTCTTCTTCTTCTCCATCCTCAAATCCATCTGATTGTTCTTCCACATGTGCATCTTCCTACTTCTCAATCTTTATCTTGAAGTGCACTGATTTTGTCTTATCTTTCTCTTTTGATTGTTCTTCACTTGAGTGATCTCTAAACTCCCTGAAAATCACATCTCTAGAGAAAACCATCTTACAAGTTAGTGGGTTCCAAATCTTATAACCTATTACATTCTCAATGTAACCAACAAAGATGTATTTATGTGCTTTTGGATCCAATTTAGAATGCTTCTCTTGAGGCACATGAACAAAATCCTCGCAACCAAAGACCCTTAAATGTGAAATAGAAGGATTTCTACCTATCCACACTTCATAAGGAGTTTTATCAACAAGAACTGAATAAGGAGATCTATTAACCAAATAACATGCAATACTTACAACTTCTGCCCAAAATCATCATCAAGCTTAACACCACTCAACATGCTTCTAGCTCTTTCTATCAAGGTTTGGTTCATTCTATTTGCTACCCTATTTTGTCGAGGTGTGTATGGTGTAGTCTTTTTTCGAATAATACCTGAATGCTTACATAATTCATCAAATTCCCTAGAACAATATTCACCCCCATTGTCAAATCTCAACACCCTTATCTTATAATTCATTTGCTTCTCAAATAAGGCTTTAAATTCCTTAAACTTAGTGAAAACCTTAGATTTTGCATGCATAAAATAATTTCAGGTGTATCTTGAGACATCATCAATGAAAATAACATAATAACAAGATTTTCCAAAAGAGTCAACATCCACTAGTCTACTTACCAAACACACAATTCTCACAAAATCATTTTTGCTAATAGAATAATCAGAAATACCGTCAACCAAATTTTTATTCAAAATGGTCTTAAGACCCTTTTCACTTATGTGACCCAATCTATGGTACCACAACATACATGCATTTTCAGTACCAGTTATATTAGAAGAGTTACAAAAAGTGGAGGCATTAAGCCTAAAAAAAGTCCCCATTCAAGATTCTTTAGCAATCATCAAACTCCCTCTTAGCAACCTACAACCAAACTTGTCAAATGTCACATGCGTTCCAAAATCATTCAACTTGGATACAAAAGGTAAATTTCTCGCAAGTCCTGGAATATGTAAAACATCATTAATGGTTTTAACCCTTCTATCACTGAAACACAACTTTACCTTTCCCTTACCAACACTCTTCTTTGTGTTGTTATCACAAAGGAAAACTTCTCCCCCCATCATAAGTTGAATATGAAGTAAACCACTCCTTGTGAGGAGTCATATTGTAGGAGCAACCTGAATCAATAAGCCAAGCATCATCACTAATAGTGTTAGCATAAACAAACAAAGCATTAGAATCACCATCTTCTAAGGAATTTTCCATGGAAGTATATGGACTTTTTTTCTTGTTTTTGCACTCCTTCACATGTCCTCTCTTACCACAATTCCAACACTTTACTCTTCTCGGGGATTTTAGAACATCCTTTAGACTTGTCTCTCTTTTTCTCCCCTTTAGGCCCTCCTTTTTCTTTGGACCTTCCTCGTACATGCAAGGCATCTTGGGAGCCCACATTCATGGAATTTCTTCTCATATATTTAGAAAGAAGTATAGCAATGAGACTATCCATCTCTGCTTCTGTACCACCACCACTTATAGCAACAATTATATTTCCCAAGATTCAGGTAAAGAACAAATCAATAAAATACATTTATCTTTTTCTTCTATCTTAACATCTATAGATGCAAGATGACTTATAATCATATTAAAAGCATTTAAATGTTCTGCAATATAATCACCATCCTACATTTTCAAAGAATACAAATGTATTTTGAGATACAATTTATTTGTTAGACTTTTAGTTTGGTAAATTTCACCTATCCTCCTCCACATTTAACTTCCACATCTTGTAACTAGTGTCATTAAATTTCTCAATATTTCGACTAGAGGTAGAAGTCATGCTTTTCAATCTTCTTCATAAATATACAAAACCCACAATTCACAAGCTCCCACTAGAACCAAAAAACCTTCAACACTCAAAATAAAGGTGCCCCTCTCTTAAATGAACCATTAGCTCTGATACCAAATGTTGAAAATTCAAGGTAAAACTTGCAGCAATATGAACTTAATAGAGTGCTTCTAAATCTGAAATATGTATATTCAAAATTACCAATAATGTTTATGTGATTAGCAATTGCAACAATGAAAGAAAATCACCAATACCACAAGTTGAGAATCACAAGTGACACAATATATACATGAAGAAACCATTGCGGGAAAAAACTCCACACCCAAAGAGATCCAATGTTTGTATTAATCTTCAAAAGAGATACAACAATACAACACTCCTCTCTAAATTCTAGCAGCACTTCCTTACTTCAACAACCTACAAACAAACTCTACAAACCATCTTAATGCTCCAATATATAGAATTTTGTGGGAGAGAATACCACAAATGGTATCCCAAAATAACAAGAAAAAACACATAGAAAAACCCACACCCCTTTAGTGAACAACCCAAAAACATGGTGAAAAAATATTAAATGATCACATAGCGCCTTCACATGGGCACCTAACTCACAACCAATTAGAATTGGTCAATACCAAGTGCTCCATAATTCTCCAACGGATTGAATGAATTCATACAAAAGAATGCACCAACATGAAAACTTGAGCACCCCACCATGCAAAACATGAAAATAACATGCAAGGACATGCATTGCAAAGTGGTCTCCGCCAAAAAAGTTTGACGCCCAAAGGGAATATGCTCCCAGGATGCTCTATAACTATCACTGTAGTGGGTGCACCTCTTTGAGTGCAATTACAAATTTTCATAGGAAAATAAATAATAGATATTATGTCCCTCGTCCTCTAGAACACTTTCCAAAGAATGTGGAGACACATTATTATCAACTTAGAATAGCAAATATAATGTCACCTATCCTAACACTCTCAACTATTGTATCTACTCTTTCACTAGCTCCCTTTGGGTATGGAGTTGTTGTAGTTGAATGTGAAGATTCTCCACCTAGTCCCTTGTAGCTCTGGTTGGATCCTATAGGGGATTATAGGCCACTTGTGTGATCTGATCCTCAAATTGAATGATTTGGTTCAGGAGGTTCTTGGTTGTATTTGACCATTGTAAGAAAAATTGATATATTATCCCGACCTCTTTTATGTTGCCCTCAATTTTTTTAATTTGTTGTTTGAGATGGGTATGTGTTATGGCACATGTCTTAGTAAACTACTCGATATTATTTTTAGTTCTCTTCTTGGGGATTTTTAGCGATGTTAGCCTTGGCAAAGGTAAATCTACTTACAAAACATTAGTTGCTTCAGTTGTTCTGATAACGGGAGTGAAGTATCTCATGGAAGATGGGGAATTGAATTTTTTAGTGTAAGAACCACATCTTCCAATCCCTCAACTTGTTGGACATGCTCATTCAATAATTCCTCTTGAGTTGTTGCATGGAAAATGTACCCTAATTGTATCTTCTATAGGAGTGACATACCGGATAAATTTAATTGCAACCCAACCAAAGGAACTTGTAGTAGCTATGGGGATGGTGTCGGTTGGATTTATTGTTGTTGGGATAAGAATTTTTTGATTGCAAAGATAGTATTGGATGGTGTAGATAATTCTCTAGAGTCTTCCTTGTTCTTCTCTGCTTCTCCTCCGAAGCCCTCTGCTTGTTCTTTGTGTCTCTCTGTATTGTCCATCGTACGGGTCCCTGTTTCTCTGGTATTGTCCTCTTTCGAAGTTGGCCCTTAAACTTGCTCTTGGTTCTTAGTTACTTCTTTGTATAACTTTCGAGTGGTGTCCTTTTTTCCCTTTTGGATGGATTGTGTGTCCTATACATCATCTGTCATGAGTCTATTGATTCATTGCTTGGTCTGGAGCTCTTATGCTTGTGCTTGTACCAAATCTTGTATCTACTCCTCTGTCATGTTTGGGATTATTGACAAGATAGATTTCTCCTTTATCTCTTCATCCCAGGCCAAGGCCTTAGCCCTTTTTTCCCTTATTTATACCCTAATTTCTTTTGGAAGTTCTTTCATTGCCTCTTCAAGGCCTTTATTTAAATGGTTCACATATCAGACCTAGCCTTGGATTACTTGATCTTTATTTTCTTCATTATAGTAATACATTTTGAGGATATGTGGTAGCATTCCATGGTGGATGATGGAATATAAGTTTCCAACACATTAATTAGTTCTTAAGCTTGCTTCGGGGATTATTCTTCCAATTTTTCTTCTAGTGGTTCTAGAGTTGCCTTTGATTGCTCCGGTTTTTTTGGTGGAGGCGTTACTGGAGTACGTCATCCTATTTTATTCTTTTAATGAGGTTTCTCAACTTCTTCTGATATCTCCTATGCCTTGGATTCTTTCGCCTCCTCCTCTATCTACCTTTTGGCCCTTTGCTTAGGCCTTGCTTGTTGGGTTCTTTTCAAGGCATGCAATGGCTTCCCCGGGTGAGAAATTTGCGGTGTAGATGTTGAGGGTCCTTATGATTTCCCCAATGGGGTGGTTTTGGACATTGTTATTCTTCTCCTTGAAGATTTTGATTATGGTGCAGTAGCCACAAATTATGTTAATCCTCCTTCTGGTATGCCCCATTGCTTATATAGTTTGATTTATTTAAGTCCTCCTTGGCTTCTTGGCCAATTTTTATTTCCATAAATTCCTTATCTGTTCTAAATCTCTCCACGATGGGATCCTTGGGGTTTTAGAGCAAGGTTTCCGCATAGGCATCGATCTCTTGTGCCGAGACTTCATATGACAGTGTCAAAATCTATACAGTGTGAGGTTCGACTACTTCCATGTATGTAAAGCCTTGTCCACCATAAATTTATTGTGTTAGTATATTGTTGGGTTGATGTGTAGGGGACCCTCTCTCTTAGTTGCATTCATTCTTGGAAGGTCTTGAAAAACCCCTAGTATTTGAATTTGTAGGATTGTTGGTCTAGGAATTGGTGCATATGATATTTGATTTGAGCAACTACAGTTTGGTTGAGTTGCCAAACCTTCTTGAAGTTGGGTAGTTCATTTAGAAAATAAAAAATCAAACAAATGAGCAATGTACCATACCAAAAATGGTACTTGGAGTTCTTAATTTTATGAAGGTTTTCCAATAGTTGTTCTTGCATAGCTTTGCACAAGTCAAAGTCCTTACCTTCTACTATCATTTGGTAGGTGGTGTGAATGGTAGTGGCGATTGTGGAGTCTTCTCGATTGGCATAGTAGATCTATAGGTGATTCCCATTGCCGCATATCAGACTCTAGGGTTTGTGATTGTCTTCAAGCTCAAGCTTCTACTGTCAAATGTAGCTCTGGTCAGCCTCTCTACCTCAATATTCTTAATGGCCTTTTGGCTAGAATTCTGCCTACCATCCTCAACCTTGTCATTGTGTGGATGGATTCCTTTGTAATTTTGTAGGGTTTTTCTAGGTATATGAAATCATCATGCACTCGACTTAGTGCAATTCAAACCCATGCCTCTTCATCAGAGAAATCTAGATAGTTCTTCCAGATGTCAAGATTTTTTCGCCTAATTTCCATATACTCTACTTTGTAATTTTTTCCATCTTCCTCCAACACCTTGTATCATAGGTCTTCTAGCTTGACATGATTGATTTATGCCATTTTCTCATGAATGTATTTCCGAACATCTTCCAAGTAGATGACATTATGGGGTGCTTATGAAAATGATCCATATTTTTCAATCTGTAGTACCTTGTAGGGGTACCGCTTGAAGATGGGTTTAGGCTTCTGAGTGACCTTGATGACTGTGGGAGTGACCATTTTAACACAAGGAAACTTGGAGAGTATTTGCAAACGTGATGAAGTGATTAGAGGATGATTAATGCAACTTAGCTTATGATCACAATCGTGAGGAATGAAGTTGAGAAATGGTATTATATAGAATTTGGTTAGTGGGGTCTGAGTTGTGATATGGGTGGGGTAGTAGCTATTTAATAATTGCTCTTCTTGTTTCATGAGTTTTTTGAGCCATTGAAATGATTTGATGGGTGCCGTTTATTTTTTTAATTTTAATTTTTCTAATGTCAACACTATAGTACATCGTATACGGGTGATCCCACAATAGTGTTTTACACTTTTTGGCAAAATTGGACATTGAACTGATTTTTTTAACTAAATATTCACTTTCAGGCACCTATAGCTCCTAAACCATGAGGAATTTGAAGATGATGCAAACTAGTGATTTGCGATATTTGTTTGTAGATTATATATATACATATACATATATATACATATACATATATATATACATATATACATATACATATATTTATACATATATATACATACATACATACATATACATACATACACACACACACACAGATATATATATATATATATATATATTTTAAATTTTTGGAATCAAATTGCATTTATTTTTCCATCTCCTTCGAAAACTAGTTTTTAACAGTAAACACCATTTTTAAAGAGTGACATGTACTTGCTAAAAAATATCTTTTTTTCTATGAAGGATAACATTCTAATTTTTTCAAATTTAGATTTGTAACTACGATATCTAGTGCATCCAATTGGTTTCATAGTGTTTTATTGAATACTTTTTTCTTAATTAAGTTTTGAAATCAAACCAGTTACAATTTAGACATAGGTTTACTTGCTAACACATAACTTTTTTTGTATGTATCGAAATTCTTTTTTTTTGTTGGATCAAGGACATCAATATCTAGTGCATAGATATTTTTATAGTTTTCTTTGAATAATCTGCTATTTTTCCACATGTGTAGAACATAGAGCTTGATTTTCAGTGAAAAAACTATGTTTAATTAAACTAAAAAAAATACATAATAAAACCAAAATATATTAAAATTATATTTGATGGATAGCTCGTTTCAAGGACCATCATCCAATTGGGTCTGTGAAGTTGATTCCATTTTCATCTTCAACCCAAGCTCGAAAAGGAATTTTTTTTGTAGAATATTGCTAGAGGAGAGGGAGAAGGGAAAAAAGGGGGTTTGAGAGAACTCCCCTTCGAGCGAACTCCCCCTGAACCCCTTCAAGTGAAGGGGGTTTTACTCGAAGGGCGGTTCGCTCTAACCCCCCTTTTTTGCAATTTTCCTTTGTTTTCATTAAAAAAAAGTGCCAAAAAGGGGATGACATCACAAAGGGGTTCGCTTGAAGGGGGGTTTGAGTGAACACCTTTTTGGGTTCATGCGAACCCCCCCTTCGAATGAACCCCTAAAAACCCAATTTTTTTTTTCTTTGGAGCATTTTTACAATTTTTCTTAGTGAAGGGAATTGTAATCCAGTATTGTGGGATCACCCATACATTGTGTGATTGATAGTATAATATGTTCAATCTAGTGGTAGGTAATAATGTTTCAATTATGCTCCATTAACGTGCCCTATTACGAGTGTGCCATCTAGTTTTTGTAGTTTGACTTCTCCAAACTCGATGATATCATGAATGTAGTATGGTCCTAGCCACTAGACCTTTAGTTTTTCATTGCTTCTTAAATTTTTTGTTGTATAATAATACTAAATCCTCTATTTGGAATGTCTTCAACCGCAAGTTCTAGTCATGCCACGCCTTTTGTCTTTGCCTTTCTACTTAGTGGTTATACATAGAAATCTATCAAAATTCATCTAGTTTTTCTAATTCTTCTATTCTTGTCACCAAGGATTGGTCCTCTTCTAACTGCAAAGTAAGTGTGGTACATATGATGGTAATTGTGAAATTTATGGGTACGATGGCATCAAGGCCATATACCAAATAGAATGGTGTGTATTTGCTAGTTCACTTTTAGTAAGTGTGGTATGCCCAGAGTATTGCAGGTATCTTAATATCCCAATTTGTCTAGTTTCCATCACATATCTTCATTAATGCTTTTCCAATTATTTTGTTTAATTATTCACTTCCTCCATTGGCTTACAGATGATAGGGTCAAATTTTATTATGTGTTACCATAAAGTTCTATAGTAACTCCTTTATCATATTTTTTACGAAGTGTTTTCCTCGATCATTGACTATACTTAATGGACATCCATATTTAGTGATGATGTTTTCATATAAGAACTTCACGGTAGTTCTTGTGGTGCAGTTTCTTGTCAGTTCTACTTCTACCCATTTTGTTAGATATTCCACATTGTTTATAATGAATCTAGCTTTTGAGTGCTTTACCAGAGAGTCAATTGGCCCTATGAAATATATTTCCTACTTTTCAAAAGGATTTTAGGCTAATACCGATCTCAAGGGCATCTCATCATGTGCAATAGGTTTCCCTTCTCTTTGAAAGATATCACAACCCTATGTATATTATTTGGTGTCCTTATGTAACGTTGGCCACCATAGGGCCGTCAATTTTACCCTTCTTGCAGTGGTTTCTCTGAAATTATATCCTCCAGAAGTTCCTCCATGCATCTCTTGTAAAATGGACTTCCTTTCATGTTTACGAAAAACTCTCCTTAAAATATCATCTTTCCCCATGTGGTGTAGTTCTCCCTCTACTAATGTGTATGGTGTAGCTCTCCGTACTAATGATTGTTCGTCTTATAGAGATGTTTTTTAGAAATTCTTTGATAGATAGAAAAATGGAAATATCTTCTAACCCTTCCGGTACCACGGTAATGTGGAATACATATGTACTAGGTAATTCTTCTCAGTGAGTATCTAATTCTTCTCTAGTTTAATTTCTTGATAAGTAATCATGTCCCTAGTTGTTCTTTTTGGGTTTTACCATGATCTTAAAGTCAAATTCTTGGAATAGAAACAACCATCTAGATATCCACCCATGGGTTACCGATTTGTTGAGTAGGTATTGAGGGGTTCATGATTTGTGAAGAAGGTGAATGGTGTAGATAGTAGATAGTGTCTATAATTTTTTAATGCGTACACTATTGCTAGGGCTTCTCTCTCCATAGTAGTATAATTATTTTCTACCATAGATAATTTCCTACTAGTAAAAGCTATAAGGTGATCCTTATTCCCCTTAGGCTGGGTGAGTACAACACCCATTTCTATTCCAGAGGCATCGACATAACATGGAAGGAATTGTTCTAATCTGAAAAGATTAAGATTGGTGGCTTTGCAATCCTTTTGTGCTTCTTCATTCCATTCTATACTTTGACCTACTTTCTTCTTTAAATGATCCTCTAATGGGGTTGTTATTCTGGTATGCCCTTTGATGAACTTCTAGTGATATCCTGTGTATCCTAAGAATATATTGACTTATAGAGCATTATTTGGAGGGGATAGGTTGAGGATTAAATCCACTTTCATCAAGTCTACCATCAACCCTTCCTTGCATATGATGTGGTCAAGCAGTGTCCCATACAATACTGTGAATGTGAATTTCTTCACGTTTAGTGAAATCTACATGCTTCTACATTGATTTAGCATCATTCGAAAGACCTGGACATGGTCCTTCATGAGGCCATAAATCATCTAGTTATCTAAGTAAATTTCAAGAAAATCATGAATACAATCCTTAAAAGTACTGATAATTATCTGGCTAAATACCGCTAGAGCATTCTTCAATCCAAATGGAATGATTGCATACATGTAGGATCCCCATTCTGTAGCAAAATTTGTTTTGGGTTGATCTTCCTCCCTAATATTTACTTGGTGGTAGCCAAGGAAGCCATCAGTGAATGAGTAAATCTCCCTTCTGGCTACTGACTAGTATTTCCTCTATAAAAGGTGTGGAAAATGGGTCATGTATGAATGCTTTGTTTAATTCCTGAAAGTCAACACACACCCTTATTTCTATAGTCTTTTTATTTAATACTACCATTGGGCTTATCCATTTTGTATCCTCTACTGGTTTGATTATCCTGACAACTAACATCTTATCTATTTCAATTTTCACCTTCTTCATGTTAGGGTTTAATCTATATGGTCTCTTCCGAACTAGTTTAATGTCTTCTTTGAGTTGTATTTTCATAACTCCAACTTCCTCCTCGATTCTTTTCATTTTGATAAATTTATGGAGAAATAGATCTTGGAAGTATATTAGTGCTTCTATCATTTTTCCAACTACTTTCTCATCCCAATAATCACCTATCTGGGCCAATTTAGGATCCCCTTATGCCTAAATGTTTGTTTCTTTTAGTTTTAGGGGTTCATTATAGTATTTCTATTTTGGAGTCATGGATTATTCTATCTCCCTCTCCCCTTGACCTATTTCTATATCTAGTGTTTATTCTTCCTCGTCATCTTGTATCGCACATCAATGCCTTTCTAATCTGGCTACTTCCCATTTCGTCTAGTCAGTGTATTTATATAATCCTTACTCTGTAAATGGTGTGAAATGGGGTTGCGGTACTAGTATCTTGTTGGATGCTATGATTGTGTTGCTAATATGTGGTTGTCATTGATGTTGACACTATTAGCATTATTGTATTGAAGGTTGTATATGTCGAGGATATTGAGAAAATTATTAAAGAAAGAGTTCCAGGTTCCCAGTGGAACTGTGAAGGTGATGAAGGTGTCTTGTTCTGTACGTTGAAGATCAGTTGTTGTGGATTAAAGGGTTTATTGCTGAGTGTATCTAGTCCATCCACCAAAATTTTCAGAGGTCCACGTAAATATTTGTTCAAGTTATGAAGATCTGTGTTCTGACATTGTTTTTGTGGGTTATGTCAGTGTTCTTGATTAAAGTTGGTATAATTTTGGTAATTCTAGTTGTTGTGGATGTTTCTCTATTGTTTCTTGGTGCTCGTGGATGTTTCTAGATCGTGCTCTATCTTTGTTGCATGCCCGTGCTCATGGTCGAAGATTTTTTCTCGATATGTTCAGTTTTTGTGTTCTTGGCCGACATGGTGGTTGTAGCGTGTTGCAGATCCTTGAAGATTTAAACTTGAATGTTTGGCACACTCGAGGATATTTTTTTGGGTCGCATCATGATATTAGCCGACGATGTTTGATCCACATTGAAAATGTATTTGTAAATTTGGGCCGACATTGAAAATATGTTTTATATTTCTGGCCGACTAAGTTGTTGATGTAATTTCATGTTGTGGATATATAAGAGCGATTGTTTGAGCGAAGCTAGTGTGTGCATAAGAGTGAATGTATGCTAGTGAAAGTGAAGATGTGCGAATAACATTCTAATCATTCGATTGCAGAGCAGAGTGAGAAGTTTGAGCGAAGTGTGAAGTAGGTTTTCTATGCTTAACTAGAATTGTAATCAGGCTTATGAAGAAGTTATTTCCTTAGTTCATACCCTGTGGATCTAATCTGTATTTTTGTGTATTGTTGGGCAATGAGCCCTCTTGTATTTGATCAATGAGCTTTAGGGAGTGTGCTTGAATGCAAGTGCATTCCCATTATTTCTCATTATACTTTTAACAGGGTATAAAATTGTGGACTAACATCCACCATGGTTTTTCCCCTAACAGGGTTTCCACGTAAAAATCTTAGTGTTTTCTGTGTTTCTGATGTGTTAATTGTTTATGGTTTATGTTCATTCATCATATTTGAGATTAAGTTAAGTAAAGTTTGAAAAAGTTTAAATATTCTGAGGCAACTAATTCACCCCCCCTCTCAGTTGTCTGTCCTTGTTTTTCCAACAATTGGTATCAGAGCAGCTTCCTCTAAAGAAGTTTAAAAGCTTGAGGTGATTTGAGATGGCATCATACAAGGATAGTCCTAGATTCGTTGGAACAAACTACTCATTATGGAAAGCTAGGATGGAGTGTCATTTGAGGTGTATTGGTGAACCCTTTTGGAAGATTACAAAGAACATATATGTTATTCCTCAGAATGGTCCTTCCACTACTGATGAGATTAAAGAGGCTGAGAATAATGTCTGGGCTATGGAAGCTTTGCTGAGTGCTCTAACAGATTCAAAAATAAAAAATGTGATAGGTTTGAAGACAACTCATGAGATGTGGACGAAGTTGGAAACCTTGTATGAAGGAGATGTACATGTGAAGATGGCTAAGCTACAGAGTTTGAAAGGAAAGTATGCAAATTTGAAGATGGATGAAGATGAAAATATTTCTTGTTTTATGTAGAGAGTAAATGAACTAGTGATGGGTATTAGATGTCTTGGTGGTATCCTGGATGAGGAAGAAATTGCGGCTAAGGTGCTTAGATCAGTTCCTCCCTCCTACAAAGCGAAGTCTCATGCTATTGAAGAAACCAGATCATTGAAGAATGTGACAAGGGATACACTGATTGGTAAACTTGCTGCCTTTGAGTTGAGCAAATTTGGTGAATCTGTTCCCAAGACTGAAACTGCATTTAAGGCTACTATATCCAGAAGAAACAAGCAAAGATATGATCTGGGAGAGAGTTCCAGAAAGACATTCAAGTATGAGGAAGAAATGAAACAACTTGAAGATGAAGAAAGAGAAGTAGAAGAGTTGGAAGCACTGATTATGAAGAAAGAAGGTAGAGGACAAGGTAAGTATAAAGGAAAGTTTCCTATCAAATGTTTTTCTTGCAGTAAAATAGGTCATTTTGCATCAAGGTGTCCTGAAAGAGTCCCTAGATCTAAGCCTTACAAATCTAGATTCCAAAAGAAATGATGTTTTGTTGAAGGAGTGACTGATGATGAGTCTGATAAAGATAATGGAAATGAAGATGATTGGGTTTTCATTGCTATAAAGGAAAATAGTCTTGTGGCTATTGAATCTGCTAAAGTTGAGAAATCTCTTGCAACCCTAATTGAAGAAAAGGATGAGTGGGTCGTTGACAATGGATGCTCAAATCATATGACTAGTGACAAAAGAAAATTTGTAAGTCTAGAGAAGTATGACAGTGGGATTGTAAGATTTGGAGATAACAATGCTTGTGTGATTCGTGACAGAGGATCTATTTGTCTTGGTGGTAAGCATAACACTAATGATGTTCTTTATGTTGAAGGCTTGCAACACAACCTGTTAAGTGTTGGACAGATGGTGGAAAAGGGTTATGATCTTCAGTTCAAAGATGGAAGATGTAGGATAGTTGGAATTTCTGGAAATATAATTGCTTCAGGTAAACAGACAAAAGGTAATGTTTTTCACCTGAGTGCTGCTAGTGAAATTTGTTTAATTTCTCAAGTAGATCAAAGTTGGTTATGGCATAGAAGGATGTGAATTTTGATAACATAGTCAAAGTAAGTTCCACTCAAACTGTAAGAGATCTACCTAAGCTAGTGAAGCCTGCTAGCACAATTTGCAAGGAGTGTCAGATGGGAAAACAGATTAGAGTCTCTTTTCAAAGCAAACAACATCATTCAAATGGATTACTGGAGTTGGTGCATACTGATCTATGTGGTACCTATAGAGTCAGAAGTCTCCATGGAGAAAGGTACTTTATGATGCTTATTGATGATTACTCTAAAATGATATGGGTTGCTTTCTTAAGAGAAAAATGTGAAGCATTAGAAAAGTTCAAAAGTTTTAAAGATGGCATAGAATGAAAAAGGTCTGAAAATCAAGTGCTTAAGGTCAGACAGAGGTGGTGAGTTCACTTATAGGGAGTTTAATTCTTTTTGTGAAGAGCATGGAATTAGAAGATAGTTATCTGCTCCCCGAACCCCTCAACAGAATGGAGTTGCAGAGAGGAAGAACATAACAATTCTGGATGTTGCTAGAACAATGATGATTGAAGGAAATGTGCCTCACATCTACTGGAGTGAAGCTATAAGCACTGTTGTGTACACTTTGAACCGAGTAAATGTAAATGGTAATTCTGGTAAGAATCCTTTTGAACTATGGTTTGGTTATAATCCTACTGTTAAGCATTTTAGGATATTTGGAATCAAGTGTTATATCAAGAGATATGACGATATAGGAAAGTTTGATGCAAGAAGTGATGAAGGAATCTTTCTAAGTTACTCTACTAGAAGCAAGGTCTACTGGTGCTATAACAAAAGATTAAGAAAAATGGTTGAGAGTGCAAATGTCAGAGTTGATGAGGACTCTGCTAAATCATCCAAATATTGTGGATATGATTCAGAAGAAGACAATACAAACAAAGGGAAGAATGCTTAGACATGAAATCAACTGCAAATTGTGCCATATGTTCCATTTGTTCTGGTAAATCAAGATAGTCAGGAAGAAGAGACAAGTGCAAGTGTAAAAGAAGGAACAAAAGAATCAAAAGTTTGAGAGAATCCTAAAACTCTGAGGTATGTAAAGCTAAATCAATCTGAAAATAAAATTATAGGAGACAAGAATAAAGGAGTGAAAACTAGAAGAAAGATTGCAAAAGAGTATTACCTGATTTCCAAGATTGAGCCTAAAGATGTCAATGAAGCTTGCAATGATGAACACTAGATGGAAGCTATGAAGGAAGAACTGATTCATATTGAGAAGAATGATACATGGATACTTGTTCCTAGACCTAAAGATACGAATGTGATTGGTACTAAATGGGTCTTTTGGAATAAGATGAATGAACAAGGTGAAGTGGTTCAGAATAAAGCAAGACTGGTATGTAAAGGGTATTCACAAATGGAAGGTATTGATTTTGAAGAAACCTTTGCCCCTATTGCCAGAATTGAAGCTATAAGGTTATTTCTTGCTTATGCTGCATATAAAAATTATAAAGTCTATCAAATGGATGTGAAGTCAGCTTTTTTGAATGGCGAGTTAGAAGAAGAAGTATATATTGAACAACCTGATGGATTTCAACTGACTGACAAAGAAGACATGGTTTTCCAATTGAAGAAAGCTCTATATGGACTCAAGCAAGCCCCTAGAGCCTGGTATGCTAGATTGAACAAATACTTACTGAAGCTTGGATTCAATAAAGGTACTACTGACAATAACTTGTAATTCAAATTGGATCATGACAAAGAGTTAACTATTGAGGTCTTTGTTGATGACATCATTTTTGGAGGAGATGATAATCTATGTATGAAGTTTGTTGATGAAATGAAGAGTGAATTTTAGATGAGTATGATTGGAGAGATGAAGTTCTTTCTGGGATTGCAAGTTACTCAGTTAGACAAGGGGATCTTCATATCTCAGTCCAAATATGTGAGAGAGCTGCTGAAGAATTTTGTCATGGATGACTCAAAACCTATTGGTACTCCCATGTTAACCAAATGTAACTTGACACAGAATGATGATTCTCCTAAGGCAAATCAAACAAGATACATGTCAATGATTGGTGGATTTCTCTATTTAACTCATACCAGACCAGACATTTTGAATGTTGTATGTATGGTTGCTAGATTTTAGGCTGATCCAAAAGAGTCTCATGTGACTGTTATTAAGAGAATCTTCAGATATTTGAAAGGAACATTTGATTTTGGAATTTCGTATCCTAAGGATGATGATCTTACTTTGAATGCATATACTGATGTGAATTGGGTAGGAGATGTAGATGACAGGAAGAGTACTAGTGGTGGTGCCTTCTTCCTAGGGAAGAAACTGGTGTCTTGGTTGAGAAAAAAGTAGAATTTCATTTCTCTATCTACTGTTGAGGCAGAGTATATTGCTGCTGCAAACAACTGTACTCAAGTGATGTGGATGAAACAAATGCTGAAAGATATCAGAGTAGTATATGATGAACCTATTGCCATATACTGTGATAACTCAAGTACAATAAACATATAAAAGAATCTGGTGCTACACTCTAAGACCAATCATATATCAATCAAGTTTCACTTCTTGAGGGAAAAAGTAAGTGAGAAAGAAGTCAGACTGGAGTATGTACCTACCAAAGAGCAGATTGCAGACATTTTCACCAAGATGTTGCCGAAGGATACTTTTGATTATCTTAGAAGGATGCTAGGGGTGATTACCCTTGTTGATATAACTAAAGATGCATTTTATTGCATCAATCTGTGTGCTTCATATATATTTCCTGATCCAGATTGATTTTTTTGTGGCTGCTACTCAGGGGGAGTAGTCAGATGTGCAGATATGTGGTTCAGAGCTTGTATGTGGAAAGATAATTCTTATCTTTGCCATTGATGTCAAAGGGGGAGAAGAGTCATGTGAAAAACTGCTACTTATTTGGAGTAAAGAGTCTTGTGGGGAGAAGATCATACAGAAGAGTCAAGGAAGAAGAGTCAGAATCTAAGGAGGAGAAAGTGTTGATTGAGAGTTGGGTTAATGGTGTTTTTCACATCATGTGTTGCCATCAATTCCAAAGGGGGAGATTTTTGGATGTTGTGATCGTGTTGTTGATATGTGGTTGTCATTGATGTCAACACTATTAGCATTATTTATTGAAGGATGTATATGTCGAGGATATTGAGAAAATTGTTAAAGAAAGAGTTCCAAGTTCCCAGTGGAACTGTGAAGGTCATGAAGGTGTCTTTTTCTATACGTTGAAGATCAGTTGTTGTAGATTAAATGGTTTTTTACTGAGTGTATCTAGTCCATCCACCGGAAGTTTTAGAGTTCCGCATAAAGATTTGTTCGAGTTATGAAGATTTGTGTTCTAATAGTGTTTATGTTGGTTATGTCGGTGTTCTTGATTAAAGTTGGTATAGTTCTAGTAATTCTAGTTGTTGCGGATGTTTTTCTATTGTTTCTTGGTGCTCGTGGAAGTTTCTAGATCATGCTCTATCTTTGTTGCACATCCGCATTGATTGGTGTGCTCATGGTCAAAGATTTTTTCTCGGTATGTTCAGTTTTTGTGTTCTTGGCTGACATGGTGGTTGTAGCATGTTGTGGATCCTTAAATATTTAAAATTGAATGTTTGGCACACTCGAGGATATTGTTTTGGGTCACATCATGATATTAGCCAACGGTGTTTGATCCACATTGAAAATTTATTTGTAAATTTGGGCCGACATTGAAAATATGTTTTATATTTCTGGCCAACTAAGTTGTTGATGTAATTTTATGTTGTGGATATATAAGATCAATTGTTTGAGTGAAGTTAGTGTGTGCATAATAGTGAATGTATTCCAGAGAAAGTGCAGATGTGCGAATAGCGTTCTAATCATTTGATTGTAGAGCAGAGTGAGAAGAAGGTTTTTTGTGCTTAACTGGAACTGTAATCAGGCTTGTGAAGAAGTTATTTCCTTAGTTCATACCTTGTAGATCTAATCCGTATTGTTGTGTATTGTTGGGAAGTGAGCCCTCTTGTATTTGAGCAATGAGCTCTAGGAAGTGTGCTTGAATGCAAGTGCATTCCCATTATTTCTCATTATACTTTTAATAGGGTATAATATTGTGGACTAACATCCACCATGGTTTTTCCCCTAACAAGGTTTCCACATAAAAATCTTGGTGTTCTCTATGTTTCTGATGTGTTGATTGTTTATGGTTTATTGTTCATTCACCAGATCTGAGATCAAGTTAAGTAAAGTTTGAAAAAGTTTAAATATTCTGAGACAACTAATTCAACCCCCCCCCCTCTCAGTTGTTTGTCCTTGTTTTTCCAACACATCTCACTTGCTTCTACCAAACTGAAAATAATTTCCTTCATTTTAGTTAGTGCGGTTTGGATTTGAGGGTTTCACTATAAAAAATATATTTGGATGAAATCCATAGTCATTTTTTTCCATGTTTTGGTCTCATCCCGTCTTTTTTGATTAATGTACCATGTTCTTACCATTGGAATTAATGTCCAGTAGACTAGTTGTATATATAATATGTTATCATATTCATAGTTTCCCTCCCAATGATGTATATACATATATATATATATATATATATATATATATATATATATATATATATATATATATATATATATATATATATATATATATATATATCTAGGTGGTGTTGAGGCAAGATATCCCCTTCATAAGGAGGTATATCCTCATAATCTCCTACCTTTGGTATAAATCTTGCCTTGATCAATATTCTGAATATCTCCCACTTGAAAATAGTTTATTTGTGTGTTAAACCAACATGCGGTAGTGCAGGTAAGATTATTTGATAAAGCTTCTAGCTTTTATGCTTTAGTGTGGAAGGTCTCCCCTATTTGGGCCATATAGGGTAGTAGCTCTCCTACTCCAAAGTATTTGGGTAGCATATTTTGAGAATTCCTTTTTGTACTATGACAAATCTTTTGAGGATTCTCATCCTCGTTATCTCTTTCCTTTTCCCTGGTACTGCACATGTCCTGCACTACACTACCTTCTATCGCCAGTGATTTCCTTATTATGAATACTCTTCAAGAACCAAAGATCCTCTAGGAGTATACTTCCTAATTGTCCTGCATCCATGCCTCTAGTACCGTCTCACTGTCGATACTCCCTTTAGTATCATTTACCTCAAATTCTCCCTCTGAGTTGGGATCTTCTAGATTTTTAGTTGTTAGAATGGTTATGGTGTATCTAGTTACTATCCTCATACTCTTCTACATTGACTTCTTCTATATAGGATCCTTCTTGCTTCTTACCTAGGGATATGTGGACCACTCTTTTTTCATCTGAAAAAGGATATTTACTCCTTTAGGAAATCTTTGATTCCTCTGGAATCTACAAACCATCTCAGTCCTAATAGTGCATCAAATGAATCAAAATTTTCCTTCATCACGACTACCTCTAAGTTCACAAATTGTCTTACCCCTCTTACAATAACTTCTACATCTCTCCATGTGCCCAGTGTCTTCATTTCAATACTATCTATTAAGATGATCTTATAGGGAGTTGGTTCTAGTACTGTTCTGCCCAAGTACTCCCAGATCCTTTTAGGAATTAGGTTAAGATATGATCCCAAATCGACCATTACCTTAGGAATATTCTTATGGTGAATCCAAAGTTCAATCATTATTGCTCTTGTTTTCCAATGTTTGCCTACCGTTCTAAGTTGTGGTAAGTTCTTGTTCCAATATCTATTGAATTGCTTCAGTTTGGTGAGAGAGTCATGTTGTCCGACTAATTTTGAATTTTTTTTAAGATCTTCTACTTCTTGTTCCATAAAATACCTATTTTGTTCCTTCTCTCTCTCTTGCTCTTGTTTAATAATTCTTCAATTTTGTCCACTATCTGATCATGTTGCTCCTTTGTGTGGTGAAATTTCCCTTCCTCTTCAGAGATTACCTCTTGTCCTATAGTTGTTGCATTTTCTCTCCCGGTATGTGTTCCCTATCGGGTTACCACTATTGCATTTCCCTTTTTCTTAGGCCTATATTCTGTGAAGTATTCTTCTGTATTGCTATCCTCTTCCATGGTGTACCCTTCATCCTTTCCTGATTTGTGGCATCACCTAGTCCCTTCCTCTAGGTTCTTGGGTGTTTTATAGAGGATTCTAGCTCCTCTAGTGGTATTTGAGTCTTGTTGTTTTTCATTTTGGCCTTTTTATTATACATTTTTGTAATGTTAGCACACTTTTTTGCAGTTAAATGTGTCGTGGTCTTCTTCACTGCAAAATCCACATTGCTTTATCTTTTTCCCTAACATTCCATAGTGAAATTCCTTAGCTTACCACAATTAAAGCAAGTTGCATCAACTCTTCTTCCTCTTCCTCCCTGGTAGGGGCCTTTTTCATTATATGATCCTAGGATTTGTTGGGATTAAGGTGTTTCAACCTTTGAGTCCTAGAATTAATGTTGGGATAAATATTTATGCAAATATTGATGTATCCTAAGTTTCCAACTATAATAGTTTCCATAGCACTTTGTGGGACCCATCGAGGAGTGTTATATCCTACATGCAAGTTGTGGAGCTCAAAGGGGTGCCATGTTTCATCTAGCTACTTATTGGAAGCATTATTAATTATGCATACTTCATGGAGGTGTGCCATAGTGCCACTTTTCACTTGGGTGCTCATTTGGAGAGAGGAGTTTGTAAAAAATTCTCAAAGTTGCACGATGGTGACATGTGTCAAGGCATGTTGAGTTAACTATGGCATGTTTCTACCTTTGAGGAAGTTGGAGCCTAATTTTAAAATTCAAGGTTGGAAGTTTCTATTTACAATTAGATTTGTGCAAGGATGAAGTCTATTACTTGTTGATTTAAACTTGGAATGTGGACACCCAGATTTTTGACAAGTGATTTTTTTCATGTGCATGTTGCATTCTTTTGTATGTAGTGTCTTTCTTGTTGCATGTTCATGCATGGGAATGGGTTTAAGGAAACTTCTATCCTGGGCACTATAGACTCTAGATATAGTTGTTATGCTAGAGGAGTTATGGGAGAAGCTTTGTTTGCAAGGGTTATGCTGCTGGATTTTCTCCAGAAGAGCAAGATGCAATCTCCATGATAAGGTTGTGAGCCTGCAATTGTATTGTAACTAGTTTTATTGTTGATAATAAAATGGATCTATTCTTTGGAGTGTGGGGTTTTAACCTGAAAGGGTTTCCCCACGTATATCTATGTTATGTTTCTTCTATATATTATTCTATTCTTTAAATGTTAATTTTACATGTCGTTATTTTGTTGAAATGTTAATGGATTTGAATAACTATATTTCTTTCCTCTAAGGATTAATATGTGAAATCAAAACTGTGTTCATTCCTACTAAAAGACATAGTTGTATGTACTTGTATTACAAAAATGAAAGATACTATATGTGCATACAGGTTCTCGAATGCCATTCTAGGATTGACATTTCTCTTTAATTTGGTATCAAAGCTCAATTCCAGATTAGCATGTGCTTGCATGCATATGTATGCAAGTTGGATGTAATTTTATATGTGTTGCATGTACTTGCATGCACTTGCATGTGTGTTGCATGTACTTGCATGGGCTTGCATGTCACTTGCATGTGCCTGCATGGTGATGCATGCAATGTTTGGTTTTCTGGGTATTTCTTAGCCTTGGAGGCTTGATGGAATCTAAGTTGGAGGAATGGACTAAAATTAATCCTTGTTTGAGTCAAGGCTCTATAGTTGATTTGGTTTTTAGGAGACAACAGGTAGTGTGAAGGATAGAGAATATGGAGTTTGGAGTTGATCATGAAAATGATCTGGAACTCCTAGTTAGATAGTTGAATAACCCTAGTGCATGGGGTGTGGTTACACTTCATGGTTGTGTGAGAAAAAAAATCATATTGGGTGTCTAAGATGGATCCCCTAGTGATGTGGAGATACTTGTGTTGTTGTGATCGTGGTGTGTTGTGCTTGTTCTCAGTGTTTTGTGCTTGTTCTCGGTGCTTGCTTTAGCTCCTTGTATTGGAAGGCTCTATTTTATAATCCTCGAATGCATGTAGGCTATGGAGTTGATCATTGGATGATCTGGAAGCTTCTAGAATAACCTAACTCTCTCTTGGATGAATGCGTTAGAAATCAAGGTATAATTTGCAGCAATATAAACTTAAGTATGTGGTTGTAAATCTAAAATTATATGTCCAAGATAACCATAACAAGATTAAGTGATTGACAATTGCAACAATGAAATAAAAATCTACAATACCACAAGTCAGCAACACAAGTGACACAAGATATATGTGGAGAAACCCTTGCGAGAGAAAACTCCACACCCAAAGAGATCCAATGTTTGTATTAATCTTTAAGGAAGTACATCAATACAACAATCCTCTCTACAATCTGGAATCACTTCGTCATCTTGAAAACCTACAAAGAAATCATACAAAACCACCATCCCAAGGCTCCAATATATAGTACTTTGTGGGAGAGAATACCACAAATCATATCCCAAAACAAAAAGAAAAACCACCTGGAAAACCTAAGCCCCACTTAGTGGACAACCCATCAATATGGAATAAAATATTTAATAATCACATGGCCTTCACATGGGTGACTAACCCACAACCAATCAAAATGAGTCAAACCCGAGTGCTCCATAAGTCTCTGATGGCTCCAATGGCTCCATTCAAGCTCATACACCACCATGAAAAATGGGGCACCCAACCATGCAAGAGCATGCAAAACATGCAAATAACATACAAGGACATGCACACTCCAGTGCTTCCAACCCAGGCAGTTGGACGCCTAAGAATAATATTCTCATGCCTTGTAACCACCACCGTGAAGGGTCCACCTCTTTGAAAGCAATTACAATTTTTCATAGGAAAATAATTAATAAATATTTTGTCCCTCATGTGCTCAAGAACACTTTCTAAAGAATGTGGAGACACATAAATTAACTTAGGATAGCAATTTTAATGTCACCTATCCTAACATTCTCCCAATTGACATTATACATTACAATTACATCCATGAGATACAAATAAAATATATAATCAAGTATAGTGATCAAGGTCCATGGCCTTTCTACACCAAGAGAACTTATTTGTGGTCACTGGCTTCGTTAGAGAATCTAAAAAATTATCCAAAGTGTCAACCTTCCCAATCAAAACCTTACCATTCTCTACCATTTCTCGCACAAAGTGATGTTGAACATCAACATGTTCTGTACGAGCATGATACATAGGATTTTTAGCTAAACATATGGCACTCTGACTGTCACATCCAATCCTCATTGTCTTGCAATCAAAACCAATGCCATTACCAAGTATCTGTAACCAAAACGCATCCTTAGAAGCATGTGTAGATACAATATACTATGCTTCGATGGTGGATAATGTAACTGTAAGCTACCTCTTACTCATCCAACTCACTGCCTCTCCGAAAAAAGTAAAAGCATAACCACTAGTGGACCTTCGATTATCCAAGTCACCTGCCCAATATGCATCAAAAAAACCCTGTATGTCCAATGAATTATCCACATCATCAGTACCATGATAAACCAAATAGAAATCAAAAGTACCACACAAATATCTAAACACCCTCTTAACAAAATTCCAATGCTCTTTACCAACGTTAGACATAAACTTGCTCAAAACTCCTACCACTTGGGCTATATATGGTCTAGTGAAAATCATTTCATACGTTAAACTACCGATGACACTAGCATAAGGAACATTAGACATCTCTTTGACATCATCATCAAAATTAGGACACATGTCTAAACTCAACTTAGTACCAATTGGAAATGAAATATTTACTGGTTTACAGTCATGCATATTAAACCTCTGCAAAATAGTATCAACATACTTACTTTAACTTGACCAAAGCTTTCTGTGAACCCAATTCCTACTAATCTCCATCCTAAGAATATGTTTTTCAGCCCTGAAATCCTTCATATCAAATGTTCCAGAAAGCAGAGTCTTAAGCTCCTTAATCATCACCTTGTTTTTACCCATAAACAAAATGTCATCAACATACAAGACAATGATTAGAATCTGATCATCAGTAACCTTAAAGTAAACATAATGATCCTCCTCACTTCTAACAAAACCCAACTTCAATGTAAAGGAATTAAACTTCTGGTACCACATCCTAGGTGACTACTTCAAACCATATAGAGATCTCTTTAACTTGCAAACCAAGCGTTCTTTTCCTTTCACAACAAAACCGCCAGGCTATCTGATCCAGGTGGATCCCGAGAACCTAAAAATTCAACTGTTCTAGATGCCCTTGAAATCGACACCATGTTGAAGTGCTCAAAAAATAGAATCCAACGCAACTTGAACGGGTGAAAAAGGTGTTCATACGTCTGAGTTATGGCCAGTCAAAGTTCAGTCAAACCAGGCACAAGGGCCCGTCAAAAGGTGAAAAATTCCTACTTTGCTCACCATAAGATAAATCATTAAAAATTTGATGATAGGTGACAAAGTTTAAAATAAATGATTAATGCTTCAAATGGGTTGGAAGAAAACTCATGTGTTATTCATTTAAAATTGAAAAAAATGATTAATACTTGAAATGAGTGTGGGAAGCTCATGTATTATTCTTTTAAATTGAAAAAATGATTAATACTTGAAGTGAGTGGAATTCTCATGTATTATTCATTTAATTTGTGAAAAGGGAAATTAGTTTTGTGTGAGAATCCACCTCACAACTATTTTCCTATTCTCAAGGAGGAGTTGAGAGATTCGTGGGATTTTCTCTCATCTTATCCCTTGAGTTGTTGTAAACCCTCTTTTTGTGGAGTTATCCCCTCCATAGGTTGTGGATTTAGGAGAAATTACAAATAGTCATTTAATGGTTATTAATTGGGTTTTTAAATTAAATAAAAATAAAACCCCAAACAAACAAAACTTATAATAGCTCGAATGAAATACTTTCAAGGGCTTAAATAATATTTTAAAATATGTAAATAACCTTAAGTGGTTATTAGTTGGAATTTCAAACTAAAATAAACAAAAACAACCCAACCAAATAGCCCAAGAATATACATGGACAAGGGCTCAAACAAATTTTAAATGTTTTTTAGGGAGATTGTTAATTGTTTATTAAAAATGGGGGGAATTGTTTTGATTTTTCCCTAAAGAGGGAAAATTACAAGTTTTTTGGTTTTGGCCCAAATGGGAAAATTTCATGTATAAAAGGGAGTGCTAGGGAGGCATTCCATCATCACATTCTTGGATTTGAATTCTCAAGAATCCAAGTGAGAGGGGATTTTTGCAAGAAGTCTTGGGAGGAATAGGAGATTTATGATGTTCACATTCTATAGCAGAGCCTTTAGGAAAAGTCTTTTTCTTGCTCTTTGTAAATCAACCTTGTGGCTTTGAGAGCCTTTATGCGAGGTGATTTGAGTGAGGAATTTTGTACCATGACTTTGTGGACAAGCTATAGAATATTGTAAAGCAATTTCCAAGAGGCTCTTTTTAGAGATTGTACTGCATTTGGAGCATTGTTAATAGATTGGTCACTCAGTTGAGATAGACCCGAAGATGTAGTCCACTTGGATGAACTTCGTAATCAATCTTGTGTCCTCTTCTCTCTCTTTGTTTTGTGTTATAATTCTCTCTTTATTGTTCTCGTTGCTCCATTATTTAATGTCTTTTCAGTTAAGCTTAAGGTATTAAGGATTTGTTCACCTTTATGCACATTCACTTTAGAAACGTTTGTCATAGATCATCTTCTGCAACAGATCAAGTGGTATCAGAGCCCAATTTGGTTGGTTTTGTAGAAGTGATTGTTAGTCAGCTTGCTAGTTTAATCAGTTTGTCGGTTTGACATTTTGTTGGTTTTCAGTGTTAGTGTGCAAGTTGACAGGTGGACATTTGGAGTTTTGAAGCAGAGATGGCACCATAGAAAGGAGAATCATCTAGGGTGACATTGTCTCTATATGCATCCATGGTGGATGATATCTTTTCCATCAAGAGAATGGTTGAAGAACTCTACCAAGAGCACCAGGACAAGGATGATAGGCTTCGGGAGCTGGAGGAAGCCAACCAAGGCATTCAGTCTGAGAATGTTGAGCTCAGAGGTTTGCTTGAAAAGGAAAACAAGGAGAATCAGGAGCTGCATGTGAAGTTGCAGAAGCTCATGGAGGAGCAGCACAGGAGGAGTCCTCTTGCATCAAAGAATGTTGGCATATGAGATTTTTTCCCACATTCAGAGGATACTTCATCATACTCTCCACTCACTCCATATGACAGCTTGGATGCGCCATCTGCAACAAGGTCCACTACAAAGAGTTTGAAGTCAGGATTTGTTTGTGGTCATGGGAAGTGGGCCAATTATGGCTCAAGTTAGGAGAATGCTAGTCAATGTGCTTTTTGTCGACATGCGGAGTACCTAAAATTTTTCAATGTTTCTAGTAACCAAAGTGGTTACTTGGAAGAGTCTTCTACATCAAAATCAGGAGGTGGAAAATGATTAGAACTCTATTTTTGAAGGCTTTGAAAGGCACACCAAGGGCATTGGCATGAAGTTGTTGACCAAGATGGGTTACAGTAGTAAAGGCCTTGGGATCAACGAACAAGGCATGATCAATCCTGTAGAGGTTAAGAAAAGACCTTGTGATCAAGGATTAGGATATGGAGGGACTGGTGAATCCTCCAAAGCCTTTAAAAAGGCATATCCTCGGGCACACACTTCAAACTGGAAGTGAAGTTGATTCTTCTCCAAAGAAGAAAGCGAAGAGGCAGGACAAAGCCCAGAACTACTGTACCCACTGTAGGATAAGTGGGCATTGGATTGAGAAGTGTTGGAAGTTGCATCTAGAGCTTCGACGCTCACCTAGGCACATTGAGGGACCTAACCAACAAAAGGTTGATGAGGAAGAGGTGGAGGTACCTAAAGCCACTATCCTTGAGGAAGAGGTGAAGGCAACACCTGAGGCTACGATCCCTGAGGTAGAGGAACCTCAACTGACAAAGGAAAGTGCTTTTGACTAGCTCCATAAGAGCTGGGAAAACCTGTCATCTAAATAGTTGTACGAAATTTGTTTTGTTATTAGCTCATTAATAAATATCGCATTGTGATTATGAGCTAGGTGATACAAGTAGACAGGATTTTTGTAGTAAAATCATTATGCTATTTGCATGAAGTTGTATTTTCTTGGAATTGAAATTTTGAAAGATTGTTTAAGCCTTATCTCATGTAATTAGAAAATAAAATGCTTGAAGACTTCTTTTTGCAGAATGGAAGATTTTTGAAACTGAAGAGTGCTTAGTTGATGACAATTCTCAAGGCAAGAAGATGTCTGTTGTTCCTAATTAAGGAAAAGAAGCACTTGATGAAATTCAGTGAAAGGTGGATAGATTTGGATGATCACTCCATGTTGGGACTCATAGTTGCAGAGAAGGAACAAGAAGTTACTTGTATGTTCTTAGCTTTAAGACTTAGTCCGACTCAGTCAGTTGATGACCAAGGCTCCTGAAGGTCTTTTTCTATGGCCTTGTTGGTCAGGAAAACATAGACAAAGTTGTATGGTGAAGCTCGTAATTAGCTATTCCGAATTACAAAGTTGAGAAGGAATGTTTCAGGATGAGGCACAATTGCCATTGCTCATGCAGTTTGCAAATGAGGAGCATCATAACCATGCCCAAGAAATTGGATAGGCTGGTATGTAGAATGAGAACCACTTTCGTGAGAAGCACCGAGAGACAGGTTTATCATGTTCGATTTTCTTCTTGCTTTTTGGTATGTCAAGTTTTATTTTGGACTACATCCTTTGAAGTCCTAATGTGGCCGAAATGTAAGACCCCTAGAGGGTAGATGTGGCCATAGGTATGCTCATACTGACCATGCATTGTTGAAGTGTAAGACCCTAGAAGGAAAATGTAGCAATGTATGCTTCCTGGTGTTGTCAAAGTGTAAGACCCTTGGAGGGAAGATGTGACAGTATCTAGATGGGACAGGATCGGAGCCAAGTTATCAAAGGTGAAGTTAGTAGTAGTACTACAGTGGGGCTTCAGAAGTGGCAACAAAGTTGATCTGAGGTGTGTGTCAAAGGAACAGTAAACTTTTGGAGACCAAAAGTTATTCAGTGGGGAGGTCTGATCCAGGTGGATCCTGAGAACCTAAAAAATTCAATTATTTTGGATTCCTTTGAAATTGACACCATGCTGAAGTGCTCAAAAAATAGAATCTGACGCAACTTGAACAGGCGAAAAAGGTGTTCATACGTCCGAGTTATGGCCAATCAAAGTTCAGTCAAACCAGTCACAGGGACCTGTCAGAAGGTGAAAAATTCCCACTTTTTCTCACGATAAGATAAATCATTAAAAAATTGATGATAGGTGACAAATTTTAAAATAAATGATTAATGCTTCAAATGGGTTGGAAGAAAACTCATGTGTTATTCATTTAAAATTGAAAAAAATGATTAATACTTGAAATGAGTGTGGGAAGCTCATGTATTATTCTTTTAAATTGAAAAAATGATTAATACTTGAAGTGAGTTGAATTCTCACATATTATTCATTTAATTTGTAAAAAGGGAAATTAGTTTTGTGTGAGAATCCACCTCACAACTATTTTCCTATTCTCAAGGAGGAGTTGAGAGATTCATGGGATTTTCTCTCATCTTATCCCTTGAGTTGTTGTAAACCCTCTTTTTGTGGAGTTATCCTCTCCATAGGTTGTGGATTTAAGAGAAATTACAAATAGTCATTTAATGGTTATTAGTTGGGTTTTAAAATTAAATAAAAATAAAACCCCAAACAAACAAAACTTATAATAGCCTGAATGAAATATTTTCAAGGGCTTAAATAATATTTTAAAATATGTAAATAACCTTAAGTGGTTATTAGTTGGAATTTCAAACTAAAATAAAAAAAAGCAACCCAACCAAATAGCCCGAGAATATACATGGACAAGGGCTCAAACAAATTTTAAATGTTTTTTAGGGAGATTGTTAATTGTTTATTAAAAATGGGGGGAATTGTTTTGATTTTTCCCTAAAGAGGGAAAATTACAAGTTTTTTGGTTTTGGCCCAAATGGGAAAATTTCATGTATAAAAGGGAGTGATAGGGAGTCATTCCATCATCACATTCATGGATTCGAATTCTCAAGAATCCAAGTGAGAGGGGATTTTTGCAAAAAGTCTTGGGAGGAATAGGAGATTTATGATGTTCATATTATGTAGTAGAGCCTTTAGGAAAAGTCTTTTTCTTGCTCTTTGTAAATCAACCTTGTGGCTTTGAGAGCCTTTATGCGAGGTGATTTGAGTGAGGAATTTTGTACCACGACTTTGTGGACAGGCTATAGAATATTGTAAAGCAATTTCCAAGAGGCTCTTTTTAGAGATTGTACTGCACTTGGAACATTGTTAATAGATCGGTCATTCAGTTGAGATAAACTCAGAGACATACTCCACTCAGATGAACTCCGTAATCAATCTTGTGTCCTCTTCTCTCTCTTTATTTTGTGTTATAACTCTCTCTCTTTATTGTTCCTGTTGCTCCATTATTTAATGTCTATTCAATTAAGCTTAAGGCATTAAGGATTTGTTCACCTTTATGCACATTCACTTTTGCAACATTTTTCATAGATCGTCTTCCACAACAGATCACTATCACATATAAATTTCTTCCTCAAGATATCCATGCAAGAAAGTAGTTTTAACATCCATTTGATCTATTTCAAAATCATATGCAGTAGCAATAGATAATAGGAATATAATAGAAGTTAACTTAGAAACATGAAATAAAATTTCACCAAAATCAACTCCTCTCTGGGAGTAGCCGTTAGCCACTAATTTGGCCTTGTACCACTCTAACCGACCATCCACTCCAAATTTATTTTTAAATACCCATTTGCAACCAATGGGCTTCCTTCCTTTGGGAAAACTCATAAGATCCTAGGTATCACAACTATCTAGAGCCATCATCTCGTCTTGCATGACCTGCATCCAAGGCTCACTTTCTTTTGAAGAAAGAGCCTCCCTGTAGGATCTAGGTTCATCATCATTATTCAACAAAGCAAATACACAATGAAAATTAGTTGGGATATTCCTTTCAACTAGATTTCATTTCCTTGTGGATCTTCTCAAGGTAGGAGTAAGGGGCTCTTGTTGCTCTTCTTCTTCTTCATGCTCATCTTGCACATCATATGAACTTTTTGAACTCTATGAACCCTCTTCTTCTTCTCCATCCTCAAATCCATCTGATTGTTCTTCCACATGTGCATCTTCTTGCTTCTCAATATTTGTCTCAAAGTGCACTGTTTTTGTCTTATCTTTCTGCTTTGGTTGTTATTCACCTAAGTAAGCTCTAAAATCCCTAAAAATTACATTTATAGAGAAAACCATTTTACAGGTTAGTGGATTCCAAAGGTTATAACCTTTTACATTCTCACATAACCAAAAAAATGGATTTTTGTGCTTTTGGATCCAACTTAGAATGCTTCTCTTAAGGCACATGAACAAAATACTCACAACCAAAGACCCTTAAATGTGAAACAAAAGGCTTTCTACCTATCCAAACTTCATAAGGAGTTTTATTAACAAGTGCTAAACAAGTTGATATATTAACCAAATAACATGCAATACTTACAACTTCTACCCAAAAGAATCTATCAAGCTTAGCACCACTCAACATGCTCCTAGCTCTTTCCATTAAGGTTTGGTTCATTCTTTCTGCTACCCCATTTTGTTGAGGTGTATAAGGTATAGTCTTTTTCCGAACAATGCCTACATGATTATAGAACTCATCAAATTCCCTAGAATAACATTCACCCCCATTTTCACATCTCAACACCCTTATCTTATAATTCATTGGTTCTCAACTAACACTTTAAATTCCTTAAAATTAGTGAAAATTTCAAATTTTGAATGCATAAAATAAATCTAGGTGTATCTTGACACATCATCAATTAAAGTAACATAATAATAAGATTTTACAAAAGAGTCAACATCCATTGGTCCAAACACATCTGAATGAATGGTCTCTAATAATCTCTTAGTTTTATTAGCCCCATTAGGAAACGATGATCTATTTTGTTTACCAAACACACAATTCTCACAAAAATCATTTTTACCAATAGAATAATCAAAAAGACCATCAACCAAATTTTTATTCAAAATAGTCGTAAGAAATTTTTCACTTATGTGACCCAATCTATGGTGCCACAACATACATGAATTTTTAGTGCCAGTTACATTGGCAGAATTACAAAACATGTAGGCATTAAGCCTAAATAAAGTCCCTATCTGATATCTTTTAGCAATCACCAAACTCCCTCTTACCAACCTGCAACTAGACTTGTCAAATTTCACATGCATTCCAGAATCATTCAACTTGGATATTGAAATCAAATTTCTTACAAGTCCTGGAATATGTAAAACATGGTCAAGGGTTTTAACCCTTCCTTCAATGAAACATAACTTTACCTTTCCCTTACCAAAAATCTTCTTCGTGTTGTCATTACCAAGGAAAAATTATCCCCCATCATAGGTTGAATATGAAGTAAACCACCCATTATGAGGAGTGATATGGTAGGAGGCACCTAAATTAATAAGCCAAGCATCATTACTAATAGTGTTAGTAGAAATAAAAAAAGCATCAGAATCACCATCTTCAGAGGACATTTTTGTGGAAGTATCTGAACTCTTTTTCTTGTTCCTACACTCCTTTTTCACATGCCCTCTTTTACCACAATCCCAACACTTTACTCTGCTCTTATCGGGGGTTTTAGAACATCCTTTAGACTTGTCTCTCTTCTTATTCCCTTTAGGCCCTCCTTTTTATTTGGAACTTCCTCACACATGCAAGGCATCTTGGGAGCCCACATTCATGGACTTTCTCCTCATCTCTTCCAAAAGAAGTATTGCAATGAGACTATCCATCTTCAATTCTATACCACCACCACTTATGGAAAAAATTAGATTTTCCCAAGATTTAAGTAAAGATCAAAGCAACAAAATACATTTATCTTCTTCTTCTAACATCTACTAATGCAAGATGACTTAAAATTATATTAAAACAATTTAAATGTTTTGTAATAGAATCACCATCCTTCATTTTTGGAGAATACAAACATCTTTTGAGATACAACTTATTAGTTAAACTTTTAGTTTGATATATATCACCTATCCTTTTCTACAAATTGTATGTGGTGGCTTCTTCTGAAACATTCAAGAGGAAAAAATCTACAAGACACAACTGAATGGTTCCTCATGCCTTCTTATCCATTTTCTTCCAATCTACATCAAACATTTTCTCTGGTTTCATTTGGTTCAAAATCACCAACCACTTATCTCTTCCTTCAAGGAGATCCTCCATCTTCAACATCCACATATCGTAGCCATTGCCTTTGAATTTCTCAATATCTAGACAAGAGGTAGAGGCCATGGTTTTCAATCTTCTTCAAAAATCTGCAAAACCCACAATGCAAAATCTCCCACTACAACCAAAAAACCTTCAACACTCAAAAAAAGGCGTCCCTCTCTTAACATAACCATTAGCTCTGATACCAAATGTTGGAAATCAAGGTATAATTTGCAGCAATATGAACTTAAATATGTGGTTGCAAATCTAAATTATATGTTCAAGATAACCATAACAAGATTAAGTGATTGGTAATTGCAACAATAAAATAAAAATATACAATACCACAAGTCATCAACACAAGTGACACAAGATATATGAGGAGAAACCCTTGTAGGAAAAAACTCCACACCCAAAGAGATCCAATGTTTGTATTAATCTTCAAGGAAGTACATCAATACAACAATCCTCTCTACAATCCGGCATTACTTCGCCATCCTCACAACTTGCAAATAACTCATACAAAACCACCATCCCAAGGCTCCAATATATAGAAGTTTTTTTGGAGAGAATACCACAAATGGTATCCAAAAACAACAAGAAAACCCACCCAAAAAAACCCACGCCCCACTTAGTGGAGAACCCATAAACATGTAAAATTTAATAATCACATGGCCTTCACATGGGTGCCTAACCTGCAACCAATCAAAATGAGTCAAACTCGAGTGCTCCATAAGTCTCCAATGGTTCCAATGGCTACATGAAAGCTCATGCACTACCATGAAAACTTAGGCACCTGACCATTCAAGAGCATGCAAAACATGCAAATAACATGTAAGGACATGCACATTCAAGTGGTACCAACCCAAAAAGTTGGATGCCTAGGAAGAATATTCTTCTAGGATGCCTTGTAACCACCACCATGAAGGGTCCACCTCTTTGAATGCAATTACAATTTGTCATAGGAAAATAATTAATAAATATTTTTTCCCTCGCGTCCTCAAGAACACTTTCCAAAGAACGTGGAGACACATAAATCAACTTGGGATAGCAATTTTAATGTCACCTATCCTAACATCATGTGCATTATGGTGGTGGATTTGGCCTACAAATGGGCATGGAGTTCCTGAACCACTACTTTCTTGGTGGATGTTTGGACTTGCATGCCTCAAATTCATGTTCCTTGGGCTTGAGGGTTTTATAGATTTTTCTATCAAAATATAAGGTGATGCATATTCATGAAAATCCATTGTTCTAGATTAACTGCTATGTTTTCTTTCTGACCTTTGGGTCTTCCAGATGTGAAGTGGATATGGATTTTCATGTGTGCTGAAAAGTATGGTGGTTTTTCAGTGTTCACGTGGTTTAACAAAACCTGTGGTCTCTTAGATTTGTAGAAAACTATTTTTTGGATCATGGATGATTCTAGATGTAAGATAGTTGCAACTCTACATGCATGCTTCATGCGTGGTTTGAGGAGATTTCAGATCTTCTCTATTTGGAGATGTTGGTATGTGATTAGTCACTCAAATTTTTTGTTGTGAATGCTTGAAGGGTTCTTAGACTATGGTGCTCATGTTGTGGCTTTGTTTGGAAAATCAGATCGACTAGTGATCTGGTGTTTGAGTCTTGAAAGCTACATGATATCTTCTTTGATATCCCAATTTTTCATGTTACTAATGTAATGATGGGTTTGCATGTTAAATGTTTGATATCTATGGGTCATGTAGTTGTATAGGATAATCACCCATTTAGTTGCAGTGGGAGTACTCAGATGTGGATTATCTATATCCATGCGATTGATTCAGAGTTGATGCAGATTCCATTAGTTGACCTTGTATGTGGTCACTTGTATATTAGTATGTGTTGCATTAGGATGAGAGAATGGTGTTGAGTACCTAGATAGTTGGTTGTGGGGACCTGTAGCATGTTTTATCATGATGTCACAGATAACTTGGATATAGTGTTTTGTGTGAGCTATTGTCACAGTGATGGTGTATCTCCTTGCCTTGGAGATCTTGGTGCCACTTGATATTATTGTTAGATGGACATGTGGCTGTGTGAACCTAGAGGATTTTCATATTAGGAGATGGTTAATTCATGATGCTTGGAGAGCTAGGTATCACTATTCAGTGGGAGCTTTAGCAGTGACTGTGGATTCATCACTTGGTGATGGATGATCTTCTTTGGTGTTAGAGATGTTATTAGGAGGAGCTCTTAGATCATGTTGTTGTAGAAGGGTTCTTTTTCATTTTCATGGACACTATTTTGAGATGGTCACATTTATGAGATTGGATATGAGTGATACCTTAGAGCCATGGAGGACTTTTGGAGTATTTTCTTGGGGTGTCGGTAATGCTCTAATAGGTGATGTTGGTTTATAGTATGTTTTTGGTATGTCATGGTAGACTCTTGATGGTGCACTAGAGTTTTGGCACATTGCATTTCTCTTGAGACCATGGTTTGTTCACTTGTATCATGTGATCTCCTTGGAGGAGATGGCGATCCTCTATTGATAAGATGGGTTCTAGTGTTGTGCCTTGATGGATTTTGGATTACACATTAGAGTGTTGGCATAATACTATTGAGATCATGATGTCATGATAGGCTCTTGACTGTAGTTGGAACTTTGACAGTGATATGAAAAGTTCTCTATGTTTTGAGTACATTGGTCATGTGCTTGAGAGCTTCATGAGAATGCAATGTTTGCATTTGGATCTTAGCATGGTTTGATTGGTTGTTAGTTCCCATGGATGCATGGAGACATGGGTGAGCCTATATTTCTCTTGAGATGAGAGAATTTGTTGAGATGAGTACTCTTGATGAGATCTTAGTAGGATTTTTGAGGAGATTTTATCTTGGACATGGATGTGAGTTCATGATAAACCTATCAAGATATTTCTCTTGGATAAGTCATGATGACTTGGATATCTTGGAGGAGCATTATAATTCCCCAATTTTGGTCTACTTGATAGTTTGTCACTTGAGAGGCTTAGCCCATTGGTCCTCTCAGGTGTTATGCTTATCTTTTAGGGATATGGATCGTGAAATATGATTAGATGGTTCCAAATGATTCATATGAGATATGTTCACCATGGTTATCTCCTTGAGCATATGAGTTGACATTGTGATACAATTTATGAGGAATTTAGGAGATGGTAGTGGGATGATTTCCTGATATGGTACATGGAATTAGTTTGGTCTTCTCTTGAGAAGCTTACATCCTTGAGATTACATACATATGTTGTAATTGATCTTGCCTATTGAATAGGATGGGTGTTGTTGAGGCTTTTCTTTTGGGGTTGTGGAGGAGATCATACTTGACACAGTTGAGCTTTTAGAGGTGTGTGTAGAAGGAAATTCTACATGTGTATGATGTGCATAATTTCTCTCTTTGGTCTTTCTTTTCTTCCTAGATGTTTGGATTCACATGATGTTGGTGTTGATATCATGAGCAGAGCTATGGTGATCACTGGTTTGTGGTCATATGTTGTCACTTGGTTTTGGGTGATGAAATGGGAGTTTCTTTATCTCTATCCATTGTCAAATGTGGAGAACAACAAATAGCTTTGGAGACTTGTGATAGATGTACTTGTAGTAGTTGGTTACAGGTTGTGCATGTCATTGTGGATGGTTCTTGATACTGCATGGATACATCCTCTATGTTGTACTATTGGTAGACTTGGTATGCATTTATGTCTTTTCAGACTAGACATTAACTGTGCAGTGGGAGTTCCTAGATGTGTTTGTATTTGTTGACTTTTTGACATAGGGAGCTTGTGATTATAGTTGATGGGTTGGATATGTTGTTGACATGAGTTTTCTGATATTGTGCATACCTTTGAGGTATGGTAGATTGGATGGATTAGTATTTGTTGTGGGTGTTATTTCTAGTCTAGTTGTGGGTTCATCAGTTAGATGAGGGTAACCTTTTGGATGTTTTGGCTGATGGTTTATCTTGTTCTTTGGAGGATTCTTTGGCTTCAAAATTATGTTCTAGTTACGGGCTTGGAGTTGGTTAATTTTTTTTTTAGCTCGTGATCACAATGGAGTTGTAGTAGTATCCTGTAGCCTTTGATATCAGTTGGATTTGAGGCTTGTGTTCTTTAGAATGGTGCATATACACCATGTATTGTTCCTTTCCTTTGGAGGATGGCAGGAACTATTGCCTAAGATGGTGGACATCTTGGATGTTATTGAAAGTGTCTTGGTTGGAGCATGAGAGCATTGTTCGAGATTCATGTGATTGCATGTATGGATATGATGATGTGTTTTTATTGGTTGAATCTTAGTAGTTAAATCCTATTTATTCCATGGAATCTTGGAAAGTCTTTGAAAAGTGGGAGAATGTTGGGATTTTTAAGGAAGCTTAGGTAGCAGAACAACTTCCTACACTAATCTTGAGAGGAGGATAATGCAAAATTTTTACAGATCTTTAACAATTAGATAAAATTGAATAGAAATAAACATAAATATCATGCATGCCACAACATAGTGATTTACGTGGAGAAAACCCTTTTCGAAGAAAAATTCCACACTCCAAAAGTTGCCCAATATATTATTCAAAAATAAAAAAATATTACAATATACTTGCAAAGCTAACTTCTCATAGGAGTATCACCAACCAAAGATCTAGAGGCAACACGACCAATATTAGACTCTTAGAATACATCAAAATACACAGTCGTAATACAACTCCCTCATAAAATAGGGTTGCCTTCTAGGGAAAGTCAAGCCAACAAAATATCGATTGTTAGATTTGAGACCTAATAAAATATACATAAAATGTTGCTTTTGGGGGTGCTACCCCCGAACCCTTGCAGGGGCGTGCGAACCCTTGACCCCCATAGGGGTAACCCCCTTACACCTCCCACACTAACCTATCAATAGTACCTTATTCATTTGCAAGATTGAGACACATTTTCCCAAAAAATCTCCCACTTTTTGAACACCTTGCAAGAGAAAAGCATCATCTCTTAATTGCTAGGCATTGAGAGTCCCATAGTATCTAAACACCATCTAAAATTCTTTGTGCTCATAGGCTTAGTTAAAGAATCAAAAACATTTTTCAAAGTCTCTACCTTAACCAACTTCACCCTGCTATCCTCAACCATATATCTAACAAAATGATATTGTACATCAATGTGCTTGGTCCTGACATGAAATGTTAGGTTCTTGGCTAGACATATCGCACTAACTATCACAATAAATTGTCACTACACCTTGTTTTATTCTAATTTCTAAACACAGTTTCTTGAGCGAAATGGATTCTTTACAAGCATGAGTAGCTGCCATATACTCATCTTTAGTAGTGGACAAAGCAACCACAACTTGTCGCTTACTCATCCAACTAATTGCACCACCAAATAAAGTAAACACATAAGCACTGGTGGAACATCTGATATCAACATCACCTACTCAGTCTGAATCCACATAACCATGAATATCAAGGGAAATCTCATCTTCAGTCATATTACTATGATAACACAAGGAATATTTTGAGGTACCGTGCAAATATCTAAAGATTCTTTTAACTACATCCCAATGAACTCTACTAATATTAGACATATATTTGGAAAGAACTCCCACTACTTGGGCAATGTATGGTCTAGTACAAACCATAGCATACATCAAACTTCCAACTACACTCCGGTAAGGCACTCTACTCATGTCTTCCATCTCTGATGGGGATGTTAGAAAATATAAAATAGATAACTTTGTTCCAATTGAAATAGGAACACACAATGGTCTAAAATCTTGTATATCAAACCTCTGTAAAATTGAATTGACATGCTTTGTCCAAGTCATAGCTTTTTGTTCACTCTATCTATTTTAATTTCCCTCCCAAGAATGTGTTTAGTTGCACCAAAGTCTTTCATTTCAAATTTAGCAATAAGTTGAGATTTCAGTTTTGAAATCATACCTTTCCCTTTACCAATAAATAACATATCATCAACATATAATGCACTAAACAGGAAATGATCACCATCATTTTTATAATAAACACAATGATCTAATTTAGAATGCTCAAATCCAAAACTCAACACAAATGTATCAAAATTTTGCTACATCCTACAACTTTATTTTAGGCCATAAAAAGATTTATTCAATTTGCAAACCAATTTAATTTTACCTTTCACCATGTAGTGCTCTGGTTGTGTCAGATAAATATCCTCCTCCAAGTCACCATGAAGGAAAGTAGTTTTCACATCCATTTTCTCAACCTCTGAATCATAAGCAACAACAATAGAAAGTAAAAATCTAATGGATGTCACTTTTGTAATAGGGGAAAATATCTCACCATAATCAACACCCTCAACTTGAGAGTAACCTTTTGCAACCAACCTTTCTTTGTACCTCTCAATACCTCCATCTAAACCAATATTTTTCTTGAGCACCCACTTGCAACCAATAGGTTTTCTTCCTTCAGGAAATGGTACAAGTTCCCATGTATCATTCTTTTTCAAAGCTACCATTTCTTCATCCATAGGAATCTTCCAGGATTTTGCATCATTCATACCTAATGCCTCTTCTATCGATTTGGGTTCATCCATGTTAGTATTCAAAGAAAAAATACATCTCCAATCATCAGGTGAATATCTTTCAGGTGGTTTTTTGTGCCTTGTAGACTTACAAACAAGTTGAGTTGGAGGTTATTCCTCAACTTCTTGTCTATCCATGGGCCTCGATTCAACTTTCTTAGGTGTAGAAGGAAATTGAATCACATCTTTCTATTTACTTTGTTTTGGCTGCAATGTAATAGAAGGCTTAGTTTCTCTAAAAATAACACTTCTACTATGTATTACCTTCTGTGCAATAGGATCCCAAAGCTTGTATCCTTTCACACCATAACTATATTCGATAAAGATACATTTCACAACCTTGTTCTCCAACTTTGTTTGTTTCTCCTTTGGAACATTTGCATATGCCTCACAACCAAAAACTCTAAAATGTCTTAATGAAGGCTTGTGACCTGACCATGCCTCTATAGACATCTTATCAACAAGAGCTAATGTAGGAAACTTGTTAATCAAATAACAACCGGTGGCAATAGCTTCAACCCAAAACCTTTGTTCTAGGCCAACACCACTCAACATACTCCTAGCCTTCTCCATTAGTGTCTTGTTCATTCTTTTTGCAACTCCATTCTATTGTGGAGAATACAAAGTTTTCTTCTATCTATGAATACCACAATCTTTACAAAATCTATCAAAATCATTAGAGAAAAATTCACTGCCACTATCAGTCCTCAAAAATTTTATTTTCTTTCTAGTCTACAACTCAACCATTGCTTTAAATTCTTTAAATCAACTGAAAACTTCATATTTACTCTTTAGAAAATACACCCATGTCTTTCTACTATAATCATCAATAAAGGAAACATAATACATTGATTTACCAATTGAAGGAACATCTACAGGACCAAACACATTAGAATGAATAAGATCCAATACACCACAAGATTTATGAGAACTTGAGTAAAATTGAACATAGTTTTGTTTTCCATAAATGCAATGCTCACATAAATAAAATTCAAGATTACAATTAGACACCCTTCAACAAGATTTTTATTTTTCAAGGTCCTTAGACCCTTTTTTGGAATGTGGCCAAGTCTCTAGTTCCATAACATAGTTTTCTCTACAGGTAACTTTGATTCAAAAGAAAGAGCACCCTTGGGTACCCAAAAGCGATGACCATCTGCTGAAGATGAAACCCTCACCTCTTCCACTGGCTTGATTTTCACAGAAGTACTATTGCATTCAATAGTGCATTCATCAAGCTTATACAATGTGTCATATCTAATGCCTCTAGCAATCACCATAGCACCTCTGACCATCTTGCATCCTTCATCAAAAAATACTACTTGCACACTTACATCTATTAGTTTTCTCATAGATAACAAATTTCATGCTAAGCCAAGATATACAACACACCATTAATCATTTTTATTCTACCATCAAGAAACCTGATTTTAACTTTACCATGACCAATAATGTTTAAATAAGAATCATCACCCATGTACACCTTACCTCCATCAAATTCTTCATATTCAAAAAATCAATCTCTATTAAAGGTCATATGGAAAGATGCACCTGAGTCAATAACCATGCATCATGACTTGCACGAGTTGCCAAAGATGCAATGAATGCATCATCATCTTCCTTCTCAGACTCAGAATCAAAATCAAAACTCTTCTTTTTATTCTTATTTTCTTCTTTACACTCCTTACAAACATGTCCAAGCTTACCGCAATTCCAACAAATAACTTTGGACTTTCTAGGAGATTTAGATCTCCCCTTGGACTTGGATTTGTCACGCTTCTCATTCTTCTTACCTTTTTCCTTAGGTCTTCCATAGACATTTAGGGCCTCCTTGGAACTGATGGATACCTTCCTCCTCATCTCTTCAAAAATCAAAGAACCCACATCTTCAGTCTTCAATATAATAGAAGTACTCCTAATATCCATAAAAAGAGAATCCCATGAATTAGACAAAGAACAAAGAAAGATCTGACATTTCTCCTCCTCATCCGTTTTGACACCAACTGATGCCAACTAATCCACCAACATATTGAATGCTTCTAGGTGTTATGTAATTTTTCCACCCTCTTCCATTCTCAAGGAATATAATTTCTTCCTTACGAAAATCTTGTTCACTAAATATTTGGCTTGATACATCTCACCAAGATTCTTCCATAGTTTTTGTGCAAAGGTCTCTTCATGGGCATTGATTAAAATATAGTATGCCAAGCATAATTTGATTAGACCCTTGGCTTTATGATTTGTAACATTATATTGAGCAGCCTAAGTAGGATCTAACAGGCCTTGAAACATTCACATCAACAACATCCCATAGATCTCAATCCATCAACAGATCCCCCATCTTCAGCTTCCACATTTCAAAATTATTTAAAAAAAATTTGTCCACCTCTATTCTCCTTGATGAACTTTCCATCTGAAAATTTCTGCAACAAGATCACAAAGTATCTTCTACACAAGCTCTCACTCAAATCTAGATCAGTTCAAAAACCCAACAACCCATAACTGAAACCAAAGGTGATCAAGTTTTGATACCACTTGTAAGGAAGCTAAGGTAGTGAAGCAACTTCCTACACTAATCTTGAGAGGAGGATAATGCAAAATTTTTACAGATCTTTAATAGTTATAGAAACTTAAATATCATGCATACCACAACACATTGATTTATGTGGGGAAAACCCTTTCGGGAGAAAAACCACACACTCCAAAAGCCACCCAATATATTATTCAACAATCACAAAGTGTTGAACATTATGGATAACTGAGAGGGGGGGTGAATCAGTTATTATAAAACAATTTGCTTGACTTTAATTAATCTGGAGAAAACTTAAATCAATCAGATATTAATGAACATGAAAGCACAAAACAACACCAAGCACAATAAACACCAGAATTTACGTGGAAACCCAAGAAGGGAAAAACCACAAAGAATAATAATTCTCAATTATAAAGCATTGGTTAAGGTGATTTTTACAAAGGCTCACTTTCAAATTTATCACTGCAAGTAAGGCTCACTGTCGATTGGGCTCATTTCCTAGCCATTACAACCAAATATATAAAGGCTCACTTCCAAAAGATAAAGGCTCACTGCCAACGGAAAAAGGCTCACTTCCAACAGAAAAAGACTCACTGCCAGAAGAATGATGAAAGGAAATCCACCGTTGAAATGATTGTCACCAACAATGACTCTGGATAGAATCTCAATGTGTGTTGCCTCCGGTCATATACTTTTGCACACTTCACAATGTCTGGATTTTCAGATTCGCATTCATCACACTTTCTTTCATTGAACATAATAAACTCTTACTTATACCATTCCATGCTTCCATAAAATCTTAAGTCGGCCAAACACAATGTCTCCATAGTCTTCCAAGTTGTCCAAATACAATTTGAATTAGGTAGCCACAAAATAATTCCCACGGTGAGGAGGAATGAAACGTGGACCACACAGAACTTCCTCACTCAAGTCAACACATTACAATGATATTTGGAAATAAAATAAACATGTTACAATGCAAATAATGTTTTGGGGTACACTAACCAATTTCCAGATCGGTCTGGACCCAAAAGAATGTGTCTCATTATGTTGCAAGATGAATGGGACCAGGACAAGCATGACCAAAAGATAGATCATCACATCACAACATTCGAAGCTCATCAATCCGGATCACCAAAGCATCAAAATTAATCAACCAAGATATGTTGACATCAATGACAACCATTAATGGCAAAAGAAAGCATCACATTCCAACAATCTCCCCCTTTTTCATTGATGGAAACATCCATCAACAACAAACTAAACAACTCAAATGTCAACATCTTCTTGTCTTATTTTCTTCTCCCCCTTTGACATCAAGGACAAAGGGAAAAAACTCCCCCTAAAAAAATTACTCTGCCCCCCTATGAGTAAGCCTCCCAACATTGATCCAGATAAGAGTGAACATGTAAAATTTTGGACCAATGCACACCCTAGTGCACATTATTGTAGATTAGGAGGGGGAAGAACCCCTAACTTCTGTCGGAGATTCTCAAAGGTATCTTTGCTCAACATTTTTGTAAAAATATCTACAATTTTCTCTTTTGTAGGTACATATTCAAGTTTGTCCTCATTGTCCAATACCTTCTCCCTCAAGAAATGATATCTAATGGATATATGTTTCATTCTGGAGTGTTGTACTAGATTCTTGGAAATTTTTATTGCACTGGTATTATCACACATAATTGAGATCAATTCATCAAATGATATGCCAATGTCCTTCAACGTTTGTTTCATCCATAGTATTTGAGTGCAACATGAGGATGCTACAATGTATTCAACTTTAGCAGTAGATAAAGATACAAAATCTTGTTTCTTACTTGACCAAGCAACCAACTGGGAGCCAAGGAAATAAGCTCCACCACTTGTGCTTCACTTGTTATCAACACATCCGACCCAATCAACATTAGTTTAAGTTGTCAAAGTGAAATCTAAGTCCTTTGGATACCATAACCCTATGTCTTATGTACCCTTCAAATATCTAAAGATCCTTTTTACTGCAACAACATGTGATTCCTTTGGTTCTTGTTGAAATATGGCTACTAAACAAACAACATACATAATGTTTGGTCTAGTTGCAGTCAAATGTAACAATCCTCCAATCATTGACCTGTACATACTTGCATCAGATTTAGGTGAATCATCTTCTTTTTTCAACTTGCATCTGATAACAATAGGTGTACAAACTGGTTTGGAGTTCTCCAATCCAAACTTCTTCAACAAATCTTTGGTATACTTGGATTGAGATATGAAGATTCCTTTGTTGTTTTGATTTACTTGTAGTCCAAGGAAGAAATTCAACTCACCTATCATAGACATCTCGAATTCCTTCTGCATTTCATTTGCAAATTTTCTGCACATCATCATTTCCTCCAAAAATTATATCATCAACATAAACCACAACAATCAACATTTGATATGAGTGAGTTCTGTAGTATAAATTACTGTCAGTAGATCCCTTTTGAAATCCCTATCCAATCAAGTACTTGTCTAATTTTCCATACCAGGCTCTGGGTGCCTGCTTCAATCCGTATAGAGCTTTCTTCAATCTACAAACAACATTTGAGTCACTTCCGGACTTGAATCCTTTTGGTTGCTCAATGTAAACTTCTTCCTTCAGTTCTCCATTCAAGAATGCATATTTTACATCCATTTGATAGACTTTGTAATCCTTAACATTTTCAAAGGCTAAGAATATCTGGATCGCTTCCATCTGGGCAACAAGTGCATATGTTTCTTCAAAATCAATATCTTCAATCTGAGTGTAACCATTGCAAACCAATCTTTCCTTGTTTCTCACTACCTTTTTGTTTTCATCCAACTTGTTCCAGAATGCCCACTTTGTTCCAATTACATTTTTTTCTATCAGTCTGGGCACAAGTTCCCAAGTGTAATTTTTCTATATCTGATCAAGCTCTTCCTTCATTGCCTTCACCCAATTCTCATCATTGCATGCTTCTTCTACAATCTTTGGCTAAGTTTCTGAGAGTAGACACAATAGTACTTGCTCTTGAGTTGCTTTACTTCTTGTGGTGATTCCCTTATTCTTATCTCCAATGATCTGGTTTTCTGAGTGATTTTTCTGCACATACCTTGGAGTTTTAGTTGTAGTTGTTGGAGCCTCCTTTGTCTCTTCTTCTTCTTCTTTCTTATTTTTTTCTCCTTTGTCATCCAAGTCATCTGATTCATATTCAATATTCCTTTCAGGATTTCTTTGAACATCTTCATCTACTTTCACATTTGCACTTTCAACAATCTTGTTCAGTCTCTTGTTGTAACACCGATACACTTTTCTTCTTGTAGAGTAACCCATAAATATGCCTTCATTAGCTTTGTTATCAAACTTTCCAAGATTGTCCTCATCTCTCCAGATGTAGCATTTGCTTCTAAAATTTTTGAAGTACTTTACCGTGGGAGCTCTTCCAAGCCATAGCTCATATGATGTCTTTCCATATTTCTTTTGGAACAGAACTCTGTTAAGAGTGCATAATGTTGTGTGTATTGCTTCTCTCCAGTAGATTTGTGGTAAACCTCCTTCCATGATCATTGTCCTAGCTACTTCCTGAATTGTTCGGTTCATTCATTCTACTACACCATTCTACTGAGGTGTTCTAGGGACAGATAGCCATATTTTAATGCCATGTTTTTCATAGAATTTGTTGAATTCATCAGAATTAAAATCTCCTCCTCTATCAGATCTTAGACACTTGATTCTTTTGTCAACTTCATTCTCAACTCTTGCCTTGAAAATATTGAATTTTTCTAAATCTTTTGATTTTTCTCTTAAAAATGAAACCCAAGTTAATCTGGAATAGTCATCTATTAAGAGCATGAAATACCTCTCACCTTGTAGGCTTCTTGTTTTGGTCGGACCACATAGGTCAGTGTGTACAAGGTCCAACAAACCGGTAGATGATTCTTCTTTTCTCCGGAACGTTTCTCTGGTCTGCTTTCCTTCTTGACATCCCTTGTAGATAGTGTTGTCTGGTTTGGTCAGTCTTGGAAAATCTCTAACTGTTCTTGTTGAACTTATCCTTACCAAATTGTCGAAGTTGATGTGACACATCCTCCAGTGCTAGAGCCAACTATCATTGAACTGGGAGAATAAGCATCTCTTCGTAGCTCCTTCTAGTTGATACATATTCCCACTTGTTCTTTTTCCAACTACAATAACGGTTCCAAATCTCACAACCATCATCCTAAAACAATAGATTATAGCCATTTTTGCACATCTGTCCAACACTTAGAAGATTATGATATAAACCCTTCACATAGTAAACATTGTTAGTGTTATGCTTTCCATCAAATGTAATAGAACCAATTCCAAAAATCTATGTTGTTTTATCATCTCCAAATCTAACAGAACCCCCATCATATTTCTCAAGCTTTAAAAACTTACTTTTATCACCGGTCATATGATTCAAACATCCACTATCAATCAACCATTCATCTTCGTTTCTTTTGAAAAAAAAATGCAGCTTCAATGCTATCATTAGATTTTAGACAAATATTAGAGATATCAAATCTAGGTTCATCCTTTTCCACCAAAAACAAACAATCCTCATGATTTGATTCATCATCTGAAATGTCAACATTGTCATTGACATAATAGGCCTTCTTATTGATCTTTTTAAACTTTTGTCTTGATCCTTTTTCTGGACACTTAGTTGCTAAATGACCAATCTTTCCACATCTGAAACATTTAAGAGGTAACATACCTTTGTACTTGTTGATACCTTTCTTCAACTTCCTTGTGAAGTTTGCTTCCAACTCTTCTAAATTTTCATCATCTCGATCTTCTTCTATCTTTGTGGCTTTTAAGGCTATTTCAAATTTCTCCTTTTCTTTTCCAAATTTCCTCATCTCAAATGTGGTCAAGGTGCCAAATAGTTTCTCTCTAGTGAATTTCTTTGCATCATAAACTTCCTCAATGGTTGAGATCTTGTCACTGTAACTCTCCGGTAAGGTCATCAGAATCTTCTCAATTACATCTTCATCTGTCAGAGTCCCTTGATTTTTTACTTCATTTACTGCACTATCAACTCTCTAAAAGTAGCTTGCTATATCCTCACCTTCTTCCATTCTCAAGTTTTCATATTTGCACTTAGTTGTCAGCTTCTTTGATAATTTGACTCTATCATTTCCTTCATAGATTTCTTTCAAATTTTCCCAAACTTCATAAGCAGTTCCCAATGAAATGACTTTTATTAACTCAGTCTTAGACAAACCACTAAAGATTGCATACCTTGATTTTTCATTCTCTTCATAGGTTGAAATCTCATCCACTGTAGAAACGCCTTTTGATGGTTCAACATATTTTGTCTCAACATCTTTCCAAGTCTTGTAGCCTAGAGAGATATGTTAGGATTAGGTGTTGTACACCTTGCATAATTTACTTATAATGTTTAATTTATTATTTATGTGTGTGGTGCACCTAAGGGTACCTAAATGGATGTGCATCACTAGGAGTTATAATGTTGGGGCCACTTTATGTTGTATGTAACATTGGGACTTAATTGTAAAATGTAATTATTTAATATTGGGGAATAATAAAATATAATAAAGTACCCAATATTAAATGAGGGGTCACATGATTTTGTAAGTTCATGGTTTTGGGCACATGGTTTATGTAATACCACTTGGTGGTCTTGTGGGAGCTTGTTTCTACCTGTGAGATTAGAGCTCTCTTGATGTTAAGGGATCTAGGGAAAAGCTCATCATAAGATTTGATGCATTGCATTTTTAAGTGAAAGGATAGATCTGGTTGTAGATTTTCTATTATGATCCCCACTTGTTGTTCATTGGGAAGAGGCCATTTTCTCTTACTAGCTCTTTGTCTCCATTGTTGTAAGAAATTAGTGAAAGTTTCTCCTTTGTTTTGTCTGAGAGTATACAATTCTTCTAGGCTTACGTCCATGTCAAGGTTAAAGGAGAAGTGATCGATGAATTTATCAGTAATTTCTTGAAAAAATTTGATATCAGGAGGCAATTGAGAAAACCAATCCATGGCAGGACATGTTAGACTTCAGGGGAAGAGGCACATTAAATAAGAATAATTGTATGCAACCTCCATACACATAACATTAAATTCTTTGATATGGTCCATAGGACATCCTCTCCCTTTGTATTTATCGAATTTGGGGATTTCAAAGGGAATGATACCATTGCGATGTTTTGATTGAATTTATAGGGACATAGGTTTTGTGTATGGGACGTCTTTGTCTTGCCCATCCAAAAGTCTTGCATTCCTTGTGACAATGCCTTAAGTTGTGATGCTAGATTGTCTTGTGGGTTGGGTGGAGGAACATACATTGGGATGATGAATGAGTTTTGGTATGATAAAGTGTTGTATGGGGTGTATGGTGGTGTGAGATTTTGTGAAGGTGATTAAGGTGTTGATGTATATGTTCCTAACGTGTTTGTATTGACAATGTTCTGTTGAGGGTTATAATAGGAACTTTGTTGTTGTTGTTGTTGTTGGGCATACTGTTGAGCTAGTAAGGCTTTTTGTTGAGATTGTTGTTGTTGTTGTGCCACTAGGGCTTGTTGTTGGGCCTGTTTTTGTTGTTGTGCTACTAATGTTGCTTGATGGGCTTGATGTTGTTGTTATGCTAGTGCTTCTTGTCATGCCGCTAAGGCTGCTTGTTGTTGTTGTTATTGCTGTTGTTGTTGGATGGCTTGTTGATAAGCTTGTTGTGCTTGTTGTAAGGATAAGGCATGTGCTTGTAATGTAGGATTAGGTGGTTATTGGTACATCTATGATGGGTTTTGAGTGGTGATGTTTTGTGTGGGTAGTGAATTTTTGATGAATGGTTGGGAGTTCCCTTGGTTCAACATTCCTTGTAAGATAGTGGATTGGGGTGGAGGATGTAAGTTTGAGGTCCCATTTGATTTTGCATGACTTGGGGGACAAATGGAAAAGATGAGGATAGCATCATAATATTTTTCAAAGTTAAGGGCATATTAGGACCTAGGGTCCATTGATTGAAAGGTTTCCCTTGACCAATGTTTTGGAGATTCCCTTGTGTTTGAGATGTGGTCAATGTATTACCTTGGTTGATGGGGTTTGTGACCAAGGGATTATTTTTATGTGGGTTGATGATGGATGGGATAGATGTGTTTTGAACCACCATTGTGTTTGATGTATCCATGGAAGGATTGGATGAAGAGGTCCCATGTGGTGTTAAAGGCTAATTTTGCATGAGGGTATTTTCTTGCCCTTTTGGGTCCAGTTGGTCCATATACCTTGCACAATGTTGGGCATACTTGTGGTACTTGCAAGTATGGATGAAGAGGGGTGATCTCGATATGTTGAAGTTGTGGTGGAGTCATGAAGTGTAAGTGGTTTATATGGTTGTTTGGGATAGAGGATTGGTTTCAAGGGTACCCACAAGTGTGTTGCTTTCAAATGGAAGAGTATGGCCAAAGTCCTTAGCAAGACTAGTTGCAATACTAGTTGTTGATGTTTGATTTAGCCCTAGGGATGGAGTGGTTGAAAAAGTGGATGACGTCAAGCCTTGCGTCAATGATTGTGCAACAAAAGATGGGGAGTTAGGGACTATGTTCTCTAAGGCTTGATGCTCCATGATTTCTTCCCTAGTAAGACCAAATGTATTTTTCATGATGTCTTCTACCTCATATGGCCCTGATGTTGATGAAGGTTGTTGTGGTGGAGTAATGTGACTTCTCAAATCAAATTTTATAGGATTTGGATCACTTGATGTAAATGTAACTTTGGTTTTCTCCATGATTCTCTTGTGTTGTGATCTCATTTTTACCATAAATTTTGGGTCAACTTTGGGAGAGTTGTGTTGTGATTTGTAATGTTTGAACTCTCTAGTTGACTCAAATTTAGGTAAAAGGGATGCTCTAATTCTTTTTAAAGCAATGGTGATAATGGGAGATGAAAAGATGAATGATGTGGGGAGTGATCTTTGCAAACGTTTTGGGACAACACTTTTGACTTAAGATTGATTTTTTGATGTTTGGATAAAGTATGTTGATGAACTTGGAAATCTTTAGGGTAAAATCGTGACCTTCAAGATGAACTAGTTCAAAGATGATAACTAACTTATCCAAATGCATGGAAAAGGAGTCATTTCACATCCAAAATAGCTAAGTTAGGGGTTGGTTTGTTAGATGTTTTAAGTCAAAAAGGTGTTGGTGTATTAAATTTTTTTACAAAGTTTCATGAAGTGAAGTTTGGAATTTGATGAAGGGTTGAATGAATGTTTGACCCAATGTTGACTTAGAATGAACCATTGTTTGATAAGACCAAGGTAGTGAGAAACATGTTATACCTCTAAAGCTTTCAAATCCTAAAGACCCAATGTTTTAGATAAGTTCATTATCATGAAAAAAACTTGGGCTTTAACCGAAAAAGAACATGTATAATTTTGGATTGTTCCTTGAAACACATTTGTAAAAGTTATATACAATCTTGGTTCTATTTTGGTGAAGTGTCGAAAGGTATTTTTTGAGAGCTTTTGGAGTAAGATGCCTAAGTTTGAAATGACGATCTGTAGACTTTCTCTTGGGGATTATGATTTTACATTAGATCATTTAAGACAAGCCTAATATTTTTAAAATACCAATCTTTTGACTTAAATGAGGGGTTCGTATTGAGCATACATGTCTGGATTATTCAGTTGGATAAGTCTATAAAACCTTGTTGTCAATTTGTTCCTGTTGCAGTATTGTTTCTAGATATGTCTTCTAATGCCTAAGTTTGAAATAGCGGCATGTAGACCTTCTCTTGGGGATTTTTATTTTACATTAGATCATTTAGAGAAGTTAATAAAGAGGGTATTTATTTCCATCCGGGTGGTGGTAATATGGGTCTTCTAGCCACAATATCTACTTATTCCTCTTCTTCGTGTGAGATTGTTGTTGTGTTTCTCCATTGAATGGATGTTTCTTTAGTTACAAAAGTGAAGCTTCTCAAACTACTAATTATATTTGTTTGTTCTTCGTTAATGAGTTCAAAGTTTGGTTGAATGATAGCACCTTCAAGGTCAGGTTGTTCAATGGGAGCAATTGGTCTCCAAATAGTCATGTGGGGTTCAATTGTGTCAATTTATCTTGCTTAAGTAAATTTATTTTATGCAAAAACTTGTCTTGATTAAGTTCAAACTAGATGTCTATGTCAAAAACATCATAAATCTCACAAAGTCCATTTTGTGAAAAGGATGAAGTTCAAGCCATAATTTCTTGTTAACTTTGGGAAATATGGATTAAGATATAAACCAAAATACTTAGAATCCTCTAAGAATGAATTCTTAGGACAAGCATTAATATCAAGGTTTTGTCAAAGGGTATCCATATTTAGACCAAAGGGTTTGAAATTTTGAAAAAGACTTTTTTGATATTTGTTTGTAATGTTTTGGAACCAAGCAAAGTATTAAACTGACTCACAAGCATTTACAACCTTAGGTTTAGAAGATACTACTTGTTGAATCCCCACTTGGATTTCTCCAAACACAAAGACAATGCGAACAGATAGAGATTTGGTGACACTAGCTCCCCTCCACGACACCCACTTCTTAGGACCACCAAATCTCAAATCCTAAAGACCCGAAGATCCTAAGGATTTTCTTGTTTCAACAATTGAATAGTAAAATGTTGGGTGGCTTCGGAACGATCGTTCCTGCACCAACAAGCATAAAGGTTTTTGGCTTCTAAACAAGTGGTTCATAATAAGGGCTTTCATACAAGGTGGTTATACACATGGCAAGATTAGCTCAAGATTATGGTCAATCAAGAGGCCTCCCAATCTCTTCCTAAGAAGATATTTTGACGTATCACATGGATACTAAGGGTGACACTTGTCGGTATGACACATCCGCACTTGTTGTTTATGAATTTCATCACAAACACATTATTTATATAGCGGCTTGAAAGAGCTTAGCTTTAGCTTGTTTTTTCTTGGGTCATTCCCTCCTTTCGAAGCGGGGAGGAAGGCCCTGTAAAGATAAACAATAGCAAGGAAGTATGTTTGTAGTTTGATCATCCCAATTTGCATGCAACAAGGAGAGAACACACACGACACATTTTCCCTAAACTAGCATGGGGTTCATTTTTAATCCAAATTGAAAGATGTAGGTGGTTATACAAAGTGTTAAGGAATGTTTTTGTTTCTCAAGATCGCCGAGTGGGATGAGAGAATGGCATACGCATTCAATAAAAAAGATGTAAATAAAAACATAGAAAACACTCTTAATTTTAACCCCTGAAGCTAAGATGAATTCATTTTATGCACCAAACAAAATGTTAAGTTGTTTTGACCAATTTAAACCCAAAGAAAAATGATGAAGTGAGGGTTCAATTTTAGTCCCATTTGAGTGTTCTTTTTAAGACCCAATTGACAATTAGTGTGGTCCTACATCATAAAATAAAAAGCATGAAAAATGGGTTATAATTGCCCCAAAAGCGTCAAAACGCTTGTTACAATTATAAGACAAAAAGATAAGAATGCTTCTTCACTTTTCCTTTTATCGTCCAACATGTAAAACCTAGTTAGCCTAACAACCAGAACAACGTTTGAAGCATGTTAGTAATCTGATGAACCAAAAAATTAAAACACATGCTAAAAAATGATCGTCAATTTTCTTACCAGAGTTGGGCATCACTATTCACAATAGCATCGCTTTGGTGAACTTGGGTGCCACTCTGTAGGAAAACTAGTGATGACGATAGCGTCGCTATTTGGGGAGCATCGCAGTTTGCAAATTTTGATACATCTAAAAAGTATTAGCATCGTCATTTAGTTTAATCAGCATCAAGATATTAAATAGGCATCATTGTTTCAGATGACAATAGCATTGTTGTATGGCAATGCCTAGCAAAGGCATCATTGAAATTCTTTTGGGCATCACTGTATCCTACAAAAATCAGAAAAAAATAGAATTCAAGATAGAAATTGATTAAATTTGATTGGTTATGCCCTCCTTTTAGCTCCAAAATGTGATTAGACGGATTAGTATGGGTCGATTACGCTTGATCCATGGAGAATTAAAGCATAAAAAAGCCACTAACATCAAATCTCAACAAGATCATTCAAATGAAAGTTAAACTAAACATTTATCAAAACTAAGCATTCTAAACTACAAAATCATTTAAATGTCTACTCTAATCCATTCAAAACTTATCCTGTTATGGGAGTGGTGTTGCGTTGATATGGAATGGCGACCCTTTCCCAATCCTGTGGATAAATGAGCTTGTTTCAACTAGTTTTATTGAAGAAAAATGGTGAACCCATTGTGAGATTTGTATGAAAACATGATTTTAATCTAAATGAGAATAATGCAAGCTAGTTAAACATGATTTTATGCTAAATGATGAAGATATAAAATTTTTAAGCTAATTCTAAATGGATTCTAACCTAAAATATCCAAACCCCAATTTATTAAACAAGCTAAATAGATGCATTATGTAATCATGGAAGCCATTAATGGAAGCTTAAAGCTAATTAATGCAATTAAAATGAACTAAAAGATGCTAAATGTGTGCTAAATATGAGTATGAGTGTGAGTGATTTCAACAGTATAAGTTTTCTCTGAAAAGATGGATCCATTTGTCTCCATATAGTGACCTATTTATAGGAGAGCAAATGAGAGATGAAGGGTTGAGATTGAAAAAGCTAATCAATGGTCAAGGATGGAAGAAATTGGAGGCATGGATCATGGATCCTCATCAACGAATGAGAATGCAAGATGAGATTTAATCAAGAGTTCTCATGTTCCTTCAAACAAACACACTTTCAACTTGTCCAAGAGGTCATAAGTTAACTTGCACAAGAGGTCACAAGTTAGCTTGCTCAAGAAGCTAAGTAAGTTTGTTGAGAAAAAGGAATATTCCCCTTTTCAAATGAGTGAGGAGAGAGAATATTCTTTGGAATATTCTCATGGGTGAGAAAAAAGGATAATTTAGTTAATTAAAACTAAATTAAATTGTGCAAAAGGGGAAGGAATATTCCATGGGAATATTCCTTTTGGAGGAATGTGCAAAGGAGGAGTATTCCCTTGCAAGTGGGGGGAATTAGATTTAATTAATAATTAAACAATATTAATTAATAAATTAAGGGATTTAGAGGAATTAGATGATATTCATTAAATAAAATGATTTAATGAATGGGGGAAAGGTGGAATGACATTTAATTAAATACCTTAGGGCTATTTAATTAAATAAGAAGATTTAGGGATTTAAATTAAACAGTTTGATTTATTTAATTTAACAGGACAAAATGTTAGCATGAAAGGGGGTGAATTAACCTGATGAAGTTAATAGGTGAAAATGATACTATTAATTAATTATCTAGGCTAGTTTAATTAATTAAGCGAAAAGAGGATGGGTTTCAAGAGGAAATGATGTTAGTATACCTGATTCGAGTGTATGATATCATTCATGACATTTTTTAGTGTCTACAGGTCTCTATTGTGGCAATGGATTGATCGAGAAAATCATATATTAATGGATGATATGTTGTTGGTGGTACATCTGCGAGTTGATAAACTATCACTTGTCCTTTCATTTCCTTATGATCAACATATTCTATTTCAAATTCACTCAAGATCATGACTCACTTTGCTAATCAACCTATTAGTTTTTCTCTTTTTAGTAGGTATTTCAAGGGATCTATCTTTACAATCAACTTTATGTGATGATTCAACATGTAGAGTTGAAGCTTTTGAGTGGAAAAGACAACTACAAGGCATGCTCATTCAATAGGATTGTAATTAAGCTCATAGCCCACAAGTGTGTGACTGATATAGTAGATAGCTCATTCTTTTCCATCATTATCATTTTGTGCTAACAAGGCTCTCGATGCTGATGAAGTTGTTGATATGTATAGTATTAGGTATCTACCATCAATAGGAGGCATGAGAACCGAAGGTGATAACAGATGGTCCTTGATTTTTTGGAATGCTTCTTGACATCGATCAGTCCATATGAATGGGACTCCCTTACGAAGCAAATGTTGGAATGGTTGACATTTATCCACTAACTAAGCTATGAACATTTAGATAAATTGTAACCTTCCTTGTAGGGTATGAAGTTGAATTATGTTTGTTGGTGGAGGCATATCCATGATGGCTTTAAGTTTTACAGGATCAGCCTCAATACCTCTATGAGAGACAATGTATCCTAATAATTTTTCGGATTGCACCCCAAAGACAAAAAATTTTGGATTCACTCTGACCTTGTACTCTTCTAACCATTTAAAAATATTATCCAATACTACCAATTGATTATCCCTTTCCAAATATTTTTCTAACAAGTCGTCGACATAGTCCTCCATGAAGGTATGCATGTAGTCATGAAAATTTATGGTCATAGCTCTTTGATAGGTTGTGTCACCATTCTTAAGACCAAATGGCATGACATTCCAATAATAAGTACACAAAACATAAGTGAATTTTGTTTTATGTTTATCCTCAAGGGTAATTTTTATTTGATTATATCCTAAAAAATCGTCCATGAGTGATAGCATTTCATATCCCGCTGTCAAGTCTACTATGATGTCAATGTTGGGTAACGAGAAGACATCTTTAGGAAAAGCTTTGTTTAAGTCTCTGAAGTCTATGAAAACTTTGATTCCACTAGTTGGTTTCATTATGGGGACAAGATTTGATATCCATTATGCATAGTCTATTAGACAGATGAAACCAACATCAAGCAACTTCTTCAATTCTACTTTTACTAAAAGTGTGATCTAGGGGTGCATTTTTCTCAACTTTTGCTTGATAGTTTTTATATTTGGGAACAATAGTAAATATTGTAGGACTAACTCAGGATCCAATCCAAGCATATCAACATATGACCACATGAAATTTATTTCTCTCTGAAAAGAAAGTGGTGAATTCTGGCTTTTGTATGACTATCAAGGATGTTGCAAAGTGAATAATTATAGGATTATCATTTGTACTCATATTGACTTCTTCCAATTTTTATACAAGCAACGATGATCAGTCTTGGCTCATGGAGAGCACATCCAACCCTACATCCTTGGGAAACTCAAGGAGGTTTTCACCCTCGAATATGTCCTTTATTTTTACTTTTTCTTGGTCTAAAGGTGCCTTTTGATTTTCACCTAAAGACTTATTCTTTTTATTTTTTTCACTTTTGTGACTAGAGGGTGGAGTAGACTCCCAATGTATGTTGCATTGTCAATATCTATGATAAATCCAACCTTATGATCCCCACTTGGTATTCCCTCTCAGAGTCCCATGAACTCAACTATTGCTTCATCACTCTCAAATATGTCCAAGCTTAGAGGTCCTTGTTGATCCTAATCTATTAGTTGTGCATGGACGAGGGGTAAGTCATCATTGGTATCATTATAGCTCAAGGAATAAGTGGATATGGTAAAAACAGAGGTATCATTAGGATCCCAAAATGTTTCAATCCAAGCACGAACACTCAGAGGTTCAATTTGGGATGAGGATAAGTCAAGCTCTTGAAAGGTTTCGGCTAGGTCATAATCATTGGAGGTATAGGAATCCCATTCCCACTCATTAGAATCTGTTTTGGTATGATATTCCTCAGATGTATCCATTTCAATAGAAGTGTTAACATTTTCATCCAAAGATAACTTAGTCTGAGGACTCACTTTTGGTGGTAGATACCCTAACCCTGTATTCTTTAGTAACTTAGGAGGCAATAAAGGTTCTATAATTCCATGCTTGTTCAAACCAAGACCACTATGTCCATCATAACCTTGTTTCTTTATGATCTTGAACCCTTTTGAATATTTCTCAACTGGTATTTGTGTGGACTTGGTTTCTTCTTCATCCTTATAGATCCATGTAGAAATATTCTCACCTATAGTCTCTTTGCTTAGTTCACCCCACTTAGTGAATGTGGTAGGAGGATTACGAATGACAATTGTAGGTTCCTTCTTGATAGGATTAGGCTTCCCATAAGACTTTAGTGAGGTGGGAAACTTCCCAATGAAAAATAAGCTCTCAATGTTGTATTCACCACATCTCATGTCATGGATCTGGACCTTAGGTTTGGAAGGTGTGGTGGATGGAATAGATGATTTTTTGAGTGAATAGGGATCAATGTAATGTGATGAGGTCGAGGAAGAAGCTTCCTGATTGATAGGAACTTGATGTTTAGTGGTCCCTTTCAAATTGCTACAATATTGTTAATGGTTAGGATCACCTGATATAGTAATTTTTGTGCCATTATATGGAAACTTAAGGCATTGATAGTATGTGGAAGGAACAACCCTCATGACATGAATCCATTGGAGACCAAGGAGAAGGTTGTATGGTAGATCCAGATCCAAGACTTGGAATATCATATTTTGAATAGCAAGCCCAACCCTCATGAGAAGTGTGATTATAGCTTTGGATGAACGCTCAACATCATCATAAGCCTTGATGATGATTTTCTTAGACATATATATACAAGCTTCAGAGAATCCCAATGTTATGACTTATTTTAAGGTGCATATATTCAAGCATGCTCCATCGTCTACCAAGAATCGTATGATTTTGTGTTTATTAACATATACCTCAAGGTGTAATGGGTCATTATGATTTGGTCATTGTGCAAGAATATCTTGCTTATAAAATGTGACATGATGGGTTGTAGCTAAGTATCCTACCATGGCCTAAAATTGGTTAATGTTTAGGTCAATGAGAATGGATGTCTCTTGCAAAGATTTACCCAAAATGGCTTTATGCTCAAGGGATATGCAAAGAAAATTAAGGATGGATATTTGTCTAGAAATCTTTCCTAGATGGTCTAAAAGGTTATATTGAATCTTTAGTCATGGATTTGAATTAGTCCCTTGCAAGGTCACTTTAGCTCTTCGAGTGGTGACAACACATTCTGGAATTTTCTTGATGGTAATGGTAGAGACATTGTCATCAAAGCATCAAATGTTATTAATGGTATACTTGTATGAGACATTAGTGTAATTGGCATTGGTGTTTGCATTTTTTCCTAAACTGGAGGTGTTTCCTTTTCCATGGTCTTGTAGGGGATTCTTAAAAATAGTATGGTCAACATTTGTCTTTCCTTGTGAGTTGTCCACTGAAATGTCACATTGTTCAATGAGGTCTTGGATAAGGTTCTTAATTGTCTAACATGACAATGTTTTATGTCCCTTGGTGGGATGGTATTCACAAAATTCATTGTCATTCCACCAAGTTGGTTTGAAGATTGTTGGTTCATAAGCTTTAACCTCCGGTAGTTGATTGACATTTGATTGCAATAGTTTCTTCAAGACTAATTCAATGGGTTCTCCTAAGGGTTTATATGCTCGTTTAGGCATGTTTTCTCATGGAGACCCTCTATGTTATTGGTTATTTTGGACTACGTTTGTAGTTTGATCTTGGCTTAGTGTTGGAGTGTTTTGTGTGAAAGGACCTTTGAGGTGAATGGTGGGGTGAACATTGTTAACCATTTTAGCATCAAATACCCCATCATTGGTGACATTTTTGTTTCTAGACCAAAATTTGACTTTGTCATTGGGATTGTTTTGGTTTTCTTTGAAGATCTTGACCAATCCTTTTGCAACAAGAGCTTTCTCAATGGAGACTCCCTTCTCAATGGCATCCTCAAATGTGTTGCAAAAATGTATTTTAAGTTGAATCATCAATTTTGTGTTGAGGTTTTCTACAAAGATGGGGACTAATTGTTTTTCTGGTATGTGGAAAGGAAATTTACTAGACATACTTCACCATCTTTGAAAGAATGATGTAAATGACTCTCCTTCTTTTTGTATGGTTGTGCATAGTTTTTCAAGGGTCATATCACTTTCAATGTTATAGGAAAAGTGTGCAATGAATTTTTTAGCTAATCTATTCTATGTTCTTATCCCAGGAGGAAGGTGTGCAAACCACTCTAGATCTTGCCCCGAAAGGCTATATGGTAATAATATCATTAAGTATGTAGGCTCAAAAGAAATGTCCATACAAGAAGTGTTAAAATATCACACATGTTCTATTGGATCTCCCTTTCCCTTGTATTTGTTGAAGTTTGGCACGTTGAAGTGTGGAGGAAAAGGTGGAATGTATATCCTTCTATCAAAGGGATAAGGACATAGTTCCTCCATTGAGTATGTTTTCTTTGTTGTGCTCACTTGCATGTTTACCATTTTTTTTTGCATTGATTGCATTCGTTACATCAAATTTTGCATAGGTGATGGTGGTATGTTTGGTTGAATTTTCACAAGAAGGTTGGCATTGGTGTTGAGGTGTTGAGGTAATTGTGTGATAACGGGTTTTGGTTTTAGAAGTTGGATGTAAATGTTGAGTTTGGGTTGATGTTTGCTTGAGAAGTATTTTCATTGCCTTCTTGTAAGTGAGATGTAAACATGGTGTTGGTATTGGTATTATGTTGTGGTGCAATTTAGTTGGTGTGTTGGTGTTGTGGTATGAAGTTGAGGTTTGGGTTGACATGTTGTTGTGATGGAGGTTGGTTGGTGTTTAATTTTGACCCAAAAGATATGTTAGCATTTGGTGTAGTGTTGGTCATTTGGGTTTGCACTCTTGGTGTGGCAATGTGAATCCTTCTTTTTTTGCTTTATGGGTTTGGGTTTTGATTTATGTTTGTGTTGGTTGATGGTGTGGTATTTTGGGTGGATGTTGTCAAAAATTGATTTGTAAAAGCCATATCCATGGAGCTAGATGACGATCCAAATGGATTGGAAAATGTGGGACTTGGTCCTTGAGATGTTGCATGTGTCCTTTTAGTCCCAAATGTTGGAGTAGGAGGTATGTTAACATGTGTTGTGTTATGTGTAGTTCCCCCAAGTGGCATACTAGTGTGCATTTTTTGTGAGGAGGAATGACCTTGTGTAAATGTGTTATGACCTTGACTTTGAGTTTGTGTTTGTGTTGTTCCCTCTACAATTCTGGAAGTGTCAAAACCAAAGGAAAGCTTGGCACCATTTTGATCGAGTGCTAGGAAATACTTGTTAGGATCCACTTTGACCATCTCTTCTATGATACGCATTATCTTAGGATCTTGGGAAGCTTGTTCAATCTCTTGGGTGTTAGATTTTGGTTAACCTCCTTCAATGTAAAATTTTCAAATGGATTTGGAATTTCATCTTGTGACATTTGAGGTTGGTTTGAAGAGGACCCAAAGTTCATGGTGCTAGTTGGATTGAAATTGGGGTCATATGAGGAAACCATGTCCTTTTGTTTCCTTTGTGACCTAGTGAAGACCATATAAGACTTGCGACCTTGGTACTTTGAGACTTTTGGAATGAATGCAACTAAAGATGGTGATGCAAACTAAGGAAATGGAAGAATGACAATGACATTGTACTATATTTTTGGAAGTTTTTAGAATATAAAGATGCAAGATGGAAATGCAAGTATGACTATGTTTGATATGCAAAGTGAAAATGAGACTATGACTATTCTTATGCCTGGATGAAATGCAAGATGATAATGGGACAAATACTATGACTATGGTTGTATTTGGATATACAATTTTGAACCTTAAAAGAGGATGCTAAGAAAACTATGATGAACCAAAGAAACAACTCTAAATGTCAAGACCTCAAGGGGACAAGGACCAAGATGATGATGATGATTGGATAAAAGGTGAACCTAAACTAGACACATGAGTTGTAATCCCAACCTAAGGATGAGATAGATAAGCATATGATAAGGTCAAGGAACATAAATATGAAACTATGGTTTGTCCAATAGTATGACAAGCCTCCTAATATTAAGACTCAATGATGTTGATGGAATGAGGTGTGGTATAGTGTATGCAAGCTAGGACTATGCAATAAAACCTAAGGTAAATGATGAAATGTAATGAATGGGCTGAATGAACCTAAAAAAGTCTTAGGTTTGAGTGTATAGTCACTGTCTGTAAGGAAACTAGAAGTTGGATGTACAAATATTTCCCCCAAAAAAATTGAAACTAATAGATGCAGTGTTTTAGGATTCCTAGGGTTTCTGATAGATGCGGTGTTCTGACTAACGATTGTAGTTTTCTAATAAATAGTTGCAGTGTTATACCTTTTTTACCCTAATTTGATGTTTTCTAGGTTATTTTCCATTTTTGGAAAGTTCATATTTGATCATAAAACACAACAAACACTCAAAAGACAGATTTGGTTGCTTTTGACTCTTTGACTTCTTGGTAAGCAAGTATTTCATAAGTTTTCTTCCACAAAACTCGCTTGGCCTTGGTTCTAAAAACAATACAAACAAGCACAACCTAGCTAGTAGTAATAGAGTTATCTACTAAAGTGAGCTTACCTCACCCCTCAAAGAGTGATGTTAAATCTGAGAAAAAGGAGTGGGTGAAGCTAGAGTATGCCAAGGTCATGGACCACCAAGTAACACCTCTCACCTTGAAAGGAGTAACTCCAAACAAGGAGCCTTGCCACCCCAACCAAGAACCAGACGTGGTAAGTAACTTCAGGGTACGATCTACATCCCTTGCACCAACAATAGTAGACTTTCAAAATAGGTCTTAGGCTTCTAAAACAATGGTTCGTAGTGGGGGTCTGTCATGAACACCCATGGTATAACGTCAAATGTGAGACACTAAAGCCTCTAGTCAACCCCAATGTGATCTATACACCCACATCTAAATTGACGTGTGGTATACTTCACAGGATTATGCTACTAATTTCGCCTTCACACCTTTGATATAGTCCATTGAGAAACATGCTTGAGGTCGAACCCTTGAGTTCTCCATTAGGACGTGTCTCAAGGTAGGCCTCCTACTAAAATAAAGAGAGATTGATATGTGTTTCTCATGCACCAAAGATCACACGAAGCACAAGGGGAGAGGATACTTACACACCAATCTAGGATTTAATAGAACGTGCAAGTGCACAAGACACGAAAAACACTTGTTTTTAAGCACCAATTCCAAATTTTCCTAATTTAAAAATTGCAAACACACAATGGAACCCTGCACGAAATTGGATTAGTAGTTTAGATCAAGAGGTCTTCTCCCAATGATTGCCACAAATTGAAAATCATATATCAGTAACCAAAAAAAGTTGCATGCTATCAACATGATTTCATGATCTGATTATTTTTTTATATTTTCAACCCCAAAAATAAAAATGCAAAGAAGATACCCTTGACAAAATTTTGAGAACTTTCCAAAAATGTAAAAAATTTAGAATTATTCCTTAATTTAAGCCCTAGGGAGCAAATTTATGGAGTACTAATTTCAAAGATCTGATTGTAGATTAATTATTTGAGGTAAAAATAAAAATTGTAAAGAACAAACCCCCTATAGAATTCTGAGAGCTTTCCAGATGTGCAAAAAATTTCAAAAAATTTGTTGATTTGCAACCAAAATTTAAGATTTATGAAAAATCATAAAAATGTGATGAATTGCTCAAAAAGGTCGACTTGAAGCTAATTTTTGGAGTGTAAGCTTATGATATGATCTCTGACCTCTAGTAAATAACCCAAAAAAAAAATCGTAGCCATTTGGGAGATATGATGAAATATTTGGAAATTACTCAAAATAGTATAACTCGCTCAAAAATGTCATCCTGAATCTGATTTTTGGAATGTGGGCTCTTGATATGATCCTTGACCTGCAGTAAAAAACCCAGAAAAAAAAATTGTAGCTATTTGAAAGATTTGATGAGATCTTTGGAAAACGTAGGGTTATGTCTTCAACCTGATCTCCACAAGGTTAGTCTTGATTTTTTTAACAAAACAACAAGATAAGGTTAGAAAACCTAAGAAAATAAAGATATAATAAGAATGTTTGATTCATGTCGGGTTCACCAAATGTAGATCGGGGTTAGAATTCAGGGAAATAAGCATGAATCCATAATAGCAAGCACATAGCTATCTAATTCAAGCTATGAAGACCCTAATCCAACAATGAAGTACAAATGACAACAAAAATCACACTAATAATGCAATAATACTCAATCTCTATACCAAATTTGATTCATCTCCATTTATCTTCTCTATTTTTCTTTGTTTGTTCTTAGATTTATAGTATTCAACTTGTCTGATAAGCTTTGATGTAGTGGTAGTAGCAAGATCTCAAGATAGCAAAACTTCAAAGATTGTGGTTAACCTTGAAATGAGGATGATGACTTGCTTTTATAGAAATACCAACTCAAATGAAGGGTTAGGACTAAATGATGAGGTATGACGATCAATGGATGAGATTAATTGAAAGGAAAAGAGATAAGGATGGGAAGGATGGACCAAAACTCAAGAAATTAGTTGAGATTTAGGGCTTGGCTAAGAAATAAATTAAATAATGATAGAAATTATTTAATTTAAAGGAGCGAAAAATGAATAATTAAAAAATTATTTAATTATAGAAGAAGGTGGGGTGTTAAAGTATTAAATAATTAAAAATAATTATTTAATAAAAGGTGGAGGGAAATGATAAATAATTAAACAATTAAAAATAATTATTTAATTATGGAGAAAAGAAAGTGATAAATAATTAAATAAATTATTATTTATTTAATTATGGAGAGAAAAAGATAATGAATAATTAAATAATTAAAATATTATTTAATTATAGAGGAAAATAGAAATAAATAATGAAATAAATAAAATTTATTTAATTAAGGATAGAAAAAGATAACTAGTGACGTAATTTAAATAAAATTGATATTTATTTAAATTAATCAAAAGAGGAATAAGATTAAATGAATTAATTAAATAATTAAGAATTATTTAATTAATAGAGGAATGACATTAGAGAATAATTAAATAATTAAAACTATTTAATTATGCATGAAAGAAGACGAATTAGTGATAAAATGTTGCCTGCAGGTTCGGGACATTTTTCAGTGTCTATAGTTTATTTGAATGACATTTTGATTTTCAGTAAGACATTGGAGGAGCATGTGATGCATATACGAAGAGTTTTTGAGAAGCTAAGGGAAGAGAAGTTTCTAATTAATCTAAAGAAATGTAGTTTTGTGAAGAAAGAATTGGTGTATTTGGGATTTGTTATCTCAGTTGAGGGTCCTAAAATGGATCTAGAAAAGTGAGGGCTATCATTGAATGGCCTACACCGAGGAGTGTTACAGAGGTAAGATCATTTCATGGTTTAGCAAGTTTTTATAGAAATTTTATTAAGAATTTTAGTAGTATTTGTGCATCGGCCTAACAAAAACAATGAGAAGGGATAGAAAGGAATTTAATTGGACTACAAGAGCAATCGAGAGTTTTGATATGTTGAAGAAGAAAATCACAAAAAAAATTGTTTTGGCACTTCCAAATTTTAATAAGGTATTTCAGGTAGATTGTGATGCTAGTGGTAGTGCCATAGCAGTTGTTTTGAGTCAAGAAGGTAAGATTGCTGCCTATTTTAGTGAGAAATTGAATAATGCTAAAAAGAAATATTATGTCTATGATCAAGAGTTTTACGCTATAGTTCATGCTTTGAAGAAATGGAGACACCATTTATTACCAAAATAATTTATTTTATATATTGATCGTTAGGCAAGTGCAGTATCTTAATAGTGAAGGGAAGCTGAATCAAAGGCACTTAAAATGGGTTGAGTTTTGTAGAGTTATACTTGTTACCTATTTTTAGCTATAGCTCAAAACAGGTAGAGCTGAATTGCATTCATTAAAGAAGATACGAAAAAAATTCTGCTTAAGTATTCATTACGTTCCACAACTTCAATTACTTATGAATTTCAAGTGTTATTATGCAAATTTTTGTAATAGAAGAACTCATAAATTTTCATAAAAGAATGATGTTTTTATTCATATTGGAAAAACTGAAGTCCTGCACAAGCCGCGAGAGTAGCCAATTTGATATTTATAATCAAATGATGAATACAAAAAAAGGAGATGTACACTATACAACTGAAGAAAATATAAAAATAAGGAAAGGAGTGATTCGTCATTGCCTGGAATGACGAATCATCATTTCAGTCATGTGGTGTCTCCTCGTATTCAGTTCCAGTTGGCACAACTCCTGCTCCAGTTCCAAAGGCACCTGCAAAATTGCTAAAATGTGTTGTTAGAGCAATGGGAAATCACTATTTTCCTCATGCCTACATTTCCAATAGGAATATAATATACATCATTTCAAGCATGCATCAGATGATCAAGTTAAAGGAGCACGAAGTTCAATGGAAGCTTTCAGCTTCAATTATTTTTGCTAACTTGTTTGTTTAAATGTGTAGGAACATGTATAATCAGATCATTTCAGCCAGTAGGTGGTGCTATGAGTGGTGGAAAATGTGGCTCCCACGAGGGTTGAGCCCAGCTCATAAAGAAATATTTGTAAGAGCAACGGTTTCCAATTGCAAAAGAAGTCACAAAAGGACATAACTATGTTTGAGCTTTGACTTCACCATAAAGGATAATCACAATCATGAGATTTGTTTTAATCAATAACATAGTTCAACAATCACAAAAATTCCAAGAGGGCAGCAACTCCTTGATGAATGGAAAATCAATGATAGGCAACCATTTTATTAGAACATTTAAAAGAATGGCCTTGATAAGTCATTTATAATCACATATTGAGAATGGAGCTATGACGAACCATGACTATAAGGATGAACAGTCTTAAAAAATAGATGCATAATGGACAATGTTAAACATAGTTTCAATGACAATTGTAGCCTTATGACTGAGGGAGGATGATTGTCATAATGAAGGGCATCATTACTACATCATACAATCAAGCACTTAGTAGACCTTTAGAATAGATTTTTGTATCTAATGGATAGTCTCCATAAGCATGTTAAAAAAAGGACAGTGATGCTAAGAATGCCTCTGGTATGAAGAATGATGATGGCGACAAATCACAACAATATAAGGACAAGGAATAAGCAAGAGAACCTTTCATGACAACCTCTAACACTCACTATCCTTACAATCTAACCGAGATCTTTCAATATCATAAAAGTCAGTAAGGAACATTCATCATAGTAGTCGAAGTCATAGGTCGTGAACACTGGTTTTCAAAGCAATAATAGTCCTATTCAAGCATGAAAGAGACCAAGGATACAAAAACCAGCAAGAATGAGCAAGAATCTCCTATCAATTTTAATGCATAATGTTGCTACACAGTCAATAGAAGTATAATGTGATAGCATACCCTTCCAGATCAAAACACATACAGCTATAGGGAGGTCGCATTATATCTACAGGAGAGGCAATCACAAACTCAGATGCAACAAGTATGGGTCAACCATAAGAATAATAACAACTTATGAAGATAAAATAATACCCAGAATGTAAGATGCAAATACAATGGGGTTTCAAAACCCAAAAGATGGAAATGTGTCCAGAATGCTGTGAAGGCCGTGGCTGGTAAGAGTACAAAAGACCCTCAAAATAGTGAAAGCGATATGCCAGAATACCAAAGAAAAGATTCAGTTTTCATTATCTCTGGAAATGGACAAGAAAGGAAAAGAGGGTACCCATGTTTTTTGGGAAAGCAATAGAAACAGAAAATCCGCTTTTCAAATACTCATATAAGCTTCAGAAATGTCTTCAATTTAAGTGCCAAAGTGATGAAACATCGATACAATATGGAGAAAAACATTTTTTGAAGCTTCTTATTAATTATGAAATAAAGTATATGCAAAAAATGTAGATGGGTTTTCATTTTTCTGTAGAAATGAAGCAAACTTCTTAGGATAATACTCTGAAGATATAAAAGGAGAAATGGAAACCACACAAAGCCCCAATCTCTTGTAGAATGAAGGATGAGAATGAAAGCTATAAAATACAAAGTTTATTTGTTTGTTTGCAAGAAATAAAAGAAATCAAGGATATTACCTTCGGTTTGAGCTTGTTTCCATAAAAATTTAGGTTTATTTTTAGATTTCTCCTCTCAGAAAGGCTCTGGACAAGGTGTCCATGGCAGCCAAGCAATAAAAGCACCAACAGAAAATGAAATACAAAAGGAAAATACATCAAAAATTGATTACAGTCGTGGTTGTTGAAGCCTAAAAATCCCTCAAGACACAGTAAAATTTCCAGAATAATGAGGAAATACAGCTTACCAGGCACCTTTTTGGAGAAACTCAGAGGAAAAAATCATCAAAACAACACAAGCAATGGTGCAGGTCGAGCATAAAACCCTAACAGTGGCGGCGCCTTGCAGATTAAGCTTCCAGTTCAAATGTGAAATGAAATAAAGTTAGGGCTTGAACTAATTGTTTTAGGTTTTTCCTCTCAAATGCCTATGTCGACTTTGATTTTTCACATTCCTTTAAAAATAAAATGCCTTCATTTATTCCCTCACATATATTTTTTATGATTTTTATTAGAAAAATCAAATACCCATGCGTTTTATTTAAAACTCAAATCAAAACACATGAGAAGAGGTTACTTTGTGTTTGCATGATTTTTGACAAGATAGACAATGTCAATTAAATATTAAAGGTAATAATATTATTACTTTAATATTTAGATATGTAAAAAAGGGTGATATTATTAGATATCTAAATATTAAAATAATCATTAGATGATTATCTTTAATATTTAATTAAAATATTTCCTTTTAAATCCATGCAAGGAAATATGAGTTAAAGTTATCTAAAGATCATCATTTCACAGATCTTGTTTTTCATGCACATGAGGAAGCTTTTGCATGCTTGGGCCTACTTTTTGAGGGATTTTCAGTGCAGTTTGAGTACTCTATAGTTCAGCTATGAGTTGACCTTGAGTTTGGATCATCATACACTCATTTTCGCATGAGTTTGGGCTATTTTTATTAGGATTTTCCCTTTTGCTTGGGATTTTCTCTTTTGCACTGAAATTGACTTTCAGTTTCACCTTCATGCCTTGGAGAGGCTTTTTGTAGAAAGTGATATGACTTAGTCATTTTTCTCTAGTTCTTGATTTCTCTTGCTTTTGCAATTTTTGCAAAGAAGGCTTCTTGTAACTCGGTTTATTTTTCAAGATTAATACATTCAGCAGGTTATTACAGGTTAATCAAGTTTTATAAATTTGCAAAGCTTTCCTTTCACCTTTCAATGTACTAAGTATTTTCCTTCAAAATCTCAGGTGTCATGCTATGTGAATGATTTGATAAGGAATCTATCGTGTTTTAAATCTCAGGAACCTTTATTTTCCCGTCTCATTCATATGTGCTTGTATACAATCAAGTTTGATTCCACAGGTTGTATGTTGTGCATCTGGCTTATTTTACTATTTTAGTTGTGAAGGCGTTATTTTCCTTCAAAGATGGTAATACAGTCAAGCCTTCATATAAATTATTTATGTGGTTAAACTGTTCAGATTTAGTTGTGCGAATAGGATTATTGAAGAGTAATTGTGAAACAAGTTGCATGCAACGTCGTCATCTAAGTGCATTTCCAATACATAAATTAGTTTTTGCATTCATTTCAGCACCTTCTTCCCTTTTCCCAACCAGTTTCATTAGCTAAGTCAAAAGAATAAATAGGAAGTCAGCCTAGAATTCGAAGGTTCAATCTCATTATAGGTCACCCACAACCTGAGTTTGATCCAATTTTACACGGGATTGCAGAGCTTTCCAGCCCTGCATGTGGGTGCAAATCCCTGTGATAACAATACTTTTGTTTCAAAGCACAGTCCAATGGAAGGTTAGAAAAAGTTGTAGATGCCTTAAGTAAAAGGATTTTTTTTATAGATATGATAATAGAGGTTGTTGGGTTTAATAAACTCAAGAGTTTGTATGTTGAAGATCCAAAATTTGTAGAAGCTTGGAAGGTTTGTTTGGATCCTATTACTTTGGGTAGGATAAAATTGTTGGATTTTTTAATCCAATATGGGATGTTGTTTAGAGGAAGCAAGTTGTGCATTTCAAGGAGTTTTATGAGAGAGAACCTAATCAAGGAAAAGTATAGTGGAGGATTGGTTGGACACTTTGGTTGAGATAAGACCATTGCTATTGTTAGTGAGAATTTTTACTGGCTATAGTTACAAAAAGATGTGAGGAATTTTATACAAAGTTGTAGAGTACATGTCAAATGGCTAAAGGGCTAAGTCAAAATACTAGGTTATGTAAGCCATTACCTATACCAAAGAGGCCATGGGAAGATTTAGCATGGAATTTGTTCTTGGTTTACCAAATACACAAAGAGGATACAATTAATCATTTAAGGTGGTTGATAAATTTTCAAAAATGTCACATTTCATTTCATGTCATAAAGTCTAGCAATGATGGTTACATTGCATAGTTGTTTTTTAGAGAGGTGGTGAGACTACATGGTCTACTAAAGAGTATAGTTTCAGATAGAGATACCAAATTTGTTGCTTGTTTCTGGAGGACATTATGGAAGAAGTTGAAGGTAAATTTGAAGTTTGAATTTGCACACCATTCGTAGATTGGTGGGCATAGGTGGTGAATAGGAGTTTGGGAAACCTGTTGAGATGCTTAGTAGGAGATAAGCCCAAGGGATGGGATTTGGTTTTACCATAGGCAAAAAATTCTTACAATTTTTTCAATAGGAGTATTGGTAAATCCCCATTCTAGATTGTATATGAGATAAATATGAAGAATTCTTTTGAGTTAATGAAGATAGATAAAGGGGAAAATAGCAGTGTCAAGGCTAAATATTTTGTAGAGCACTTGAAGAACTTGCATGAAGAGGTAAGAAATCATATCAATAAGATGAATTCTCAATATAAAGTTAAGGCATATCATAAAAAAAGATTTAAGGGATTCTAGGTTGGAGATGAAGTCATGGTTCACCTAAGGAAAGAAAGGTTCCCAATGGGAACACATAATAAGTTAAAAATGAAAAAATTTAGATCATGCAAGATCCTGAAGAAGCATGATTCAAGAAATGCTTATGAGGTAGAGTTTTCAAGTGGGATAAACATCTCTCTTATGTTCAACATTGTTGATTTGATAGAGTATCATGAAGGAGTTATGGAGGATAGACTAATAAAAAATAATGGAATATTTTGGAACCTACTTCAAAGAAGGAAGATATAGAATAAATCTTGGATAGCCAAGTGTGAAGAAGTACAAGAAATAGGTAGTATGAAGAATATTTGGTTAAATGGAAGGGAAGACCTATTAAATATTCATTACGATTCTTTAAGGAATAGGTTGACCATCTTGGTTTTCCTCTGACACTAGAGATGTGACAAGGTCACTTCTCAAATTACCCTAGGTGTCTAATGCAAGAGCATCTAGGGGTGTAGGTGCAATCTTGCATCACCCAAAAAAATATTTTTTCCTTATTTTCTTTAGTTTTTTTGAGTCCCATGATGACACTTAAGGGGTGTAAGAAATTCAAAAGTTTGAAAAAGTAAAAAATGGTCACTATTTCTAGTAATTTAGCCTAAAAGAGCATGTATGAACTTGAAAATTTACCCCAAGAAGATTTTTTTTTTAAAGTATTTGATAGAAGAAGAATCATCTCATTATCTTGTATCATTTGGGAGATATTAAAGTTTTCATCCTGAAAAATTTCTCCAATACAAATTCAAACTCAAATTTAAAGTCATTAGAAGCCTTGAAAAAAATCAAAAAGTGGATGAAATGATCTTTAAATCATTTTAACATTGTAGATATCTTTGAGAGATTTCCAACGATATATTATAATAGAAAATCGGTACTCGAGTCAAAATTTATGGCTCTAGGAAGCTACACCACCAAAAAGTGAATTTCAATAAAATATATTTTTGGGCGAGAAAATGAATGATTGAACTTTTGGTGCCAAAACAAAAGGAAGAGTTACAATTTCCAGAACATTTTAAGGTAGTTATCGGTACCAAATAAAGGGTTGAATAGAGGTTATGAGAGGTGGATCCATTAGTGCAAATTCTGGCTCTGAATAATAGATTTTTCTTACAGAGTTGATTTTACTTATAGTGAATCAAGCCCATGTTGTTGTAGCATTGTAATTTCTAAATCTATAATTTTATTTTCTAAAAGTAATTGAAAGTGGGTTGTGTTCTTTCTTGTATTTTTATGTTGATGTTTTTTGTTGTGTTTTGTGTGGGCGTTGGGTGGAGTAACCCCTCATCAAGGTTTCATGTCTCTTATTTCCCCAAGGCTCTATGATGCTCATGTTGTAGCATGTTTTTAAGATCTTTTTTGGAAAATAAATTATCTCTATAGGTGCATGCATTGGGGTATTGATGTGTGATGTATATGATATTGATTGTACTACCTTATACCTTGTATAGAATGTATCCACATGTTGATGGTTATTGTTAGGGGCCATTTTTGGCTATTGTGATGTTTTTTTAGTGTTGCAAGTGTTAATTTAGGAATAATTCATATAAGGATTTTGATAGGCTAACTATGTTGGTACTTTGAACTATGTCATAATTATGATTATGAATACTATTGTATTTGTTTATTATCATATTTTTTATATGAATAACATATTGTGATGACAAAATATTGGACTACTAACATGGATATTAAAAAAAATACCTTTAATATCCTTGGAAACCATGTGTTTGGAGAAATTAAAAGGTGGAGCGAGTCTTCACAATTTGGCTAAAAGAAATTTGGCATTAGGTGCAAAAATGATATGGCGTATGTATTCAATTCCTTAGTTGAAATGGTGCAGGCTCATGCAACATAAGTATCTGGATGATACAAATCCATTAAGAATCCTTATAGTTTCAAATCCACCTTTGGGTTCTACAATGTGGGATTTTTTAGTGTCTTGTAGAAAAATCATTGTCCCTCACTTAACTTGGGAAGTTAATAGTGGTAATGAGGCATTGTTTTTGGAAGGACTCCTAGAATGGATATCCAATTCTAAATACTTTACATAGATTTGAAAACACAGAAAATTTGTTGTCAAAGATTTGGGGGTAAGGGTCAAAGATTTACATTCAACATGTAGATAATTTGACAGGTAAAGTAAAATGGAAGGACTTCTCAAATTTTCCAATCAACATTGAGCATAAGAGGATTTTACATTCTATCCTCCAAGATCGGATTGTTTATCAATCATCAGGAAATGATAGGTTATTATGGGAAAAGTCAAAATTAGGTAGTTACACAGTCTAAGAGGGTTATAAGTCTATTACCCAATCTGGTTCACAAGTGGTGTTACAAAGAGCTTACAAGTTTTGTTGGAATTCAAATATTTTTCCTAAAGCAGGATGTTTTTCATGGTTAGCCATTACAAATAAAATATTAACGAGTGATAAGCTTGCAAAATTAAGGATAGCTGAGCCTTTTAAATGTGTTCTTTGTGAACAAGCATTTGAAGATGTAAATAATCTATTTATGTTATGTCCAGTAGCATTCACATGTTGGGTGTTCATAACAAGGAAAATGAATTGGAGATCTCCATTTCCAAATTCTCTTTGGAACCTTTTTTCAAGTTGGTTGAAGCTTTATAAAGATTCCTTTTTTGCAAGTATTAGGGCTATAATACCAGCATCAATTGTTTGGGCTATATGGTGCGCAAGAAATAGATGTATTTTTAGAAAAGAAAAACTTGATCTTGATCATGTTCTATTATATTTAGAGCACTCTATTTCTAAAACAGTAAATAGTTATGTGCAAAAACTAAAACAAATTGGATCAATTTTTACTGATTGGGATTCAAGGATAATGAGGTCATGCCCACTTCTTACTTTTCCATTCAAAGGCAATTTGCTTCAGCTAGTTCAAAAAGTCAATAGAAGTAACATTAGTTGGAATCCACCTCCAATTGGAATGTTTAAATTGAATTTCGATGGAGCAACATGAGGAAATCCAGGCGCATTCGGGGCAAGGGTGGTCATTAGAGACTATAAAGGTATGGTGTTGTGTGCTAAATCATTCAAGTTGAAAAATGGTTCTAATAATGTGGTAGAGGCGCAAGCTCTTCTACAAGGGTTAAAGTTAGTAATTAATTTTAAGATCTCCAAGATTCAAAGTGAAGGAGACTCTTTGATCTTTTAAATGCATGTAGAGATCATAAAATTATCAATTGGAAGTTGGGTTACATTGTAAAACAGATTTGGGCATTGCTGGATAAAATAGTGCAGTATCAAATAATTCACATCTACAAGGAAGGTAACACCTTGGCATATTTTTTTCTAACCAAGGTTGTGTTCAAGCAAAAGAAGTTCTTATGCACAATGCTAGATTAGGGAGTCTTCATTATAAAATGGAAGAAATTTTGTTAAGCGAAGGTGGTATGTAGTGTGTATAAAATTTCTCATTTGCTACCTTTTCTTGGCGGATTAGTTATACAGGACAAATTAAGGCAGGGGATCGTGGAAAGTTATAACATACATATTCAGGGTTGGATACCACGATGAAGTAAGTAAGGGCCTAAGTGGTGGATGAATTATACAAGTTATGATGCGGCATGGGTTCGTGGAAAGTTATCAAATGAGGTTGCAAGGGTAGGCCAACTATGTAAGCATGGTTTTTTAGTTAGTCATTCACATGTGTCAGGAAATATGTGAAATGACTATATATGATGTTATCAATCTTGCATTGGATTGGAACAGATTTTTAAGGATGAATAGGTTGTACAAGTTCTATCATTTTAAGCGACCATATGTTTAATCTACTTCATGTGGGTCTAACTAAATTAGGTATAATGCTTGTTCATATAAGTTAGCAGGAGGGATGGAAATGGGAAATAGTATAGAATCCAAAAAGAAAAGGATTTTTTTATTCTTCATAAGGTTCATACAAAAAAATATGTCAAGTGTCATGTGCTTCAGCAGATCAACATACTTAACATTGGTTTTAGTGTATAAGCTTTAGGGGATCTTGGTACTAATCGGAAAATTTGGAGCATGAGAAAAATTTCATCAAGCTCACAAAAGATTACAATCTTTTTAAATTCTAATGCGTGTTTTATTGTGCAGGGAAAAGGTACGAAGGTTTAAAATTCATAATAAGGAGATATATTTTTAAGCATGAGGTGTCAACCTTAAGCTTGCTCAGTATTGGGAGTTTTTATTATGAAAGGACTTTTGCAGTCCCACATTCACAATTCAAGCGTGTTCTCTAATGCTAAAAGATAATCTATTGTATTTTGCTCTCAACTCTTTTAAAGCTTGAGTCTATCAAGTGGAATAATTTTATTGGCCGGATTGCTATTTATAGAGGCATTGTTTGAGTGGCAATTTGTGTCTTTCATTAAGTGTTTTGTCGGGTCTTAGTCTCATATTGTGGCTTCTAAGGAATGTATTCACATATAGTTAGCGGGATTTTGGGCCTTCAGTTCCTTCATCCGGTGTTGCACAAGACTTGTGTTCGTCATAGTATTTGGTGGATTGTGCTTTAAGTCAGTTTTCTTTCTGTTGATAATGGAGTATCTTCCGAGGAACTACAGGGAAATATTTCAAGTGCAACCATGGGAGTTTCCATTTTCTGGCACCATAGAAAAGGAACAGTTGCAACAAGCATTCAAGGTAAGCTACCCATCTCTCTGCAGTTGTATAAAGTCTATAATTGGTGAGGAAATTGTATGCCCGCAGACTCAGAGGATAATTTTTCCTTCGAACTTGGTATCAAGCTTTATCTCAAATTTTCTTGACTTGGTGAATGATTATCAAATTGTATTAAGCATTGTAGTAAAGACAGTTAATGATATTTTTATGGAGAATAATTATTTTCTACAAAGTGTTCAAGCATATGATTTGTGGAATGGTGAAGCATATTTAGGAGGTCTCTTTCCAAGACACTACCTGGTCCACAAGAAAAAATATGTAGAGCTCCTTAAAGCAATTAATATTTCAATTAAGCTGGATTATTCTGGACATTTGTATAGAGCTCTTGCTAAATATCATTTTGAGTTGGGAGATTATATAGTCAGTAAGTTTAAAAGGAAGTATCATGCAATAGCCATATCAACATCATAGTTCACTCACAGTCAACCAATCGGGCTAATGATGTTGCTTGTGAAGAAATTGGTGAAAACTCAGTGCAATGCCCTATAGTTGGGGGTGAAAATTAGTAATGGAACTTTCTGCAGTTGGTTATAGTATAAATGATGATATGCATATATAGTCTTATAAGTATAGGAAGTATTATCTATGTTTTGTGATAGGCTGGTGGAAGGAAAAAAGCATATTTTTGTACACTTGTAGCCATCTTTTGTTCCAAGTATGTGGGATAACTATGTAATAGAAATTTTTCCATGATTATTTGGGGTGTAAAAATTTAAATTAGGGATAAGCTTAGTCATCTCAGATATAATGTCAAAGTTATTTGACATCCTTGTAATTAAAATTCCATATATGTTAATATATTATATAGGCTTATAGACTTTTGATAAAAATAAAACATATTTTGATGACATTATAATTCAACATGACTATATGACTATATGGGATGTATGATATTTTGTATGATTGGGTTATATTGATCCTTTTAGATTTAATATTCTATTATTATTATGAGATATTAATTACTTTCATTTTAATGATTTAACTATTGCTTTGATATTGATAATATTTTATTTGGTCATGTTGCTTATGTATTATTTTAATTATTTATATGAGCAGAGAATTAATATTACAACATGATTGTTATGTGATGGAATTCTATGAGATATATGTGTCTTGCATGAATATGTTTGTGCTCATTATATTTAAATCATGCTTTTTCTATCTTGTGTTAAATAGGTTGGATGTGTGCATGTGTGTGTAGGATTAAAGGTGAAAACTAGTAGTTACCAATTAAAAAAAGTAATTGTGTTTATTTATGTATCTATCTCACTTCATGATGTGTTAGAATTGTGAAACCCATTGTGTGTGATTTAGGACCCTTCTATGATGGAAATAATAAAGTGTTTCTTTTAGATGATTTATTTGATTTCATAGCATGCACAAATGAATTTATTATGTGTGGGATCTAATTATGTGCTTTTAAAAATGCTAAAATCCACTTAAAAATTAAAGGGTTCAAATGGATTTGAAATGGTAATTTTAAAAGTTTTGAAACTTTTCCTTTTCATACTATTATGGAAAAAGTATCCTTTGGGTGATATATGCATATGTTAGATTGATCTAGACTTGCCAAAAAAAGTGAATTGTGAAATTTAGAGCAAGTTGTAGGAAAAAAGTTTGTGTAGTTTGGAACAATTGTTGCTCAAAATAGAGATGACTATTTTTGAAACAATTATGTCTCATCTTATCAAATCTCCTTCAACAAACAAAAAAATTACCTCTTGGGATAACTTTATTATAGTCACAACATTTAAAAACCTCCCCAATAACTTAAACAAAAAAGTACAAACTAATTCTCTACTCTTACGCATATAACTTTTTAGTAAAAACATCCAAAATCTCCAAATTGGAGGTGATTGAATGGTGATAGCAAATATTTTCTCTCAAAATACTTCTATTAAGTAAAAATTGAAATATTTCTTAACTCAGATCAAGATTCTTCTTCAAAAACCCATTTCCTATGAAATATCTCATTGCTAAAGAGAGGCAAATGGGGTGATAGATACAATAAAAAATTATGCAATAGACATCAAATATAAGTATATGAAAATTGATAAATTTGGAATTGTCAACCACAAACATTATTCAATTTGAATTTTGTTGTTTATGGAAATTAATAAATTTAGAATTGTCAACATCAAGCATTATTTAGTTTGAATGTGGCCATCTAGCTTGCCTTTCCTTATACCAATGTGGTAAACTCTAAGTATATTGATGAAAGTTTTTTTAATGCAATTTTTTATATTTTCTTTGTAGGTGTTATATGGTATAGGTTATCGACTAGGGTGTGCAATATTTCATTCACTCTTTACTTATTCTCTCTCTCTCTCTCTATTGTCTCCAAATTACCATACTAATTATGGTTTCCCATACTCCATATTCTTAGCCTACAAATAATGAATGCAAATATCAAAAAATATTTTTTATTGAAGATGCACTTCTCCCACCTACCACCTCATTCCTTTATTTTATTATTCCTGAAGAGTCTTTTTTCTACACTTTCATATTCTATTAGATTTTCTCTTGTCAAAAAAATGTTAAACAACAAAGTTCATGTTTGTCAAAGGGGGGACTCTATTATGCTTGGATCTTATGATACTTCCAAGCTAAAATAAGTCTTCGAATTTGACTACATAAAGGTGGAAAATTATGTTCAACATGTAACTGGTATGGAAACCCTAGCCAACTCCCATTGTTTCTACTTCTTTTTTGAGGTGATGACTAGTTTTCTATCAAATTCCATGGATCTCTTAAAATTTTCAAACCTTTTGCATTTGTTATTTTAGGTACCCATTTACAAATGGAAATGCAATTCTCTCACAAATGGAGAAAAGGAGAAAACTTAGTGGGACAAAACTCCTCCCCAAAAGAGAGAAAAGAAACAATCAACTGATGAAGGATGGAGGACTCCATGATACCCCCAAGTACACCATCTGTCACACACACACACACACACATATTAAAATCAATAGCCCCCCATAAGATGGAAATAGAGAGACTATGTAGCCCCCCCACAAAAATGGTAAGTACTTAAAGACAAAACATGATCCAATGTCAACAAACAACTTGTCTCCCTTTTGAAAGAAACAAAACCAAGTACAAATGTAGGAATTCTTCTCATTCCAAATAGGAATTGAAATAAAGAAGAATAAATATGTATGATGATGTCTCTGAAAATTGCTCATGTGTCTCCTTGGTCATTGAGTATGAAGATGCCAAAATCAAATCAGGTACATGCCCAATCAATGAAGAAGGTGGCAAATCAGGACTATGTGGAAATTAATGTTGAACAAGATCCAAAAGTAAAGATGGTTTGACAACAATTGTCCAATGATTGCCATCAAAGAGGAGAGATAACCCCTCAAATGTGTCCTCCAAATCTGAAATGTGAGACTCCATAAATAAGGATGCAATGTTTGATAAATAGGAATCCCAATCAGGAAGATAATGAGACACCCATTGAAACAAATCATTGGAAGTTCTCAATGAATCACCAATAGAAGATGTATAGTATTGCTAAATAGGAATGATGGGAGCCTCAATCAATGACTTTGCACAAAGAATCATTGAAGGTGAAGGTACAACAACTGTCTGTGAAGGATAAGAAGGAGCATCTGAAGAAACCTCATCATCCTCATCTGAAGATTCAAAGTATTTTAAATCCTTAAACTCCCACATAGTAGCATAGTCATAGGGTATCCTATCTGAAAAATGAAGAGGCACAAGACAATCTGAAAGAGGATCATCTAGGAATGGTTGAGTATAAGGATCTCCATATATCTCCCAAATTTTAGTCCAAATAGTATGATGACACTCAAAATAAACAAGCATTCAAAATTTCATCATCAACATGCATATAAATAACTCCTAAGACATGATCCCTTTTGCAATTCCAAGCAAATTTCTTACTAGCTATACCTAGAGGGGGAACAAGATCATACAAATGTGGCAACAAATGAAGCCATCTGAGATGTTTTATGATGTCATCTCTCTATTATTTATAGGTCCCCTTTTCAACATAATCAAAGAAGGATGAAATGAAAACCCCATAATGAACTATGATATATCTCCAAAATTACAAAGACATTAACCTTCAACAACAATTACAAACCCCCAAATATGATGTATATTGCAAATGAAGCCTTCCCAAATTGACAGAACCTCTCTAGGAGTCAGGATGTCAAAGTAATTAGTCATAATGCCAAATGTGCAAAACACTAAATAAATAATACCTGGGGCTAAATTTGGAAAAAATTGCATGTGCACAATGATAGAGCTCCTTAATACCTTTTTGATGCTACAAAAATCATGAAAAACGAAGATCCAAGAAAAATTTATGAGCTCAAAGTCCAAATAGGAGATCTGGATTCAGTTAGAAATACAATGTACTTCTAGAAAAAAATCGTAAAAAGACCTACATCACTGAAAAGTAAACGAAACTAGCTTTCCATCGATATCTTATTTATAGAATTTTGATATCTTGGTGAAAAGTTATGGAAAAATGAAAAAGCAGTTGTTTTAGGACAATTGTAAGCTAATTGGGCACAAAATTTTATCCCCTAGGGCACTAGCCCTCAGTCACTCATGTGACCTCAGGCTACTCGGGTGCAAAAAAAAGAGAGCGTCGCTAGGCTGGGTGGCAGTGGGGCTTTTAATAGCGATGGTCGGGGCAATGCCACTCCTCCAAATGGAGCCCTCAGTTGTAAAAAGAACCTTGGGTTGACAAGTGAACTATGAGGAAGGTTTTGGCAGAGCTGGCAAAGAAAATCGATGGGAGACAACAATGGAGAATACTAGCGTTCAAGGGGCTGACAGGGATTTGACCCTCTGTGTTCGAAATGTAAGACCACTGTCAAATAATGAATACCGCTACAAAAAAAAATTTAATAACCCCACAAATAATATTTGATCACTCAAAACAATATAAAATTTTCCTAAAAATAAATTAATTTAACTTGCAAAATAATACCACATAAAATATATTTTTTAAATATATTATTTTCTATAAATAAAATTGTACTATACCTGGGGGGTCGTACAATCTGCCCAGGTAAAAAAAAATTGCCTCACAAACAACCGATGCCGAATATAGGCATATTTTATATCAAACTTCATCTCTTAGGCCTTTTGAAGATGATGGAGAGGTTGATTTGGGCTGAAAGTGCACTAAAAGCTTTGCTGCCTTCAAATCTTGAAGTTCTTCAAACCCTCATAACTTCAGAAAAAAATGTTAGATTTAGGTGAAACAAAAGTTGATCTTGACTTTCTCAGCTGCCCTGAACTCGAATCTGAGCTTAGATTTCCTCCAACGTGAGCCAAAAGTGACCTGCCATGAAAACCCACATAGAGAAACCCTCAAAATCTGGTATTTTTTTCAAATTTTTCTAATTCCCAGGTTCATCATATGGTGCAAGAGAAGAGAATACTCAACCTTATTAAAAATAACCTAGATCTCTCACTAGCAATAGATCAACCCTCAAATCTAAGAAGAGTTTTACAAGGCTTGGCTCTAATACCATGTAAGAGCCGAAGATTAGCTTAATACCCAAGACCACCTATAAAAATAATGAAAACCTTCTACAAGAGGGCATGCAAGAATATGAGCTTGCTTGATAATAAGACCTATCAAAAGGATGATGAGGTATGAAGTATATTACATACGAGTACAATGACCTTCCTTATATAGGAAAGGTGAGAAATAAGATTGAACATGATTGTGACATGTGTATTAATGGACTATGACATGTGACAACTAATAACCTAACCACCTAGGAATCAAGCATTAAAAGCTAGGTACGATAAGTTCTAGAAAATCCAACTAATACTTCTAGAAATAATCTTATATCCTAAGTAAAATTAACATGTGAATAAGTCCCCTAAGTCCCTAGTAAGATAAATTACTAGGTACAAGACATATATTCACACTAACACCTCACCTTAAGTGCAACTTAGGGAGAAGATTATTATGCAAATGATGTAAAAAGATGCAAAGATGCAAAGATGGGTCCTGAATACAAGGCTATTTTAAGTACCCATTTACAAATGCAAATGCAATTCTCTCACAAATGAAGAAAAGGAGAAAACCCAGTGGGACAAAAATCCTCCCCAAAAGAGATAAAAGAAACAATCAATTGATGAAGGATGGAGGACTCCATGATACCCCCAAGTACACCATCTATCACACACACACACACACACACACACACACACACACATATTAAAATTAATAGCCCCCCATAAGATGGAAATAGAGAGACTATGTAGCCCCCCCACAAAAATGGTAAGTGCTTAAAGACAAAACATGATCCAATGTCGACAAACAACTTGTCTCCCTTTTGAAAGAAACAAAACCAAGTACAAATGCATGAATTCTTCTCATTCCAAATAGGAATTGAAATAAAGAAGAATAAATATGTATGATGATGTCTCTGAAAATTGCTCATGTGTCTCCTTGGTCATTGAATATGAAGATGCCAAAATCAAATCAGGTGCATGTCCAATCAATGAAGAAGGTGGAAAATCAGGACTATGTGGAAATTAATGTTGAACAAGATCCAAAAGTAAAGATGGTTTGACAACAATTGTCCAATGACTGCCATCAAAGAGGAGAGATAACCCCTCAAATGTGTCCTCCAAATCTGAAATGCGAGACTCCATAAATAAGGATGCAATGTTTGATAAATAGGAATCCCAATCAGGAAGATAATGAGACACCCATTGAAACGAATCATTGGAAGCTCTCAATGAATCACCAATAGAAGATGTATAGTATTGCTAAATAGGAATGATGGGAGCCTCAATCAATGACTTTTCACAAGGAATCATTGAAGGTGAAGGTACAACAACTGTCTCTGAAGGATAAGAAGGAACATCTGAAGAAACCTTATCATCCTCATCTAAAGATTCAAAGTATTTTAAATCCTCAAACTCCCACATAGTAGCATAGTCATAGGGTATCCTATCTGAAAAATGAAGAGGCACAAGACAATCTGAAATAGGATCATCTAGGAATGGTTGAGTATCGGTATCTCCATATATCTCCCAAATTTTAGTCCAAATAGTATGAGGACACTCAAAATGAACAAGCATTCAAAATTTCATCATCAACATGCATAGAAATAACTCCTAAGATATGATCCCTTTTGCAATTCCAAGCAAATTTCTTACTAGCTATACCTAGAGGGGGAACAAGATCATACAAATGTGGCAACAAATGAAGCCATTTGATATGTTTTATGATGTCATCTCTTTATTATTTATAGGTTCCCCTTTTCAACATAATCAAAGAAGGATGAAATGAAAACCCCATAATGAACTATGATATATCTCCAAAATTATAAAGACATTAACCTTCAACAATAATTAGAAACCCCCAAATATGTTGTATATTGCAAATGAAGCCTTCCCAAATTGACAGAACCTCTCTAGGAGTCAGGATGTCAAAGTAATCAGTCACAATGCCAAATGTGCAAAATACTAAATAAATAATACCTAGGGCTAAATTTGGAAAAAATTGTGTGTGCACAATGATAGAGCTCCTTAATACCTTTTTGATGCTGCAAAAATCACGAAAAATGAAGATCCAGGAAAAATTTATGAGCTCAAAGGTCCAAATAGGAGATCTAGCTTCAGTTGGAAATATAATTTACTTGTAGAAGAAATTGGAAAAAAGACCTACATTACTAAAAATTACACGAAACTAGCTTTCCATCGATATCTTGTTTGCAGAATTTTGATAGCTTGGTGAAAAGTTATGGCAAAATGAAAAAGCAGTTGTTTTAGGACAATTGTAAGGTAATTGGGCACAAAATTTTATCCCCTAGGGAACTAGCCCTCATTCGGTCATGTGACCTCAGGCTACTAGGGCGCAAAAAAAAGAGAGCGCTGCCAGGCTAGGCGGTGGTGGGGCTTTTAATAGCGACGGTCGGGGCAATGCTGCTCCTCCAAATGGAGCCCCCGGTTGTAAAAAGAACCTTGGGTTGACAAGTGAACTACGAGGAAGGTTTTGGTGGAGCTGGCAAAGAAAACCAATGGGAGACAACGATGGATAATACTAGCGTTCAATGGGTTGACAGGGATTTGACCCTCTGTGGTCGACATGTAAGACCACTATCAAATAATTAATACCGCTGCAAAAAAAAATTAATAACCCCACAAATAATATTTGATCGCTCAAAACAATATAAATTTTTCCTAAAAATAAATTAATTTAACTTGCAAAATAATACCACATAAAATATTTTTTTTAAATATATTATTTTCTATAAATAAAATTGTACTATACCTAGGGGGTCGTACAACCTACCCAGGTAAAAAAAAATTGCCTCACAAACAACTGATGCCGAATATAGGCATATTTTATATCAAACTTCATCTCTTAGGCCTTCTAAAGATAATGGAGAGGTCGATTTGGGCTGAAAGTGCACTAAAAGCTTTGTTGCCTTCAAATCTTGAAGTTCTTCAAACCCTCATAACTTTGGCAAAAAGATGTTAGATGTAGGCGAAAAAAAAGTTGATCTTGACTTTCTTAGCTGCCTTGAACTCGAATCCGAGCTTAGATTTCCTCCAACGCGAGCCAAAAGTGACCTGCCATGAAAACCCACATAGAGAAACCCTCAAAATCTGGTATTTTTTTCAATTTTTTCTAATTCCCAGGTTCACCATATGGTGCAAGAGAAGAGCATACTCAACCTTATTAAAAATAACCTAAATCTCTCACTAGAAATAGCTCAACCCTCAAATCTAAGAAGGGTTTTACAAGGCTTGGCTCTGATACCATGTAAGAGCCAAAGATTAGCTTAATACCCAAGACCACCTATAAAAATAATGAAAACCTTCTACAAGAGGGCATGCAAGAATATGAGCTTGCTTGATAATAAGACGTATCAAAAGGATGATGAGGTATGAAGTATATTACATACGAGTACAATGACCTTCCTTATATAGGAAAGGTGAGGAATAAGATTGAACATGATTGTGACATGTGTCTTAATTCTATGACATGTGACAACTAATAACCTAACCACCTAGGAATCAAGCATTAAAAGTTAGATAAGATAAGTTCTACAAAAGCCAACTCATATTTCTAGAAAGAATCTTATATCCTAAGTAAACTTATCATGTGAATAAGTCCCCTAAGTCCCTAGTAAGATAAATTACTAGGTACAAGACATATATTCACACCAACATAAATTGCATCTATGGTTCCATCACCTTGGGGCTAAAAAATGATTGTGGGTTTCCATTTAAGAAACCCCCTCCAATTCTAGTTCAAGGGTTGGATTTTCCTAGGTTGAGTAACCCTCTGTTTGACAAGGAGCTTATTCTCACTGATGAAGATAACAAAACAATTAACTTAGAAGTTAATGAGGCTAGAGCATTTTAATTAGATTTTCTCAATTTTATCTATTTTTCTATACTCCCTAATTTTTATCACCATTTTATTCATATTAGTGCTTATATTCTATGTTGCCTTATGTTTTATAAAAATGCTACTTTTGATCAGTTACTACAAACTTTGTATCTCTTGCTTTCTTATTAATATATTTACAAGTGTCCTCACCTTTTACATAAAAACATATTTGTCTGGGGAAATTAGATATTCTTATTAATTTTTTTGAATGCAAAAGAAAAAAGGTTTTTACTCATAGAAAGGTTAGGGAAAAAGAGTGGATTTACACTTGGAAAGGGGACTCATTATTAGTATTCATGTTTTTTATTTGAAGAGCTTGTAGAGAACTTTATTGAAACCCTTGATTTATTCTTGATAATTGGAACATATTTTTTTTTGGTGATAAAACACTTTGGATTTGAAATCTTGGAGTTTGAGGAGTGCTAGCATAGGGTGTTGTGTGACCTTTTTTCTTTTGTTTGATTAAAATGCTATTTTTATGGTTCTATAATAATACGAGTATTATATCATTGTTTGTCTTGAATATTGGAGCTTCTATATGTTTTCTATGTGTAGACACTAGAAATTATCCTAATGAAATAATCTTATATTTAATTAAATTAACCACTTTCCTCTAAGTTAATATATCTTCTTATTCATATAATTAAATAATTTTAATTATTTAACTATTCTAACTTTTTCTACAAGGTTAATTAAATAATTTTATTGTTTTAGTTAATTGACCACTTTTTATTGAATAATTATATTTAATTGTTTAATTTCTAATCTTGTTTATAATTAAATAAATATTATTATTTATTACATCAAGAGGCGTCTACAATGGCATTCACCAAAAATCAAAAATTTGTGTAAGGAAAAAAATTTCAGCTAGAAATTGACACTTAAAATGACAGGCAACATGCATCAAAGAAACATGAGTTGGAAGAAGAAAAAACACTCTTTTGTATTGCATGGTGGTGGACGTGGCAATCCTGGAGGGATCTGTACATGAAATTGAAGGAAATATCTGTCAAATAAATGATGATGTCGTTTCTCCTTTCGGGGGATCTGTAGTTTCCATCTTTTTAGCTTTAAATCAGTTTTAATCAACTTTAAGGAAACTTTTTGGGGAAGCAATACTATGGGGAGTTTATTTATATTTTTTTAGGTGGTTCTTTTTAATTCAGAGATGGCTTTGAAGATTGGGAAAAGACTGTTCTCCGTCTATGGGAGTGGAGGGGGCGAGTGAGGTTCAATGAAGAAGCTTCCTCTTTATTCAAGCAGATCAAGTGATGGTGAGAGAAATCAAATAGAAATCATGTGTTTTAAGTGCAGATCAGTATGCCTCCAATGTTTGACTCTTTTTGTTGCACGATGAAAACTGAGCATCAATTCCATTCGTATGGAAGCATGATAATGCTAGAGGGCGCGCAAAAAGGTGATATTCTTGTTTTCAATTGAAAGTGGATTTCTTTCAAATGTAGTAGTTGCAGTCATCTTTATAACCATGCATGCAAAATATGGAATCAAATCACCATGATGGAACGGGGATTTAGTTTTGTTTTAACATCGCTTCTTTGCATTGAAGGGTAGCAAGAATATGATGTCCAAATGGTGTAAATAAGAAGCAATGAGATTGTAAAATGAGAATGCAGAATTCTCACTTTCCAAATAGTGAGAGGATGTGACTAGGAAAGCTACTAATGGTGGCCTCTAATGACACCTTCATCTTCTTCAATACTCATCAGTGTCTGCGTCTAGAACCAATTCTCACAGCCTGAGTAAGGCCATAGAAAGATTGCAAATGGTGTTTTCTAAAGACTGGATCTCTTGTTAAGGATTTTTGTTAATAATTCTTTCAGTTTAACTAAGAATAATAGTTTACTTAAGATGTAATTGTCTTTACCTTACGTTTAATTTCACGCTATTTAGAGTTGAATTCATATAGAGTAGTAGTTACTCTATCCACTTAATTTCTCAAATTTCAGAGTGCTAGCCTAATCATAAATTATTTTAATCATTTTATATTGGCAAGCAGGAATCAAGAAAGCTATTAGATAATTCAATGATAGGCAATTAGTCTCAAAAAGGTGTTTAAAATATTTGGTTGTAACAATGGTTGTTGTTGTTAAATTATTTTGAAAGGGGAACTTCATATGCTGTTACATTTTATTGATATATATTGAAGTCATACTATACCAGCTACGGAATAATCAAGAAAATAGAAATGCTATTGTTGTATAAAATGAATGTTGGTAAAGGGTTGTGTGTTTCTTATTGTGGAAAGACTTTATTTCCTTAATTATTATCCTTTCCGTTTCATGAAAATTTTACTTAGGAAAGGAGATTGAGTTCTTAAATATAGCTTTCATGATTTTATTTCAAGATGCTAACCTTGATACACTATAATATATAAAGGTTTAGTTTAATCCATTACCTTTTGGACTATCATTGTATGATGAAAGAAAAATAATTCTTATTGTTGTTTTAGATTTATGAAAAAAAGCTTAGATTAGATAACAGATGTGAGTAAATCATATTACTTGTGAAATATATTTGTTGGATTTTAACACCAATGTTTCAGCATGAAGGTTATAACTGAGCTTGTGCGTGAATAAAGTACTATTTATGATGGATGATGTAATTCAGACTTTCTTGTGAGATCCTTTTACAAATGAGTTAGGTTTGGTATGTCTTTGTATGAAGGGAAACTATTCACCCAAGATTTGGATTTTTGCACTACGATGATATTTTTGCTTTGAAATAAGTTTATTTATTTTAGTAGCATTACTATTGGCTGAATTTCTGTGTTTTGAGTTAGTGTTAGTGATAGCATCAAGTTGTATGATTAAATCCATTGTTTTAAGGTAGTGATCGAGTCTTTTTTATCACTTGCTCAATTAGATTTCATAATAGGTTAGAAGGATTTTACCAACTAGTAAGTCAGTGATTGAAAAATTGAATCATGTAAAGCACAGTTACTTAAATGACTTGAGTATTATTATTCTTCCGTTGTGAAAATGTGAACAAATTATTTTTTGTTGACCAAGATTGAGAAGTTGGTAAACAGTGACCCATGTCTTCATATAGGAATGTGACAATATAATAGAAAACTTTGGAAAAAGTAATGCAAATGTTGTTTCCATTGTTGGTTCATAGTGTTTGATAGATTGCGTGTTAATCAGATTGTCATACCAAGTTGAAGATTTTTTTGGAGTTGTATGGAAGATTCAATCTAGCAGTTTCAAGGCACTACATTAGTTCTCAAATGGTATCATATGGTTGTAGATTCCTTTCTTTGGTACCTCCGTTTAGGTAGGGTTACTTATAGTTGGAAGCTATGTGAGAGACCATATTTATCTAAATAATGAAAATAGGCGCCTCGAGAAGGATAACTCTCAACGTATTTTATATATATTAATATTTAGTATATGTATGCTAGTTTAATTATCTCATTTCAAAATTATTCTTTAGTTGAATAAATACTTTTATTTATTTAATTATTCATGTGTGTGGAGATAAATAAATTTTATTTATTTTAAATTCCACTTACCTTTCATCTTCCTCTATCCTCTCCACTTAACTCTACTTTTCTCTCACAAGTTAACTTTTCTCCATTTTGGAAACATCTTCATTAAATAAACATTTTTATTTATTTAATTAACTAATTTCTAAATTCTTTCATAATTAAATGAATATTTTTATTTATTTAATTATTCATGTGAGTGCAAATAAATAAATTTTATTTATTTATTAAAACTACCTTCTTTTTTCAAATCTTTCTATCTTTTTTTGGTTTCATCTTTCTTCAATTTTAGAATCTAAATATTTTCTAATTCAACTTTCCTCTATCTTAGAAAAATCTTCAGTCAATAAAGCATGAAATTAAAAATTTCTTATGCACCATTTTTCACCATTTTAATTGGATAATTCATTATTATCTCTTCTTCAATTAAAATGGTAACTTTCCCATTTTTTCTCATAATCTCATATATTGATTCTTCCTTTCAATCTTGGTTGTCACTTTTATATCCAAATCTTCTATAAATGCAACCTTCTTTCTCATTTGAAGGCTAACCACATTCATTAAGATTTTGTTGCCATTCATCCATCTTGAACTTATTCTAGGTGTGCACACTGGATATCTAAAAGTAACAAAGCGAAATCGAGAAGAGAAATGGAGGTAAAACGACATTGATGTAAGAAGGTATAATATTTGTGTAAGTTTCATACTTCTTGCATTGTTTTTTTGTACTTCATTGGTAGATTAGAATCATTTGTTTAAATCTAATGGTTTTTGTGGTTTTCATTTAATTATTTATGCATTTATTTCGGATTTACAATCTTACATTTTGTGAACCCAACATGAAGAACATTTACTTTTTTTCCTAACCTTCTTGTGCACAAGTTTCTAGTGTTTATGTCTTGAAGATTATAGACACTTTCAAGAGGCTGTGAAAATAAAAAAAGTAGAGATTTCTTGAGGATAAATGGACATCACCATTGCATCCAGAAGGGTTGTTTCATAAATTTTCATATATATTATACTTCATATTTTGGTGAAATTTTGCATTTTAAACTTAAGAAAACATGATTGGGCACTTTCTTTAATAATCCATATATTATACGGATTTTACACTTTTTTTACTATAATTTTATTGTTGCAAAATCTTAAATTCTTCTAGTAATGAATTCTATTTCATTTTCTAATTAGAAAATCAATTTACAGAAGTTGAATCATTTGCTGAGAGTGCTTATTTAGCTTTTTCACAATTTTTGAAAATACTAACCTATAGTGAAACATGCATAACTTTTAAACCACTCATTGGATTTTCAAATTTTTGTAGGCTTTGGAAAGTTGCTTCTAATGTTCATGTTGTGGATTAGGTCATTTATTTAGATCAGAAATTAGGTATAATCAATTAAAATGAATGTTTCAATTTCAAACCTTGATTTTTGATCATTTCTTAAAAATTTCATAAAAAAACTCACAAGAATTTTTATTTTTTCTGATTTGAATCTTGTTTTTTTATTTTTTTCACTAATCATTTTATGTAACACCTTTTGAGATCCAAAGAACAAAAAAAATTAAAACTTCTAACGAAATTAGTTTTGTAGCACATTTGTCAAAGTGTTATCTTAAACTACTGATTAATTTGTTGTAGGTTCAATTGCCAAAGAATCAAGCTCAAAACATTGTGTCTTTTTTGTTTAGATTAGCTCACACTTAGATTAGTTGGGTTAAAAAGAGATTTTTTTTCCGTGTTTGGTGTGCTTTCACATTATGTGTTTACTCGAGCTAGTGTGTATGTATCCTCTCCCCTTGCGCACTTGTGCAATCCTAGTTGATGAAAAATACACATTAGTTTCCTTTTTTAATTTTAGTAAGATTTCTTCCTAGGGATTTCATCACCCCAGGGTTCAACCTCAAACATGTTTTCTGACAGGCTATATCAAAGGGGGGAGAATGAAAGTTGTACCCCAAGGAGTGGCTAGCATCGTTCGAAGCCAAGCCGCAAGACCCTCGATCTTTCAAGACTTACTGGTAATGAGAGTGGGAGTGGGCCTCCCAGTTCTCAGGCTATTACAAACGAACTCTCTATTCATGGTAGTCCCCCACTAAACACCTTTATTTTTTAAAAGCCTATGAACCTTTCGCTTGTTGCTTGGTATAGTGAAGGGTACAGTATCATGCCAAAAAATACTCACCACTAACTCCCTTGAGTGGAGATAGAAATATTTGGGTTGGAATTCTTAGCCTCCCAAGGAGAGGGAGAAGGTGTGCCCATGCCATAGATCTCGTCTCACTGGATCTCTAGCTATTTTCACTCAAACGAAAGGTGTTTCACACCAATCTTGGAGTATTTGGGTGGGCTATACCAAGTATACAAACCTTCTTTTAAAATAATAAGGTTGGTCTTGTCTTATGAGTGTATTTATTTGTGATACACCTATGAAGCCATTGGGCCTTTGGGCCTTAATCTATACCCTTTTTAGTCTATAGTCAACAACCACTTTGTCTTCCAAGTGTTCTATGAGTGTACATGCTATTTTAAAATTGAAAACCTCACACAAACAATGCCTTAAACACTTAATTCATAGGGAGCCAACCATATCCTACATTGAAACAAGTTAGGGCCTATCCTTTCAATCCAATTTTTGAATTTAAGTGACCCAAGATCTATCAAACTTCTTTAGTTTAGCTTTCCACGCCCACCTTTGTATCTCAAATCTTAATTGCATCCTTAGGTTAAATTTTGGTCTCCCTCATTGGGTTAAATCCTTGGTTGGTTTACCCCCCTTTGGTTAAATCTTGGTTGTCTTTGTGTCCTTAGGTTAGTCTTTCATTTTCCTAGATTAAGCTCTTTAGTTGAGTTTGTCATCCCTTAGGTTGATTTTTGGTTGATTTTTCATCCTTGAGTTAACCTTAGGTTAGGCTTGCATCCCTTAGATTAAATTTTGGTTATCCTTGCATCCATAGGTTAAAACTTCATTTAATAATCCACTTAACCACTCATAAAACCTACACTAATCTAATCCCTCATCGCTAGACCATAGTTGCCTCTTTAAGGTGTCTTGAATCTCATTTAAATCTCATAGTCTTGTCTATAGTTACCCTAAACTCACAAAACTAGTTTGGGTGTAACTAGTCTCCCATCTCCATCTTTTGAGATTCTAGGCTTCTCTTGAGAATACTTGGGTCTCTTACCATTCATATCACATTATCCATTCATTATTCGCTCACTATTGATTTTTCTCTAGCTAGATTATGATTCAACCTTAATCACCCTTTGGGGTTGTCTTGATCTCTTGCCTTTTTACCTTTTTACCAACAGTTAGCTTTAAATCTCACAAGTATTGTTTAGGTCAACCCTTATCTATTGTCTTTCTCATTTTAGTATTTTGGAGATCTAGATAGATCCTCTTTTGGTTACTTTGGTTAACCATTATCTTTCAAGGTTAAAGTCTAAACCCATAATCACCATCGCTTTTCCTCACTATCATCAACCATCCTTAACCCATAACCATATATCGTCCATCATTTGTCATTTGCATAATCATTTAAAAATCCAAAAAAACAAAAAAAGTTGAAAAACCAAAAAACCAAAAGTCTTTGATTGATTGTCTTTACCAAGGATCTACTTACACATTAACATCAATCCCATATTCATACAACCAATGGCACAATATCAATATTTAAATATGCTTAATCAAAACTACCTATCTATCAAACACCAAATTATCAAAACATAAACCCAACCATGGGTCCCATGCCATATTTAAACTATAATGCTTAATTAAATACCATTCTAGAATGCAACCATTGATAACAAAATAAATGCTAGTACAACAAGTGCAAGCCTTTATACAACAGGTGGCTGATCTAGAAGCCTCTAGACTTAAAAAGAAATACACAATGGAGAACATGTATCCTTATCCCATTGCTAGAAGTACACACATACCCCCTAACCCCTCATACCAACAAACCATGATCCCTAATCATCCATCTATCTATCCTCAATATCAAGAACCGATTAACACAATCTATACCATTGATCCCCAACCAGCATCCATTATTAGCCCTTCTCCTAACTGTGACAAGAGAAACCAATATTCCATTCAAAGCCTTCCACAACAACAAACCATATCACATAGCCCTATTATTATAGCCTCCACCTCTTCTCATAATCCTTTATCCACTAAACCATCGCAATCCACTAAGCCATCCCCATACAAAAATCCATCTAATAAAAATACATCTAGTAATGATCTCCAAGGACTACTAGTAAGGGAGATTCCTTAAAATAAAGTTAGGAAATCCACTCCATCTAAGAAAAGCACTTTTTTTATGATCTTCTAGGAAGAATTAAAAATAATGCTGAACTCCGACATCAAAATAAAATTAGACAATCCCATCAAGTTGCTAATCCTACACCCTCCAACCCTCTACCACCATCATGCCCTTTGTCACCTATCAAGCTAACTCAAGACCTTCCTATGAAAAATCTTGAGTTCACTCAAGAAAATCCTAGCATTTTCCAAGATCACATTCTTTTGCCTAAGCCATTGGATCCATGTCAAGAGGAAATCCTAAAGCATGATGAAATAAACCCTAAGATCAATCAAGATCAATTTATCCAAGATATCCTAATAGATCATCATGATATACAAGCTAATTCGAGCCTTGATCAAAATCTTGTTCATAGCATCCATGATAATCCAATCTTCGATCATGATCCTAGTCTCGAGTTTATCCAAGAATCCCATCTAGATGATCATGATATCCAAGTTAATCCAATCTCTACTGAAGATCCCATTATTAATCATGACATCTAAGATGAGCCTATCTTAGATTAGCTTGAAATTGATCCTATCCATACTCCAACTACCTCAATTTCCCAAGATGAGACAATTGCTCCCTTGGACCTATAGATAATCAAATAAATTACATGGATCAAATCAAAGAAGAGAATAAAGAAGCTACCATGGATCAGATCAAATAAGAAGATAGAAAAGATACTATGGATCACATCGACATTCCAAATGATCAAGAAGAAACAATCACAACGGAGGTTCAAAATTTAATATCCTATCAACTAGGATCATCCACTTTTATCAAAGAAGGCTTCCTTTCAGATGAGAGAATACCAAAAATCAATGGTTTCTGGCAACACAATGATGGATTAACATCTTACTTCCAAAACAACAAATACCCCATCGCAAACAAAATATGTTAGAGCATGCAATATCGAGGAAGAGGATTAGGCCTACATGAGCAAGGCATTCTAGAACTAGTACACTTTGGTGCAAATATTTGACATCAAGGTCTTGGTTATTCTTCAATCAAAAAATCAAATAATGTTAGTGATACTTCCTCTATATTGGGGGAATATTTATCTAATACAAACATCAAAATAGGGGCCATGAGTAGTTCTTACCATAAGGTTGTTGCCAACACTCCTTCCATCCACACCACACACTATCATTCCCAATTCATTAAACCTACCAATTGGAACCAACAAAAAGAAAATTCTTACAAATCAAACGTCCTAAATCAAATGCCAAATTCCATTGAATGCAAAAATTCAAGTGCACAAATGAAGTTAAAATGGATCCCAAAGAAAATGGATCAAGAAAAGAATATATTCCAAATCTAATATCTAATCAAAATGTGGAGCCATGAGAAAAGAGGTCTCCCACATATAAAAAATGTCCACCTCCTTCAAAATGATCATCAAACAAGGTATATAAAAGTGTTGGTTCCAAACATTATCCCAATCAGAAATCCAAACTCCGTCATCCATCACCCTAAGTTTGGAAAATAAAAATTTGTACATCTAAACTGCCAAACACATCTACCATCACTAATCATAATCCAACATCTCGCTTAAAACCTAAAAATCCTACTTCACAAATCTTTCGTATCTTGGTAACAACATTGTATCGTAAGGACTCTCATGGCACTTTATCACGATGTGTGTATTTTGATAGGGCCAACCCTAATATGAACAAGGCTCATAATGGCATCAATTAGTTGTATGCAAGCGCTATGATCCTAACAAGGAAACTACAAGTTCATAAAGGTCACTATTGGAATATCATGGCACCAGTCTCTACATCAACACCATTGAAGGATTCAAAACAATCAGTGATCAGCTAAACATCAAGGTCATCCATAAATATAAAAAAATATAAAAAGTAAAAAAATTAAAAAATTAAAAATTAAAAATCAAAAAATGAAAAAAATAGTAAAGAGAAAAAAAATCGTCCAAAAGTGAAAACCATTCTTATGGCGTTTTGGATAAGTACTATGATGAAAACCTGGCAAACATGCGCCATGTGTAAGATCAATTATCTATGTGGACCACTACACTTGGGGGCAACTAGTTGTCCCATCTTCCATACCTTTTTTATGACATTTTCATCCATCTATCCAATCCATCTTCCCATTTCCATCCATATTCCCTAGTTACCTTGGTCTTGATAAGGATTGGGTTACAAGCATAAATCATGCTTTGGGAAAACTCTTGACATGTTAATCCCTTGGTCATACACTATCCATGAAATATCATATCATTTCCTTCATAAGTATTATACAAACCCATTTTTGGGAGAAAATAAATTATTCATATGTGACATAGTCCTTGGAGATCATATGCTAATTCTTCCATCCAAATATTCATCATGCCTCCTATCCTTTACCAAAGCAATCCTTTATCCTTTCATATCTATCATTGGAATTGGTTTTCCCTTGTCATTCATTTAAGGATTCTAATCTCATTCAATCCCAAAAAGAAGTCATTCCAAATGCAACAAGCCTAATCCATACAATCTTGTTATGCAACCTAGCACATCATCCAGAACATTTTTTGGATTTGTTTCTAGCCTTGCTGCAAACCTTGATCCTTTATTTACATTATCATTAGTGGGATATGTCTTTCCCAATCCTCATTTTGTTTCGAGATGTGTCCTTCCCATATCAACAACGCATCATCATCACCAATTAATTGGATTTTAGCTCAAGACTAGGGGAAAGATCATGTATGTCCTTGTATCCTTGTACATGCTTGCTTGCTTTCTTGTGTCTATCTTTCACATGCATTTTTCATGATCCTTATAGCATACCATCCATAACAAAATCTCACTTTCTATAATATAGCTTATTCACCCTTCTCATGGCCTGAGAATAGTTGAAATTTAGCATCTATTGTTTTCCATGCATATCCATAATAAAGTATGCCCACCTTCAAGCATCTAAAACATATCAAAAAAATTGAAAAAATTCTAAAAAACATTCAAATAATCCTTGAAAATCCAAAAACATTCAAAACATTTGAAAAATCCAAAAACAGTCAAAAAACATCAAAAACTTCAAAACCAAAGTCAGTTGTCGAGTATGTGTCTATGTCAGTCCAAGTAGTCAAACTACATTGCCTCTGTGACTTTACATAGGTAAGGCCATCATTGATGGGCCCTTGAGGCTTAAGTCTATCCATTAGGTTTTTTCATAATAAATTGCCAGTCCATCACAATCCACATTTCATAATAATCTATTCATGGTCAAGGTCAGTCGAACTACCTTGTCTCCACGCTTTACATAGGCAAGGCCATCATCGATAAGCCCCCGAGGCATTAGGTCAATCCCTTAAGGTCCACAAGTCGAGTCTATCATAGTCCATGTTCCATAATAAGTTGTCCCTTGCAAAGGTTGACACTTTGATCAAACACAAACATGATATCCTACAAAGAGAATTGAGTGTAACAAATCAAGAAACAATAAATGAGCTATCCAACTAGTCTTTAATCCTAATCGATCAATTGCCTAATCGCGACTATCTATCAACATCAGTTATCCTATCAGCTATCAAACTGTCTTATACAAGTTGTTACATACTCAAAACCAAACTAGTATCTTATATGGGGCGTACCTCCTAAAACCAGGCACCATCATATCAATTGTCTTATACATTGTTGTCTCCATTTCTGGAGACTTGAAAATTTTAAAATCTCACTGACAAATTACCACTCAAGCCTATGATGGTTATGCAAATGTATTTCCTGTGGGATATTCATGCATATAGGTTTCGCATTCCAATATCACTACCCCTACAATTGGATCCTCAAAATGCTGTAACTTATGTTTTCTTTAAAGCAACTATAACCTATGCAAATCAGGCAATCGGCTTGGAAAATGAAGGACACAAGGTTTAGTTACTTGGAATCAGATATGCAAGTCGGGTGTGTACATTATGCAAGACATGTATATTGCCCGAAGGCAGACTGATACCCAGATCAGGATAACATATGGATTAGTTTGATGCTTCCAGATTCGGAAGAGTAGAATCTTTTAGTTCATTATACTGGTGTATGGCAGCGTCATAGGAGTACTAAGAGGTGATCGGGTAAACACATAATCACAAGTTCCTTGTTAACTGCAAATTGTAAAGACACCATCCACACTCATGATTTGCTTGACGTAATGCAAAAGGAGGCATCGGGTTTCTCTCAAGAGGCTCGTAATGCCGTCTATGTGGTAGATGATTCCTTGCTCTAACCAGGCCATTGAGACAGCGACAATGCTCTGCCTTCCACAATATTATAAGCTTTTTGTTTTAGATATCAAGTATCGTGGGTTTGGGAGTCTCCATAGCAATCAAAACCGAGATGAAGTATGAATTGGCAAGACAACTTATAGGGCAGTAAAATATTATTCCTAAAGCCAAGAGTGATTGATAAAGTGTGCATACGGGAGTAAATTATTCCACCATTTCAACAAACTTATTGATCTAGTTAAGATCCAGTTAAAGGGTACGCCAACTAGCGACAACAAAAGCAAATCTCTTGATCGGGCTTTTATGTGGAATTTTGACACAAGCAAAGTAGAGGTCGACATGACTATTCTGTATTTTTCCAAAGGAAATAGGAATAGAACGATACAAACTACTGAGGAATCCAATGGAAAACAACAAAAACGTGGTGAAAAGAGACATCTTATTCAAGCAAGGTTACAGTCAAGTACTAGCTAGAGTGGCAAAATGGCTTTCAATGTAGCGATGACATTGCAAAATGCCACCGTCATGCAAAAGCTCAAGCAGAAGATCAAATAGATGGTCAAAGTTTTAGCACCAAGCGTGAAATATAATAGTAAGAGATGGGGCATGGTATGATGTTTCTTCATTTATCACCCACAGATTGTCAACTTAGATGATCCAAGAAGCCCGCGCGGGATTTTCATCTTTGTCTATGGTTCTATTTGACAAGGTTGAATTATTGAAGAGGTTGAGTTCATCTTTGGCAAAGCTCGCGTCTCGATGATCTTTAAAGCCACTCACACATATTCGGTGCTTCAGAAACATGAATTTTGGGTCAATGTTGCAATTGCAACACGCATTGCCCCTAAAGTTCAAAGGGATCACTATAGGATGGGTTTGTGAATGAAAAGGAGAACTTGAAGAGTCATTCGGTGGAGGACTCTTTAATATTTTTTCAAGAATAAAATGGTTTTCATGAAGCGGTTACAATTAAAGAGTCTCTTCGAATCCACCTCAACAACAACAGTGCAACTCATTGAGCATACATTTTAAAATTGCATTTCTTTTTTAATTCTAAATGATTCATTAAAAGAATCAGTTATGTAACTGTCGGAAAGCTGCAGTTTCCGGAGAGAGGGAAGTGTTTATAAATATGTAATCTGAAACTAAACAGGGGATCTTTTTGCGGTGAAACGAGAGCCTTTTTGAAGGTTGGGGAATTACAGAAATTGATCTTTGTTATTCGTTTTGGGAAAGAGATTATTTTTTGAACTTGATCTTTGTACAGGGAGATAGAGTCTTTGAGCTTTGTTTTATGTTCTTGAATAAATGAGACATTTCTAATCTTTGTGTTCGATTGTCTTCTTTTTAACTGTTGATCTCTTTTGCGAGTCTACAGTTTTCATTCGTATTTTCTCTGTTATAACAGATTAAGGATATGTTCATTGCAGGATCTTTGTGTCTTGTTTTATTCATGTGTTTCCTAAAAATCATTTTCTTTCCTCCTCCTTATCATTTATAGGTTTAAGTGAATGATGTTTGTGTCATTTGCTTTGATCTTTTATTCCAAAATCACTCTCGCATTTGTGTCATTTTTATGCGCAGATGATTGTTTGTCTTTACTGCTTTCTGGTTAAAAGCACACTTTAATTTTGTTTTTAGTTTCTCTAATTCATTGAAGATCATAAGAGGGAGTTGTACCTCTAAAATTCAAAGGAAGATCGCTAATTCAATAGCGATCTCCGGAGTTGTTAGTTTCATTGTGTCACTACTCAATTGGGCAATAGAGAGTCATTTATCACATCAAATTGCAGTGACCAACCTGTTTACTAACATACATGTTGCATACTTGAAACTAGATCAACGTCTTATATGAGGTGTCTCATTCCTAAAACCAGACATTATCTACGATCTTATCATTTGTCTTATACAGGATGTCGCATCATTGAAATAAAACTTGATGTCTTATATGACATGCTTCATTTCCTAAAACTAGACATTGTCCTTAATCCTATCAGCAAACGCTCATTGATTGGAAATAAGATCTAGATGGTTGTTGACTTGTTTGGTCCAGTGAGTCTTATCTTTTTATTGATTTATCTTTGGTCATGTTACTATGCGCCTCAAGGAAGACCACAAGCGATAAGAGGAGTGATGATGGATCATGAGTTTTTTCTCTTTAATTTATGTTTGTGGTTTGTCCTGATAAAATGATTGGGGCAACTAAGTTCCTTGTGTCTGACTGGTGTTCCATCTAGCATAATCAAAACATCCTATGTAAGTCAAAGGTCATCTAATGCTTTCTTGCATCAGAACTAACATGCTTTATGGTTACTTCCTCACATATTCCAACAAGGTTCTATTGTCACTAGTATGTGTCATGACATTCCTTGTCTACAATGTGTTTGTTTATGCAAAAGGGATAACATTTCGCACCTTGGTCTATGTCATACCTTGATGACCGTTATTCATTGGCAAATAAAATGCTCTATAATGATAAATCGTGCACTACTTAAAGCTCAAAAAAAATTCTCTTAATCCATTTGCAATCTTCATCAATTTCATTCCATCCTATCTAATCAATCAATTTTATCCACGTTTCATATCAATCAAACTAACTATTCTTCACTCCTTACTAACCTCTTCTTCTTGCTTGTCAGTAAATTTGGCTCATTTTTTTGGATTTTTCACCAAATTTCTCGAGGGGACACCAATCATATCAATCATCTCATATGTTATAATTTTTCATTCCTCACTCGACTGGGGCATATCATCACCTTCTTCATTCCTTCTGATTTTTCCTTGACTACTTTTCTTTTATTTGAAACAATGCTATAGAAACACATTGTCTCAAAGAGGGGCAAAATGTAAACACTAAAAAATTTCCTAATGAAATATCGTATTATTTAATTAAATTAACCACTTTTTTCCAAGTTAATATTTCTTCTTATTCATATAATTAAATATTTTTAATTATTTAATTATTCTAATTTTTTCCTCCAAGGTTAATTGAACAAGTTTAATTGTTTAATTAATTGATCAATTTTTATTAAATAATTATCTATAATTATTTAATTTCTAATCTTGTTTATAATTAAATAAATATTATTATTTATTTAATTATCCAATTTCTAAATTCTTCTTTAGTTGAATAAATACTTTATTTATTTAATTATTCATGTGTGTGGAAATACATAAATTTTATTTATTTTAAATTCCACTTATCTTTCATCTTCCTCTTTCTCCATTTTGGAAACATCTCCATTAAATAAATATTTTTATTTATTTAATTAACTAATTTCTAAATTCTTCCATAATTAAATGAATATATTTATTTATTTAATTATTCAATATGTGAGTACAAATAATTAAATTTTATTTATTTATTAAACTTACCTTCTTTTTTTGCTTTCATCTTTCTTCAATTTTAGAATCTAAATATTTTATATTTCTTCAACTTTCCTCTATCTTAGAAAATTTTCAGTCAACAAAGCATGAAATTAAGAATTTCTTATGCACCATTTTTCACCATTTAATTAGATAATTCATTATTATCTCTTCTTCAATTAAAATGGTAACTTTCTCATTTTTTCTCATAATCTCATATGTTGATTCTACCTTTCAATCTTGATCATCGCTTTTATATCCAAATCTTCTATAAATGCAACCTTCTTTCTCATTCGAAGACTGACCACATTCTTTGAGATTTTGTTGCCATTCATCCATCTTGAGCTCACTAGATATCTGAGAGCAACAAAGCAAAATCAAGAAGAGCAATGGAGGTAAAACAACATTGATGCATGAGAAGGTATAATATTCGTTTAAGTTTCATACAGTTTCTTGCATTATTTTTTCGTACTTCATTGGTAGATTAGAATCATTTGCTTAAATCTAATGGTTTTTGTGGTTGTCATTTAATGATTTATGCATTTATTTCTGATTTCTAATCTAACACTATATTTTAATTTAATTTAATTGAGGCTTTGGGTATTTTATGAACTTCCATTGAAAATCAAAATGATAATTTTTTGATTGAATTGTTGGGAAGGGAACTATTTTTTGGGTACATTATATTTAATAAAGAAATAAATAACATTATGTATATGTGATTTCTAGAGGCTTAATTTTGTTCCCAAAACTTTAATAGATTTGGTTTAAGATCTAGCTCTTTAATTTTTGTAGAACAAATAATAATTATAAGGTGGAGTGCTCAATAGTTGCTCATCCTAGATAATCTAGTGCCAAGGTGTTACACTCATTATTTGTAATTTGTTGCTCATGATTAACCTTTGGGATATTGAAGTTCCAAGGAAGATTACCATTCCACAAATGCCTTGGACTACTATTTTTATCCTTCTTGAAATCATACATGATTCCTCATGTATTGAGAAGAACATGTCTAAATATGCATTTATATATTACCACCAAGTGATTGTGTTAATGTGTATTGTCCAATATTACCTAAGAAAGGTGGGAGTGGACCTCTAGGTTTCATATGATTAGGTGGTAGACTTGCTCACTATTGGTATAAAAACCTAGAGTTACGAGGATCTTATGGAGCTACAGAGATCTCACATAAAACTTGGAAGAGTTTTTGACCTTTACTTAATTATTTTGTATATTTTTTCTAAACAAGAAAAAAGTGTAAATTATGAGCATTTGTAACATTTGAGTTAGTAGATGTATTAAAAACTATCCATCCATGTACTTTATGAATGTGGATAGTTCATTATAATCTTATTCATGTTGAGTTTTTAACAAAAATAAACTTTGAAACAAGTAAGCTATTTACAATGTAAAATGTGAATTTACATTCAAAATAAAAATTATTGGGTTTGAATATTTTTCCTTGAACATGTAGTTGTGAACAATTAGAATTACTTAACATAATATATTTTATTCCAGATTGAATTTTTTAACATTATAGGATAAATTTTGTGTATAATCCTCTTTCCTAGTTAGAGTGAAATGCTTGTTATACATATGCAATTGAGCTTGTTGAAATGGTTTTCTTTTATATAAATTAATGAAATTGATTTCTAAACATATGAATCCCGTAGGTAGCTCTAAATAAAATTATGAAAAATTAGGTGATTTTTCTATTTCACTACCTTCCAACAATTTTGTTTGTTTGTTCTAATAGTAGAGTTCAACAAGACAAAATTATAGTTTTTTAGGGAAAATTCTATTGCACTAGGGTGAATGCCAATTTTCTTAGGGTAATTAGAACTAATAACAAGGGAAAACAACAATAAGGAAGTGTAAAATTGATCATTTGGACTTGCATTTTTGTTATCTTCATCTAGGAATGTGTTATTATTATTTATGAAGTGTTTTAATTATGTTTCAAGTGAATTCATATTCTTTGGTATAAAGAACATGCTCTTGTGTGAACTAGGTGAATTGGAAAGGGTCCACAGTGTTGCCTTGCTAGTGCATTATGAAGAAATTTATTGATGTTATCTCTTTCATTTTTGTATATACTATTGTAATTTAAATGGATTAATTGGCGTGGATTAATTTATATGCTTCCTCTTTTATTTTTTAACTAATAAATTAAAGGATGAATTATATGTTTTCTTCTTGTCAAGTAGTTCTCATTTTGAATGGCCAAGTGGAGGATAAAAGTACTTGATTAGTAGTATAGGGTAAGGACCTATCTCCCCTATTTGATTGCATTGGTTGGTCTAGTGTGATGTATGTTGCTATTCGATATTGAACCTTGATATGAGTTGTATCATGAAGGTGTAATGGCCTGAATCAAATTTGCATAAAAAATTCACAAGTCCACTATTCCTATTATACTGACATTTCGACATACACTTGACAATAGACTGTAATGAAGAAATTTTAGTATTTCTTTGATGAGTACGAACAATATTTAATATGATACTACAATTTCATTAACAACTTCATATAATTTTGAAATTATTCTCGAAATATTTATCATACCATTATGCTCAAAAATTTAAATACATATGTGATAGTCCAATACAATAAATATCTGATATTTAGATTTCTCCTTTACTGAATTTTACACAGAAATAAATATCATATTCAAGCTGACCTGTCATTATATTCAACACTTCATAAATTTTCCTTATACTCCTCATGATGTTGACTTCCCTTTTACCTACAATTTCCTCCCAAGTTATGATTCCTCTTTGAATGGTTCGAGCCCTCTTTAAAGTGGTACAAAAGTTATAAAATAAGCTAAAAATTCTTGTGAATGCTCCTTATGTGGTTGAGTAGCTTGGAACAAACCTTTTAATTGCTACAATATAGATTGAGAGGCATAAAGACTTCAATAAGGGTATCACACCTTCCTTAATATGAAAATTTCACAAGCACACATCATAAGGAAGGAGTCAATATTTGTTTGAAAATGCTTTGACCTCCTTCACATGCCCATGTCACCTTGTATATCCCCTTTTTCTAAAGAAAGAGCTACCTACTATCTTCAATGATATGGCCAACTTCATTAATTGAATAAAGAACTTGATAATATGGTTGGAAAATAGTACGATTGGAAAAAACTTAGCCTCAATAAAATATATTATTATTTCTCTTTTTTTTCTTTCCATAAATTTTTATTGTTGCACACACTGCACACAAATTTTGATATTTATTTGTAAATTTAATAATTTGTATCTCACATCTGGAAAATATGTAAATTTGATAATTCCTTCAAAATTTTACTTATTCTATTTTTTTTTCAAGGAAACTTCACAAATTTCAGAACTAAACGGTGAAGCACAAATACAAATCCTAAATGAATCTACTTGAAAGAGGATTTGGGTTTTTGTCCAAACCTATGATCCTGGAACTTGAGGGTTTCTATCCTCAAGCTGAGCTCTCCTGAAAACCAAACAAATTATAATAATCTTCACATAATGAGAAAATGAGCTCTCAAGTCCTTTTATAATACCTTTTTAGGTTTTCCCACCAAAACATCTTTTTATAAAGTGGCATTAAAATACTTTATAATATCTTTTAAATATTTTGTGGTGTCACTTTATTCACCATATTAATATAGTTATTTAATATTACCTTTATAATTGCACTTTTTTCTAGGTAACATTAAATAATTAAAATAATTATTTAATTTAGCTCTTATAATGGTGGGGTGGAAAATAGGGACATTACAGTCCTCCCTTCCTAGAGATTGCTTATCCTCAAGCAATCCATACATGCATGCAATGGTCAAATACTAGGATCCCAGATGAGCCTGAAGGATGCTTCGCCATAATCTTGTTGTATCAATAAGGTACCACAATACACCACAACTCTGCCCAACCTTGTAGTAGAAAGAAGCAGTCTGTCAGTCATACCAATTCTTGGATCCCGTAGCCGAATTGGAAGTCCATCATGCTCAATACCCGTTGACTTTCATTGTGCCACTATGATAACCACTAAAATCCAAATGATCCAAGTCTCAGATTCCTACCTCTAGAAGCAACCATCAAAAGAAAGAAAAGTAGGAGACTTGCAAAATTTGAATTCATCTGTTGACGATGGAAGCACATCATACCAGAGTGAACTGTGCAACCCCTTATCCAACCCATATTTATGTACCATCAAATCATTTGTACATAGGATGAAAGAAAAATGGTGAGCACACCTCACCACACAATCAAGGTGAAACTCACCTGTTTGCGTCAATAGAATGCCAATACAATCATGTGGATTCCATACTTCACTGTCACTAGTAGAAGATGATGCACAACTCAAATCGTGATGGACAAACCTTGCAATAGCTCTATAAACCTTCTTTGTAACCCTGATGACAAGGTATCTATCTTAAAGTAAATGGAGGTGATATGATTTTATTACCTCCAAAGCATGCCTGATAGTCCGCAAGCTTCAGATAGAAGCTCCAGTCGAAACCCTACTCTACCTTTCCTCAAATTCAGCTAAACAAAGGAGGTATTCGACAAACTTATGTGTGCTATCGAAGCAAGTTAAGGTTTGAACAACCTTAGATTCAGTAACCTTCAACTGATCCTTCTATTCATGTGACTCATTAGACCGATGATCATAATTAGTTGCATAGATTGAATTTTCTGATTTTCTTTCAGGAGGGGGAACCTATCATCATGAATACCCTTTTCCCCACTAGATTTTGTGTAATCCTCTTGTAGAGAGGATGGAACAACATTGAGATCTAACACACAACTCTCAACAAAATCCACCTCATCATCACCAAACCTATCAATAGCAATCTCATCCAACGCACTCATCCCATTGGTGTCATCTATGCCTGTAAACAAAATGGATGTAACTTCCAAATCTCCAATATGCACATTCCCACAATTTGTGGATGTGTGCTCATCATTGATGGCTTCCATAGATAGTTGAGTTTCATTTGTGCATGATGAAGATTGCAGCAAGCTCAACTCCATGGAGAGCTTGTCAATCCAAGTCTTTGACTCTTGAAGGGTCATTTGAGTGCTCTTAATGAAGTCCATGGTGACCTCGAGCTCATGAGTGAGCTTATCAAACTCCTCTTCTTTCCCATTTAGAGCATCATAATAAATCCCATCAAGCATGAGAAGATAGTCTTGATCAGAGAGTACATGTAGGTAGTTAGATTTCATCATCACCCTTGCTTCTCTAAGTGCCTAAAAATTTGCAGGGGAAAGTTCTCCATCAAAGTGCTTATGTGTTTTCGGAGTCCATGGTGAATACCCTTTTCCCCACTAGATTTTGTGTAATCCTCTTGTAGAGAGGATGGAACAACATTGTGATCTAACACACAACTCTCAACAAAATCCACCTCATCATCACCAAACCTATCAATAGCAATCTCATCCAACGCACTCATCCCATTGGTGTCATCTATGCCTGTAAACAAAATGGATGTAACTTCCAAATTTCCAATATGCACATTCCCACAATTTTTGGATGTATGGTCATCATTGATGGCTTCCATAGATAGTTGAGTTTCATTTGTGCATGATGAAGATTGCACCAAGCTCAACTCCATGGAGAGATTTTCAATCCAAGTCTTTGACTCTTGAAGGGTCATTTGAGTGCTCTTAACGAAGTCCATGGTGAGCTCGAGCTCATGAGTGAGCTTATCAAACTCCTCTTCTTTCCCTTTTAGAGCATCATAATAAATCCCATCAAGCATGAGAAGATAGTCTTGATCAAAGAGTACATGTAGGTAGTTAGATTTCATCATCACCCTTGCTTCTCTAAGTGCCTAAAACTTTGCAGGGGAAAGTTCTCCATCAAAGTGCTTATGTGTTTTCAGAGTCCTCCAACAGTAATTCACCAACAACTTATGAGTGTCATCAAAATGTGATATGGCTGCACTAATCATTTCTTCACTAACTTTCAACTAACCTGCCAAATGTTGGGACCCCTGAGATCTATCATCCTCATACAAAATTTTTGATTTGTAATCAACACTATGATAAGATGTTGAACCGCCATCACCAATTGATCAAAAAATATCATCATGTGGACTATCAACATGCCCATCAAAAGTATTGGTGTTATCCACCTCATAGGATAGATTTGATGGTGAGCTAAAGGCTGCTATTTTGACAAGCTCAATGCACACATCGTCTACCAATATAGATTCAGGCACATCCAAGGAGTCATCTCGAGATTCCGTCAAACAACCATCATGAGGAATAGCATCCTCGTCACCAACAACTACCGATCCACACCCCTCATCTTTCTTCCCAATTGATAGATGAGGCTCCAACAACTCTAGGTGCTCCTATCCTTGATCCTAACACCTATGATTAGGTTCCAAAGCTTCTTTGCATACAAAGAAAAATTTCTTTCTCTAGAGATCATTTTTGCTACTCTCTTTTTGTAAGTCCTCTTTTTCTTTTTCCTTTGTATTAGTGTTAGCTTTATTTTCCTTTACAAAAAGAGGATCTAACATTTCATGATGTTGTAGAATCTTTATCAAATTCCTATCATAATCCTCAAGACCTATGTTAATTCTACCATGAGTTCTTGCATAGACTTCATTTTCTCAATTGTTATCAGCTGCTAGTGAAATAGACGAGTGTCGGTCACTAAAAGGGAAAATTGAATTTGTCCTTACCGATCATCCTCAGGTTGGCAGGATGCACAACTCTAATACCACTATAATGGCCCAAATCAATTTTGCATAAAAAAAATTCATAAGTCCATTGTTCCCATTATACTGACATTTCAACATACACTTGGCAATAGACTGTAATGGAGAAGTTTTTATATTTCTTTGACGGGTATGAATAATATTTAATATGATACTACAATTTCATTAATAACTTGATATAATTTTGCAATTATACTCAAAATATTTATCATACCATTATGCTTAGAAATTTAAATACATATGTGACAACCTAATACAATAAATATTTGATATTTAGATTTCTCCTTTACTGAAATGTACACAGAAATGAATAGCATATTCAAGTTGACTTGTCATTACATTCAACACTTCATAAATTTTCCTTATACTCCTCATGATGTAAAACTGATGTGAATAAATGCACAATAGCCTTGGATTGGTATAATAGATATAAGGAGTGGTACCACAATCCTTTCTTCCTTAATAAATGTTGTGTTGACCACCTTTGACTTCCCTTTGACTTGCAATTTCCTCCCAAGGTTACAATTCCTCTTTGAATGGTTCGATCCCTCTTTAAAGTGGTACAAAAGTTATAAAATAAGCTACAAATTCTTTTGAATGCTCCTTATGTGGCTAAGTAGCTTGAAACAAGCATTTTGAGTAGTATAGGGTGAGCCCCTATCCCGCCTATTTGATTACATTGGTTGGTCTAGTGTGATGTATGTTGCTATTCCTTCTTGAACCTTGAGATGAGTTGTTTCATGAAGGATATATATTTTTCTAGTGCTTTGTATAATTTTGAAGTGTGTTCATTGGAATGTGTGCTAAATTCAAGTGGATTGAGGTAATTATGATTCTCCACCATGCATATTAATTATCATGAGAAATGAAAATGTGTGTGAGTGTGCATTACACACTATTGTGTTACAATTATTAGACACAAAAAATTGTTGGTCACGTTTTCTTCCATTTTATTGCTTCAATATTTTGGGGCATTATAAAACTACCACAACATATCATACTTCTAGATTTATCCATCGGTCTCCTATTCATTCTCTTTATGAATCCATTCTAATAAGAAACCTGTATGGAGTTGTATTTTATCTAGATATATCATCGTCCTTACAAATATTATTAAATATGTAGAACAAAAGTCTCCACCATTATCCATTCTCAAAACCTTAATTATATTTCTCATTTGGTTCTCCATAAGAGCCTTAAACTCTCTATACCTAATAATGAATTTATATTTCTATCTAAAAAATAATTTCCATGCTTTTCTAGAGAAATCATATATAAGTAATAAATAATAAAGGGGTTTTCCTAGTGAAAGTACAATAAGATGACCTAATACATTGCTAAGAATTAAACATAAAATATCATCAAATATAGCAAATCTTGAACAAAATATAACAACATTTCATTTCTCATATACAATGCAAACTTTAAAATTAAAACCCGGAGAATAGTCAACAAGCTTGTGAAATTGTATATACCCTCATATTTCAAAATCTTAAGTCCTTTCTCACCAACATAGGTCATGCATTCATTCCACAACATTATCTTTTAGCAAGTAGTTTCTAGTTCTTAGAATCGTGAACCTTGAGACTATTACATTCAACAAAGGTACTAGCATAAAGTCTAAATATAGTTCAAACCACTATATCTTAGCTAATACAATAGTTTCTTTAACAATTATATGTCCATGCTTAATAAATCTAATAAGCCACCCAAATCGTTCATTTTACTTGTAGATAATACATTTATTTACAACTAGGGATGCACAATATACTAGAGAGAGACTCAATCCTCCCATCTCCAAACAAAATCTTGAATTTCTTGTGATCAATGATCTTGTGAGATGTGTTGTCTCCCAAGAATAATTTTTCACTGTTGTATCTTATATGGAGAAAATCATTCACTATGGGGATTCATGTGGAATAATGCTCCACAATCAATTATTCATGCACCATTACAATCTTGTTTAATGAAAAATATTAGAAACACATGTTAGTGTTCATCATTGTAGGTATTCAAATCTTAATTATCATTATATTCCTTCTTATTTTATTTTATTTTAATTTTCTTGATGTGACCAAGCATCCCATAGTTTTAGCATTTAATATTTGACTTAAGAGACTTAGATTTCCTCTTTGACATGGATCTCTTATCTCCTTTCTTGTTCTTTCCCATTTCTTGCAAAAACCCTCTAACAATCAAAGCGTCCTTTGTAGTTCGCTACATGATTTTTTTACGATACTTAGATCTCCCCTTTGAATTAAATCTCTTATATCCATTCTTAGTATTTCCATTTTCTTACTAACAACCTATGATGAAAAAACATCTTTTATAGGTTGTATGAATTTATACCTCATCTCTTTAAATATCAAGGATCCAACCACCTCAAGTTTTAACTTAGAAGCTCTACTATAATCACCATCACAAGGTTGTCCTATGGATTTTACAAATAACATAGTAAAGTTATGCATTGATCTTCCTCATTCATTTTAAGATTAATAGATTCTAATTGATTGATGATGATGTTAAATGTATTCAAGTGATTGATTACTAGATATTCATCATATATACACATGAAATATAACTTCTTTGGTAGAAAAAGTTTTTATAATAGACTTAATTTGATACAAATCCCTTATAATATGTTTACTTCACGGTGTCTTCACTTGAGAAAATTAGGAGCATTGAATCTAAAAGGAATAGATGAATGATAGTTCTAACTTCTTTATCAAGTTTTGTATAGTCATTAGAATTAATTCCTTGGGGGAAAATTGATTACTATAATCCAATAATCATGATACACCAATATGTCTTCAATATTGATCTTCCAAAGCTCAAAATTTAGGCTACTAACTCCTTAATTTCCACACTAGATGTATTATCCATTTCTCTCTACTTGAAAGAGATTCACCTATACTAAAAACTCCAATTGAAACAAAGAGTAATAGAAGGTTAAAATGTTTGATATCAAATGAAAGGAAAATAAGATAATCTAATACAGGAAAGTAATGCAAAATTTTACAAAATCTAAAATAATTTTGATATAGGGTAACAATCCATAACATCAAATTTACCATGGGAAAACCCAACGATATTAACATTACTTTGACTATATTATCTCAGTGAAAGATTGCAATATAATAGAATAAATTTGTGTTATAAAGGAGATCAAATATATCACACACCTATGATTGAAAAAATATACCATGCTGCATCCCAAGCATCCAATACTTAGGAATAATTCTAACTAGAAAACTATAGATGGTTTTTGAAACCAAGGCCCCAAATTGGGTTCTCAAATCCATTGTAACTCCCAAGTCAAGGAGTCAAGCCACCAAAATTGGGCATTCCAATTTGGTTAAATCAGTTCCCCTACAATATATTCTTTCATCTCTTAAATTTAGCTAAAAGTATTTGGTAAAAGATGATCCACCTAGTGTACATGTAAAATCCAACTTTAATGCTATCCTACAATTACAGTTGTCATATGACATATTCCAAGTGGTGAATTGTGTCATAAATTAAATATCATGGATTATTCTAAGGATGATTCCCCACTCCATGAAGACCCAAATATACAACACATTTCAACAATAAAATATCACAAAAATTTCAATGTGTACAACACCTAGTCCTAACAAGGTTATCCCTATCTAGATGAAGTTATACATTAGTTCCTCCCATACAAAAAGAGAGAAAGGCTTCTTCAATCTTTTGGATAAAGGAGGGAATTGGTTCTACCAACTTTGAAGTCTCAAGAGTGCTATATTATAAATCCAAAAATCTATGTGACGAGTAGTAACCATCTCATGTACTTTGAGATCTAGGTAATTGTGGTCCATTCTGTTGGGAGATTGTTGGATGTTGTGGATGTGTTGTTGATATGTGGTTTTCATTGATGTCAAAACTATTAGCATTTGGTGTATCAATTGCTATATATGTCGAGGATATTGAGAAATTTGTAAAAGGAAGTGTTCCAGGTTCCCAATGGAACTATGCAAGTCATGAAGGAATTTTTTTCTATACATTAAAGATTAGTTGATGTGGATTAAAGGGTTTATCGTTGAGTATGTCTAGATCATCTACCGGAAGTTTCAGAGGTCTGCGTGAAGTTTTGTGTGAGTTGTGTTCTGACAGTATTTTTGTTGTCTCTTTCAGTGTTCCTGAATGAAGATTGTATGATTCTGGTTATCTAAGTTGTTGTGGATGCTTCTTTGTTGTTTCTTGGTGTTTTCATATGTCTCTAGTTCATTCTCTATCTTTGTGGTATGTACACTTGATTAGGTGAGCTTGTGATTGAAGATCTTTTCTTGCGCATGTTCGGTTTTTCATGTTCTTGGCTGACATGTTAATGATAGCATGTTGTGGATGTTCGAGGTGAAATTAATTAAAGTATTTTTATGTTGAAGATGTTAATTTGGGTCTCCACTATGTTGTGGCTAACCTTTGTGGGTTCGCATTAAGAATTTAGTTGTTAATCTGGGCCAACATTGCAAATATATTTTATTTTCTTGGCCAACGAAGTTGTGATGGAATCTCATGTAGTGGATATATAAGGGCGATTAGTTCATTGATGAAGAGGATGGTTCGTGTGCTCTTATGTGTGTATATGTGAATATCATTCGATTGCATAGCAAAGTGTGAAGAAGATTGTGCAAAGTGTGAAGAAGTGTTGAGCTTAATTGGAACTGTAATCAGGCTTGAGCAGAAGCTATTTTCTTAGTTCATATCCTCTGGATTTTTAATCCTATCCTGTTGGGTAGTGAGCCGCTTTTGTAATTGAGCAGTGAGCTCTAGGCAATGTGCCTGAATGAATGTGCATTCCCCTTATTATTTCTCATTATACTTTTAACAGAGTATAATCTTGTGGACTAACATCCACCATGGTTTTTCCCCTAACAAGGTTTCCACATAAAAAAAAGTCTTGGTGTTATTTGTTCCTCTGATGTGTTAATTGTTTGTGGTTAATTACTTATTCATCAAATTTGAGATTAGAGTTAAGTTAAGTTTGAAAAGTTTAAGTTTCTATGACAACTGATTCACCCCCCCTCTCAGTTGTTTGTCCTTGTTTTGCCAACAATTGGTATTAGAGCTAGTTCCTCTAAAGAAGTTTAATAGCTTGAGGTGATCCGGGATGGCAACATCAAGAAGGACAGTCCTAGATTTGATGGCACCAACTACTCACTGTGGAAAGTCAGGATGCGATGTCACCTAAGATGTATTGGTGAAGCCTACTGGAAGATTACAAAAGATCCATATGTTATTCCTCAGAATGGTCCCTCTTTTGCTGATGAAATCAAAGATGCTGAAAACAATGTTAGGGCTATTGAAGCTTTGTTGAGCACTTTGACAGATTCAAAGATGGCTAATGTGTTAGGTATGCAGACAGCTCATGAGATTTGGACGAGACTAGAAACTTTGTATGAAGGTGATGCACAGGTGAAGATGGCTAAGCTATAGAGCTTGAAAGGTGAATATGAGAATTTGAAGATGGGAGAAGATGAAAATATCACTTCTTTTATGCAGATAGTAAATGAGATAGTGATGGCTATTACATGTGTCGGTGGTTCTATGGAAGAAGATGAAATTGTGGCTAAGATACTTAGATGCTTGCCTCTTTCCTACAAAATAAAAGTTCATGCTATTGAAGAATTCATGTTGGTAAACAAGATGACAAGAGAAACAATGATAGGGAAGCTTGCTACTTTTGAAATTAGTGAGTTTGGTGAATCTACACCAAAGACTGAATATGCAATCAAAGCTATTGTATCTGGAAGCTATAGGCAAAGATATAGTCCAGGAGAAAGCTCTAGAAAGATATCCAAATATGATGAAGAACTGAAACAGCTCGAAGACAAAGAAAGAGAAGTAGAAGAATTGGAAGCATTGATTGCAAAGAAAGAAGGAAAAGGAAAAGGTAAGTATGAAGATGTATTGCCTATTAAATGTTTTTCATGTAGTAAAATATGTCATTTTGCATCAAGATGTCCTGAAAGAGTTCTTAGGTATAAGCCTAGAAAGTCTAGATTCCAAAAGAGATGCTACTTTGCTGAAGAAGCAATGACTGATGATGAGTCTGACAAAGACAATGGAAATGAAGATGATTGGGCTTTCATTGCTACCATTGAAGATAATCCTGTGGCTATTGAATCCACTAAAGATGAGAAAGATCTTGCAGCCCGAATTGAAGAAAAAGATGAGTGGGTCATTGATAGTGGATGCTCACATCACATGACCGGTGACAAAAGTAAGTTTGTGAGTCTAGAGAAGTATGACGGTGGGGTTGTAATATTTGGAGATAACAATGCTGGTGTGATTCGTGGCAGAGGATCTATTAGCCTTGGTGGTAAAGATAATACTGATGATGTCCTATATGTTGAAGGCATAAAGCACAACTTGAGTGTTGGATAGATGGTACACAATGGATATGATCTACAGTTCAAGAATGGAAAATGCAAGATTCATGGGAGTTCCAGAAATATGATTGCTACTGGTGTGCAAACTAAAGGTAATTTTTTCACTTGAATAGTGCTAGTGGAAGTTGCTTAATTTCTCAAGTAGATGAAATTTGGTTGTGGCATAGGAGGTTGTGTCATGTAAATTTTGACAACATTATCAAGATAAGCTCTACTCAAGCAGTAAGAGATCTGCCTAGGTTAGTGAAGCCTGCTAATGTAATCTGCAAAGAATGTTAGATGGGTAAAACAAACTAGAGTCTCCTTCTGAAGCAATTAATTTCATTCAAATAATGTACTGGAACTACTACATATTGATCTTTGTGGTCCCTCTAGAGTTAGAAGTATTCATGGAGAAAGGTATTTTATGTTGGTTATTAATGATTACTCTAGAATGATTTGGGTTTCCTTTTTGAGTGAAAAATGTGAAGCATTAGATAAGTTAAAAAGCTTTAAGGCTATGGAAAAAAATGAAAAAGGTTTGAGAATCAAGTGCCTGAGATCTGACAGAGGTGGTGAATTCATCTCTAAGGAGTTCAACTCTTATTGTGAAGAACATGGAATTAAAAGACAGTTATCTGCTCCCCGAACCCCCCAACAGATGGAGTTGCAGAAAGGAATAATAGAACAATTCTGGATGCTGCCAGAACAATGATGATGGAAGGAAATGTGTCTCAGATGTACTGGAGTGAAGCGGTAAGCACTGTTGTGTATACCTTGAACCAGGTAAATGTGAATGGTAATTCTGGTAAGACCCCTTTATGAGTTATGGTTTGGTCACAAGCCTACTATTAAGTATTTCCAGATCTTTGGAAGCAAATGTTACATCAGGAGAGATGATGATATAGGAAAATTTGATGCTAGAAGCGATGAAGGGATCTTCTTAGGTTACTCCACTAAGAGCAAGGCATACTGGTGCTTTAACAAAAGACTGAGAAAGATTGTTGAGAGTGCAAGTGCCAAAGTTGATGAGGACTCTGTCAAATCGTCCAGACAATGTAGTTATGATTCAGATGAAGAAAACACAAATCAAGGGAAGAACACTCAAACACTGAATCTACGTTAGATTATTCCATATGTTCCGGTGAAGTAACCTCAATTTGTTCTAATAAATCAAGTTAGTCAGGAAGCACAAACAAGTGAAAATGTAGAAGAAAGTCCAGAAGACACAGAGGTCTGAGAAAGTCCCAAGACTCCAAGGTATGTAAAGTTGAATCACTCTGAAAGTCAAATCATAGGAGATAAGAGTAAAGGAGTGCAAACTAGAAGAAATATTGCAGAAGAATATTGTTTGATTTCCAAGATTGAACCTAAGAGTGTCATTGAAGCCTGTCAAGATGAACACTAGTTGGAAGCTATGAAGGAAGAGCTGACACAAATTGAGAAGAATGACACATGGCTACTGGTTCCTAGGCCCAAAGACAAGAATGTGATTGGTACTAAGTGGGTATTCAGAAACAAGCTGAATGAAGAAGGTGAAGTGGTCCAGAATAAAGCAAGACTGGTATGTAAAGGGTACTCTCAAATGGAAGGTATTGATTTTGAAGAAACCTTTGTCCCTATTGCTAGAATTGAAGTTGTGAGATTATTTCTTGCTTATGTTGCACACAAGAACTATAAATTCTATCAAATGGATGTAAAGTCTGCATTTCTAAATGGAGAACTAGAAGAAGAAGTGTACATTGAACATCTAGATGGATTTTAGCTAACATATAAAGAAGATATAGTTTGTAGGTTGAAGAAAGCTCTATATGGACTTAAACAAGCCCCCAAAGCCTGGTACGCTAGATTGGACACATACCTACTGAAGCTTGGATTCACTAAAGGTACTGTTGATAGTAACTTATACTTCAAATTAGATCATGATAAGGAGTTAATCATAGAAGTCTTTGTTGATGACATCATTTTTGGAGGAGATGATAATCTATGCATGAAGTTTGTTGATGAGATGAAGAGTGAATTTGAGATGAGCATGATTGGTGAAATGAAGTTCTTTCTGGGATTGCAAATTACTTAGTTGGACCAAGGGATTTTCATATCTCAGTCCAAATATGTGAGAACTGTTGAAGAAGTTTGGAATGGAAGACTCCAAACCTGTTGGTACCCCTATGGTGACCGGATGTAAGTTGACACAAAATGATGATTCTCCAAAGGAAAATCAAACCAGATATAGGTCAATGATCGGTGGATTCCTCTACTTGACTCATACTAGACCAACATTATGAATGTTGTACGTATGGTTGCTAGATTTCAAGCTGATAAAAAAGAATCACATGTGACTGTTGTCAAAAGAATCTTTAGATATCTGAAAGGAACAGTTGACTTTGGACTTTGGTATCCAAAGGATGATGATCTCACTTTGTGAGCATACACTGATGTTGATTGGGCTGGTGATGTGGATGACAAAAAAAGTACTAGTGGTGGTGCTTTCTTCCTAAGGAAAAAGCTGGTGTCCTAGCTAAGCAAAAAGCAAAGTTCCATTTCTCTATCTACTGCTGAAGCATAATATATTACTGCTACAAACAATTGTACTCAAGTAATATGGATGAAACAGATGTTAAGAGATATTAGAGTAATATATGAAGAGCCTATTTCCATATACCATGACAACTCAAGTGCAATAAATATATCAAGGAATCTAGTGCTGCACTCAAAGACTAAACATATATCAATCAAGTTTCACTTCCTAAGGGAAAAAGTGAATGAAAAAGAAGTCAGATTGGATATGTGCCTACCAAAGAACAGATTGCAGATATATTTACCAAGCCATTGACAAAGGATACTTTTGAGTATCTTAGAGGAATGCTAGGGGTAATTACCCCTCCTGATAAGAGCTAAAATATGCATTTGCTTGCATCAATCCATGAGCCTCATTTGCTACATTATGATCCAGATTGATGTTTTTGTGGTTGCTACTCAGGGGGAGTAGTCAGCTGTGTAGATATGTGGTTCAGAGCGTGTGTATGGAAAAGTCATGGTTAATTTTTCCATTGATTTCAAAGGGGGAGAAGAGTAATGTGAAAAATCCCTATGGAGAGAAGTTCAGTTGAGAGGAGAAGTGTAAAAGAAGTCAGTATGTTGGGTTGATGGTATTTTTCACATCATGTGTTGCCATCAATGCCAAAGGGGGAGATCGTTGGGAGATTGTTGGATGTTGTGGATGTGTTGTTGATATGTAGTTGTCATTGATGTCAACACTATTGGCATTTGGTGTATCAATTGTTGTATATGTCGAGGATATTGAGAAATTTGTAAAAGGAAGTGTTCCAGGTTCCCAGTGGAACTATGTAGGTCATGAAGGTGTTTTGTTCTGTACATTAAAGATTAGTTGATGTGGATTAAAGGGTTTATCATTGAGTATGTCTAGATCATCTACCGGAAGTTTTAGAGGCCTGTGTGAAGTTTTGTGTGAATTGTGGTCTGATAGTATTTTTGTTGTCTTTGTCAATGTTCCTGAATGAAGATTGTATGATTTTGGTTATCTAAGTTGTTGCAAATGCTTCTATATT